>CM056586.1:31057656-31715156 GCA_029721435.1 Gymnothorax reevesii
TCACATCAACAAATCTGACATGAAAAACACTTATTCCAGTCCAGTGAAGGTTCAAATAACAGTATACCTTTCAGGGGAGCCGTATTACCGGTAAGATACACTGCTCATCACATTCATTTCAGGGCTGGCGATTAGCGGTATTGAATTGCAAAATGCAATCCTTTTTTTTTTTAAATGCGCCAATCTGCATGGGGCTTTAGGAATCCCCATTGCATATTTTGCGATACAGTCTTCAGATAATGTGAATAAAAGTTTTCGTCCAGTTTTGAACCAAAACGGGCTCCTACAGTCTCTTAATATCGCCCTGATCGGCCTCTGCCACCCCCTTTATCGATAACCTAACGGCACGACTCTAAAACCATGGTAGCGAGCGGAATGGCCCCATTATTTTCCTACTTCCGCACCAGTCCCACCCACAGAGCTGAAGAAAACACTAGAGTGAACAACGTCATTGCCTGAACCAACCGCGAAACGTGAGACACGTCCGCCATCTTGTGTAAGGAATCGGCGGGGGAATTGCACAATCAAACGCTGTATGTGTGTATATGCCACTAGATTAAATGAAATGAAAAACACTGGACTGGTGTCACACCAGCCTACAAGGACGACCATTATTTAATAAATTATAATTTTGTTTATGGGTGTTTGTGGTCGGGAAATTCTTAATAGTTAGTTGAAATTTTAAAATTTACATTTAAATTGACTGTAAATATGTATAAAAAAGTTGTATATTTATGTCTAAGGAATGTTGTTTTCATATTTTGAACACGTGTACATCTGTATTTGTACGGTGAATTCCTGTGGTGCTCTTTATTCTAGATTATGACAATTTTTGCTTTAATAATTACATTTTCATCTTGGTTCATAATAATTACCAGTATTAATTTCATTCACAGTAAAAATATTATTTCTGATAAAAATCAGTCCTGAATATTCACTCATTCACAGCCTGAGCCAGGTGAGTGGCTTAGGTAGAACCGACTAAAACTTACTAATTCCTACTCAGTTTCTGAGTAACCACATGTTAGCAGTAAGTGGGACCCAGTTGGTAAGCCCAAGTAGGTTTAATACTGCAATGCTACTGTAACTCAACTGCCTTGGTCTTCATTAGGCTATGTTGATTAGTGTTAGTACTGTTAGCTAAGTGTTCTATGAGTAAAAATGTTACAGACTTCTAGAGACAGCGTAGTGTTTTTGTACGTGAATAAGCACAGGCCATTTTTGAAGAAAGAAAAGAATACTTGTTTCTACATACAGTTAATAATGTCAAAAGTGTTTCACTTCATACGAAGAATATTTATTCTGGTACCACAAAGAAACAGAAAAAACAAACAATATACAATTGCAATGCTTTTGAAATGCAGAACGCCAAGCACGAGAAAAAAAATTAATCTCGAGACATCTGTGAGTAGATCAGACCAAGGTTGCATGGCATGACATCAGACCGTGCCCACAGCCTCAACTGAAGGTCTTAAAGAAAACATCCAGCCTTACCAACTTTCACTCTAACTATACACAAATGTCTACTGCTCAGTAGACCATTCTGGAGGCAACATCATTGCTGTATTTATTTGTCTGGTTAATAAAAATAGTTTTTTTTTTGTAATTTTTTGTAATTAATAGTCATTTTTTTTGCTTTGTTTTTTCTCTCAATCTTTCTGCATAGATTGCATAAAAAGGCTGAATAAAATTACTGTTTTCAAATGAACTACTTAAATCCAGCATTAATTTCAGTTAAGACAAAGATGGTCAAGCAAAATGGTGTAAAAACGTGGCGATTTGAGCGTGCTACTACGCATGGATGATCTCGGCAGGCATAGACAGTTTGGCAATTGGAATTTTATGAGCGAGCGAAAACACAACACATTTTTACATCTGTTAATTATTTCAGTTCAATTTAATTTTATTTGTATAGCACTTTTCAAAGGTGAACTGTCACAAAGATGCTTTGCTGAGCAAAAAGGGCATTGCCCTGCCTTATCCCAAAATGACAAATGAGGCAAAAAAAGAAAGAAAAACTGCCATTACAGAGAAAAATCCTCAAACAGAAAAAAAAACTCCCCACTGGGAAGAAATCTCTGGAGGAACCCGGCTATAGTGGGGGAGCCCATCTTCTGCTAGCAAGCTAATTAATAAAGTTGAATTAAAGTTAACAAAAAAAAAAAAAAACCCCATGAAAACATCCAAGCAGTTGTATCTGTCGCTATAGGAGGTGGCAAGGCAAGGATGGGGTAGTACTGAATCAAGATTAGATCAGGACAGCAGGACAGTAGAACCTTTCAGGAATCATACTGTACAGAAAATCAACATCTGTGAGCCGTGACACGAAATAAAGCTCAATATTTTAGCGTTCTCCTTAAACTGTTGAAAAATTAGGTTTTCTGATGTGGTCATTCCCTGAGCCCTATATCAAATGCTGATTACAGTTATGCCATTGGACTGCAGTGCTCTTAACTGATGTAAGGTGGTATTGGTACCGTAGTTTATTAAATCATAAAAGCAAAATGAAAAAGTGATGAAATAAATAGTCATCCCCTGGTCAAACTAAATAAAAATGAGTGATGTGAGTGAATAAGAGCAGCTGTACGAGGACAAGTATAATTTTGCAGCATATGAATATGTAATCATCATTTGCTAATACTGCATATTACACAAATATTTCACTTGTACAGAGTGCATTCATGTTCTTGTCCACTGTACATGTAACTTCAGTTTAAGACAGAGGTTAACAACCATAATTATTTCAAATCCAAAAATGACCTCAAAAAGATATTTGGAGTAGCTTGTTAAATGTTTAAAATATGCATACGCTTCACACACAAACCTAAATGAAGGGACCTTGAATTTTGATAATACATCTTAAGACAGAGTTAAATATATATATATATACAAAAGTATATATATATATATATATATATATAAAAACAACACTTTGGCCAAGCCCAAGTCATCGACTAGCAAACCCAAGGATACAGCTGCTACTGGAATGAACATTTGTAAAGATGTTTCAGCAGCTGCATTGTTGATGAAGTCACCGTTCCCATGGTAACCTCTCATTCATCTGCGCGCAGGTTTTCTATTTAGGCGACTTCACCAATGGCTGAGATGTTTCTGAGATCAGAGGGAATCTGTGCCACACGACTGAGCAGGTGCTGGAGGGTGGGGTGGGCGGGGGTTTGGGGGGGGTTAGCATATGTCATATGCCCCTCAACGCCATCTGTGCAATGTCCCCAATTAGATCCCAGCGTCATGTCCAGACATGTGGATATCATATTTCCCTGTCAGCTGCCACACTTTTTCATGGATAATCTCGAGCCCCCTAAAATTGTGTCTAAATGCGCATATAGCCTGTCCACTGGCTCAGAGGAATGAAGAGGAAGGGAAAAAAAAGCCTGAACCAGTGCGCAAATGTGGACATTTGTTTGACCACCCCAAATCAAAATATCTCAGTACAGAAATATGGACAGTATTCCAAGGTTCAAATGCAATTGTCCTTCTCGAACTTTGAGTTACTGCTTCTTCAATAAGATAAAATAACCTTTATCTAACCAGGTAAAATCCCGTTGAGATCGTGATCTCATTTTCAAGAATGACCTGGCCAAGAAGGCAGCAGCACACGTCCTAAAGAGCATTCATAAAATACAATAAAATAAAATTAATATACACATGAAAATAACTGTCCAGACGATTTTTCCTGCTGATCTTTTAGGAGACGATGGAAGACATTAAAAGAAACCAGTGCAGACATTTATAGATCGGCCTGAAGATTGTTCCAAGAGGACGGGGCAGCAAAAATGAATGCTTTTTTACCAAGTTCAGTCCGAACTCGTGGAATATTCAAGTAAAAGAAGTCACTGCACTGTAAGGCATAACGGCTTTCTGCTCTTCGGAGGAGCGAACATAAATAGGGACCAAACCGAGGAGTACCTTATGGATTATAAGCATCCAATGTGTTTCTCTCCGAGTGCTCAGAGATGGCCAGCCAGACTGGGCATAAAGTTGACAATGATGTGTAAGGCGACTACAGCCAATGAAAAACCTCAGTGCACTGTGGTATACAGTGTCCAGAGCTGATAGGCTTTTAGACGGGGTACGCATATACAGCACATCTCCATAGTCAATTGAAGGTAAAAAAGTTGACAACACAAGCAGTTTACGTGCTCCCAGAGAGAAAGACGAGTGATTTCTATAAAAGAAACCAAGCTTTAGCCTGAGTTTTTCGACCAGGTTTTCAATATGTGGTTTGAAGGAAAGCTCACAATCTTAGAGGAAACCCAAGTATTTGTAATTGGTTACAACCTCAATTGGATTGCTTTCAGCGGTTATTACAGAAGAGGTATTTTCATTTGAGTAAGGAGCTTTTGAGAAAACCATAATTTTTGATTTGTTGGCGTTTAAGACCAATTTGAGACTTTGCAGGCGGGCCTTGACAACATTGAAAGCAGACTGTAACAACTCAAATGCATGTACAACAGAGGAGGCACAACAATAAATAACAGTATCGTCGGCGTACAGATGATAGGCAGCATTTGACAAGTTGACACAAAGATCATTTATGTAGATAGAGAATAAAATGGGTCCAAGGACCGAGCCCTGCAGCACACCTTTAGTGATCGCTAGTAAAGATGATGTTGTGTTGGCCGTCTGAACACACTGAGTCCTATTGGACAAGTAATTAGCAAACCAGGTAGCTGCCTGGTTGGAAATGCTGATAATTATTATTATTATTATTATTTAAAATAATAATAATAATAATATTAACAACAACAATAATAATAATAATAATAACAATAATAGATTTGTGTACGAGGCATATTCCTTACATGATGCTCAATGGCTACTACAAATTTTGTACAAAGATGGCTTCAAAAAAAACACTCAGCTTAGCCACTACAAGCACATTGCTTGATATTAAATGTTGAACCTTGACTAAAGTACGGGCATGCAACTCAAGCATTACTTAGTTTGACTCACGCGTTCACTAAAACAGCTCTTTTTCAGAAAATTGTGTGTCAAGAAACCATTTTTACCGATCCACAAATAGTGCTGTACAATTGTGGCGTTTGAAAAGATTAAAGGGTCCAAACACTCCAAAACAAGCCTGTTTAGGTTTTTTTTTTTTTCTTTCATTCATTCAAATTTAAGAACTCCAATCCCACCCAAATCTGAAATGTCCAATCTACTAACAACAAGCATGTACCTACTCAACTCCTGCCGCCATCTCAAGAGTGAGACAGATCATGGTTCTCCAAAGACATGCCTGCCAGCTGCTGCTGCTTTTCACCCGTAGGTTCAAAACTCGCATACACTGAAAGAGAGCATAGGAAACCCAAACATTTACCCGCTCAGAATTAAATTGACCCGCACCCAGACAGCCAGTGGGAGGCACTTGAGCAAAGAACAATGCTAACCCAAACCAACTGTATCCGTCCCATTTCCCTGGACAGCACAAGGCCAATTTTGCGCTCCTCTAACAAGGCTGCTGCTACAGTTGGCATATGTTTTTAGAAGTGATCATTGAAGTAACGGTGGTCGAGTTCTAATCTATGTAAAAGACTGCCTCAACAGCCAAAAAATCACCTTGTTCTCAGAACTTAAAGGAGCACTATGTAAAAAATGTATGTTGATTAATCATGAAAGGGCCCTGATATATCACCAGACATTAAGGTATGATGTTAATTTCAAATACTTATATCAATGACAGTAGCTGTCCAGCCAGAATATTCTCATTACAAAAGTTGCAGCCCACAACTAATGTTTATGTTGCCATTTCATGAATCAATCATGAAGCTAGTAGCATTTCAGCATCCAGGTTGCCAGTTTACCACTGAGCTGCAGCTACCAGCGTTTCGGAGCACAAATGTCTGACATTACTAAACCTATAAAGCCTTGTTATGATTCTGAAATACGTCGCAACAAAGTCAGAAACAAAACAAGAATTTGTATAGAATATGCCTTTGAAAGATGGAGACAGTTGAAAGCAGAGAAGAATTTGAAGACCGACGCTGAAGTTGCTAATTTTCTGCCGGGCAGGTAAGATTCAGCTAAGTTTGGCTAACTTAATTCTATTTAATGTAGGCATGGACATTTCAAATATTGTCTACAGTCGAATACCGTTATGTATGTTCGTTCATGGTACCTGCATATGCAGGTGGGTCATCGAATTGACTAGGTAACAAATTGTTTGAGAAATAAAAACTGTGGCTCTTCATCGCTAGCATTAGCAATGCATTATTAGTCTGTTTCTCTGGCTTTATGCTGAGACACTGTGCAAACCGTTCCAACATTAGCACAGCCATTATGGCAATATGAAATGTACATTGGTCATTCATTCTTTACGCATTTTACAGTGTGGACTTTAGTGAGCCATCCACACAGAAGAGTGACGAGCAAGTTGACCAATATGACCATTGCTAAAGTTAGTAGGTCATTAGTCTCGATCTTTTCTGAACTGAACTGAACACAACCCCGTCAGAGCAAATCATTGGTGATATTGAAACGTAGCCATGGTAGCTCCGTGTAGTAGATGTTCTTGCTCATTCCGGCAACCTAGCTGGCAACCTCTCGTCTGTGGGAGAGGAGGAGGGGATACTGCGCTCTGCACTATTTTGAATGTGACTGCACTACCAGTTTTGGCCGCAAACTTACGTAATGCTCTTTTATGAGATTCGAATATATTTATCTTGTTGAGTTGTCCAGTCTCATGACCATTGCTAGTATGCCAGCACATTCTGAGGCTTTGGAGGACATTATAAACACTGAAAAAATTGAGACTTTGGATCAAAGTACAAAAAAATTGCATCAACTTGTTACAGCAAATTTTTTTCGTTTTTCTCAATTGAAAAAAATACCTTTGTAAATTTTTTTTTCAATTGACAAAAACTATAAAAAATTAGCTGTAACAAGTTGACGCACTCTTTTTACTTTGATCCAAAGTCTCAATTTTTTCAGTGAAGCTCTGGTCGCGATATGCCTCTGCTAGATTAATGATAATGAAAGACCTAAACCTGACTAACAATCTATAAGCTTCAAAACATTTATAGAACAATACCTGGAACTTAATTTAATTCAGCTCATTCAAAATCCCACTGGAACATATTTCAACAATCCTCTGTAATCTACATCACACTTGCTGAGAAACCTAAAAAATATCCTGCCTCTGGGGTTTATACTTGTGAAGTTTGTGATCAATGTGATGTGACCTGTGTCAGAGACATTCAAATCCCAAAAAATAAATCTCAAATTATCACCGCAAGAGATCAAAGTTTCCAACAATCCCAATTACAGTTACTAGGTCAAGAGGTACTGGAACAGTGACACAATTTTCATTCTTTTGTTTCTGCACAACACCACAATGAATTTGAAACAAATCAATCAAGATTCAATCATGAGATTGAAGCACAGATTTTCAGCTTTAATACAAGGACTTTGACAGTGGTCTCACAATATCCGTTAGAAATTTCAGCCATTTTTATATTTAGTGCTCCATTTTCAGAGGCTCAAAAGCAATTGGACAATTGACTGCCAATCAATTTTATTACTGGCTGTGGTCTATTCCATCATTATTTCATAATAAATTAAGCAGGCAGAAGATATGGAGTTTACTTCAAGTGGTGAATTTGGCCATCATTAGGCTGAAAAAAAGAACCAAACCTATCAGACAGATTACAGGAGTAGTCAAATAAACAATTTGGTACATTCTTAAGAAGAAGGAATGCATTGGTGAGCTCGGTAACACCAAATGGCCAGGAAGTGCACATAAAATAACTGAAGTGGATGAAAACAGCATTCTTTCCTCGGTCAATGAAGACCCTTTTGCAACACCTAGCCAGGTCAAGAAGACTCTCAATAATGTTGGCGTTTCAAGGTCAGTCTACAATCAGAGATGTTTTCAGAAATATACAAAAATACAGAGGGTTTACCACAATGTGCAAACCACTGCAAACATTAAAAATAGGTCCAAGGATCCTGTGGCTTACCGGCAAGCAATCTTATAGTGATGATAAAAGTTTCATGTGAAGTTTGATTATTGAAGGTCAATGTCAAGGTCACTAAATAAAATTTCACATACATTCAAAAGACCCCCTGAAATACCCAATCCTAAGCTCTGAAGCAGAATTGATGATACAAGTCACTGAAAATTCAATGTCAATTGTGAATTTTAACCCTCTATTAACCAAACCCTTTTCCAATTGTGTTAAAATTATTTCCCTATGCAAAAATTTTTATTTTGGGCCATTATTTGAAAATCAGCAGACCAAAAAATTTTGATACATTTGGCCCATCTTTCCAAATTGTAGCAAATCTGCTACATTGGGTAACAATGCTAATGAAAAAATTAAAGTGACATACCATTCGAGTTATTCTCAAATGTTTATTTGGCGATAATAAACAAAACCAACAGGGTGTCCAGGCTGTTAACCCTTTTACTTCATGGAGCAGATATGCTACACTGGTTAATAGAGGGTTAAAGGTCACAGAGGGCCAAGTTGAAGTCAGAAAATTGACTACATGTATGACTTTCTAAATGTCTCAATACAAACCTTGGCTCAATCTGTGACCATTTTGGTGATAGAAGTCAAGGTAATTTTACTGCCGAGTTTGACCCTCATAGGTCACTGACAGTCAAGTTGAATGCCACCAAATGAAAGTTCACATGTGACTTCCTAACACAAAACTAGGCTCCATCTGTGAGCATTTCAGTGATACAAGTCATTGGATTTTCATTTTGAAGCTCAATACGAAGGTCGCCAAATAGACATTCATATATGACTTCATATATGTCTCTAATACAAAACTAGGCTCCATCTCTGACCGTTTTGGCAATACAAATCATTGTAATTGTATTAGGTCAAGATTGACCTTCGAAGGTCAGCAATAGTCAAATTGAATGCGTAACAGGGTAGATCTGTATCGGCCTGATTTTGTATTTAATTGATTTAGTTTTGTGTGTAGTGACACTTTCCCTCGTCGAGCACTTGGAGTGAGTGTGGTTTTCATGTATGCTGTTGGGTGGACTGCATGCTGATTGGAGATGGCCAGCAGGTGTGCGGAGTGCCCTCACTCTACTTAATTAGAGACACAATCTTTATGCAGAGTGTTTCTGTGCCCAGGTAGGCAAACTGAAATGTTGTGGTGTAATCTGGGTTTTGAAGTGTTCTCTGTGTGGGTGCATACAGCTGTGGATAAATATTTTAGAATTTTTTGTAGACTAATGGATTTGTATTGTGTAAGTTGAGAGTGTTTCTACAGTGTTTCTGTGCCCTGGCTGCATTTGGGTAATTAGCAAGAGTCCGCTGTCCCTGCTGTGGAGAGGTGGGGAAACCAAGCATCCCAGCAGAGCTCATGTGTTTTATCGCTAGCCCAGGCTCCATGGGTAATAGCCAGCAGCCTCTGGCCTACTCAGCATCCACTAGCAAGAGCCTTTGCGAATAAGCCATCTGCCATTTATTAGTGACTTTTATCTACCTCTTTGCCCACATTTTAAATATTTATTAGAAGAACAATTTATTTAAAAAAAAAAAAAAAAAAAAAAAATTGATCCGGCTCAGAGCCGGGGCAGATCCGGAGCGGAGGTGCTTACTATTTGGGATGCTTTGTTTTTACACACCCGAATGTACCTCTTGCTACTCAAGCATCACCGTAAGCCGATCGAAGTCATCAAAACTTCTCTCATTGCTATTGGTTTAGGGAATCGCAAGTTCAGCACTGGTGTCTCCCAAAACATGCACAATGATCTCTGATCATTCAAATAAATGATATTGTGATGTCGAAATGTGACCGAGAGTGCCTTGTGTGACTGAATTTTAATGGATATGGATCCTTCATTCGATCAAGTCACGTCGGGTGCGGGTCAAGAATTAAAAAAATATATAATTTTTTTTTTTTTCCCCCAGTTTTTGCTGATTTTGGATTGGTGGATCCTCAAAGTAATATTCAAAATACTTATTTTTCACAATGGTGGATCCGCGGACCAAACAATTTAAAAAAAAAAAAAAAAAAAAAACCCTCGCCTTACTGATCGATTTTTTGCCGTTTTCACCCAAAAATAAATCAAATGAACATAATTGGCTTTGTTGTTTGAAGTAGAAGGGACCTACACAAAGCCTTTTAAATTGTAACTCTACCTTACTTACTTTTGGAGCTATGATACAAAATACACCAATTTTGTTATTCCGTTACGGCTTGACCTGGCCCATACTCTTTGCACCATAGAGGTGAAATATCCAAATCCCTTCCCATCTTTCACAGAGGAACACTGTTTTTAAACCTTTCAATGATTTTCATTACACATTTGTGGGCAAATCGGCAATCATCCTAAAGGACTTGGGGCTTTTCTGGGTGCTGATTTTGTACCAATCAAATCATTATATATACTCAGCGCCATTAAAAATGCACAGGTGAGGTATGTACTGCATTTGCAGCAAATTGAAGAATCGATTGATTTTTATTGCTATTCCAGTGAGGGACGAGAGGAAATGAATAAAAGCGTGTGGTATTGTAATCCTGACGCGCAGCTCGTGCAAGCGCCAATCACTTCAGTAATAACAAACATTGAGCCGTTCGTGATGTGTACAATGACACTTGGCTCGTTCGTTTAGGTGAGGTCAATAGCCTTCAAGAAGCCGACAAAAAAAAAAACAAAACAGAAAATGCTACTGCATCAAGAAAATGGAACGGCTTGTGACACAGGAGAGAGAAAAAGAGCCTTTGGCATGTTCCGGGCAGGTCTCACCTGCTGAGAAGTGGTGACACTTCTGTTGGGCCCGTGTGCACATGTGTTGCTCACATAGGCAGCGTCAAACGGTACTTGCGCTCACCCTCAAACGTCTCTTACCCTTCCTCTCATGATCAGTTTTGGTTGCTGTCCAGAATCTGTCACTTACAGGCTGTAACCAGACGTGGCGCTCTTGAGCTGCCATCATCACTCGTGGCTGCCCTAAGCGGGGTCGGTCAATGACAGTTCCTGTGTTCCATTCTCCGATAGCAAGCCGACTGATTGTTGAACGGTGACAGTGCAAATGACGCACCGCGTCTCGGCGGGTGAGACCTGCCCGGAACATGCCAAAGGCTCTTTTTCTCTCTCCTGTGCCACAAGCTGCTCCATTTTCTTGATGCAGTAACATTTTTCGTTTTTTTTTTTTTTTTGTTGGCTTTATGTAGGCTGTTGAACACATCAAAAAGAACAAGTCAAGTGTCACTGTACACATCACAAACAGCTTAATGTTTGTAACATTGTTATACTGCATTTGCCACAAATTCAGCACATACCTCACCGGTGCGTTTTTAATGGTGCTGAGTTTTAAATATATATATCAGTGGCGGTTCGTCGGCAGAAACACAGGGCCAGCAATAACCTCGCCTTTCACTAATTAATGACCTACAAATCTCGCAGTTTACCTCTTCCAATTAGCAACCGTTGCTCAGACTGATAGGTGGAACTGACGAGAGGCTAATTTATGTTTGAAAGCCTTGTTATACATAGCAGTACGAAATTATGCAGAGTTTTCCTCCACACATTAATTACTACGAAAAATATCAATTCGTCTTTATAATTTCTGAGCTCACGTAGCACGTGAAACCACAGATTTGTGTAAATTAGTTTGCGAGGCTCATTGAGCAATAAGCCATGATAATCCGTTCTATTGTCTGAATGTACTGACAGCTAAAGTGCGCAGTTAGGTACGATGCACAGCTGAGTGATGTCAAAAATAATTGTTGCAAAGTCGGCAAATGTTTCTGATTTACTTGCAGATGGTCATCCATGCGGAGTCACATCAATTATATACATCCATCCATCTTCTATACCCGCATATTCCTCACTAGGGTCGCGGGGCGAGCTGGAGCCTATCCCAGCTGACTACGGGCAAAGGCAGGAACCCACCCTGGACAGCTTGCCCATCCATCGCAGGGCACATCAATTATATCAACTTAGCCAATAGGCAATCGCTTTGCAATTAGCATTTCTTTACCATTACGTGTCATGCATTGGTGGTGGTTGTTCAGTTAATATATTGTTTGATTTTTAATCAGGCAAACTTGATCGCAAACAGTTTTAGAGCTATTATGTGGGAAAGGGTGATGTTACTGATGGCCTTCCTGACATCTGATGTATATACTGTATATATATATACATATTTTTTTTTACCTCATTTCTAGCCGGAAACTGCTCCCTGTACCAATTTTTTGGGAATGTTTTGCAGGCCTGAATGGCAGGATTGGATGTATATTTACAGATAAAATTAAGTTGACCAAACAAAAGATTTAATATCTTGAATTTCAATGCAGACAGTCAGAAGACAAGTCAAAGTAAATTTAGACGTCACTGCATTCTGTTTATACGTGCATTTTCAATACCGTCTCAACTTTTTCTGAGTTGGGGTCGGACAGTAGCAACTCTGAGGGGAAAATGCCATACAGCATTCTCTGCTCCACTGCAGAAGTTCAGCTGTCATATTACCTAATATAGCTAATGCCTGCCGGACCTAGAGACAAACTGTTCTGCAAGACATTTTCTTGCCACAGTAGCCTACAAACAAAGTTGTTTCCTCATGTCATGAATCTTGTGATTTCACTCTTGTTCCACCAGCGACACAATTGACCCGTAGTCACATTTTCAGTCAAATCTTCACGTTCTTTCTTTTCTCCGTCTCTGCCTTTTGACCTTTTCGTAGCATCAGCTGACAAAAAACTCCGCGGGCGGCCATTGCTCTTTCCATTTCCGAGTGAAAAAGTTACTCTGAGTCGCTGAACTCTCCCCTCAATGGGATCGGCCAGTTTGCGGTCGGCGCATGTCACGCGAGCCAGCCGTTGCCTAAATGGCAGACGGTTTCGAGAAAATCCTTCCAGCTGTGCCTTTTTTTCCCCCAGATCGGCGGCCGGCAGTTTTGACGGACGGCTTGCAGGCTGCTGTGTTTTTGAAAACATCCCAGTCATGTGCTTACTGAGCAAGTGCATTGTCTCTTGATTAGTAGGCGGGGACATCCCTCTCGCACCCCCACCCCTCCCTCCCTCGCTCGCTCGCTCCCTGCCTGCCTCTCTCTCTCTCTCTCTCCCCCTCCCCTCCCTCCCTGTTTTTCTGTCATTGTGATCAATGGCTTGACTTCCTCCTTTGGTAAGGCTGTGCAGCAGCACGCGAAGATTGACTACTGCTTGCCTTCACGGGAGCAGCATTGGCGACATCAGGAATAAGAAAGCGAGGCGCATTCCACGCACATACACGCGCAGACACACACAAACACACATACGCACACACACTCACGCACGCACACTGGAGACTCCGCGTACCAGCATTCAGCTGTCAGGATGAGTGCAGGAGATGTGGTCTGCACCGGCTGGCTCGTCAAATCACCGCCAGAGAAGAAACTGAAGAGATATGTGAGTACGGCACTCAAAACGGGCGAGGGGAACTGCTGGTTTAGGGTGGGGGGCGGTGGGGGGGGGAGGCAGCATGACAATCAGTAATGTGTTCTTGTGTTGCATTCTGACCAGGCTACTACAGTGTTGGTTGTAGCCTCTGCACAGTGAGGAAACAGAGCTTTTCGCCAGCCGAGCTAAACAGCTACTAATTTCTTACATAGTGCATAGCATTTTCGCTTTAATGACAAAAATAAGCAGATTTGATATTCATATGTTGGCTATTTTTCAGTCTGTCTATGTAGTGGCATGCAAGCTGGCTTGTTTGTTATAGCTAATGGGGGAGTTGAACTGTATTGTATTGTTAGGCGCACCACTAGCTCATTGCTACGATCCCTGATGCAGAATATGTAACAGTACTACGATGAAAGTTGTCAATCATGTGTGGATGGACCTAGTCTGAACTGTGCTGTTTCAATGCAATCAAATGCTTTACATTGTGGACATATACATTGAGCTACACTGTATTCAAAGCATGTGGCTTTCAAGAGCTGGAAAGGTATGTTTACGTGCTTCCTATGCCGTTTGAAAATATAATGAAATGCAGGGTGATCAGCAGTTTTTTTTTTTCCCCCCTACGTTGTTCAGATCAGTATGCATCGCAAACATCAGCACGTTGCAAAGAGATTGGCAGTTGTAACGGCCTGTGTGTGAACAGACAGGCTGTATTGTGTTGGCGGAGAGGGAGGGCGCCCCTCGCGCTCTCTAACTGCCTGTTATTCTGTGAAATTTGGGCGTGTTGCAAAACATAGGAAGCCGCCCTATCTAACTGCTGGGAACAACCGTACGCGTTGATGACGGTTGTCTCCGCATAGTGAGACCGAAGGGTGAGAGTGAAAACTAATGAGTATGACAAGGAGTGCGAAGCGAAGGGCGTGGGGGGGTGTGCGGGGAGTGCAAGGGTTGGTATATTTGTTGATTGTACACTCGAGAGATGCTTGGGAAATTCCATTTGGGATTATTTTTGGTGGAGTATGGGCAGGAAAAGGGCAAGAGGGGGGGATGGGCCGAGGGCCTGCGGTTCAAGTTCTCTTTGTGGCACGGAGAAGGATGTCCCAGACAACAGGAAGGATGGGGTTTTCCCTGCAGGCGCTCGTTGGACACCGTGTCCAACCCTGAGTCAGGGGCCACTTTCTCCTGTGTGCAGACACTAGCCAGCCCTGTCATCCCGAACACGAGTCATCAGCCACACAGAGAACAGCGCAAAGGTCAACTGCCCACAGGCCGAAAGCCTACGATATCTTACACGCCTTTCAAAGAGGCGAGGAGGAATTGTGAAAGAGTTAAACGGACAGGGGTGCATTTCCCAAAAGCACAGTTGCCAACTATGGTTGCAACTCACATAGTGCGACCATACACAGTGAATGGTTCCAACAACGCAAGTTAGCATCTGTGCTTTTGGGAAACACACTTCAAATAGAGAAGGAGAATAAAGAGAGAGAGAGAGAAAGAGTGTGAGAGAGAGAGAGAGAGAGAGATGCATTGCATCTTCAATACATATTTATGTTGTTTTACAAAAAAGGAGACTGTGCTTGAGGTTAGTATGAGATGAGCAGAACAGAGTGAAAGCACTTGTTTAATTCACTGTTTGGGTTGGGATTTGGCCCCTGTGTCAGAGATGTTGAGAGCAGCTGGGACAGCATAAACAATTTGATCTGCTCTTTCAGGAGTTTGAGAATGCAGGACTCAAGAAAAACACAAAGTGTGATGTATGTATTTGGAGGATGTCTGTAAACATCAAGGAAACACTCATTATTCATGGCCAAACCATAAGAAACATCTGTAGACATTCAGAAAGGCTGCTTGATTGGAAGAATATTTCAGATGCAGGTGGTTGAACTTTCTTACTCACTGGGACCACAGGGTTCTTCTTTTTTTTTCTGGAAGTGCAGCGTGTAGAATACAACCAGAGCGAAAGGTTGTGGGATTGAATCGCAGGTACGACAAAAGCTCACATCCCTTCGAGTTCTGCGCGGAACCTGATCATCACCCGCTAATCGAGATGCACAAATGGAGAATGCCAAGAATGCAAACTATGAAAATCTTCCCAAGAAATAAATAGCATTAGGAGCATGAATGACTGCTTTACAAGCTATAAAAAATGTAACCATTTCATTTGTTATCTGAAGATTCTTGTTACTGCGAAGCTGTTTATCAACACCGGCCATGTGACCGAAATACTTGAGAAGGGTATCTTGAACTGAGGCAAATTCGCAGTTATTGGTGAGTTCTGTGGAATGAGCTGATTACGGCACTGCATGTTTCTCTCTGCTCTCCACAAAAGCGTGGGCTGCTCAGTATGGACAGCTATTTATGTGCATCTTGTGTGCTGTTTGGTCCACGCAGTCAGTGTTGAAATACATTTGAGAGGTTAGAGAGTATGATTATCATTATTATTTTCTGAATATTATGATAAAATATTATTTCTACTACTACTTTCTCAATATTCAAAAGTTATATAAAATATTGAAAAATTCTAAATATTATCACTGTTATTAACATGGTATTAATGGAAACTACATATATTAGTGTTTTTGAAATAAAAAAGAAATAATACTTTTGTTCCCCAATGTACTATGAAATTTATTTATGTATGCGTGTGTGTATGTGTGTGTGTGTGTGCGTGCGCGTGCACACGTGAGTGTTTGTGTGTCTGTTTTCAAGTATTTATATCTCTCAAAAACATTATTTTCGAACACATTTGTGCTTAACCACTACTAATGCATTTAGCAAATTCATTTGCTTCAATTCAGTTTAAAAAGCTCCAAAATAACAGGTCAGATTATAATGTAATAAGATGTATACCTAAATCTGTGTGTGAGATTGCAGAGAAACTGAATATTAGTTTATGATGTGCACCACCGTTTCAACAAAACTCACGTATCAATTATTAAGAAGATGTGGGAAATCTCAGATGCACAAAAACCCTACAGTACAAGTACATCTGAGTGTCAGTTGAGGACCATATACCACAAAGGTCCCAAGCTGTCAGCTTTATTAAACCAAATAATATAACTACATGCATTTGCCTCCCATCAGATTACACTCAAGAAACAGGCAAAAAGGAGGAAAATTGACCAAATTACAAATAACGCAAATAAGGGCAGCATCACGGAAGTCCGCTTTCCACTGTTGCAGATGCTGATGTTTCTCAGTCATTTCAAACATAAAACAGTCGGTGGCACTTCAGGAAATTTAACCAACTGTCACCCCCTCAAGACCCCTAGTATTTGGATCAGGCTGTGGGCCGACCACTTAATCTCCAATTACAGCATGAATGAAAGCTTGACTCTTGATATTTGTTGTTCTTGTTGTTGTTGCTGATGTTGTTTATGTTGTTGTTGTTGTTGTTATTATTATTATTATTATTATTAGTTGTAATGATTTGCATTGTTAAAATGTCCCAGTTTCTTTTTCCCATAACTACATCATCCTTTCATGCGTTTCTGTACATGGTCACTTTTCAAGCCTTATGGAGATCAAAAAAGGTGTCCCTCAAGGCTTGATTTTAGCCCCCATTTCATTTTCGGTCTTTATAAATGATATTTGTAAAAAATTTAAATAACTGCAAGGTACATTTCTATGCAGATGATACGGTAATCTACTCATCTGCCCCCTCATTAAGGCAGGCAGTGACTCAGCTTCAGTCTGCCTTCACTCAGCTTCAGGACTCATTGCATGACTTGGTGCTCATCTTGAATGCCAAAAAAACTAAATGTATGATGTTTTCTAGAGCACAGTCTCAGTCACAACTGACTCTTAGTGTTCATACATTGGGAGGGGATGCTATTTAAAGAGTATCATCCTACAAGTACTTAGGTATTTGGATTGATGAAAAGCTTTCATTCAAAGAATATATTGTCCGGCTTGAAAAGAAACTAAAAGTTCGATAAGGTTTCTATTATTGTAACAAAGCTTGTTTTGATTTTGAGGCTCGGAAAAGAATTGTACAAGCCACCTTTCTTAATGTTTTAGATTACGGTGACATTATTTACATGAACACATCCTCCCTTTCTTTACACAGTTTGGACTGTATGTATCATAGTGTATGACGCTTCATAACAAACTCACTCTACCGCACACACCACTGTAAACTCTATGGTCTTGTCCCATGGCCTTCTTTAAGCTAAAGGAGACGGCATCATTGGTTTATTTTTACATATAAGGCCATATTGGGTAAATTACCTCATTACCTCAGTAGCCTTTTGACCCCACTCAGCAACCGTTATCAGCTTCGATCCACAAAAAGGTTACTTTACCAGGTACCTCGGATTTCCTCAGAGCTTGGCAAAAGTGCCTTTTCTTATTTTGCTCCCTGGTCTTGGAATAACCTCCAAAATACTCTTCAGTTGACCAATTTAGTCTCCTTGGGTGTGTTTAAGCATAGATTAAGACTGTATATAAATGAGGTGTGCAGTTGTTGTCCTTTGGTTCGTCTTTTGTTTTCTTATTGTATTTTGTCACTCCTGTTGTTTACACACTTTGTAATTTTAAGTGAAATGGTGAGCTGTCTTGGCCAGGTCTCCCTCGAAAAAGAGACTTTGAATCTCAAGGGATTTTCCTGGTTAAATAAAGGTTAAATAAATAAAATAAAATTCTTTTATGATGCATAATAAGATCGCATGAATTTCAAGTTGCATGGCCTTGCGCCTAAAATGCATACCTCGTGTCGTCAGTGACCTGACATTTTCAAACAATGCCTCCAGCTCCTCTGTAGTTTTTGTTCAAATTCAGCCCTCACATCTCTAGTCTTTGGTCTGTTCTTTTTTTTCCCAAAATAAGTGTGTTTAAATTTAAAAAAAATTGAGGATTTGTTAGAGTTAATCACTATGTCCTGAAAAGTTTATAAGCAATATTATTTTAATGTGTTGCTCAATTTTATTTGGATTAATGACAGTATTGAAAGGCTCTCAGTATTTCAGAATTTTTGGGAAAACACTCGTGAAGAGTAAATAATATTTTAACGTACTCGTATGACTCTTTTTGGTCCATTGTTGCCAAAATGATGTTGGATATCGTTAGCTCTTCAGAAAGGTCATCTTCGGCAGTGTCCTGCCTTGTAAAGACACTTATTGTTTGAATTCATGGGAAATGAGAAGACATGGTTTAAATAGGACGGAAGTTTTCCACACTCTTCTTAAAACACCAAAAATGAAACTTAATGAACAAGTGTTCAGCTTCAGAAGGAAATTGTTTTCTTTCAAATGCACATATGCAGTTTCCACAGGCAAGTACCAGAGTGTATGTGAAAGAGAGCGAGAGTGAAAGAGAGAGACAGAGAGGGGAGAGAGAGAAAGAGGCAGAGAATGATGGAAAAAGAGAGATTGCCTTCCTTGCTGACACTGAGGTATGAAGCCCTATAGCCACCTGACAATGCTACATGTTTTTGCACAGTATGTGGTGACATTAATGGGAACTCTCGTGACTATGTTTAAATATCAGAGGAACTTGTTTCTTTTTTCCCGCTGTTAAGATTCTCAACACCTGTAGAGAAACAGGAAGTCAGCAAAAGCCATTCCTGCACATTGACTGAATAAAAACAATGGATCCACACTACATAGAAAATATGTAAAGATGCACACAGCACATGCAGGGGCATATGATCAATGTAAAATTTTAATTTTGACATCATAGTTGTTTTTTTTGGTTTTTTTTTTTTTGAGAATGAATCAATCGTTTTGGTCTTGAAATGTTAACCCAAAAGCAGCATTTTTTTTTTTTTTTTTGAAATGAGATCAGAAACAGTGGCGACCACCAAAACTAGCTGAAATGTACTTTTATAGAAAAATCTGAAGCATTGCATACATTTCTGAAGAAGATGAAAGTGCATTGCATTGCAAAAGTTTACAACCATGTGCAGGCAAAATAAAGTAATAAAATACCGCTATGATCAACTTGCAAATAAAATCAAACCAAATTAATTATGACCACCAATACCTTTCAGTTAATTAGCTGTTCATTCCTTCATTTAACCTTCCACTGCCACATTTGCCTCACGTTTTACAGAATGCACTGCATGACTGCAACAGCATGACGGTCCAAACTATGCCAATTCTGTTACATCATGTGATGTGAAAGATGTCTGTGGATGAAAATTCCCTATCCGGGGATTTCTTTGTCTTGCAGTTAGGTTCTCACTTTCTCAAATGCTTCAAAGGGCGGGTCGCATACAGTTCATGTGACTTCGGATTTTGAAAATTAGGAGGAACCCTGAATTTTTTTGCATTGCTAAATATCTACCGTACTCACTAACGGTTTACGAGACAAAACAGGCCTGCCAGTTTGTCAATGATGCAATACATGCGAGCGGAGTGCATTGCTGGTCATATTGGTGGGTGAAAATAAAATTAATTCAAACTAGGTTTTCATGATATAAATCTCGCATAAAGACGTTGCTTCTCGTTCACAGATGCCTTTGTACTGACTAGTGCAGTCCTTTTTTCAGCACTGACCCAAGATTAGGCTGTGATCTAGAATGAACTCATAAATAACACAGGATTAAATACATGTGAAAAATATATTCTTAGCGTGAGATAATGTTTTTACTCCATCATGTTCTATCCCATTTTATGATATTTCTTTTGTCCGCCTTTTCATTAATTTTATGAGAAGTGGTTCAGTAGAGGGTATACACAGAGTATATCCATCTCATTTTCTGTCATATAACAGTATACCCACCTACTAGCCAAAAAGCCCAATGTTTGAATATACAGGAGAGTATACCCACTTTCTCCTCAGTGATCTACCCACCTACCTGTCAGTACACCCACTTCTCCAAGGACCACTAGACCACTGCTCTTTACCATGTAGCAGAATTTTAATTAATTTTAACTTATCTTTAAATTTTTATTGAGAAAAAGTAATAATAACACAATAATTACAAATTTAAAAATAAATAAATAAATAAATAAAATAAAATAACACCAACAACAAATACAAAATAAATCTACACGGTGACGTGGCAGTGACCTCTATTACAAATGTGTGCAGCATCGCCCTGATCTCAAATTAAATCTCCTAATCTGTAGTGTCATCCACTTTTCTTTTATATTCCACCCTTTTTTCAGAATTGTATTTCTTTGTTGTTGCCAGAACCTTTCTGTGGTAAAATCCTTTCATAATACCAAGATATTTTTATTCACCCCTGTAGCACTTAACTGATCAGAACAATGCAGTGCAACCCAGACACGACTACTGTTAATTATGATTATTGAGATATTTTTTCATTGACTGTACGACTCAAAATATCCATTTTCAGCAACCATTTATGCAGCGGACTAACAACACACGACGTCACTCCATCCTTATGTAATAGTGCTAATGTGCGATTTTGAACCAAGAGAAACTGCTCCATCATATGCATTCCTTGTGCTGACACATATACAGGAATGTATAAAGTTACATTTTGATTGTATTGCTAAAAAAAAGCTAGAGCTTTCTTTGGAAACAGTCTTAAATTGCTGTTTTGAGATTCTGTCGCTTGCATGTGATTGCCAAGAAAAGTCAGCTTCAATCAATGCAATCAGTGCACTTATGTCTTGAATGAAAGATGATAACTGGGGCTAACCAGAACAAGAAGACAAACTGAAGGATCAGGAGTACTGTATACCTGCCTGAGAAAACAAGTACATCAGGATCTCAAGTCAGCTACCAGTCCTCAGCTGGCTGCTTCAGTGTATATTACCTGCCAAAAATGAGCTTCAAGGTAAGACCCACTCCATGATGCTGTTCTTTGGGAAACAACAATAAGTACTTCTGAAACTGAGATGAAAATAAACTAAGCGGAAGGAGGTAAAAATTTTAGCCAGTATGAGGCTGAAAATTCCGACAAGAACTATTAATGTATTTGGACACAATCAATGTTGTGGCTATCTTTGGTGAATAAACTTATCAATTTATCTCTAAAACATTAGGCCTGATATTTCTGGACATTTCCAAACCTTTTTTGCTACTCTAAATATAAGCACCAAAATATAATACCAGATGAGATACTGCAGAGGCAACCTTTTCACTCACTAATGAAGTCAGGGAAATGGAGGACAGACAATGCTTTCTGACTGCTGAAGCATTACAGTATCAGCAGTTGCTGTGTGACAGATGGTTCCCCTTGGGTCATGTGCCAACATGTGACCCCAAAATCTGGAAGAGGTCACATGGGATAGGCAGTGGGTGCATTTGCAGGAATTACAGAGAACAAAGACCATATGCTTTACTAGAGGGTAGTGACACAAAGGGGAAGGGAAGTCAGGCACTGATCAGGCAAGTAGCCTTTATCCTGTTCGCATGACGTGTCTTAATTCATAATGTTTGCTTACTGGCAGTCATCATAAATGCTGATCAAGCTTTTTAGAGCCTTGAGTTTTACGGGATTCAAAACTGTCCGTTTTGCTTGCATAATCTATAACATCAACTTTAAATACTTATATTTTCCACAAAGGTGTCAAATTCCACCATGCAAAAAGATGCATATAAACAGTGGCGTACCTAGTCAGCGCCAGGGTCCTATATGCAAGATGGTCAAAGCAGGCCCTACCAACAAGTGGACGTGGCTTATAGGTGGGCGATATGACCTAAAATTTATCACAATTTTTTTCCTTCATATTGCGATAACGGTATTATATTACGGTATTCCAGCATGAAATGGGGTAGTCTTTTCCAAACATGATTCTAGCTCTGTTTGTTCTGTATTGTAAGTGTACACATCCTAGCAGGTGGAATGTGTCAGAAAAAGGCCTTGGCCACAATGTGCTTTTGGAAGAGTAGCTTACCCTATTTCAAGCTGAAAGTTAACTACACTGGTGAGAAAACTGGGACTGAGGAATGAAGAATATTTATAGAAAAAATGCTTTTTTGCTTTTTATTTTTTCTCCACTTCTTGTTTTTGTTCCACAGTACAAACAGAATGGTTTTTTCAAACTTTCAACACTAAACAACAACCATCTTTACCATCAGCCAGTGCCAGGGTCAACATTGCAAGGCTGTTAAATTTTCAGCACATTTATATTGGAGGTTTACTTTTGACTGCAAGAAAGGTATTTTAAATAAAAGCTGCTTATTTGGAGTGCTATTACTGCATCTCTACCTATTTCTCCGTATGATTATTGCACAGATGTGGTGTAAAACGTGAAAGCAGAAATACTAAGCTTATTACTGCAAACCCTCTCCAGCTCCTGGTAGCTCTGTTAAATTACAGAATTTAGATTTAAAAAAAGAAACAGCTTTTCATATATGTGTGGCTGGAGGGTCAGAAATTAAATTGAATTATATTTTGCCGTGACCATTTTTACATTTCTACCGCTATTTGGCGGCGACCAATAATCACAAACCACATGCGCAGTTGTATTATTTTTGAACTACCATTTTTGGAATAAATGGAAGTCCACAGCCTTTATGGTGCGCACTTTGTAGATGAGCCACCAGGATACACCTGCGATTCACTGCTTTTTATTTATTAATATGCACTGCAAATAGATACCTGAGCAGGTGAACTAGCTTGCCAGAAGGCTTGATAGCTAGTTTGGTGGTTGCTTAGTTAATGTTGATGCTATCACAACGGACGCGAAACAAATTTTTCGCATAATGAATTACATTCAAAGTCAATGTAAACATGCTAAAATATGCGAAATGTGTAGATAGCCATTATTATGCAAATTAATTTGGCTGGAGTTGCACTGTAAGCATTTAGCTCACTAGCTGGCATTAAAATGCGCTAGATAAAAAGGTTGCCAGCTAAAGCCGCTTTCACACCGGACACAAAACAAGTTTTTCGCACTACAGATACATTCAAAGTCAACGCAAAGATGGGAATACACGCGTTTCACATATATTTGCGTGTGTGCATTGACTTTGAATGTAATCTGTCATGCAAAAAATTCATTTCACGTCCGGTGTGATAGCATCTTAACATTGACTAAGAAATCAACAAACTATCTTGCAAACTAGGGAAAATGTTATCCAAACTTACCTGGCCCTATGTGAAAAGGTAATTGCCACCCCTCATTAAATCATGAATTAACTGTGATTAACCACATTTTTTGAGTTCAATTTCACTTGCAACACCCAGGCCTGATTACTGTCAGACCTGTTAAATCAAAAAATTACAAAATAGAACCTGTCTGACAAAGTGAAGTGGGCTAAAAGATCTCAAAAGGCAACACATTATGCTGCAATGTAAAGAAATTCAAGAAAAGATGAGAAACAAAGTCATTGACATCTAACAGTCTGATTAGGGTAACAAAGCCATTTCTAAGGCTTTGGGACTCCAACAAACCATGGTGAGAGCCATTATCCACAAATGAAGAAAATTTGGAACAGTGGTGAACCTTCCCAGGAGTGGCCGGCCTACCTAAATTACTCCAAGAGCACATCAACGACTCATCCAGGAGGTCACAAAAGAACCCAGAACAACATCTAAGGAACTGCAGGCCTCATTTGCCTCAGTTAAGGTCAGTGTTCATGATTCAACAATAAGAAAGACACTGGTCAAAAATGGCATCCATGGGAGAGTTCGAAGGCGAAAACCACTGCTGATCAAAAAGAACACAAAGGCTCATCTCACAATTGCAAAAAAAAAAAAACATCATGATGATCCCCAAGACTTTTGAGAAAATATTCTGTGGACTGACGAGACAAAAGTTGAGCTCTTTGGAAGGTGTGCCTCCAATTACATCAGGCATAACACTAAGACAGAATTTCATAAAAAGAGCATCATGCCAAAAGTCAAACATGGTAGTAGTAATGTGATGGTTTGGGTCTGCTTTGCTGCTTCAGGACCTGGATGACTTGCCTTTATTGATAGAACCATGAATTCTTCTCTCTACCAGAAAATCCTGAGGAAGAATGTCCGACCATCAGTTTGTAACCTCAAGCTCAAGCTCACTTGGATAATGTAGCAGGACGGTGATCTTAAACACAAGTCGAGCTCTGAATGGCTTTAAAAAAAAAAAAAACAAAATGAAGGTTTTGGAGTGGTTAGTCAAAGTCCGGACTTAAATCCAGTTGAGATGCTGTGGCATGACCTTAAATAGGCCGTTCATGCCCGAAAACCATCCAATGTGGCTGAATTAAAACAATTCTGCAAAAAATAGTGGGCCAAAATTCCTCCATAGCAATGAGAAAGACTCACTGCCAGTTATCGCAAATGCTTGATTGCAGTTGTTCGGTTTAGGGTGCAATTACTTTTTCACATAGGGCTGGGTAGTTTTGGATAGCTTTTTCCCTCAATGAGTGAAATCATCATTTAAAAACTGCATTTTGTATTTACTCAGTTTATCTTTATCTAATAGAATTTGTTTGATGATCTGAAACATTTAAGTGTAACAAATATGAAAAAATAAATCAGGAAGGGGGCAAATACTTTTTCACAGCACTGTATTTGCGGTGCACATAAATAAACAAAAAAGAGTGAATGTGGGGGTAAATAAAGGTAATGTCACATTCTTGTTTTTTTAAAGTCATTGAACAATTTTACAGAAAAATAGAAAAAATCCCCAGTCATAAAATCTAGACTCCATACGAGCAATTCTCTCATTTAACATTGGTTGATGTTAAAGTTGTTTTTTTACTTTAAGACAGAGCTTGTTTAAGGAAAATACTTTGGGGATTTTCAAGTTGTTGCAGACATGAGATCAATGAAGGCAAAATTTTAGCCACGTAATGATTGAGTCATATACTTTTATAGCTCACAGTGTTGGGCTGTCCCAATTAAATGATGTATGAGAAATTTGAATATATCCTAAAAACTGAAATTAAATCTTTTGAAAGAATTTTCAGAAGTCCACAAAGTGCATTTAGAGAGGAAATACGCATGTCCAACTCACGCTTAATATTCAAGTTTGATTTTCCACTTTGGGAACAATGTTATAATTACACAGTTTTTAGAGTAAGAATGAACTAGTCATTGGTTGTATTAAATGAGAAAATCCCTTTACGCAGTGAACAAAAACCAACAAACATTATCAACATTTAAATTGATGAAAACATATATTGAATTACTGTGGTAAATGCTTGAATTCAAAAATATATTAATGCTGCCATATATTCGATATTAACAAATGATGGTGACTGATTCAAGTATATTGCAGTAGCTGACCGAGCTCTTTTTGAAGAGACAAACCTTTAAAGAATACTTTCTGAAGGTCCTCGGAATTCTGTTTTTATGACTTTCCCTTTCTTTTAGACAATTAGACAATACTACTTTCTGATACTTGGACCATACTTTCAGAGTTTGTAAAAGAAAAAGTTAAGCTGTCAGATAGTGCGATATGTAAGCCTAAAATTAATCTTAATATATGAATACTGTACTGAATTGGGGTCTTTTATAGTCAGGTACGCCATTTGTCTAATGATTAATCAAAATCACACGTTGCATTTAACAATTAATATTCTATCATATTGTACACAAATGTTTTCTTTATTTTATGCTGGTTGCACCTATGTCAGTGATATTATGCATTGACCTATCAGTATGCATTTCTTGAAGCGCTAAACAAACTGAAATATAACATTCGATGTTTTCTTAATTCATTTGTTGAATCTATCCATGTTCTCTGGCTGGATTAAAGTTGTAGTGTATTTGTGTATACATCTATGCTACTTCTGTGAAATGCATTGGTAATTTTTTCATCACTATCACAGATTGTGTCGTGGTTTTCATTCAGACATATTTTCATTTTATGAGGCTCCCCTGTCCTCGAGCAATTAAAGAGAGACAGACTCTTCTGATAATTAGGCTTAATTGAGGCATATTGATAAATATAAAGCCGAGTTCTTTTTGCGCAGGAAGAACTGATATTCTGCTTGTCACACCTTGTTGTTATACCTTCATCACAGGAAATATCTTCCATATATGGTCATTCCACCTTCTCATTCTCACGCTACAACAGGACGGGCAAACCAAAACACTGCCAACTTCCCTTGAGAATGAGCAAAAGATAAGCATGCATAACACTTAAAAGGAGAGGAAAATTACAGTCAAGAGAGGGAAAAATACAGCCAAAAGTATAGGATACAAATGGATACATAAATGATTCAACTGATTATGTTTCAATATTGATCAAAGCTACAGAAATCAAATTCATCACCTAATTATGTTTTCAAATAAACTAAACAGAAGCCTGCTTACTAATCAAAGCTACAGAAGCCTGCTGCTTATGTGTGTGTGAGCTACTCATGCATGTGTGAATTGAATTGCTTGTATGCGTGTGTGTGTGTGTGTGTATGTGTGTGTGCATGTGCGTGTGCGTGTGTACATGTGCTGCTGGTGCCTGTGCATGTGTCTGAGTGTGTGCTAGTGTCTGCGTGCACTGCTAGTTTGTGTGTGAACTTCTTGTATGTGTGTGTGTGTGTGTGTGTGTCTGTGTGCACTGCTCGTATGTGTGTGAACTGCTTGTACGTGTGTGTGTGTGCCTGTGCATGTGTATGTGTGTGTGCATGTGTCTGTTACTGCTGCATACATAATATGGTTACTGATTATGATTATTGATTATGGTTATTCAATATGTTTATTGATTTCCTGATGAATATGATGAGAAATATTGAAAATGATGAAATGCTTTTTGGGCTACAGCTTCTTTGGACGGAATACATTTTTAGAGACAGAAACACATTTTTGCATGGCTTCAAATGCTTTCTCAAAATGTATTCTAGAGATGTCATGCATGTTAAATATATTTTAAATGCATTGTGGCCAAAATAAATATATTTTAAATACATTTCCTCTTCGTACAGCAACCCTGAAGGAGCCTGAAAGGTGGCATTCTCAGAAATCATTCAAAATCATATAAAGATTATGTGAAAATGCATTTAGTAATACAAGGGACGAAAGAGATCCCACTGAATAATAATAAAAATAAAAAAAAACCTTAACACTCACACAAAAATTCAGTGTATTGACCTCGGTCGTGCTACACCTAAAAGATGCAAAGCTGAACTAAGTGGATTTTGGAAATAGCAAGTCATATTAAGTCATCTTCAGCTTACTATGTTATCATGTGTAGCATTGCTGCATTCTGACCCTTGTCAGACTTGTTTTTATTTGCATTGAGCTAGCAACTGCATTTTGGTAATAAACTGCAGGGATTTTCTACACCCAAAAAGCAGATTTGGATCTGATGTTTCAAAATCTATAAACATCAGCAAGTTGTTTCTAATTGTAAGGTGAGTGGCCCTCTGAAAAAAATTACATTTTTGTTTTTGAAAAGATTTAGAAATATTTTAGCCCATAGCATTAAACTGAATGTTAATCTATAGTGACAATGCAGCAATGTGTTAAAGTTGTATGACATGACATTAAAATTTGACAAATACCAAAGACAATTACTATTCAAATAAAGCAGGCCATACAGTCTTGAAAAGAGGAACTTTGGTCCACACTGTCAATATGTTGTGTAATACAAAGACTGCATGACTGAAGCTAGCCATGATTAGAGTGGTAAAATGGTGCAGCAACGCGATCAGTGAGCTCTCCTTTGTCTTTTTATTGGCAATTTCAGGAACCCATTAAATTTTATTTGGCATCTTTGCAAAGACAACTGAATGAATTATAAAACAAAAAATCAGCGATTATCACATCAACTTAACTCCACTGCACCACTGCTGAATTTGAACATACATTGTTTCAATCATGGCTTAGTTTTTCTGAATCCCATGTTGCTATCATACAGGTAGATGTAGACTTCAAAAATGAAAATCCCACTTTGTATTTTGTTCCAAAAACCTTGATTTGATCAAGGTTACAATTCTTCAGCAACCAAGAGGTAGAATTGTTTGAAGATTACAGTGGACGGAACACAGACATTTACTTTTTTGGCCCCTGGACTGTGCAACCCTTGCCAGCAGGCCTTCTTGGGAATTGTGTAATGTGTTGTAGTCAATCCAGAGGGGGAGGGCTTTGGTTGAGTGCGATATTGCCCATGTCATTGCACATGTGTCGTTCTCGTGATTGATTCAGGCTGCGGCAAGTCTGAGCCAGCTGCACTTCAAGTGATTTGCAGAGGGAGAAAGAACTCTGATTGGCCGGCAGTATCAGGCATGAAAATCACACAGGCTTGTCTCCAATCTCAGGAAGAAACCAAGGCCAATGTGATGGTGGACTTTATGGAAGAAAAATTATTGCAGGATTTACAAATTGAACACTCCCCAAGAACAGGAGATTGTGTTTGATATGTTAATCATTGTGTCATTCAGTAACAGCGTTGATTTAATGCTCTTGTGCAATTCTGCAAACATTTTATGATTACAATTTTTCACATTTCGAATGGCATTTTTCAAAAACTGCAAACTTTTGTTAGTTTCTGGTAAAACTTCAGTGGGTCTGAGAGTACTTCCTCTTTTAAACCTTTCTGGGAAATGTGACATGGTTCTCGTCAGTGCTATGGTTACCAAAAAAAAAAAAAAAAGAATAAAAGCAAGATTTACACTTTTACCCTGAACCTGAGGCCAAGGGTGATTAGTGTAATCTGTTAATAAAAATGTTGTGAATATGTCAAGAGACAGAAGTAGTTGGGTAAAAATTAGCTCTCAAACTGATGGTGAATATAAACAGTGGTTTTGACAATAGTGCTCAACTAAGCGTGTGCAGTTGCCAGATATATGAGGTGATTGGCTTGCTGTAAGCTGTGCCTGTCATACTGCCTATCAGCCTTGAATTTAATAAGATTCAGAGGTGATTAAATCATTGGAAACATTTCTATAAATACCAGAGTTGTGAAGGTTATAATATACTGTTTTTGATAGGCCTGGTGCAGGTATGCATTTATTCAAATCTGAGGTGTTTCTATTTTTTAACTCTCCGTGGTCATTAGTAACTATCCCACCATATGTACATCTGTCATCTGTCCCAGACATAGAAATTTGGTTTATGGAAACTGTTATTTTTCAAAAATTTTGTTTTTGGAGGTTTGGAGGTTTGTTGTATTTATGACACTGTTTCCCTTGAAACCTAGACTAATTCTATCATTTTTTGCGACTGACTTGTCTGTAATTTGGGCACCAACTATCCGGCCCCTGATGAACTTCCATTTCTTGCTGTGGAGATTTGCCCAGTACTACAGTACTACAGTTACCGTGTTGTGCCGCTGGTTAGATCTCTGTTGAGGAGGCACATGTTGCTCATTGGCATTCAAATGAATATAAATCAGTTAATAAATGTTTTTGTAATTGTGTTTGTATATATTTCAGTGTTAAAAGAC
Organism: Gymnothorax reevesii; assembly: GCA_029721435.1. NCBI lineage: Eukaryota > Metazoa > Chordata > Actinopteri > Anguilliformes > Muraenidae > Gymnothorax > Gymnothorax reevesii. The sequence continues at coordinate 31,087,263 of CM056586.1, forward strand.
ATTTTTCATTGTTTCTGATTTTTTTTATGTAGAAATACACATGAACAGGTGAAATACGTCTTTTCTCGCTGACATACCCATGTCCATTATCCTGAACTGTCACTCTTTTCCTCAGGCCTGGAGAAAGCGTTGGTTTGTGCTCCGGCGCGGTCGGATGAGTGGAAACCCGGATGTGCTGGAATACTACCGGGGAAAGAGCTCGAAGAAGCCCATCCGGACCATCGACCTGAGGGAGTGCCAGGTCCAGATGCACACTGAGATGCAGCTGCTCAAGAGGGAACTACAGAACCAGCATCTGTTCGTCGTCAAGACCTCCTCACGCATCTTCTATCTGGTGGCCAAGACCGAGGAGGAGATGAACAGCTGGGTGCGAAACATCAGCCAAATCTGCCATTTCGGTCCACTGGACGAAGAGGCGGCAGGTGAGCACTTGTGATGTGGGTGTTTTTTTTCTTCCTCCTGATTGATTGCTCTGAGAGGATTAGATGGATGATATATTACAAAAATGCCTCTTGTGACCACTTTATTGTAACTCCTACAAGGTTGTTACGCTTAATGATTCACATTATTACATTTGCTATCCGTGATAATGGTGGAGGGTTGGGTTTTATTTTGAATGCTTAACGCTGAGGTATTTGCTTCAGTTAAATGCACTCAAACTGCATAAACTTCAGGTCCACAGCCACTACCTGACTAATATGTAGGCTGAACCCTCTTGTCCTTTTGTAATCGGCTTAAATGGCGTCAATAAACAAAATTTCTGCATTATTTATTGTACGACACTACTGAAGCAAGTTATCAAGTCGAAAATCATGTTTAAGAGCAGTTGTCATTAGGTTAGGTTCACTATTAAAACATCAACCAAGGGCCTTTCTCTGTGGAGTTTGTATGTTCCTCCTGCGTCCACATGGGTACCTGCGGGCACCCCAGTTTCCTCCCGCAGTTCAAAGACATGCACAACGGTCTAATTGCAGACTTGTAATGTGTGAATGTTCTTCGTGGAAAAGATTAAACCCTCATGATAAAACTTGCCTTCAATAGTATGCTATGCACCTAGGTAGCTGCCAACCCCAGACCTGGGATGCCACTCTGACTGACCAAGAATAAGGATTTTTAATAAACATTTTTTGTGTGGCTTTGTCGTCACCATGTGGTGTTACAAGGAAAGGTCACAAGACAAGGTCATCATAACTAATTTGTTTGAAGGTTGTTTTGTTCACCTAACACACCCCGCCTAGATAGCAAAATGTATCCTTTTTAAGTATGTTGCCATAAAATATTATGTTCAAGAATGAAAGTGTAGAGGCCACATGTGATGCAAGCCTTAGATTAACAGAAATTTGTCTCATAATTACTTATTATAAGAGTCGACGTGAGTCTTCAACATTCATTCAAATGTCAATTTATTAAAAACTTCTATAGCCCTCAAGTTGTCTCTTACTTCATTTAGTAATTATGTGACACATTTTCCCACTCAGTGATTATGTTAGCTCTACAAACATACAGCAGCAGGCTATCCTAATAGTCACCGGTTGTTCTTTCAGTGTACTTTTTGGTTGCTCCATAGTGATTTGAGGCCTTATTTTATTTAAATTTCTGATGCACTCTTTTGTAATTTCAGCATGAAAGTGAAAAAAGACATTCCTCTCACTTGCTATGTCTAAGTGTGAAAGATTTGTAGCGTTAAAAGGCTTTAATTCTAAACTTTATGTTTATAGACTGAAATAATTAAGTAATGTGCAACAACATGGTCATAATTTTTGTAAAATGAAGGACATGTAGTTTTATATTGTACATATACTATGGCTACCATTCACAAATGCTTATACCTAAAGACAAAATATTTAATGATGAACAACCTTTCATAGATAGCCTACAGCTGAAGTTATCTTTGCTACGTCCTGAAATGTGGTTGTTGATTTTATTTTGTTTTGTTGCTGGTCAAAACGTGCGGTTATTAGATACATGTCATAGTTCCATTCTGACAGTTATTTTCACATGGTGCTTTCCCCAAGTTGGCACGATAACCATACATGCAACGGATTTGAATAGTTAGATTGTGAACCTCAAGCATGCTTTGTGTGTTTATTTTCACCCTCAAAACTTAATTGCACAAAGTCAGTTACGTTTAGCTTGTCACGATTCTCTGAACACAGGCACCAAATGCAGATTACACCTAGGCATATTTAAATAGCAGAAAATTGAAGGCATTCAAGCACAAACTGAGAGGATAATCAAAAGATCTGCCAAAGTCAGATGAGCAGGAATATAGGAGGTTGGGCCAGGGATTAGACGGAGTGGTCCGAGGTCAGTAGCCAGGATGGCAGGTCAAATAAGTCAGGGCACGCTGGGCAGATGAGCTCGCTTTGACCAGGATGAAGGCAGCACAAGAAGGATCACCACTCGCCAGGACTGCAGGCTCTGAGAACGATAACCAAAAAAATGTATACTTTAGATATTCACCACAGACAGAAGAAAACTATCCAGGTAAGGGGAGACAGAGGCCAGGTACATAAATACACAAAATGACCATTAACAATGTAGGTAGGAATGTACAAGCACCCAGAAGGACACTCTAAAGGAGGAGTAAAGAACAAGACAGTAGTTAATATTGATAACAAGTTAAGGCAGAAAATTGACAAGAATGGCTGTAACATTAAGAAAATAATTTCTGCATGACATAGCCTGGAATTCAAACGCAGCAATTGATACAAAAAGTCAATTGATACAAAAGCAGACTTGAGTGCAACACATTACATGCTTGGAACTAATTTGCAGGTATGCAATTGTAGAAAAATAATGCACACCATTTGTTCGTTCGTCAGCCAATCTCAACTGAGCATTCAGTAGAGTCATTGTACAAAGAAAAATAATGCACATAGTCACGGTATGTGTTATTCATTCTTCATAAACACAACTCTGCCATCAAATAGTTGAAATGCTCATTGAATACAGCGAGCTATAATTTTTTTCATACACTAAGACCATGAAAGTGAATCAGTTATAAACATAACAATTGAATTGAAATCAAAAGTCAATAGCATTGACATTTACAATTCTAAGTAATTTATGAACTTTGTATGTATCAGAGAGTGGATAAGCCTTGAATCAATTCCCAGCAAAGGGGAAAATACTGATTGTGAAATGTTTCTCATTTTTATTTTTGGCAATTATACCTTAAGTTCAGATTTTAAATGGTAAAATTGCGCACAATTGCATCCTCAATGCCAACAGTTAAGGTTAAAAGAAAAGACAGTTTTCAATAACTGTGAAACTGACAGCGTTGGAATTTTTGGTTCCCTTAAAAAAAAAATATTTACCTCACCTACAGAAGGCCTACATTAGAATGTACTTTTTCAGTAGAAAAATACCGCAGAAGAAACACTGTTAATACGGATCATTGCCTCTTACGTCAGTCTTGAGTGATAAATGAGGCCCTGTGTACTGCTTTTGGAAATAACACTGAGCGCTTGACACTATTTGGTTAAAAGGAAATCCCCTCATGACTATTTGATGCCGATGCGTATTTTAATCACATTTTAACATTTTGAATTGCTACGCGTCTTGTTAAAAAAATGGCTGCCTTCAGAGTTTTATGGCAAACCCCCGAATCTCACTGATTTGTGTTACAGCTACAGGGGAGGCTTCCTTTTGAAACATTAAGGCCTATGTTTACATCTTGCCTGAATTATACATGTTGGACCTTAAGAGATAGCTGGGTCATGGACTAGTGACAAATATAAAAATTAGTCCAAGCATCACAATCAAGGACACTCAAACTGCCATTTTAATTCCTTGTTTTTTTTTTTCTTTTAACTGATTGAATTAGCAGTAGGCATATTAGAATAAAATGTTATACAAGTCTGAATTTTGAATGACATTCAGCTCAGATTTTCATTCACCTTTATTGTGCGCAGAATTTCAATTACAGAGAAGCAATCCATGAATGCTAACCACGGATAAGCGATTACCTTGTAATTATTTTTAAAACGCTTTGGGATTTTCATCGGGTTTCCAGAAAAATTTATCATAAAACTGAAAAACGTTGTTCTTAATTCTGTTTCAGTCCTGAAAAAAAAAAACGAATAAAAGCTTTGAAACTTGAGTCATGGTAGTTCTCTCGTCACGGGTGCTTTTTTTAAAAGCAGCAGTTCTGGCTAGAAGATTTTACAATACTGCTGCCAATGATGAGTAGGAGGTAGCGGTATTAGTCAGCTGATCTGTGTGGGAAGCCCTGAAAGAGAGACTCAGAGTCCAGTCATCACTGCCCACACCATGGACGACCTCTCCTAGAACCTTCCATCCATTTACGAGTAATGATTCAATCCAATAAGGAGCGGACAGCCCACCCTCTCGCCACTGCATACTGAAACCAAATATGCTGTAATTTTGCATGTTTTAAAACAGCATGTGGCTGTCCCAGTAAACCGTTGCTTGATTGCTCAAATGAGATGGGAGAAGCGTGGCGGATTGGTCAGGACTGGTTGCTGTCCGGTCAGAGAGAATACCCCTGTTGGCATGAATTTTTACTAAGCTGCATTTGTGGAGGCTTCAAAGACCTCTCTCACTGCAGTCAGAGAACAAACAGTAACCCAGTCAGTGTGCATTAACAGAGGCTCAACGAGTCAGTTATGAAACATTAATGAGAGTACTCTCTCTCTCTCTCTCTCTCGTCCCTCTCTCTTCCTGAGATTTTCTATCAAAATTTGGGTCCTGTTATTCTCCTTCTCAATATGAGCACATATCACAACCGACCACCCTCTATTCCAGCTGTTTTCTGACCAAGATTTTCATGCATTTCATAATATTTACGTCTTTTTTTTTTTTTTTTAATAGCACGCTGCTTTATGCAAGAATTTGGTTACACTTAGGCACTTAGTACACTCGAAAATATGCAAATATTTGCGTTTCATTATTTAAATAACTGCTATCCTTGGTCACATTTTAGATAGCACTCTCAAGACTTTTTCGAACCGCAGTCTGGATCATCCAGCCACCGAGAGCACAGAGGTGTTTCCCCTTCTGCATGACTGAATTCCCCGTTTACATTCAGCTCTGTACTGTTCAGCACTATTTTTATGTCCCCATCTGTTCGCTGCATTATTTATTTATTTTGTTTTACTTGTACCAATCCGCCTTTAGGGGGCAATAAAGTTCTCCCTGAATTCAGCCTACGCAAGATATGCCTTCGCAGCTTAAAACAAATGAGCTTCTGAGTCAGCAGGTTTGTAATTTTCGTAGCACTCTTGCCTATTGTTTTCAAACTACTTTCAGATGTATAGTTAAATGTGTAAATTTGTGCCAGCATAATCATCAGAGCGATTCCATTGTGCGCAATGCAATAATGCATTGAAATTGAAAGAAATTTAGATCAAACTGACTTGGAAAATAATTTTACTACATTAGGGAACAGTGCCAAGCTGTATGATTAACTGTGCGGTGTGAAGCTGAGCAGTGCTTCGAGCCAAATTGGCAAAGAGAGCAACAGGCTGACGTTGCAGGAGAATAGAGCTCGGACTACCCCCCCTTGCCTGCATTGCCCCCCGCAGGAACTCATGCCTCATCACAGCAGACTCTCTGCTCCAGGGCATTGCACGCAGCTGACACTGGAGCATCGCATATGGCTGACACCATGAGAATCACCCCAAGTGGCTGATGGGAAACTAGGAAATACCAAGGAATGAGCTGCTTCTGGTCAGGGACATCAAACCTGTCCATCACATGGTTATCCTTCAGACAAAAATCACCAGTAAAACACTTTAATCTGCAGAAAACAGAAACGTAGCTATTATTATTATTATTATTAGTAGTAGTAGTAGTAGTAGTAGTAGTAGTATTGTTAATATTATTTTCTTTTATTAATTATACTGGTATGTTCCGTGAGGCCTACAGAAAATCAGACACAAAAACCAAAAAACAATAATAACAAATAAAATACGCAACACAAAGACCAAAGTAGAACCCAACCCAAACAGACTAAAATGTCACTTCATATCCAGAAGAACTATTATTTGACGTTGCGCAAGGTAAAAGTGTAAATAATCTAAATAGCTACATACAGTAAATAAATATTTGCAGGTTTTCAGGCGCAACTTTTTTTTCTGAATTAACATGTTTGTTCTAAATACCTTTCTACCTTTTGGTTTTGATTAATTAATATTTTGTTAGCATTAATGTACATTAGCCAGTAAGGTGCATATGTTTGAAATCACTCACCAATATGGAATAAAACAAATTCTAATACAGTATTACATAAAATGGACACTTGCACAGAAAATATAATAATAATACTAATAATAATAAAATAATCATTATTATTATTATTATTGTTGTTGTTGTTTTTGTTATTATTTCACTGACTCAATTCCTGAAATGCCTGCAGCCGTGCATATTACCATGCCTTCACTTGGGCTCTCTGTATGGTATCTAAAATGATTTCCATGAGATTTTCCACATTTTATTTCTTTATTTGATTTTGTACTTAAATATGTTGAATTTGCCACCAACCTCAACTATTGGTGTTAATAAACATTTAGCTGCAAAATTTCAGATTTAATTGAAAGCTTTTACGCCTCAATATAGTTTTGCAGTGCAGGAATTGCTGTAATTGTAGACAGACCCCCTCATTTCAGGGCACCGAAATGTTTGGGACAAATGACCCCGCCTGTTTTTTTTTTTCTGATTGCTCGTGCATTATACGCAGTGTGAAGCTGCCGTGTAAATCTCCGCAAGGCATAATCATGTCTAAATTGTTATTTTGTTTTTTTTTTTTGTAGATGTTCTATTTCCCAACAATGATTTGTATTTACTCAAACTGAACTCATTCACTGCTTGAAGAAATTTCCCTTCATTACGGCCAGCTTTCATCATCTTCTCCACATCATCACCCTGACAACATGCATTTGGTCCAAAGAGAAAATTGGTTTTGGATTGTGCAGCACTTGAAAGAGAAAGCGCTGTTGTGCTGGCGTCCTGCGTCTGATCTGAAGTTTATTTCAGTGCAGATAAAGGGCACGAGCAGCTCAAGGGGGCTCGTTGTGTTGTGTCTGAGACACACGACGATGTTTACTCCAACTCGTGCATCAAAATAGTATATGTGGTTTCAACAGTCGGTTCTGAAGGAGGAACAAGACACGTGGAGCTTTTGGCTGATGTTACTCCTCGGCAGTGTTTCATTTATTATTTTTTTTAAATCTAGTTGTATATCATAAATTATTACCTAAACTTTGCTCATTACTTCTTTCAGCTTTTTGATTTTACTGGCATTATAATGAATGTATTTCTATCATTAATTCTATGCCCTTCCCTGAATACTATGGAACTCAAATTGGATTTTTGATGATTTTGAGATGTCATGATTTGCATGGCTGTTGAAAATGCAGTTGTATAGGATGTGAATACTACTACTACTACTACTACTACTACTACTAATTATAATAATGATGATAATAATAATAGTAAGAAGAAGAATAAGACCCTTTTAGTTTGAACAGGGTGGTGGGAGAAATGAAAACTTTCGCACTTGTCTGTATCTTCTTCTCTATGCAGTTTTGTATGTGATTTTTTTGACTGTTAAAAAAGCACTGAGTTCTAAAATTTAACTTCTTGTCAGATCAAATCAAGGTAACTAGTTTGGAAAAGAAATGATAAGCAGTTACTCAACATTTTTGCTTAATTATATTTTTTAGCTCACTGGCCACTAGGCAGACAGCTACGTATTAGGATCGTGTTCTGTTAGCAAATTCTATCACATTTTTTCCCTTTGAAATCATCGGCCAGATTCACTTCATTTTTTGTATGGACCTTATTTGGGACCATGTCCCTGAAGTTATTTTACAGTTCTAAAAAATGTTCATTTTTGGACTTTTTATCTTTTTTTTTTTGGACGAAAATTCCCCATTTAGAAAAGTGATGTAACTATTCCTCACGTGGCTGGTCAGTACGCTGTGACATCATGAGATTCAAAAGGGTTTTTCCCAGGCTGGTTTTGACTTTCTCTCTCTCTCTCAGACTCAGACAGCTTTTCCCAGCAACCCTCACCAGCCAGCTCCACCCACACCTCCCATGTCATGAGCCATGACGTCAGCGCTGACGCCAACGTCACCGAGGGCAGCCGCAGCCGCAGCGAATCAGAGTCCAGCCTGCCACCGGACTACCTCATTCTGTCACAGTGCGAGACGGGGAGGGTCAGCATCACCAGGCAAGAGGCCCTCGATGGAAACCTCGGCACAGAGCAAAGATCAGGGGGATACTTCGCACCAGACCCTGTTTCAGCTGCTTCTCGCAAACGATACAGTTAAATTTAATTGTGTACACTGGTCTTGGTGCTAGAAAGGGCAGAGTCAGAATCATCAAGCATGTGAACCGTAAAATATTTGTAATACCATAAATGCAGTGCTCTCTTATTTACATGATTTTATTTATTTATTTTTTTTCTGAAAAATTTTGGTTAGAATAATTGTATTTTAAACAAAGTTTAGGAGGCAATTTGTACCATTTTATTCACATTAATCACTCAGTGGTCCATAGGCATCGTGTTTGAGCACCCAGGTGTGAATGTGTCGTTCCCCCTCATACAACAGTACTCAGCTGCGGTGTGACCAATTCTGTTGATGACAGTGATGAAGTCTACCAGTGGGAGTGAATCTTTTCAGATGTGATTCAGCCCTGACCTTTGCCTGTGAGAAATTACAATCCAAAAAATTAGAAGTTGACTAAAGTTAATAAAGCAAGGCAATCAGCTGTAAAGCATTTTTAAGTTTGCTCAACTTCAAATTCCTGTGAATGCTAAACTCATACTTTAACTTGCAACTTGAAGTTGAACCAACTCAAAAATGACTCTGGAGCTGGTATCCTTACTTTTTGAACTTGAGTCACCTTCTTATTTTTTTACAGAGCAAGAGATCGATTCTATTTTGTGTTTGTTCTGTTTATTCTGGTCTTCAAACAGCTGCTCGAACTCAGAGAGGTCCCTGGAGCAGAGCTCTTCAGACAACACCTTTGAGGACGTTTTCCTGTCGCCTCTCTGCACCAATCAGACACTTTCCCCTTTCTTGTCGGTCGGGCTCCCAGAGCCTCCCGCTGGTACCCCTTCTTCTTCTACACCTTTGGAGAGGCTGTCTGAGTTCTCCTCCTCCTGCTCCTCAACATCCCCGACTCAGACGCTCCACCCGACCGCAGACTTTTTCCAGTTTGACAAGCCCGCCATGCCCCTGTCTCCGGAGGCCATCGCGGACGGACAAACGCCCCCGCCCCGCCCCCCGAAACCCATTCGCTTCTCCGAGAGGTGCGCGGATAACGGGCCGCATCACATGACCCTCCGGAGTGGCGAGGGCCTCTTCTCGCTTCAGCCCGCCCCCATTCCGCGCCGAATCTCCCTGGCAGGTCTGGATCACATTCGAAGAGGTACTGATCAGCTGACTAAAGCAGTGCCAAAGAGTAACACTACTGTGCATATCCTGTGGGATGAGAACTTCCTTCTTACAAATTTGTATCAAATATGATACCTAAAAAATGAATACCGTAATGTAGTTTTGAATGCAGGATAGTACAATTAGATCCAGGAAATATAACTATAATAATAGTATAAGGGTAACCCAGTGGCATAATGGGCAGCGCTCTTGTCTGACAACCAGAAGGTTGTGGTGGGATTGAATCCAGTCTGGAGCCTCTCTGTCTGGAGTTTGCATGTCCTCCTCATGTTTGTGTAAGTTTCCTGAGGGCAGTCCAGTTTCTAGCAGTCCATTACAGTCCAAGAACATGCAGGTCCAACAAATTGAAAACTCTAAATTACCCATTGTGTATGAGCTGGAGTGACTGTTGAGTACTGTCCAAGGTGTTGCTGGAATAGGTTCCAGCCCTTACTCTGATCAAGCACAGGAATGAGTGGGTGAGGTAATCGATGGACTGCAATGGATGGATGGTACGCACTGAATGTGGAGACTTAATTAGTGTAGTTTTGGCCAGTACATTTAAAAACTCTTGGGAGTCTTGCTGCAGCTAAGAAAAGGTTTTACCTTTGGATACCACAGCACGTTTACTGCATATTGCCAAAAGTATTGAGTACAAATCCAAGGAAGTTATGTTTAATTTACAATTCATTTGTTACAGAAAAAGTATTCTGCCTAGTAAGACCAAGATACCAAAAAGATATGGAGGCTCAGGAAAAGTTTTGCAATGTTGCTACAAATTAATTCCCGTTATAAAAGATGAAAGTAATGCGGAAATACTTAAGGAGCTTAATCTCCACAGACTAAGAAAGATTTGATTGAAGCTTCTAAATTCATGGCAGGGATTAACAAAGTGAACAACATGAGATTCCTTGTTGCTACATGGGGTGGTTATTTTTAGAGACAGAGAGGCTGGTGAATGCATGAGATTTGCAGATACACAACTGAGCAAGAGGTTCAGTAAATATCAGTTTCTAATTTGAAGAAAAAGATAGCTAGCAGGAGCTCAGTTGGTTGAATATCACTCATCGTCAAATGCTAACTGCTGGAATAGCTGAAGAGAGCTTCACAGGGTTCTGGCCTGATAAGCAGAGTTTCTAAATGAAAGCCACTTCTGGAACAGGAAAACAAGAAGAGAAGATTAACATGAGCAAAATTATGGAAATATTTTTTAGGTTCACAGCCAACAAAGCCTATAAGGCATCCCAGAGTCGTCTCTTCACTGTCGCAGATGTCGATACTTGATGATCACAATGCAGCAGCAACCTGAGGATCAGTTGGGTGTGAGTTACTCAAACAGTGACTCCATCATACGAGCCCTCAAACCCAGTTTTACAGCTGAGGTTTACTCTGTTTTTTTTTTTTTTCAGCCCTGCTTCGGCCCAGTAGATTGTCTTCCTTTAAAGGAGCAGTTTGTAGAATTTAGATTGATATTTTGGCAGAAATGGAATATAACATTCGTAACTACTTTTCAAGTAGTGTATTATCACATGAAATCAATAATCTTTAAGTTTCATTTTGCTCAGAATAAGCCCTTTAAACCTACATGGGAGCGGGTCCACCTCCGGGGAGGCCGTCACGTTGCGCCGCCATTTTTTCTACAGTAGCCCAGGACGGGAAAAAAGTAAAAGAATAAAGCACTGACACAAGAGAGCGCCTTTCACGTTTTCGCAAGTTTTGCGGCCACCGTAGGTTTTCTGAGAAAAGGAATAGTCAGTTGGTTGCAATCTATAATCTGACCACTAGATGGCTCTAAATCTTACACACTGATCCTTTAAAGGTGAACTATGCAAAATTGTTGACATCACTTCTGTTGACATTTGAATTCAAACAAAACAGAGATAACCCGCCCCTCCCTCCCATAGTTCCTTCTCTCCAATGCTTCCATAACTGTCAACTCTTGTCGGTGATTGGCCGGAACGGTTTGTTATGTTATGGGGCACAGCCTGTGCCCCTTGTGTTTATTTGCAGTTTGAGACACCTGTGCGGTCTCCAGAGCCCGGGTTTTATTTTTTTATTGTGAATTCAGGGGAAGGCAGCTAGCAGATTGTGGGGAGATGTCGGTGAATAGAGACAAAAATATAATAATGCAGAAAATAAATAAACTTGCATAGTGCACCTTCACAACTGCAGTCTTCAGTCTGACATTGGCAAGATCACGGCAGGATAAGCTTATGCAGTTAGTTGTTAGTACAGTGGAGCTATGGTTGCCAAAAATGAGCTTTGCAATAATACATAAAACCTTTTATCCTGCAAGTAATAGCAACTGTTTCATGCAGGTATCATAACAAGTGGCGTTATCCTTTTTTCTTTTTTTTTATTGCCTCAGTTTTTTGATCTTTGCAATGCTACCAGGATGAATGAAGTATCAGTTCCTTTCAAAATGTAAAAATCTCTCAGTGAAACTTCTGAATGATAATTTATTTCATACACTGCATTATTTAGGCATTGTGTATCGCGGAGTTAAAGGGAAAATAAATGATTGCTTCATCTTATTTACTTTCAGGAGAGTTTGACAACTGCTCTGTGAGAAGTTGGAACAAAAGACTCAGTCTTAATTTGGTAAGGAACCAAGTTCATGTATGTGATTGTATAAATATGTTTGATGTATTGAACCTTGGAATAAAAGAATGTACTTTATTTATGAGTAAAAATTCAACTGAACTATTTAAAGCAATTTTCAATAATTTTTTAATTATTCAGTGAAATAAACTGAAACTTTCTGGATTCCGAAAATAATGTTTAAGAATCGATCATTTGTTCTATTTTTATTGTCTACAATTGCCTTTTTTAAGTCAAGAAGAGTTGGGAAACACATACACAGTACACTCAACCAATTGAAGCACCTATTACTAAAACCCCATAAGTCACACTTGACTTGACTTGACTTGTGGGGTTTAAGTAATCAGTGCTTCAATTCAAGCTTTACTCTAAGTTAATCAGTGGAACAAATGGAACTGGCAACGGTACCTTGAAATTATTGATTTCTTTAACTAAGAATGAAAAAAAAACCTGTAAATGATCCATTTGCATAACTTGAAATAATAATATATATATACATATATATAGCTGGTCAGGGTGGGTCCCTGCCTTTGCCCGTAGTCGCCCCGCGACCTAGTGAGGAATAAGCGGGTATAGAAAATGGATGGATGGATATATATATATATATATATATATATATATATATATATATATATATATATATATATATATATATATATATATATATATATATATATATTCACTGTATATATATTTCAGCAAAGACATTGTTGTAAGATACTATATGTGTGGTCATGTTTACCTGCTCTAGCCTCGCCTGAACCCAGTATGCAGCACAAGTTCTGCGGACAGTTATGAAGACTCCTACATTCCCATGAGTTCAACGTCCCCTCCGGTGCCTACTTCAGACAGCGAGTCAGACGGTTACGTTCCCATGAGTCCTACGTCGGTCCAGTTCTTGGTGTCCAACGGAAACCCTGAGACCCCACCGCCTGCCACGCCCTTGCAGGGGTTGCCTAGCGATCTGGAACCTCCTCCTGTGAACCGTGATCTGAAGCCAAGGCGTAGAGGTGAGGGCGTGAACCCACACAAAGCGAACTCAACCAGAAATAGATCTTCCTTTGTCCGCTTTCCCCTTTCCCTGCAACCAAGCAAACATGACATTTAAGAATATGACATTTCAATTATTCAATTTTTTTATGGCGACAGGCGATCCTAGCATTTGCACAGAAAGGTCTCACTCTGTCCGTGGCAGATATGTTGGGACAGAGATGGCACAAAAGCAAATACGCATAGCCTGAAGTGTTTGTATGCTGGCCACCTGTGTCTCTGTGGCCACCCACTGCCGATGAATCTGAAGCCCTGAAAAAATTTTGGGCACTTTTGCGGGAATTTTCAATGCTCTTTTGAACGACAAGAAAGGAAGTCACGAGGTTCATAAGCGGAGAAACTCAAGGGAACTTATTAAGCAAACATTTTTTCAAGGTATTCACTTTTTAAGCTAAGAATTATTATCAAAATAATTCTATGAGAAATTGCAACTTAAAACACTGAGTTTCCGTAGCATCGCATCAGTGGATGCCATGGCAATGGCTGTTTTAATGAATATATTGATACTTAGAGAAACACAGTTAGTGAGATAACTAAACAGTGTTTTGTCTATAATTTCAGCTGTAATGTGAAGGAAAAAACATTCCTACTGTCACGACAGAACTTTTTTTTCAGGTTTCTATGTTCTGGTATTGATTATGACCCACCCTAAATCAATTTTTGCGGGAAACAGCTAATTAAATGTGCATATTTTGATTTACTCATATTCAGAGGTACATATTGCAAAAAGAGCTCTGTGCAGACATCACAAAATGAAGAAAACTGCCAAATATGAAGTTATTTGGATGTACAGTTGTTGAGAAATCATTTTCTTGTTGAAAATGTGTATTTTTAGAAAAACTTGATTTTAGTTAGGCAGTAATAATGTGATAGAACTTTGACTGTAATGTTCTCACGGGGAATAAATGTAGTATTTTGTTTGTAGTGGCACCAGCCTCATAAGTAACTCCCTCTTCTTCAATCCGTTTCTTCCCTAGTTTTATGTGCTTGTCGAGCGTCTATTAGTTTCTTTTTTCAAGTTCTAGTGCATGTTTTTTCCCTCTGTTTCACACATTATCTGTCTGTGTCGTGATTGCCTTTCATTGAGTGTGCCTCTGCCTTTATGCCAAGTTTCATAAGAATGGAGGCAATTCCCTGTTGGCCACCGCTGAAAATCCCCACCCTCATAGCTGTTGCAGCCTTGAAGACTGTGTTCATGACAAATGTTTCCTTCGGAATACGACTCCATATTACGGACTATTTGAAGGACCTTCATGTTCTTACCTCAAAACTAAAATTTTGAATCAAAATTGGCATTTTGCTTTGCCATAGGTTCCCTTAAACAGTGTTGAGTTCCAGTGTCTTAGTCTCCTATCACCAGAAGGACAGTTTGGGGGATTATTGATTTCAGCCCCATCCGTCTATGTTTGTGTTCCTCCATACGTTCATCTAGATCCATTTGTCTGCAACTATATTCAGCAGCCATACCGTTCTGTGCTTATTTTATGACCTTTAACAAACCTTCATATCTTTTCCATTTTTTGTAACTTTTGGCCTTGGAGTGATGACCTCCATCACTGTTTACCATTTCTGGAGCAGATCTCCAACATTGCTGACAGTGGCCTTTCAAATTTGCTTCTATAGTTAGGCCTTATCCTCTAGTTATGCCTTTTGAATGTTTCCTTGACTTGTGGCATTTGACCTTTTCCCTACAACATTAACCTTTTTGTTTACTTTTCAGCTTTATGAAAAATCATATGATCTTTTAAAGTAGCGCATGTAAAACAACTAAGTTTAGGTCAAGGAAAGCAATGCAAGTATTAAAATTGAACAACAACCTCTTCTATGTGCCAGTTGACTTGGGACCTTGACTTCATTTTTGTTCCGGAACATATCTTCCCAATTACTAGCTGTGGCCTTTCAAAATTGCTGTTTAGTCTACTGCCATCTGATGGGTAGGTTGGGTAACCACTGATTAAGGCCTTGTTCGTCCCTCCACCTTGCGAGTGTCTGTCCAATTTTTGGTGGGGAACGTTTGCGATCTTTGACCAGGGGTGCATTTCCTGAAATCACAGAAGCTAACTTACATAGTTGGACCCATTGACTGTGAATGAACAAACTATGAAAGTTGCTCATTATGGCTGTTTATAGTTAGCCATATGTAGTTACGGTTGTATGTTGTTAGCAACTACGGTTTTGGTAAACGCGCATCAGCTTGTTAAAAGTCTCATTCTGCAGTCTCTGCCCTGTAGGAGTGATTGTTAATTTTTTTGGTCTGTTTCAATTATATGACCTGTTTCACATTTCCATGATGTCTATTTTTATCTATTATAGTGTATTTGAGGGACCTTATGCGTGAGATACCATGTGCAACTTGCGGTTATTTTCATTTCAATTCTTCATTTGTCTTTTATTAATTTTTTAGCTCGCCGGGACGAATGTCCAGAGGAGAGCTATTGTCGTACCCCCGGCGTCCGCGTCCGCATCCGTCCGCGTCCGTCCGCGTGCAGAGAAACTTTAACCTTGCCCCCCGGCGAGCTTTGTTGTCTTTCTGACAACTCTTGTTTCTTTTAATTCACTGACTGATTTCTTCATTGCCCGACCCAAAGGTCTATAAGAGAATAAAAAGACATGTTAAAAGTCCCATATTATGCTCCATTTAGTCAATTTAAATATTTCCAATGGGTCTTTAAAATAATGGTGAGAATTCACTCACAAAAAAACCACACACATCCAGGCCTAGTAAGACCTTGTCTCTCACCCCATCTGTGCCGGGCTGAAACACAAGCCGTTTTGAGTAGGCAGGGAGGCTATGCTAATGAGATGCTTCTCTGATTGGCTGCCTGACCACTTTTATTCCGGGGAGGGAGCAGACCCGAAACACCTGGAAACGAAGATGGCAGGTATTTCAGGATAGCTCTTTGCAGCATCTATTGCTGCAAGACCGTTCATGTTTAATCCTGAATCCGACCCTGGATGGGACAAGGATGTTATTGAAGTGTTGCAGCAATGTTTACAGCAAAATGTTGATGACTGGCAAGTTGAAATTTTAGTGTTTTGCTCGTACTGTCTCACCTTGCATGCATGTGATTGTAGCTGTAGTGTTTCGTAGTCACGTTATACATCCACTGAGCTATCCGGAGGAAACTTTGCTAAAAGCTCCTGTTAACCATTTCTACCAAAATGAAACATGATTCCGACACCAAGCTACCAAATGAGTATGGACATCCAACATTATAACATTGCTTGTATGTATTAAAGGAAGGATCAGCATAATAAGGGACCTTTAATATAAAACAAACAAATGCTGAAACATCATAAATAATAAAGTAAACAGCACACTTAGATGGAAATACAATAAATAGTAGCACAATGAGTTTCTCTTCCTTAACTTCTAGATGAAGGAATCACTGGTGGAAACACTGGTAGAGGTTAAGGAAGAGAAACTCACTACTGGATATGATAAAACCTCTTTAGGAGCTGTAGTAACCCAGTCAGTGATGTGCGGTCGGAGGTTAGTTTGGTGAGGCAGAATCCTCCCCTTTGCTTGATTAGCAATCAGAGGATTAACTGCTTTAGCAAGACTATTCGACAGAATGACGGGCCAGTTTAAGTTTCCGCGGCGTTATTACTCGGTAGGCTACACCGAACCTGGAATGCTCACGAAACTGATTTACAAGTACTCGCTTACAGGAGGCCAGAGACGTGCGGTGAGGTGAGGCAATGACCCAAACTTTTATCACAGGATTTTGTGAACCTGTTCCCACAAATTATACCTGATTGATAATCAAAACAATTGAGACCAAGCCTATAGGACGCCTGTATACTGATAGAGGAGATAATGACAAAAAGATTCATTCATGTATACGCTTCAGTTCGAGACCGCAAGGATGGAAAACTGCATAATCAATTAGGAAAGATTCTAGGCTCTTGGTAATTCTGTATATTGTTTAAACATTTTGTTATTTGGATTATGAAAGAAGACTGAAAATAAACACCTGCCTTTTTTTTTTTGGCTGTAAAAGTGCGTATTTAAAGGAGAATACATTTTATAGTCACTAAGCATTGAACTTAGTATAAGTCGAACCCTTTTAATATTTGTTGATGACATTGCTTTGGCTTACTGGAAGCAATTATGGGCAAATCTGCTGTCTAGTGAGCATTTTAGGTTTGATATACTAAGTAATAATGCCAGGGAAACTTACTGGCCCGTCATTCTGCCGAATAGTCTCACTAAACTAGTTAATCGTCTGATTGCTAATCAAGCAAAGGGAAGGATTTTGCCTTACCAAATTAACCTTCAACCACTCGTCACTGAACCCAGTATTCAATGGAGGAAATATGACCAGATCATCAATATACAAAAGATGAATAATGGGAATATTGTGGACTGTGCTTAGTCAATGCTCTTCCAACTCTTTGGATAAGTCATCCATACAAACACTAAATAAGAAAGGTGATACTCCATTGTTGACCTTAAGTGTAGAAAATGCAGTAATGCTCCATTTGACCAACATATTTTGATGAGAATACCGATAAGTAAGTATTCACTATTGCTCAGGCACTGAATTTATGGAAGGGTCTCTCATTATTAGATTCAGTTGATCTTTAACACAATTTTATACAGGTTAAGCAACCTTATCATTCAGTCATGAACAAATGTAGCCATAAACCTCATAAAACCAACAGACCTATAAGCTGGTCTATCAAATGCAGCCGCTGTATTCAAACTTATGAACTTCAAACCTATTTTAAAT
The DNA here is from genome assembly GCA_029721435.1 of Gymnothorax reevesii. Lineage (NCBI taxonomy): Eukaryota > Metazoa > Chordata > Actinopteri > Anguilliformes > Muraenidae > Gymnothorax > Gymnothorax reevesii. The sequence continues at coordinate 31,105,060 of CM056586.1, forward strand.
TCTAGTGGAAATATCGAGGTTTCCAGGAATCCCCAGAATGTCATGCTGAATTACAGACAAATGTGTCAGAGCAGTGAGGAATGGACCTAGGCGCAGACAGTAGTGAAATGGCAACAACAGATTTAATGAAGACAAGATCAGGGTCAGACAGTCCAGGTTGGTAATGAGCTGGTGGATGGCAGTAAAAAAACAAAATGCAGATTCCGTGTCGTAGACCAGGAAAATTTCCAGTTACCAGGCAAACATTATGAAGGACCAGGGAAAAGCCAGAATCATGAGTCGAATAACCAGGGCAGATAACGTAATGAAAACCAAACAGACACAAAGGAAAATCCAGAAATCATAAATCGTGGGTGAAATAAAAATCAAGCAAGGGAGGACTACACAGGAAAACGTCTCGTAACTAACTCAGAGAGACACACTCGCCGAGAGGAGGAGGAAACATGGAACCAATAAAGCAAATAAATCAGAGAAACAAACTCAAAGCAGGTGCAAAGAGAACAAGGAATCCTGACAGGATGCATGGTGACAATTAAAACAATGAACTGAGCCGATTAATGAACAAAATGGGGAGAGTTGCCGGGGGAAAAGAAAGGAAACAAAGACAAGTGGAAACCAAACTCCGAACTGAAACGATAACAACAAAGATAATGGATACAAAAAAGTCAAAATAAAACAAAAATAAAATAAGAAGATTCACACAACACTGTCACGAATAATATAAGAATACTGGGCAGGCGAGGAGGCAGGCAGGGAGCCAATCAGGGAATTAAAACAGGTGAGGCACAGAGGGGAACTGAGCACAAGAGGGGGGTAGTTACAGATCAGGACATAGGGAACGATTGAGAACGATAGAAATGAAAGGAAATTAATAGAACAATGAAAAAGTCCTGGAGTAAATACATGATATTAATAATAATAAAAAACATAACTGAACATAACTAACTGAATAACAGAAATTTGTATGATGTATGAGATTCATATATTTTCCATTTGATGTAGTGTTGTGGCCATAAAAATACGGCCCTCTGGGTTTGCGTATTTCTCGCAATATAAGAGTGATGTGGCTTCATGGAAGCACTTTAATCAGCAGAAACAGAATTTGAATGCAATATCGTCCGACAATTTGAAAAAAATGCTTTTGCAGACTTTGAAACTACGTAAGGGAAAACCTAACGGTAAAATCAGAGTTTAAGGGATTAAAAAAAAATCGACATTATGTGTACCGAATCGCGTGTATTCAGTTAACCCTGCTTTGGAAGGACTTGATTGACCAGTGTAATGCACTTACTGACAGCGCTACATATTTATTGCCAGCTGTACACATTTATTAGCACTGCATAAACATTTTTAATCACCCATCATGTTTTATTCACCCATTACTTGACGTATTATGCCAATGTCGTTTATATGGAAAGAATGTGATCACCACTGGGCACCACCCACCATAAAGCAGGCTGCCATATCCATGAAATGAAGTGTTACAGGTCCTATGAGACTGATGTACTTTTGTAATTCTTATGTTAAGACTTAAAGGGAGCTATGACAATAACTGTTGTCAAAAACATATGCACCTAATCCCCTCTGTTATAGTGATGAAGCTTCCAGTCAGAATTTAATTACTTTATGTCAAAAAAGAAGTGCATCCAATCAGCTCCTGAAAGTCAAATACCGTTGAGCAGCACTTGAAGGCAAACCTGTATTTACCTCATAAGCAGCACAAGGGCCTCCCTTCCCAATCCAAGCTCCTGGGGGTATGTCATTATCTGGATCCTCTGTCTGTATAGATCAGTGTGGTAGAGACAGAGCTACAGACTTCATGTAATTGGGAGATACAGAGGAATCTCTGCCCTGCAGGCTAATTCACTGCAGCTGTAAAGGAAGAAAAACTGGAGCCCCAATGGAGAAAATGAAAACCCAGTTGACAAGGAGGTTTAATGGACCGTTTCCCTCTGTTTAAGAGTATCTTCATTTTGCAGGTGGTCTTTCGTCATGTTTCACTGCTGCAAGGGCTATTTCAGCAATTGCCCATCCAAATACTTTATCGTCCACTCATAATTTTCACCTCAAAATTGACCATATATTGGCAATTTATTTGTATACGCAATGTATGAACATTTTTGCAAACATAATGTGTCCAGCTGTGTATTGGTTGGGATTTTGATGTGGTTTGTGCCTGCAGGTGTAGTATAATGCCAAAGTAGCATTGAAACTTACGCTCACTCGGTGGAAATTGGACACAAAAATCACAGCGCATTCTGGGGTGCGTTTCCCAAAATCAAAGATGCTAACTTATGCATAGTTGGACCCAATGACTGTGAACGGATAAACTATGTAAGTTGTTACCTTAGTTAGCAGCTACGCTTTTGAGAAACGCACCCCTGGGCTAGTTGCACACACCCTCTCTCTCTCTTTCTCGCTGGGACATAATCTTGCCCTCTTTTTTGTGATTTGCAGCGAGACCTCCACCTCTAGACTTACGGGCCTTATCCACCATCAGTGAATGTCCACGACACATTACTCTGACACGGACGCTGACAGAGCCGAAGTGAGTTCGAGTAATGCAGTGATCCATTTTGACTCCATTTTGAATTTGTAGCCAAGGGGTAGCACTGCCAGTTTTGTTTACCCTCTCTGTGTGAGATCATTAGTTTCGTTGACAGAGTCTGACAAGAAGCAATTTTCAGATGACAGAACTGCCACCATCAAAATATTCATCCTGATGATTTAGTGCAAATGGAACAATCTTTTTTTCTATTGCAGTAACTGCATAACTGCAATATGCTAGCTTGTTTATTTTTTGTTATGAGTGCCAATGCATATTGGACATTACACTCCAGTTCTTAGTAGATTCAGATATGAGATGTTTAGGATATAATCACATAATTCACTCAGATAAAATAGCCATAATCAAAATTTGTCTTGTATTGTTTTCAATTTTTTTTTTTAATTGTCCCAGAAATTCATCCCAGTGGTTCCAAACAGACAGAAGACCTGCCAATGGAAGCACCTTACTGGGGGATCAAGAAGACAGCTCTGTTTTGGGGGTAATGAAAGTTTAGTGACTCTAAAATTAATCCCAGAAATCACTCACAAAATGGGTTGCCAGTCCGCTGAGAGATTATCAGGGAGGCTAAAGTGAAACAAGCACTTCTATTACATAAGAAAAGGATGCAGCTGTCATGCTTTCAGAATAGCTCAGAACAGCCAACTGGTCAACATTCACTGAGAACTCAGAGGATCGTCATAACTACAGGCATTCAGAGAATGTGGTACTTGTCTTAGTATAGGACAGCGAAGCATTGAAAAATTTCTAAATTAATTCAGAATGTAGGTAAAAACACTTGTGAAGATAGGCATAGTTTTTTCAAACATAAAGTACCTACTGTAAATGTATTAGGCAAGGAGTTAATTCAACTGCATAATTGCTAATTGTATTTTTCAGTGGTGCTTAATTTGGCAGTCAATGCTAGCTTTTTAGACAGTCACATCATATGAGCGTGAATGTTTCAGCTCTAGTGCAGACAGTAAAAAGTGCTCATTAAAAAAAGCACAGCTGGCAAACCCAGGGAGGGGGGATATTGGAATTGGGCTCCGAGAGGGAGCTGGAAGCTCTTATTCCAGGCAGTGAAGCAGGAGTGGCAAATGAAATTGGTGTAGATCTGTGCACAGATGTCCATTCAGCGTCAGGATGTGCCACTGCTTTACACAGTCCTTTAAGCCCTCGGTCTCCAGAGAGGGTCCAATGTCAAATTAATTTTTTAGTATTTATTTATTCATATGCATAACTGTGCTCTGTCTCGTAAAATCTTCATTACATTCTGAGAAAAATGTCCACATAAGTGCACATCTCCTTCTAATATACGTAGCACCTTTTCTTCCATTTCCCCCACGCAGCAAGCCAACAGAATTTTCAAGGAAGAGAAAGGGCCTAGAAAAGATTGCAAAGTTCTATTAGAATAAGTGCAACACCTTTGTGAAATTCAAGGTAAAAAGTACAACCAATTGAGAGCAGGTTTTTGAGGGCCCTTGGAATGATTTAGCATGCTGGTATGCACCTTCCTCCAAAAAATAAGAACAGTGCACAACTTGGAGATCCATGCTGAGCGTGGGCTGGTCTGGCCTTGGGGAAATTAGATCCACCCTCCTGGAGAAGTCCAGCCAATCATTGACTGACACATCAGAGCTTTGTTTGGGGTCACTCACAGGAGAAGCTAATATGGTCTGTCACTTTCCTCAATTACAGGAATCCAGGCATTTGTTCGGTGCTAATGGCAGCACAGCTCTCCGTACCCCCAGGAAATCTAATCTGGACTACCTGTCACTGGACTTCAATTCAGCATCACCTTCCCCAGTACAGAAGGTGAGTGGGAAAAAAGGAGGGGCTTTTAACCATCATATTCACATTCGACAACAAGCTAAAAATAGTTTGATTTTCATAACAGTTCACATTTTTCCAGACAGTTTGATTGGTTATCAGAAGTAGTGTCCCAGGTTTTCATCATGAGTATTGTGTGATATTATGAAGTAGAATTAGGAGATTTTAACTAGATCAGGAGGATTTGCAGTTTACAGGGAGTGACACAAATTCTTATTATGGAAAAATTCCATTGATGGAAGAGCATTTAACAATTATTAATTAGGATCGCAAAATGCCATGACAAGAGCCCATGCAACAGTCGCTGTCCTGAAATGTCCAGGCGAGCGGCTAAAAGCTCACCTAGTTATTCAAGGCGAGCTTTTTTGCGGCCCTCGCGGCTCATTCCTCGCCGGAGGCAACCGGAAGAATGGAAAGATTGGATGTCCACTTTTTTCCGCAAGGAACTTCTTTGCTGTGATGGGCATGTTACTCCAAAATAGATTCATCCTGAGGTACAGCCCATGCTGATGCTTAACAGGTTTAAACTTTAGTTTATCTTTTACACAAAATATGCTTTAAGATTAAGATTTTGAAATCTAAGAATAAGATTTTGAAAAGCATCCTGAACCCAACCTCACTCTCCAATATACACTTAAACCTCTTAACGCAGTCGCATGAGTCAAATAGAAGTCTACCGTGATATTAAGGAAACAGAGTGCAGATTTACAAAAATACATTTTTTATTAAAACGTTTTTATCTAAATTTAAAGGAATAAAATGAAAACACTATCGTCAGCATTATGAAATTGTTGAATTACAGGGGCTCAACTTCATAGCTTCTTACCCAAACATGGCTCAAAAGAATCACTGAATCACCATCAGAAATGGTAGTTTCTATTTGGCTGCATTGACAAACCATGCACGAGGACTCCGTAGTGTGACCTGACCAAATTTGGAAACCAAATCAAATGTCAGTGTCTAAGCCTCGTCCATAGCTGGCTACCTACTGACGCTTCAGCCAAGTAACAGTGCGCGTGTCCACAGCAAGTGAATTTCTGGGAACGAGAATTGTTAATGCACGCACATATCTGCAGCGGACAAGCATTCTCTAAAGCCGTGATTCACCTTGCATTTTGTGCTTAAGTCACTTAACTCGACGTCAAACGTTCACTTACCTCTGTTACCATGGGCTAACCATTCTTCACTGTAGGGACATAATCCCTGACGGAATGTCCCAGTTTGCAGAAGTTTCTACCCAAATGGAATGTCCTGCGTCTACGTTCACCATCTACAGATTGGTTGAAAAAGGGTCACACGGCACGGGTGGCCCAATCACAGAATGGGTGTCTCCAGCTTTTGGATTCCCAATCTCCATGTAAACTTGCTCCCATTTTGGCCGCTACAACATACTGCTGACACTACCATTCTGTATCAAACGGAATGTCTACCAGCAGAGTGTAACAATGGAGACAGAACCAGTCTAGTTTCCGAGGCGCGCGTTTTTTTTCAAGCTTTATTTTTGTGAGGTGCGCGCTTTTTTCTGCACCTGAATTTTTTTTTTTTTTTGGCGCGCTATGGTGCACGGGCACAAAAGCGCGCCTTAAAAGACAGTGACTGATGCTGGACAAGAGCTGTATGAGACTTTGCACGGTGCAGAGTCACGGCTTTTATGTGGTTTCAAACACTAATTGGATAATTGTACACAGATGGCGGTAATGAGTGATAATGTTTTGAGCGAGCCGTTTCCACAGAATTCCGGAGATGCAGACTGCTACATTGCTAGTTTACGCATTATGTTTATTATTTTTAGTTTTTGCCACTCTCCTCAGAGGAATTATACCTTGTTTATACACCATTCCAGATGTGTATCATGTTATCCACATATATTCGCCCAGTCTCATCCCCCCCCTCAAATGACTCAAGCCCTGAACCCTTAAAGATTTAAGTAACGTTACCTGTGAGTTATTGAGTGTGCGAGGGTTCAAGGGCTGGAAAATGTAAAAATAGGAATGGGGCAGCACTTTGCAGCATATGGTGCTACCTTGACGTCACCATGTTGCTGACACTGGCGACTTTAGGTATTTATATTTTGCGCTGTGAGTTCGTGAGGGTGGGTATTGGGATCGGGCCACAGTTTTACTCTAGAATACTTGATGTATTATGCAGAATTAACTTGAAAAGTTCAGATTTAAGCCTGGACTTTCTCAGATACTCATATTGCGTATTCACATTCATGTTTTTGAAATAATTCATTCTTTTTACTGTTTGAGAAAAAATTAAAGGTCTTTGGACAAAGACTTGAGTAAACGCAGATTAGCTAAAGGACATAATTAGCTATTTCTTATGAAGATATTCATGTGTGTCAATTCGGGTGATGGTAAACAAGTCACAGCATGAACAAACTAGCTGAAACTGGGCAAGAAAATTAATTTGGTGATAACTTGCTATATTGTAGGGAAAGATTTAACCTATTTGTTGACATACAGTGGATTACGCTAACATGTTTATTTAATTACAAAGAGCAAGGGTCCCCTTGTTTTTAACAGCTGCAATAACTTGTAAATAAAGATCAAATTTTATAGCCAAAGAAGCATTTTTTTCAGCTCCTCCTTGAATTGAAGGTCAAAATACCCTTTGATTTAAGGAACATGATTAATTTGCTGCCTGCGAATATGGAAAATCAGTTTTAGACAGAGAGCTGTCATTAGCGATTAGCATATGTATTAAACAAAAGGTTGAGTACTGCCTCTGCACCAGCACTGCTGACAGCTCAGTGTGGGACTTACTACCTGAATCAGCTTTACAGGAGACAGATGAACTGGCAGCAGTAAAAATTATTATTCACTGTATACTGCACATCTCTGGAGTTAACACCTGCTATCACGTGAATTTGAAAACTACCCATTTTAAGACTATGCACCCCTTTCCCTTTAATTTAAGAATAAAATCTGTATCTAGTCCACCATCGAGCAATACCTAAAAAATTTCAGTAATTAAGATTTTTTTGCTGACTTGTGAATAATCTGATAATAGTCCCTCAGTTTTATCCAAGGCCAGAGAGAGATGAGAGTCAGTGGCTTCAGTTTTAAGTCGAAGATAAATGAGCTGCGTTAAGATTACTGCGCTTGCTCGCAACTTTGAACAAAGTGAATCTGCTCGACTTCAAGTCAAAATCTGAGGGCATTTTTGCTCTTCCATGATTATTGCCGATGGCAACCAGCTTACATTCTCTGAATTCCTTGGCTAAAGCTTAATATAGCAATTGGCATCCTTGAATTTACGTAGAAAGCTCCTTTGCATAAAAGGCATAATGCCATAATAACTAAAATATGTAAGTACAATGAGAGTGGCAAGGATGGAATCAGATTATGACTCGCGCTCATGCAGATTCATTTTCTTTGGACGTTCTGTTCTGAGCATGTGCAATAAGACAACTCCTTTAAACAGAACGCTCATCATGACTATAAACAGTGGTGTGGCCCTTGTACCAATGTTCTGCAGACTTCTTTAATCAAACATGAGTTAATCCTCCAAATTTTTTTTTCCCAGAAGGCTCTGCTCACCGACGAGCATCGAGTAGACTACGTGCAGGTGGATGAGAAGAAGACGCAAGCCCTGCAAAACACTAAAATGGAGTGGAAGGATGTACGGCAGTCCAAAGTCTGAAGAGGGCAAAAATGGAAGACTCATCTAAAGTAAATACTTTAATAAATAATAAATAAACTGGTGAAAAAAGGCTAAGACCCAGTACAGAACCACCCCCCCCCCCCCCCCGCACACAATTAAAATAACTCTTTCGGCAATCCTATTGTACAGAATCCAAGAATCTGTATTGTGATTATTCAGAGCACGATCGTCTTAAATCAGGTGCCATCATTTGCTAAGGCTGCACATTTTTTTCCCCCCAAATAGTAATAATGATGCTGCAGTCTTTGTTTTCAACATGAGTGGTTGTAAACTCACATACACTATAACATAATGGACTGCATATTATGTGTACTGAAGCATATCTCTGATTTAGTCAGCGTTTGGAATGGTACTTTGCTTTTGACAAAGGTTTATGGAAAAATAAGACAAAAACGCATAACACCTTCACAAGAAATGTCTGGATGTTTTTAATGTCTTCTGGTTTTTATCATTTTAAAGTTCGTTCCAAAAGTCTCTCAAGGTACCAATTTATGTATTGAAAAAGCAATTTTTACGACTTTGTTAAGTTATTCACTATTGAGCTGTGGAGTGGAAAGATAGTTGAATTCCTTTTCCGGTGTACTGCTCGATGCAATGCTGGCACATTTCACCATAGACAAAGAGTTATGGCTTTATATTATCGCCTGTTGCATTTGATTGTTCTCTAACCCTAATTTTCAAATGCCTAAAATCAGTAGCACGTGACCTATATGCCGCTCATAATTTAATCTTAAAATGGTGAAGTGATGAGAGGCCTTTTAAATATATGTCGACCCCTTCCCACCTGAATTAACTTCAATATACATCGATAAATCCTTAATTTTTTTTATATTAATTTTTGTATTTATGAAATTCTAAATGGAGTATAAAAATTTAATAAAACTATTTATCATGCCCATGTTACACACAAGCATGTTTAGAATCCTCAATGTTACCCCACTCTGAAAATCTTGACCAAAATCGCCAATCTCTTTTCCACATTCTTATCATTCAACTGGTCAGTCACTGGGGAGAAGGGTGACGCCCAGTAACAACCAATGCTCCGTAACCTCAGGAACTAAGCTATTCTTGATCATTTCTGATGTGTTTGTAGACTTGCAACTTCCGGCGACTGCGATGACCTTACCTTGTTCTACACAGTCGATAGGTATGTGTAGCAGAAGCTCTGAAAAGTGGTCCAGGGCATGGCCAACGGCAACGAAAACGTGCCACAAAAACATGCTCCAGGATTTTGTTTGGTTTCTATGGCGTGTGTTCATGTGCTCTTTCATCGTTGTCAATATGAATAGCTTTCAACAGCTGTGTTCGAAATCGTCCACTCATCCACTCACTCCCTATCCCCTTCATCGTGTACATTATGTAGTGCACTACATAGGGAATGACCAAAGGAGATTTCGGACACTACACCGGAATTTTCTGAACATGGTTGGGTCAGCAAATGCGCTGGATATTTCTGTGATGTGAGCGCACACGCTGAGCATCATGAAGCTAAACAAACCGATCGCGAAACTAATTTTTCGTGCAACAGATTACATTCAAAATGAATGTAAAGACGCGAGTACACACGAAACGCATCCAGTGCGAAAGCAGCTTTACTGCTGGACTCCGTGATGGTTTTCTGGAATGTGCTTTACACATAGCTATTGTAGTTACTCTAGCTCAGTGGTTCCCAAACTTTTTCTGCTCGGCCCCCCTTTGGTACATAAAAAAATTTTTGCGCCCCCCCAAAAAAATAGGTAATACATACGCACATTTTGTTTTCAGACACCATTGCAGTTTATTTCACTCATTGTAATTCATATAAACCTCAACCTTTTTGAAAAAAATGTAAGTAAACGGTCATTAACTGTAGATTGTCATAAACTAAAACTAGGCTACTTTTAGAATTGGAAATAGCAAAATAACAAACAAGCACGGTGTAATTATTTTAAGTGTAACTGTTTTCAAGCACCTTAACTGTGTAATTATGTTCAGTGTAACAGGTTTATTTTTTATTTTTTTAATATACAACAACATTGCTATTTATGCATTTTCCGGACACCAACAGAAACTTACTTGCATACAGCCAATCAGCGACCTTGTGCGGACCGCTGAAGGAGTGTCTCGAGACAGTTACATTTTCCTCTCTTCACTGGCCTCGCACTTTTAAGTTAAAATACGTTAACCGAGATCGCGTCAGCTTATTCTAGAAAATATGAATGCTCTGCACAGATGATTTTTGTCCAGCCTAGCTGGGAACATTAAAAATGATTGGCACGTTTGGAAACGGCCACAGTTATTTTCCAATTAAGGACACGAAAATTTAATAATGCAAAATCTCTTTTAAAGTATAAAATCATTAGGCTGTATCACACTCCTCTGCCTGAGTATAGCCGTCTACTTAAAATTATGTTTCTATGATGCAGAAAGACAGCGAAGTACGAAAAAAAATTCATGAACACCACTTGCCGAACCTGCCGATATGTTTGAAACGTTCAGTTGGTGGGCTAGATAAAAATAATCTGTCGGCATACAGAGCATTCATATTATCGAGAATAAGATGACGCGATCTCGGTTATTCCTGCTTTGTATTCATCGGATTTTGTTCGGTGTCACTTACCATTTTATTATCAATATGCCAGATCAGTGCAGGATAAAAAGCGGCGAGTTGGGTATCGCGAGACTACATTACCGGCTTCAAATATTTGAACAACTACATTCATAAATTATTTATGAAAATGGCAGGCTAGATGAATGATTTGGCGAACAGTTATGTTGAGAGTAAGGCGGGCATTTACGATGTAATCGCAGAATTCTGGGCAGCGAATGGACTGTATGCAAATGATTTTCTGTTGGTGTCCGGAACTCCCGCACCCCGCGCCCCCCCTGCAATTGCTCTGCGCCCCCCCTAGGGGGCGCGCCCCCCACTTTGGGAACCACTGCTCTAGCTCAATCCGCTAGCTTAGTTTTTTTTTTTTTTTTTGGTAAAATATCAAGGACGGTCAGCTAATTATTAGTCTTAGCATTGACTTTGAATGTTGTCTGTCGTGCGAAAAATTCGTTTCGCGTTTGGTGTGGAAGCAGCTTAACGGGAACACTGTAGAATGTATTTGTGCCAGGCGGAGCTATCTCGCTTTTCATATTCTTCTTCCGTGAAAATATACGACTGCAGTGCATTGTGGTATACAGCACTATAATGTAGTGTACATCGCTTGTTCACTCGATTCCGCTGTGTATTATGGGTATTTTATGGGCATATAGTGGATGAAAAGAATTCGAACAACACACACTATACAGTGCACTAGCCTATATCCGTGATAGGGGGCGATTTCGAACACAGCTTATAATTCATATTTCGAATGAAGTTCCTTTCTAATAAAAAAAAATCTGTATAACTTTATTGGTAAGTCCGTAAGATGCGCAAATGGAGGACAATTTGTAAAACTTATTCCATATAAGTTGACATGTTTGCAATTTGATTTATGTATCAAACGCAAGAATTGCAGTGGCGTTTATCCATTTCTGCCTGAACTGCCTGCTGTGATGTACCAAAACATTTGCATCTAAGGATTTTTTTTTTTATTTATGAACTTGACATTGGCAACTTCTGACATTGGATACCTCTGCTTCACCCATTTTATTTTATTGTTTGTTTTTATTTGTTTCTTTTATTTAAAAGAAAAGCTAAAATCATTGAACACAACAGTTTAAGTGCATCGCAACAGCCAGATCAGGTGAAAATTGACAAACGTTACCACAGTTTTTACGTTTAGTGCAAAAAATCAGAAATTCCTTCAGCAACTAAAACATTTTTCAAAATGAAATGCTAAGGTTCATATTTATCATATGCTAATTATTTTATGCCTTTAAAAATTATGGTCACAAATTGATCCAGCATTATTGATTCAGGCAATAATAAAAAGTCATTGCTCTTTCCGTTTATGGTGAAGTACGCTAGCATAGCATTTAGCAGTACATCAGTGGAGACGCAACCCTGTCTTTCTGCTTTACCTCCCATGTTCATGCACTCGACAGTGTTTTTCTATCAAACCCTACCATATACGCAGAGAATAAAATATCAGAAACACATGTAAAATGGCTTTTACCTTGCAGTATCAAAATCACACTTACAAAAGCATCCACACTGGCCATTCCTAGCAATTTGACTGCTGATTAGCTCGATGCGATGGCTTTAAAGTGGTCTAACCAGCAGTGCTTTGCTTGGTGAGTCTCCAACGCAGGATGAGGATACTTGCGGAGTTCCAAACGGGCCAATAGTTAGTGCCTGAATTGCACTTATGTCAGTCACAAAAACAACAAAATTATTTAGAATGGCAGGGGAACTGCGAAAAAATTACATGTGGCATATGCCAAAAATGAACTAAGTGCCAGTGTAAGTGACCAGTGAAAATGAGCCACTCTCTAGCAGGGAAAGATGAGCACTTGATTTGATAGTTGCTAATAACTACAAAACTACAGCTATGAAAATCACCACAGAATTTAATCAAGCCATATCTGTACCTGCTCCATCAAAAATAGCACTCCATGAGTTCCACAAATGTAGTATTTATCACTGTGTTTTTGATGATTTGGCCAGTCAATGTGGCTACAAATGCTTTGTCCTTTTCATTGGCCCTATATGTGACAGGCAAATCATAGACTCAAGAGGCTAAGCCTGCCCCAGACGGAGCAACTTTGCCTGAGGCAAGTGACATGCGTGTATACTGCATCAGGCAATGTTGCACCTTGTGGGGATGGTTTTTGCTGCTTAACTTCCTTGCTTGACAGTGCAGCAGCGTATCTAGAATGCTAGATATTTTCGCGTCACGCGAGGAAGTTACACACTGTGTAGGGGCTACCTGCTGGAATGTTACATGTGCTTAGCCAATCAAAATGTGCAGACCCGTCATATGATGTGCAGATGAGTCATATGAAACAGAAAAATGGCCACTATTCAACTAATTAATCCTCGGCCAGGATGTCTGTTGCAGTTTTAGAGGGTGCCGCCATTTTTCATGTGACTCGTCTGCACATCATATGACGAGTCTGCACGTTGTGATTGGTCGAGCACGTATAGCACTGCAGCAGGTAGCCCCTACACGGTGAGTAACTTCCTGGCGTGACATGAAAATATCTAGCATGCTAGATACGCTGCTGCATTGTCACGCAACAAAAATCATCCCCACACGGTGCAAAATTGACTGATGCAGTGTCACTTGCCTCAGGCAAAGCTGCACCATCTGGGGCAGGCTGAATGAACCATCCGGGAATTAAGTATTTAAAATAATTTATGTTAATAAGCAATCAACACGTATTAATGGGCAGTATGCTTACTGCCTCATTATACTACATGAAGTTTTCTCAGGACCACTAACCCCTCCCCCCACCCACTCGTACACACACACACTCACACTTACACACTCAATTTAAATATTCTATTGGTGTAGTCCCATCTTAAAATGTTTGGTGTATTCATTGAGTTCTAAATAATGCTCCTTCTGCAATGCAAGGAAATGAATTGCTTCGTCACACATAATTACCATTTCACTGACACCACCATGAATTAACTTGGTAATGTGTTAAGTGCTTTATATAGCCATTTCAATGCACTGTGATCCACAATTTTATTACACCAAATACTGTGTAGATGTTTTCGCTGCCTTGTATTGCCTTGACCATAAATGTTGAGTGTGTTTCATCCCCCGGCAAGGGATAAATCATTATGTAGAGCTGGTCAAAGGAGGAGAAAAAAATATGTTTAATAATATTAATTATAATAATAATAGTAATTAGCCTATAGCTGCAAGCAGCAATTCCAGGATCCAAGCCAACACTGACCATTACAATGTGAAAGCTTTTAATCCGGGCCTTGAAAGCTTTTAATCTGCTAATAGTGGCCATGTCATTAATGATTTCGCCTGTTCATTTAACAGAATATTAGGTGACTGTATACAAAAGAAGAACCATTTCAATCAAATGGTTGAAAACATTTATAAATGTTAGCTTTTTATAGCGCCACCTAGAGGTAAAATGGAGTGAAATTTATACATGCTGACAGTGAAAGAAGGTCTCATTTTGTGCACTCGGTTTTAATACATTTCATAGGTTGCTTTCACTAGTTGCATCTGTTTAAAAAATTGCCCATGTCCCTTTGAAGTTCATTGACCGATACCTTGAAAACTAATTATTAACAAGCTTTATGCAATTTTTGATGTGCTTGATCCACCAATGATCTACTGAAAATTTGGCAGCAGTTCAGGAGGTGTCAAAAACATATTTAAAAAAAAAATTTGAAAATATAAAAAATATATACAAATACAAATTTAATACACAAATTAAATTGGTAATATACATATTTTCCATCTTGATACAAGGAGTCAAATGATTTCTAGTCCAAATGGTTCAGTAGTTACAGTAGGTCTATTGGGGTCATATCTCCACCGTTTAGCATCTCTCGGAGATGTGCGTGAATATTCTGCAGAAAAAATAATAACAAACCAGCAAAACAATAAGATTTTTGCCCTTTGGGGTTGAAGCTCCAATAATAATAATAATGATGATAATAATGCCAGTGTTCATAACAGTGTTTTATAGAGTTCTTCTTCTTCTTCTTCTTCTTCTTCTTATTATTATTATTATTATTATTATTATTATTGCATTTTGGTGGCACCGTGAATAGCACTGTTGCCTCACAGCAATAAAGTTTTGGGTTCATGTTCAGCCCGTGACCTCTCTGCTCGGAGTTTGTATGTTCTTGCCATGTTCATGTGGATTTATCTGATTTTCTTCCATAATTCAAAGGCATGCATGGCAGGCTACTCGAAGGCTCTAAGTTCCCCGTGGACATCAGTGTGTCTGTGATTTCTGTGATAAACTGGCAAATTGTGTGGAGTGTGACACCATCTCTTGCCTACTGCATGCTGGAATAGACGCCAGCCGTATTGTCACCCTAATTGGGAATAAGTGGGTATGATGATGGTCAAGTTAGTAATATTATTATTACTATTATTATTACTATTAAACTATGAGAACTGTCATCTGACATTAAATATGGAAAGAAAATTATGATGAAACAACAGGGCTATATACAGAAAGATTGTGGCTGGAAACATAATTGTAACTACTTCATCAGGATGTTCTAATATGCACTGTGGCAGCACTGTCATGTACATTTCAAAAGGGAAGACTTTTCAAAGTCATTATTATTGTGAAATTCAATCACTGTGTTAAGGCCTAAGTACTGCCAGAGATGCTATGTCTTCTATTTGTTTTTATTGTTTTCTTTTTTGGTGTTGTTTTTTTATATATATAAACATATAATGCTGTACAATGTTGTTAAAAGGGTAAATTTATCCCACAGTATGACTGAAGGCTTTGCATATATAAATGTACTGTATATACACGTGTGATCGCCATTAAATGTGCAAAAAGGGCAAATTGATTAAAAAAAATATACAAACATAAACTTCAAATCTTGGAATTTTTATTTTGATATTTTTTTTTTTTAGCAAAAACAGTCAACGGCCCTTTGGCTCTCTCTTTTAAATTTGCTGCTTTTGATTAATCTTTCACATTTGTTCTAAAGTGGTCGCTCAGAAAATCTCAAAGCGAATTGAAGTATGTGAAGTAAATAAATAAGGCACCTATTATAATTTTTATGATTCATCCTATTTTGTTCGCAAAGAAAATAAAATCCATGACAATAGATGTGCATCCACCAACCTGCCTACGAGTATTCCTCCAAAACTATTTTGCAAAATGTTTTATTTTATTCTTTTTTCCCCCGCTCTATTTTGTGTAACCTCAGCGGAGGAGCAGCCTCTTGTTGCAGATGAGTCATCACTAAGCAGAAAATGTAGGTATCTGGCTCCTTTCCAGCGTGTGATGGAGAAATGCATTCACCGGGCTTGGAAAACCTTTCAGCAGCTGCCTGAACACTTCGGGGAGTGCTGTGGCTGTTCCACTGCGCTGCTGGCTCCGGTACTTTGGGGATTCTGCCGGAATCGATTTCACACTCACTCAGGTGTCTCAGGTAAAGATAGGCAGCCCAATCCCTAAAATATTTTCCAATTATGTCTGCTCTAAAAACACAAGACTAACTAGTGACTTAAGGGAAGCTATTCCATTAGTGTGAGCAAGCTAGTATTTGAGCCTTTGCATTCATGCAGTATGACTGAGTGTTTTTAGAGTTGATACATTTGTTCACCGAGGTAGCATTAGATTGATCAAAAATTATTATTAGAATGTTCCTGTTTTTATCAGTGATTACTAATGTTGACTCACAGAATGCTGGTTCACTTCATCCTTAAATGATCAAAGTAATGTGCTGATCTGGTGTGGAGAGTCCACTCCCATCATGTGAAGCGCGACAAAAGCTAAAATATACTTCGGCCAGTCACTATGATATCGATATCACCGGCATCATTCCAGTTTGGTTTAAGTGTGGCTAAAAAGAAATGGCTTTCTCTTGAAACCTCTAAGTTGATTGCGAGTTTGAGAGAAGAATACGATTTCATGCATGAGATTTCCAAGAGACTGAAAATTCAATTAAAAGCTCGGTCCATCCTAAATTGAATAAAAAAATCACTGAAATACATCAGAGTCTCTAGATCAGGGGTGGCAAACCCTGGTCCTGGAGATTGCAGAGTATGTTGGTTTTTGAATTGATCTCTGACTTTAAACCCAAGAAGCCAGATCAGGTTACGGAAGTGCTACCTAACCAGCACACTCCGCAGCTCTCTAGGACCAGGGTGGACCACCCCTGCTGTCTATACCTCATATAGCCTAAGCTGGCTGGTTTACTGAACAGCTGTGTCAAACATCTGCAAGAGTGTACAGCCCTATTTCTCACTCATGGTCTTCCACAACCAAGAACTGCTACTGGGCTCCCACCCTCCCTTTCCCTGAGAATCGGGTGCAAAGCCAGTCTGGCCTAATAGCTGTGCTCATTGTTAAGTTAATTATTTGGATGAACCAGGGACCCATTTGGATTTGAGGGCACGACCTGAGGATCCCTAATATTGAGACTACTCTGGGATGCCGGCCAAACTGACCTTTTTGGCTTTCTATTGGTCCAATACGAAGAAAGAGTTAGGTGCAAGGCTATCAAATAAAACGTGTCAATGGAGAAAGGAAAGGGCGCCTAAGACAAGGACAACATTTCGATCCAACTTGTATCATGATGGCCAGGCCAAGATCCGTGTAGGATCGAAATGTTGTCCTAATTTAATAAATAAAAATTTTCTTGGTGGCTTGGAATAAGTGTTCAGGCATCCTTTCCTTTCTCCATTTCTATTGGTCCAACCCTGAGCCATAGAGAGACAGAGTTGCGACAACTCCATATACTCCAGTGGGCCAAATATTTTACAGAAATGGCAGATCATGGAAGCCACTAATAGTTTCAAACAATGCAACACGCGCAATAGCATCTCTGTAGGGAAGCCGTGTTTCTCACCTCTAGAGAGGGAGCAGCTATTGAAAGGTAAGAAATTGCAGTTGAAGTCTTTGTCTGACGTCTGTTTTTCCAAGTAAAAAAACATTCTAGGTCAATTTATTTCTGTTAGCACAGCCCGACATGGCTTATGGTAACGTAACATTAATGCCAGTTAACGTTAACCACATTTAATGAAGTATCATTGATCGACAGTTAAGAATTTAGTGGCATATTTGTATGGTGTGTGAATTATATGGCCCACTAAAAGTGTGGAGATCCTATGCAATCCTGATTTACACGTAAAAAGTCTAGAATTTCATATATTAACGTGTGTGTGTGCAAACGGCATGTGTGCAAAGTACCATGAAAAGCAGTGTTTTGTTAGTCAATGATTATATCAGTAAAGCAGGCTAGCCTGCTGTCCACTGTCATGCATCCTCAAAATTCAGGAATTTTAAAAACAATATTGCAATGAAAATGTACCAAGACAACAACACAAAATGCATTACCATGAAATACATGTATGTGGTGAAAAAAAATGCAAATATTATTTAAAAGTTAGCAAAATTGATGCGAAACTCAACACATTCAAATTGCCCACCAGGCTGTTAGGACCTTTTCCCCAGCTTCATGAATCACGAGACCCTCCCGCTTTTTAACCCCTAATTGCTGCAACTCTCTCTCTCTCTCTCTTTCTATGGTCCAACCATTGATTTTTAAAAAATTAATTTATCCTTCTTTTCTTAATTCTCAGTTTTGAAATTAGCTTTTTCTATTGCGCTCTGTCTATAAAGCCAGCATGCCAGAGTGGTCCCTCCACAGCTGCACTGCATAGCAGGTTCCGGTCCATGAAGCTGCGACATATTATCCCGTGAAGGAACCATTTCTTAAATTTGAGACTCTGATGTACTTGTTCTCTGCTGTTGTGCAACGGGGCCTTCCACTTCCCTCTCTGTCAAGGAAAGAACCAAGGGCCAGAATAGCCTTCATTTCAAAAGGCAACAATCAACAGACAAGTTTCTTTAAAAAAAGTTTTATTTCAGTTTATTTTTACTTTTATGAACACCAGTGTACAAGACTGTAATGAAAGAATGAAGATTTCCTTTTAGGTTGTGCTGCACTGATGGCAGTGGATTCTCTAATACCAAAATAGTACATTAGTACAAATAAATAAGGAAGAGGTGAAACTGTGCAATTAGAGCACTGTACTAATGATTGCTTAAAATAGGGCTTTGCAATCATCCCCTTTGCGATGAAGACTGAATTAACACACAATTATTGACACAATAATAATGTGAATAATGTCAATAATAATAATATCATCACTTGGCTTTATTGTTGAGAAATTAAATTCAAATAAGGCAAAATAAAACATCATTATTTTCGAAAAAATGTATTAACTGTCAAAAGGAATCAAACTGAAAGGTACTTCAATATATTTCAAGGGTTGTAAGGAGAAATTATTTGAAAACAAGGTACTATGACAAAGAGAAAGGATTGTCTGACTGGACAGAGAGGAGTAGTGGTATCATATCCATTTCTGTACATTTTCAATTGTGGCAACACAGAACCTGCACATTTCCATGATTCTGAGCATGGAACACCGTTAGGTTTTATAAATTGGTATGGACATTGCACTTTATGTGGTATTGACATAAGTCTCATTGAAACCACCATTTCTATTTTGCATCAATAAACATACATACTGGACACTATTTAATGAAGTTAAAGAGCTACGTAATGCAGAACTAATTTCCAGTTAAATATTTAATCAGATCAATGATTTTCATTCCTATAAATTAAGTAATTTTGCCCATTTGATTGTATTATCTTTTTTATCTATAAAGCTGCCCATAGATCATGAAACAAGAAAAAGAAAAATAGACAACTTAATTATGTAGAATTTATTCACTCAGCTTGGTGATTGCATTAGATATAGAGAATTTTATGTATACAACACTGATAACAGTTCACCAAGTTACAAAATTTCTATCTCTAAAATTCAAAAAACGAAAAAATAGATTTTTTTTTCCTGTAACATTACAGCACCAAGCAGACATTGGGTTTAATGTGCAGTTATGTACAAAGTACCAAAGCTTACAAACGGCTTGTGAAATTGTGGAAATTTGAAGTGATAAATCGTGAATGTATGACAGTATAAGGTCATTCAGAGGGGTGATTTCAATAATGTTCATGCAAAATGTATAAAATTAAATACACTAACAAAAATACTTCAAAATACTTAAAATGACATGAAATTACAAACGCAATTCATATATTATTTAAAATGTTTCCTAGCTATTGTGTACAAATATCCTTCAGTTACTTAACTTCCTTCTGACATCGCATCATTATTTTTTACTGTCAAGGAATGAATGACACTTCCAAAGATTTTCGCTCAAAAACCAATAGATTAATAACTTAAAGAAATTACTAGCTATTCATTAAGAATAAATGAGCAAGCTAATATGCATCTTTAGGCGAAACATTTCAATTCAGAGCACTATTAAAAGAAGTCAGCAATCATGTGATTGGCTAGAAAGGTGGGATGATGTACTTTCATTGATGTCACTTCAATGCTGTAAAAAAAAGTTATGCCTTTTTTATCATAGTATATTTTAAATTTCAACATTAACATTTTCATTTTCTCATCAAAATAGGGGATTTAAGATTGGCTTAAGTCGTGTGGAGTAGGCATCAAAATAATATTAAAATAGCAGAAGACAACTGCATTTTCTAGCGTCTACTCTAACGCATCTCTCCATACTCTGCATATGGTTTTTGTAATACAGTGAGCAAATATATCAGGAACTACCAGGGCCACAGAATGACAGTAATTGGTTTAGCAGAATAATCCTCTCTTGCAACATCAACA
Organism: Gymnothorax reevesii; assembly: GCA_029721435.1. Classification (NCBI taxonomy): domain Eukaryota; kingdom Metazoa; phylum Chordata; class Actinopteri; order Anguilliformes; family Muraenidae; genus Gymnothorax; species Gymnothorax reevesii. The sequence continues at coordinate 31,125,394 of CM056586.1, forward strand.
TAATTCACTTTGGTGGAAACAAGATCAGATACGTTGTCTAGAACAGCTGGCAAACATTTGATTGTGTTGAAACTGGAAGGTAATTTTTATTTGCAAGCTAAAATTACTAATTAAAAATGCTGGTAAAAGTCACATTAAGATAATAATTTCAGCAGGAATGTCCCTTGTCAGAGGAAGTGCTATCATAATACGCCAGGCAAACAGTTTCAGACATAAAACCCCAAGATGGTTAATACAGTGTACATAAATACACAGTGTACATACAGTGTACAACAGAAATACACATTGAATCTACTGAAATCAAAGTGCACTTAATAGGGTCTCAATGGAAAGAAAAACAACGGGAGGGACTTCAAACAATGAATGAACTGTGAACTCCCTCTGAGGTCCGAAGATAAACCAAGCAACTCAGAAAATATATCCTGACCTGCATACTAAATAAAGATACAGTAATACGCACAAACTTGATATCGTCATACAACATGTGATTGCTCCCCAATAACACCTACTATTTAAATGTACTTTTTGTATGTCTGTACTTCAGTAATGTTATGTTACAGTGCAACAGCAGCTATGCAGCTGGTATGTGGCACAGTTTAAGCAGAAGTCAAGATGTGTTACAAAAGCCTGTTACAATGTCCCAACTGACCCTACAATTCAGCATACAGTGCTCTTAATTACAATGATAATTACAAATAATTACAACTGATTTTCATCAAATAAAATTTACTTTTTACATTGATACTCAACATATTCCCAGTGCTTCCGAACACAATAACACATTTACACAGAGCAAACTCCACCCCGTAAAGGAAAGGAAAGGAAAACCTTGAGAGCAGCTGCACGAGCACTGAGATGAGAACTGGCGTCAGAAGTAAAAATTCTTCTTCATTTTATCCATTGATTTCAAGATTTTGCACTGTATTTCCAAGAAACTACATATGCCGCTTTTCTTGACCGTAGCCAACCATAATTTGTGCTGTTTTAATTTGTTTTTGTTGACAGGCCAGCTCCTATTTCAGTCTAAAAACTACAAGTTCTATGATCACCCTGGTTCTCAGAGCAAAAAAAATAATGATTTCAAACTTGCTGATTGTGGTCTGATTGAGGTGATGTGATTGAAGTCTTTATATATGTTAAAGGGATTAACAAACTGAATTACTTGGGATTACTTGGCCAAGTTTGGTCAGTAGAACTCGGGGTCACAAATTGAGGTTGGCCAAGAGAAAATTTAGCACTGATATTAGGAAGTATTTTTTTTCACCTAGAGAGTAGTCACAGCATTGAATAGCTTGCCTTACCATATTGTTGAAGGAAAAACCTTGGGAATTTTCAAGGTCAGGCTAGATTTAGCACTAAATACCATTTCGTCATCGAGTATCTGAAGTGTTAGTAATACAGAAAAATGGCAAGCCTAGATGGGATGAACGGTCTGTTTTCACCACTCATGTTATGCTATGTTATGTTATATTATGTTATAATGCGGTCCAGTATCTTGCTATCTTTGATTGCCTGAGCAAGGCTTAAAAAGCAAGAGAACCTGTTGAGGTAGTTGGCTAGCTAATTAGTTAGATGCTGTTTGCTTTACTTAGTTAAGCCAACCAAGCTAGTCATAAGTTATGTAGCTAGTGGCAAATTAAATTAATAACCTAGTATCTTTGGCCGACATTAGTCAGCGTAAAAACTTGGCAGCCAGCAAACTAGCTAGCCAACTAATCGACCTCTTCAATTATTTCTGACCTTGCAAGCTACGTAGCTAAATAATTACCAGTCATTGACCTAACTCTAGTTCAGAAGTTAAATAATCACTATTCACTGTCCTCAATTGATTTCTATGCACCAAATGTAAGATAGCTAATAGTAGCCAGCTGTGAAATAAGTTTACTGGGTAGCAGGATGCAAGATTTTCCAGAGAAAGCCAATAGCAAGCAAATGATGTGTCAGCCTCAAATTCTTCAATTTATGGTTCTGATCGGCCTCGGTCAAGTTACATTTGGAAACGTTTGCTGAAACTGAAATACCCGATTTGCCGGGATCAAATCGTAGGCTGCTTGTGCATTTGTGTAGTAGTTTGCAAAAATTGGCTTCCAAACTAGACTACACATGTAATAGCACTAAATTTTCAGCAATTAACTACAAATTTGCAACCGTATATGCCTTAGGTTAATCTCGGATCAAGCCTAGCTCATAAAATTAATACAAATTAGAATAATGTCTTAACCCCATAATGAATTTCCATCGGGATTTTACTTCCAACACCCGAAGTGAAGTAGTAAAGATGTTGTCAACTCAGTTCTCTATGTCCAGGTAACTACCTGTGCCTTACACAGGGTGTGTTGCATCTATCTTATTGAGAAGAAAAGAAAAGTTTGGGACGTATTTCGCTTTTTAGATTGTACTTCAGGGAGAAAAAGTAAATTTGCAGCGGAGTCATCACCCTGAGGGATGTGACCACTGTAAAACAACTGCAGCATGATTTGTGTGAGTTTAAAGGCTACATTTGAACATTACCGCAGTTTTCTTGGAGATTAAAAAAGGTGTTTCAAAATGCACTGTAGAATTACTGCTTGATGTCGCAAATGGGTGCTGTAAGTTTTAAGTAAATACCCTTAATGTGTGATTAAGCCGGGATTTTAGAGCTTTTCTGGAACCTCAACTTAGTGAAACACCGTCCTTAAGGGACAAAACTGCTTGTGGAAACACACCAATAAAAAGGGGTGTGCTTGTTTGCTCTCTGTTTGGCTGTTTGGAACTTATGAATGACTGGTCATACATGAGGTCAGCTGACCAATCAAAAGACAGCAATGTGTACAATGTGGAAAGGAGCAAGCAAAATGCCCTTTTTTTAAACTGAAATAGAAACAAGTGACAAACCAAGGACCACTTTTGCAGGGACAAGTTTTTCATCAAATCATAAAACAAAAGTTCATAAATGAATTCCCCCCTTGCCCCCCCCCCCCCCAAAAAAAAAGAGTAAGAAAACATAATGTCTGATAGTTCCTTGTCATGCAGAACCTTTGATGCCATTAACATGCGTCCACTTTAAAAGCAAAATCTTGCAAATAACTTAAATAATATTTGTCTCATACTTAAAATACCAATATTTAAATATATGATCTGTCATATTTACAATATGTACAACGTGTAGCTGCTAGTTGTAAGATAAATATTGTTTTTATTCTCTGGAGGGCATCTTGCGTAGTATACTGTTATGTCGGCTGGATGTAAAAGCTGGAATCGGTGTGTTGAAGGACCTATCAAACTACTGTCATGGCAACTTTCTCAGAATTCCATTGTGTTGGGTTCCACACGTTTCTCATAAACATTTTCTTTTTGGATACATAACTGCATTTGTGAAAGGCTTAAGAGCTAAAACAATACTTTAACAGAGAAGAAAAAAGCTTTAACATGCATTACTTCTATTTCCTTCTTTAAATTATGCGTTTGCCAGTTGCTTAATAGAAAGACATTTACATGTCTGGGGGAAAAAGAAAAAAAAACATATTTGTAATCTGAGCTTAAAGTCATGGACAAAGCCAATTACGTAGTTTTCACACCAGCCATTATTCCTACAGTGCAGGGTTCTCATGTCATTTCAAAAAATTAATGGCAAAAATTAAAGCCCAGCACAATTCATCAAATCAGTATTGCCCAACACAATGCTCCACATCTGATTTCACATTCATTCCTGAACTGAAATAGGAATAACTTCATCCAGCCTTCTCCAACTGGTCCAATTTGAGACAGTGATAAAGGGAGCTGTGCATACGTAGTAAAGTGCTCTGTGTTAGTCAAATCTTACAGAGGAAATGGTCCAAATTGGACTGGTATGCACTGAGTTTAACTGACACAAGACATTGTCACTGTGCTGACACAGTCAATGTGCCGAGTGCGTGCATTTGACTAATTGCCGTTGATATAATTCAATCTAATATCACTAGTTTAATGCTAGAAGGCACTGTTAGATGGCATCCATGTCTCTCAGCCCATACTCTTGACAGAATGCAGCAGTATTCATATCTTCACCTGAGGTTTTCATTCACAATGAGCAAAACCCAATCACATCTGACACACTCAGCATTGAGAGAATCAGGTTTGAGGGGGAAAAAACAAAACAAAAAAACCTTCATGTATGTGTGGGGGGAGGAGTCAAGAGTTAACAGCTACAGACTATTTTTGCCACCTTATTGAAATATTGAGTTTGTACTATCTGGTGTAGTACATCCAAATTTAGAAATGCTTTCATTGCTGTTAGGTAACGCTCTGTGCCCCAGTGTTACACATTGACAGGTACAAGGGGTTCAAATCATGTCAGTCTGCACTTTGGAGTTTCGATGATCTGTTTTGGGTTATTTGATGCCAGTGACCTTGCAGACACGAAAATATCTGTAGTCTAAGAGGATATTTATCTTTTCCTAAGATTATGCAATGACTGTTGCTGCAGACTCTAAATATACAACCCCAATTCCAAAAAGTTGGGATGCTGTTTAAAAGCTAAATAAAAGCGGAATACAATGACACTGCGAAGCCATGCTGTTGTGATGGATGCATTATATGGTTTGGCATTGTTTTACTGAAATATGCAAGGCCTTCTCTGAAAGAGATGTTGTCAGGATGGGATATGTCGTTCTAAAACCTCTACATACTTTTCAGCATTGATAATGCCTTTCCAGATGTGTAAGCTCCCCATGCCATAGGCACTAATGCAACCTGATTCCATCAGAAATGGAGGCTTTTGAACTGCGTGCTGATAACAAGCTGGATGGTCCTTTTCCTCTTTTGGTCGCACGACTTGGGATCCACGATTTCCCAAAAGAATTTAAAATTTTGATTCATCTGACCACAGAATAGTTTTCCATTCTTCCCAGTCCATTTCAAATGAACTTTGAGCCAGAGAAGACGGCGGCGTTTCTGAATCGTGTTCACATATGGCCTCTTCTTAGCATGATACAGCTTTAGCTTGCATTTGTAGATTGCACTGCGAACAGTGTTCGAACAGACAGTGATTTCTGGAAGTGTTCCAGAGCCCGTGCAGTGTATTCCAGTGCAGAATCATGCCTCTTTTTAATGCAGTGCCGCTTGAGGGCCCAAAGATCATGACCATCCAATATTGATCTTTGGACTTGTCCCTAGCGCACAGAAATTTCTCCAGATTCTCTTAATATTTCTATGATATTATATACTGTTGATCCAAAGTCTTAATGATTTTACACCGAGGAACATTGGTCTGAAATCTTTCCACAATTTTTAAACTGTTTTTTTGAAGACTGATGAATCTCTGTCCACCTTTACTTCCAAGAGACTTCCTAAAATGCTCTTATTATGCCCAGTCATGTTACTGACCTGTTGCCAATTAACCTAATTTGCTGCAAAATGCTCCTCCAGCTGTTTTTTATTAGTACCACTTACTCTTCCAGCCTTTTTTTTTGCCCCTCTCCCAACTTTTTTGAGATGTGTTGCCGCCATCAAATTCAAATTGAGCTAATATATTTAATGAAATGGTAAAATGTCTCACTTTCCACATCTGATATGTTATCTTTGTTCTATTGTGGATAAAATGTGGGTTTATGAGATATGCAAATCATTGCATTCTGTTTTTATAGACAATTTACACAGCATCCCAACTTTTTTTTGGAATCGGGATTGTATCAAAAAACACCACAGATGTACCACAGAAGTAGACTTGAATCAGGGTCATGGGTAATGAAGTTTTGGAGCAGTATCTTCAGGTAAAGTTCATGTTAATCTGTACTGCACATAAAGGTTCTGTTGACAGATGTCTTCATGCGGTTTTGTTAAGAGGAGTGTTTTATGCAGTATGGGTTGTGGAGAAGAGGGTATCTATATCAGCATAGCAAAATACTGAGCTTACGGGAAAACAACAGCCCCCAAAAGATGATGCTGGCTTTTATGCAGCAAAAGTGCAAAACAACTTCAAAATTTCAGTTCTCTTTAATTTCCTTATCAGCCAATGAGCCCGCAGCACTGTGGAATTCCCTCATTTCATTTAACTTTAGCACTTTTCATATTTGGATGTGTGTTCCCAGCTGATATTTTATCATGAATATTGAGTGTGCACTTAAGTCATAAATTGAGATATTGATGACATTAATGGAACTGCCTTTCAATAATAAAGGTAAGTCTCATGGCATTGAAGTTCAGAATGTAAATAAAATTAGCACAATACAAAAATGAATATGGTTTTAAACCCTGTCACTTAGCCCCATCCGGGCAACATGATTAAAGAATGATTGCAAATCATATCCAGAGAAGTTTAAGTTGTTGACCAAAATGAAATTACTCTAAGACAGACGAAAAGTAAATCTCGTCCACAAGAAATAAATACCCTGTCAACAGCATTAAACTGGAGGAATCGCTTCTGATTTCTTCCAACATACAAGAATACCTTGGCAAGTTATGTGACGGTAAGTGAACATAGTTAAACATGCAGCAATCAGAAGAACACAGGAATGTAATTTTTGCTGGAAGAAATCCTGTTGAATGATTGGCACACAGCCTTTCGTTGACGGAGGGTCCTACGGGTTAATGGTGAAACGAGCAGGATCAACGATGAGGGAGACCAACTGACATTCCCACTGACATCACAGTGACATCACAGGGTGAATCCCTTTATGGCACAACCAGCGACTGGTAGTTACTGTCAGTCTTTTTCTTCTTCTTCCACAACAAAGTGCGTGTTTACTCAGTTTTGCGCTCGAGAAAATGGTACTCAGTGTGAACTTCCAGAATGAGGGTAAAGCCAAAACCATAAAATAACACAAATTTTTACAACGTACAAAGCAGTAGGTTTACATGTGATTTGATACTTGTGATTTGAATTCTTTCCTTTTTTTTGCACAGGATCAAGTGATCTGGTGCTTTAGTCATAGTAGTAGAAGTAGCTAGTAAGAGTAGTAGAAGTAATAGTGGTACTAGAAGTAGTAATACAGTAGTAGTCGCTGTAGACGCAGTGGTAGCAAGTAACAGTGGTAGTAATCGTTGGCCATCCGGCAAGATGGGAGTTTTGCAAATCGACGGCATTCCAAACATTATTGGTCCTTTTTTCCCGTCTGTGTTTTAAGTTATCTTTTTAACTTAATAGTTCATTTGTCATATAGTGCTTTTCAAAAAAAAAAAAAAAAAGAAAAAAAAGCTGGTCCTTCTAAAAATGTCCCCTAGAGTTGCTCTATTTTTTAAAAGGGGTTAACCTGCTGAAGTTCTGCCAGAATGGAGACTGGCTCCTCCTGGGCTCATGAAATTCAAAGACCGGCCCTTGTGAGCCTTCCGGTACCAAGTACTGTCCTGGGTTCATGGGGTCCTGGGGAGGTGGGTGTGAAGGAGGCATCGATCTGCTTTGGCCTACACCTGGGCAGAAGAAAGGTGAGCACACAGATACCAGCAAAAGCAAAAGAAAATAGAAAGAGAGAGAAGGGAGATGGGGGAAGATGGAAGAACCAAATGAATGCAACCATTAATTCAGGCCAAAATGAGAGAGAGAGAAAAAAAAACAAAACCACCCATGCCACAACAAATGGACAAACAGAAAAACTAACATGACACACAGTGTCATCGTAATCCACCAAGGCTGTGACAGCACGAGGGGGTACGATGCACAGACTGCTACATTTAAAAGTGAACAGTTTTTTTTTTAAACCATAAGAAGTTGTTTCAAGGGGTGATTGTATCCTCCTTCATTGCATAGTTAGAACATGAACTTCACCAGTGCTTAAATGAAGGTTACAATGCAATTCAGTCATCTAAGCTTGCGAAAATCCAAGCTCTTGCATTAAACATGAATTGCAGATGTAGGGAAAAATTTGTGGACATGAGTTGGCAGTAGTTTTTTCGACTTGAATCTTCAGGAGACCTAAAAGTGCAGATTTACTACTACAAGATAGGACATTCATTTGACAGCAAAGATTAATATATGGGCGCAAGCAATGTTGAGAACAGCATTAATGGCTAATCAATTCTCAAAAGATAACATTTCAACAATAAATGATTAGCTGACAAAATGCTAAAAAAAAGATCATAGAACTTGACTCTGCAGACAAAATTACATGTATGGCCCTCATTTGCTTGCTGTAGCACAAACTTGCTTTTGCAAACCGGACCACACTGCACTTTCTGTTGATATAAATCTGACACTGTAACCCGAAACAGATTCACAATACCATCAAAATCTCCATTGCAAAGGAATCACACTGCAGCCAGGAGCTAAACGCCAAACAAACTTCTCATGATCCAATTAATTTTGGTCAATAATTTATGCCAGAAAACCATTCATCGATATTGCAGCATCACAACAGTTCCTCCCTTCCTTAACATCAGATAATATCATTTGTTGAATCATAAGCAACTACAATCAGCTTGTCCAATCTTCCTGGTGGTTATGAAGGGAATTAAGATGACTTCAATAATAACTGAGTAGTTGTCTGTCAGCAGAAGAGGTTTTATGAACACCATAAGTGTGCAAATAACTGATCTCATAGCTTTGTAAGACGTAAGAAGTCGAATAGGGAATTGGTTCTGAATAGGACAATAAACATGGTAGCAAGCTGTCTTGTTAACTGCTGCTTTCCTGACTGAACAAATTATCGAACTGTACATTTCTCCAGCCACATCCTTCATAGAGGCCTTGTAACAATGGATAGGTTTTCTCATGAACCAAACCCTTTGGACTTTGTCTTATACAACCCCAATTCCTAAAACGTTAATGCACAATTAAATGTTAAAATGAAATAAAAAAGGCTGATTACAAAAGTACTAAAGTACACTCTCTGCTCTATAGGTAACAGTACAAGAACACATTATTTGTTACAGTATGAAAGTATATCAGCTTATAAATTAAGCATCTGGGCATTGAAGACACCAGTTGGTCAAGTCTGGACAGAAAAATGTATCCCTGTTCGTTCATTATGCAGGTCTTCAGCTGCTCAGTTGTACAGGGCTGTTACTGCAGTATGTTTCTCATCAAAATGCAATGTACATTTGAAACCTAGGACAAATGAGGACTGCAGTCAGGCCAATCTAGTACCCACACACTCAGCTTACACTGCCATGCACTTTAAATCTGTGCAAAATAGGGTATGGTGATGCTTTGCAAAAAATGCAGGGACATCCCTGACGTCTAAATAGCAGCATATTTTTCTCCAAAATTTGTATTTTGTCTTTCTGCATTAATCCTATCCTCGCAAATGAGCAAGTAATCCATGCCATGTGGGCTAACACACCTAATACCAAGACAGACACTGGATTTAGGGTGTGATACTGATAACAGCTTGGGTTGTTCTTATCCTTTTTGATCTGGGGAAAACAGTGTCTTTTTTTGCCAAAAAACACTTAAAATATTGACTAATCGGAATATAAAACACATTTCTGCTGTGCTGCTGTGATATAGTCCATCTTGCATGACCTAGATCCCTGAGAACCTTGTTCTTTTTTTTAGAAATCGGGGTTGTATTTTTCCTTCATTTTTTGCACATATTCTTTGTACTCTTAGGTAAGTTAATTTTAATACCTCCCAAAGAGTAAAAAGTACAGACTATTTGCCTGAAATGCTTTTTTCAGTGAATAAAGTGTTGTAAAAATCACTCTGAGGGTGCTCAAAATGATTATTCTGTAGATTTTTTTCATTTAAATCTGATGCATTAATAAGAACTGGAAAAAAGTACACTGCGCATTTTTCAGGAAACAAAATCAATCTAATTCTATAAGTGAACTAGCTTTGGCTGACAACCAGTCACTTTCAGAAGGGTCACAGTCAATGTTAGAGCTTATCTAGAAATTATACTTCAAAGGAACCTCAATCAGCAATATTGCTGACATTCTAAAATACCACATAAAGAAATATATTGCTTCCGAAAGTAAATTATTCCTTGAAACAAGCACAGAGAACTATTATTTTTGGAGCCATTCAAGGTAATATGAAGGTATGTCAGTAGAATTGTGACCTTTGAGCTAGGATTTTGACTGTCATCTGTCAAGCTGGGACACAGCCCAGCCCAACCTCATTAGCATGCATGTATGGCGCTCATGGCCGCAGTGCAGTGTACTGAAAACCTAAAGACTGAATTGCACTGATACATGCATGGTGCAACAAGGTCCCAGCAAACTGCATCAAGCCATACAGACATGACCAAATGCTTTGCGGCTGGATTGAATCACCCCCCAGGACAAAGTGATTGCACAAGAGGGCAGATTTTAAGACTCCAGATTTCTGTGATTAATGACTTTAGTCCTCTGTTCTTTTGGAAGTTCCCGTTACACTAGAGCCAATATCAGTGAAGAAAAAAAAAAACAATTCAGACAATTTAAAAACTGGATTTAAAAAAAAATAAAAATCTATGTGACCAAAGTTGCCATGGCATCTCAGTTAATTCAGTATTCCTTTGCTTTTAGATAGCATAACATATCTTGAGCATATTACTTTCCACATTGATGCCACATTCCTTCGATTTCCATTTTGAATTTATAATACATGCACACAAGGCATATCGAAGTTCGTACAACTTGACTGTCAAAATGATTGCACCAACAACACTACAGTGATGTTTTGGCTTCATTTTCTCTCAGCTATTTATACAATATTGATTCATTATTGTGTCTTTCAGATAGACAAGTCTGAATAAGAGTAAAATCGCCCTTTCAACAGTTGCCATGGCATCTTATAGAGCAACTTATCATCTACTTAGTGCTCTAAGAAATATACCTTTATAATTCTCATACCATGTCCATATAAATTGTCCATCTTTCTCAAGATGATATCTACAAATGAATCTGGAAATTTAAAAGAATACTTCATCTTGTGTTGACCATATATGAATAATTAAACACACATGTAATAAAAACTAAAAGTACTCCAACAGATAATCCAGCAAAAAGGAATAATAATTTCCATCAGAATTAATGACTTAAACAAAATAACAGCGCTACAGCCATATAGATTCATTGTTTTAACAGTGGCATTACAACTGTGAATATTATTCTTCGCTTTCAGTTAATATACAATGAGAGATAATGGAAAACACAAGGGAATATACAACACATTGGCGCAAAACTCTTGTTTTCACTTTACAAGTCTCCTCTTAAATGTAATTGAAACAGAACATGCTGCTGGCTGACACTGCATTGTTACAAATATACAAGCCCGTATGGGCCTATACGTCTACTCATTGCTGTTTCAGTGATTTAAACAAAGAAAAGATAAAAACTATACTGTTTATTGACTACAATATCATTTCAGTTTGCAGAAGCCAGAAGAGGGGAGTGGTGCTTCTCGCCTCCTTGAAATCCACATAATTTTCCATAACTCCATCAAAAATGTAAAATACATGATAATGCTTGCACTTTATATATTCTACATACATATATAAATCATGTTATTGAGACCAGGGAACGCATTTGGTTGAATATAGTGTGCAGTGTTCAGAGCTGTACTCCATTATCAATTTCCAGATGGCTCTGGGATTTGTTTCCCCCCCCGTATCCCTCTTAAGTAACGTCAGCCGCCAAAAAGGAAATTTGCAGTTCAAAAGACGAACAGGATGCCTCGAATGGTACTTGTACTGTCAGTCGGACTCCTGCTTAATTTGACGGACGGCTCCCCTTCTCCAGTCACAGAAACAGCAGTGGTCAGACCAGGAGATGATCATTTGAGTGAGATCAGAAAAAGTTTTTGGGGATCACCTGGTGTCTCTTTGTTCCCTCACCTTTCTGTTTGGTCACTTTCCGAACTGTCATGGCAGCCTGCCGCTTCTGGTACTCAGATATTTCAAAGCCTGAAATAAAAAAAAAGAAAAATGTCTCATTGACAAAGCAAGACTTCCAATATAAACCAATGGGAGCCATGTGAACAAATTAGTTATTTCACTGTGTGGATGTTGCAGTAAGCTCACGAAAGCAAGTCATTTCATGAAATGGCTAGCGCAAAACTTGCGTAATTCCTCTAAATTACGAAAAATTGGTAGTCATTTCTTGAAATTACCGGTTTAAAAATCTGACTGTAACATGTATACTTTTAAGCCAATGGGAAAAATATTCATACTTAATTATCCAAAATTATATTTTTGACACCATCTGCTACTTCTGATTATGAGTGATTTTAAACTGACATCATCGTGGTTCAAGCAAAAAAGCAATGATTTTGCATGCAACGCTAAAATTAGAAGCCTGCTTCAAATCAGAATCACTGCTGACATGGTAGCCCTGCCCAGTCTTTGGTTCATGATGTGACCCATATTAAATCGACACTGACATGGTGTAATTGGAAGTGGGCAGGTGTTCTATTACCTATTTTTTCATCTTCTTGCACCATCTTCCGCTCTTCATGAAAAGCTCTGAGCCACCTGATCTTCTCCTCGAGTTTTTTGGCCAGAAAGAGGTGCACCTCCTCCGTGTCCTTGTTCTGCAGCTTGAAAGCATTTTTCACGCTGACATTGAAGTCCTCGTCCCGGCCCTCATCTGCGTCGACCACCTCGTACCGGTCCATGTCGATGCGGCCTTTGTAGTACAAAATGTCTCTGCGTATCAAGTCCTGTAAATGGAAATACAGTTAGCTAGCCATGTTAATCAGATCCGGACCGCATGACATTTACCTGAGCCTGAACTACATCTTCTCCTTTTAAATGTGCTGGTTTCTTTTCAGATAAATTGATCGTTGTGCCCTTTGGTTTTCATACTGTTGTGGAGGAAGGAAGCATTCCTCACATCCCCTCCCCATTCCTTCTGTAACTGTACCTGGCCTTCCCCACAACCCCCTTTAACAGGTATCGTTTGAATTTCCCTCCAAAACCCTCTGCAGGTCTTTCGTTGGTTTTCCACACCATTTATATTTCTGGGTCCAATCAGTGTTGACTCCATCTTGGAAAGAAAAGCCCATTTTCAGAATCCTCAAAATAAGTCTTTCTAATGACATCAAGCTTCCACAATCTAAGTATATATAACATAAGTAGAATTATTTGTATTTTCCTTAAATGAAAGCTCTAAGCTTCTAGGCACATTTTCACTTCAAATGTTGAAAAAATAAATTTTGTGACTTGTGACTGATTTATTTTGAAAATCTTCAAACCGGTTCAGTCCCTAAGGCAGTCCAGTGGCAAATTTAGCACCTCCAGTTTGGAATGCCCGTCGAAAAAAGCATAAGCCCTCAGTGCTGCAGCCTAACCACCAATTTTAAATGGCAGGACTAAATATTAAATGGTGGTCTCCAAAGCATACATAGTCAGCAAGTGCCTTTTACGATATGTCCGTTCACCCACACAAGAGGTGCCAGCAGGATCATAGTACGCATGTGTTTGACCTGAATTTGACACATTGAACTACGGTTGTGTTACAGTTGAGTGTTTTTTAATAGCTTTGGAATAGCTATGGAATAACAGTTCCATATTTCAAATGTAGAGGAAACATTACAAATTCAATTCCAAATCAAATCATTAACAAATTTGATCAAGTCTGTGTCATTCTTCAACAGGAAGCAAAGAAAAGGAATACTTATCTGTAAAAAAAAACAGCAGCGTCGACAATTTCCTCTTCAAACTCAAACGCTAAATTAAACGGAAGATTTAACTTCACTTTAAATTACTGAACGAATATTTGGTCTCATAAATGAATGTAACTAGTTGAGGCTGGTAAATTCGAGAAAAGCTACATCAGCTGACAGCAGCCTGGTAAGCTACCAGCCATGTCAGCATCAGCAGGTACACAAAAATTGGAGGATATACATCACGAGGTCATACAGCGGTCTATTTGAAAGACGTCAAGCTCACTCACTTCTGCTGCTGTTTGCAATGACTTGTCATGCTATGCAACGCGCTCTTCGGATCTTTGCTTGCTTCCTTCCCCCCAGCCTCCACCTGTTTGGTTCTGCTCACATCGGGGAGGATTTTGATTTCCGTTCATGACTATGTTTATATGTTTGCTGTGCCTAGGTAGTACATTGCTCCAGAGCAGAACCACCACCAATATATAATGTAATACTTATACCCATGAATAAATTGTTCTATTTTATTGAAACGTGAGTTTTCCTGACTGAACCATTGTTTTTGATAACTGCAGCACATCTGCGTTGCATTGAGTCAACAAATTTCAGACACCAAGAATCAGGTATTTCAGCCCAGGATGAACAAACTACACTCTGCAGTTCCTGTGAATTTTAGGGTTTTGCTTCAGAAACTGCATTTTTAATGTCACCCCCACAAGTTTTCAGAGGGTTTGAAGTTAGGGGATTGACGGGCCACTCCATTACCTCAATCCTGTTTGTCTACAACCAAGATGTTGCTCGCTTACTCATGTGTTTGGGGTCGTAGTCTTGTTGAAACGCCCATTTCAGGGGCATTTCCTCTTCGGCATATGACAACATAATCTGTTCAAGTATTTTAATGTATTCAGACTGATCCATAATCCCTAGTATACAATGAATAGGCTTGACACCATAGTATGAAAAACACCTCCATACCATGATTTTTGCACCACCATGCTTCACTATCTTCACACTGCACTGTGGTTTGAATTCAGAGCTCAGGGTTTGTCTGACATACTGTCGATGACCACTAGACCAGAAAATAACAATTTCACTCTCATCAGTCCACAGAATGTTATGTCATTTCTCATTGCGCCGATCGATGTGTTCCTTGGCAAATTTTACCCGATTCTGCACATGCAGTTTTTTCAGAAATGGTGCTTTATGGGGCCTTCTTGCTGATAGCTTAGCTTCAATCAAACATCTTTTGACTGTAACAGTACTTACAAGTAATTTTATATCACCTCTGATTTTTCTGGAGGTGTTGATTGGCTGAATCTTTGCCATTCTGACTATTCTTCGCTCCGTTTTAACAGTAGTTGCTTGTTTCCTTCCGCGTGTTTCAGGGTTTTGTTGCCATTTCAAAGCATTGGAGATCATTTCAGCTGCGCATCCTACAATATAATACATTTCTTTACACGCTTTCCCCTCTCCAATCAACTTTTTAATCAAATTACGCTGTTCCTCCGAACAGTGTTTGGAAAAGCCCATTTTACTTCGCAAGTCAGATGGAAATACATTTTATAACAGCGTGTGAAACATTTGCTTTCCCTTCTTTCTTAATAAAGGACAATTAATGACACCTGTTTCTACACAGAATTGAATTCCGTTTGAATTTTCAAATTAAACTCCACACTGCTATGACTTGAACACACCCCTTTGAATGAATGAGTCAATTACTCAGAACAAGCGGCGTACATGTCATGACAGTTGGGTCTGTTGTTTTTCTATTACACCACTACATCTACAAGTAAATTATTTGCCATGCAGAAGTATCACAATTACTAAAAACAATGGCTCATCAGGTAATTCATGTTGTGCTACTATTTTCTTAAGACAATTGTGCGACAAGAATTTAATGTGAGAAGCCACCCAAGGGCCTCCTGGAAGGCTTTTATGTAAACAAGAAATGGACAGAGTAAATGCGAAATCCGATCTATGGCATTTCCGTTTTTGTTAAGATTAAACTCAAACTTCAGTCAGAATCACAGAATCACAAATTTTCCATTTCCACCGAAACACCGTACTTATGAGACAAAATTATCTCAGATGACAGAAATTCCTGCAATAATCCATACTAAAATGACCAAAGTTGTTCACAACTTAAAATTAAAAATGCAAAAGACAGAATATTAGTTTTGATGAATCCGGAGTCCGCTGACAAGACTACAGTAGTTATCTTCTTAATGAATTATTTTTTAATCCGGCACACTGTTGCAGGACGCTGGATGCAACGCTGTCCGGGTATCTTAAAATTATGCATGAGAAAATGATTGGCTTT
This sequence comes from Gymnothorax reevesii, assembly GCA_029721435.1. NCBI lineage: Eukaryota > Metazoa > Chordata > Actinopteri > Anguilliformes > Muraenidae > Gymnothorax > Gymnothorax reevesii. The sequence goes on from CM056586.1 coordinate 31,141,194, forward strand.
GAACAGATGAACTCGTGGAGTAATTGAAGTGATCAGGAAGCACCATGACAGAAATAAATAGCTCATCAAATCTTCTCATTATCTCAGTCCAGATACTTACTATTCTATTTCAGTGCATTCAACTGCTAAACACTGACAATCAAAAAGTAGTCTTCATTAGTATAAATGTCAATTCGTTTGAAAAAACAGACCTTTCATCATCATTTTTCAGGGGGTAAATTGTACACGATTAACCCAGTAAATTATACACACTCGTGAAGAAAAAAAACACAGATTGGCCAAAAGATTAACATTCCGAGGAGACGTTTAACTGTCAGCGATCGCACGTTCGGAAGCCTCGCAACAGCCATCTTCATTTCACAGCTGGTGTTGACTGCTGCGAGACTCCCTTCAATCCCACTGCGCTATATTCGCAATCTCGCGTTATTTACATGAGTGTGCCGGTCTAGCTGAAGTGGTGGAGCCGCAGTCCCAGAAGATGACATGAGCGGCGGCCTCTCTGCAAGCTGATCACGCAGCAATGAGAGTGAGGAAGAGGAAGGAGAGGAACAAACAGCCCAGTTTAAAAGCCTGTGGGGTGCTCATTACACCACTGCCTTTGCTGAAGTCAAACAAATTGAAGAACAAAGACTTGCCCAGTAAATAATTAAGAATTCCCGAAAGACGATAGCTAGAAAAGAACTTCCAACACAATAAGCCTGATTAAGACATGCTATATTGTTATTATTATTATAATTATTATGTCGTCTCACATATTATTTTGTTCTGCCATGATTCTCTATGCCCTACGTGTGCAGAATAAGTTCACTATATCACTTCCGCCAAGGAAGTACTGTGTCCAGCTAACACCACTGTTCTGATTTACACTGCATTGCCTTAGCCTTTTATCCAGTTTGGCAAACATTGGGGCGATGTTTGAGGAACACCCTTGCAGCATAACACATAATGACAACATTCCCTTCTCACAGAAAAGGTGTTCTTTGGTTCTTCTCCAAAGAGTAACCCTTTTTAGTTCTTTCAGTGATGGAATCCTGTATCACGCACTCTGTGTTAAGTCTGAAATCCACCATAAAGGCCTTTTTTTTGTGATTAAGAACCCTTAACCTGAATAGGCTTCCCTATGTAGTGACAATGTTCATTCCGGAACGATATGAGCACTACCATGCTATACAGTGAGCATCTGCTAACCAATACACTGGAGAGTATGAGTCCCAAGTAGCAAAAAAAAAACCCCGAGATTTGTTGCATCAATGTTGCATTTTAATTCACCATCATTGCTTTTTCACACTTCTTAATTATCCAGAAACACGACTTTTGAATATCGTATTCATATAAAATATGGCAATAGTGCGTGTTGGTAACACAGATAACTTTCGCTCACGTATGGACAAGCTGACTTATGTGATCCATGGGAGCGCATCCCATCTGTCGCCTAGACATCAATGCATATCACTTTTCTGTCATCCATTACAGAATTATAGCATCTGAATTCTCCACACTCTTGCGTCCTGCCAATGTTGCCGATATCAGATCCCTATGGAATTGGAATGAGCTGTCATGTGAACACAAAAGCCATCGTAGCAGCCCTATAAACAGCATGAATCTCCAGATCCAGGGCTTAACAAGCCCCCTGACAAGGATACATGAGACAGGGTTCCCACACTTTTTTACCAGTGATTTTTCAAAGCTTTTCCAAAACCTTTCCATAACATTTTACCTAATTTCCATGACTTAGTTTAAAATAGATGAGGCCTATAATAGCGAACATAGAGCGCCATAATGAGCTTCTACAGTGCGCTATGCCCATGCTATGCTATGCTAAGCTGTGTTGCACAAATGTAGCACGGAGAATGGAAGGGAAGTTGTGTCCATCTACCACCTATCCTAGGGCATCACACAATGGCATAAGGGCCTATGGCACCGTTCTTATATTTTCTCAATTGTATTTCACAAACAAAGAAACAATAAATAACCAGGTGCTACATTTAAATTCTCAAGAAGGCAAAAACATTGAAGACGTAACAAACAGATGGCTTTTAATATATTCAGAGACAGATGTTGAACAATTACAAATTATTATTTAGAGTAGTGGCTCTCAACTTGTTTTTGAACAAACGCTCCCCTGACCCAACCATGATCCTCAGATGATGATCTGGCAGATTTATTATAAGTGTAGGAGACGAGCTGGATCAGAAATAAAAAAAACTAACATATTAAAATTGGCTGTAATAATTAATAGGCGTAATAGTATTATTAGTATTTGTAATAGTAGAAGGCCTATATATTTTATAATAGTATATAATTGTAATATTAGTAGTACACCTTTTGCTGTTCAGTACGAGAAAATATGCATTCATTTGTGTGAAATGGCGACCAATTTCACCAAGAAACATTCACCAGCGCCAAAAATCGAACATTTGCGAGTACCGCATAAAGTCCACGTTCAGAAAGTAAAAATCTCCCCAGAACTTTGTTCCAACTGCCTGGATTTATATTTCACAGGAGAGAGCCAATATGAGTGATCAGCTCATTCTGCGGGAGGGAGAAAAACCGAGCTGGATTTTTACTTTCTGACCCCCTGGATTTTCCACCTCTGCCGCAGATTCAGCAACGTCATTGGCATTTAAATCACTCATTTTTGGACAATCTTTAGCGTCATCCGGCACGCAATACAGAAAAAAATACTTTCATTTGCGTTAATATGAAAAGCATTAACACCGTCTTTAAAGTCATTTGCGACAGTCAACGAACACTAAAGTGCATTTAACATTTTTATCACACCATTTGACAATCAACAGCATTTCTGGACCGCATTAGTGCGGATAACGCAAATATTCACGCGCTTGTACAAACAATTGAACGTTCTTAACATTCAATCCACAAAAATCCTTTTTTTTTCCCAATTGAACAGTAGCCCGCATTTTGCTCATTGTTGCACAAATTGAGAGCATACCTATCTTACACCACACTGACAATGAGCCAAATGTAGGCTACTGTTAGATTGATTTTTGTGAATTGAATGCTAGGAACGTTCAATTGTTTGTACAACTGCGGGCATATTTGTGTTATCCACACTATAACGCGGTTCAGAAATGCTATTGAAAGTCAAACGGTGTTAATGTCTTTCATATGAGCGCAAATTGAAGTATTTTTTCCCTATTGTGCGTTGAATGACGCTTAAGAATTTACAAAAATTAATTATTAAAATGCCAGTGACGTTACTAAATCTACAAAATGCCGGTTCGAGATGACAGCCGTCAAAAGCCGCTCTGGGGCTTCCCCCTATCCCTACTAACCTCCCCTTACTTTGCATACAGACCCGCAAACCCGCAAACCAGTGGAAGGTTTCAATGGAAAGCTAACCGAGGAAAAGTTTCATAGAATAGCTGCCTTTTGTGAGATTCTCTTTTCATATGAGCGATATGCAAAATTGTCAGTGCATTCCTGTGTAGGAGGCCCAGCGCTTATCGCAGTCCAGAAAAAAATGTTTCTTACAAAGCCGCAAATTAATTGTTCTCATTAATGTGCACATAGGCCTACTTTTGAGAATATTTTCATTTTATAATATTTGCACATCATACTTGTTCTGATGGAGAAATACTTGAACTGCCCTCAGAAATTTTTATGAAGTGACAATAAAGGATCCACGTTTTGGCCCACGGCATAACGTACTTTTCTGGCGAACACGGTGAAATGGAATCTTTCAGTGTACAAGTAAAGAGAAAGTGAAGGTCGACATCCACCTTTTGACACCACAATAGCCGCTAAACTTTATATTATTATCGAAGTGACTATTCACACTTATTTAAGTGCGTCCAAGCACAAAAATTGATCGAAATTTGCGTTAGACGCACTTAAAAGTGTGGCTAAGATGCACATAGCTCCATTGCTCACACTTAGCCTTTTTTAAGTGTGTCCAAAGATAATTTTTTTATTTTCTTGGCCAAACTTCTTCAAGCAGTACTTTTTCTAAAAACCACTTTCAATTGCACCAGTCATCAACTGGTGCAATTGAAAGTGAGGCCAAGAAAAAAATTCAGCATGGCCGCATGTATAAGTGCGAATAACATCGGCCTATTATTCAGTTGTGTAGGCCGAGTCCTATCAAATTAAGCTATCCGTCAATGATGTATGTTGTATTATATATTATATGAAAAAGAAGCTTGGAAAAAAAATGCTAATTGGTGGAGTTAAAGAGGTTTTTTTTCCCCCCAAGATCATCAGAATCACTTTGTACAAGTTCTCAAATGTAACAAATGTCACAGTCATGAACCACAGTGTATATTGTTTAAGATGTTGTGCATGTTCGTATAGAATTACTATTTTGAAATTTTGCGTGATTAGTGAAAAAAAGAATGATGTGTTTTAAGCCAGAACTGGGGTCCTTTCCTTCACTTTTGGTCCCAATTTCTCAGAAAATCAAAAACCAGCGTTCACACGAACATGCATCACAATAATGTCGAAACAGACACGGTGTAAAAATACATAAAATATTTTATTTGGAAAGAGAGAACTTGCTGGAAAATTTCAAAGCAAATACTGAAAATATATTTCGCACACTCCGTTCTGCCACAATCGGGAATTGGGTTTCTTTTTCTAATCAATTTACGTGCATGTGTTCATCGACCTGAAAAAAATCATTGATTTTGCAAGCAAACCTGGAAATGAATCAAAAAAAAAAAAAAAAGCCAGGATGGAGGATGGAAATGAAATATTTATGAACTCTGTATAATGCAGAAAAATGACCAGGAGAGAAACCAATTGGGCCATAGGTGGAAGTCGACCATAAATTTAAATAAAGTTGTGTGTTTGTACTGAAATCTTATTATATTCATTATATTATTATATATTTTTATTTGTATATTTTATATTGTTATTTCATTCATTATTCTGATTGAGATAGATGCTATTATTACACTAATTTGAAGCGAGTGTATTTTTCCGAACCTTTCCATAACCGTTTCAAATTTCATAACTTGTCCAGGAATTTCATGACCGCGGGAACCCTGATGAGTGTACTTCCCCCCTAAGTTCCCATGAAAAATGGGAAAAGGCACGACATGAAGCTTACCTTTTTACACAGAACCATCTGGTGGTCAAACAGGAAGAAGACTCTTTGTTGACTCCTCCCATACGGCTGGTAAATCCATGACATCTCGCCCGTATAAATCAGCTCTGAGCTTCTGTCCAAAATATCATCACCCTACATGGGAAAGAAAATGAGAGCAACACTGACAAGGCTTTCTGTGTAGAGTCATTCAACGGTGAACAAATAATCAAGAGACCAGACATAATCTAATTTCTCTCAACTGTCCAAGCTTCTGGTTTCAAGCTCTGCAAAATGACGTTTTTGTCCCTTTCATTATCTCTGCATAATACAATGAGAGCTGTCATTATATAGTGCATTAATGACTGCTTATGATGCTAAAGCTGCAGTGTTTCACAAGTAGCCCCTACAACTAAAGATGATAACAAAACGAAATCAGAGCAAGATATGCAAAACATACACAGAGTGTGTCTGTACATGTGTTTGTGTGTATGAATGTGAGAGTGTGTGTATGTGAGTCCATATAGATATATTCTATAGATATATACAAAGATATATTCCCTAAAAATTATGAGGGAAAAAAACAACCCCTTCCCCTCCCCCAATGGAGTCTCTCGGTAGAGCCATTTCAACAATTAAAAGGCAAACTAAAAATTGTGCTTCAAGCCTCAAGTTAGAGCATCTAGCTGTGCGCATTTGCCGTACAATTTTTAAATAAATAAATAAAAACAGACACAGTAATTAGCACCGAGAAGCCTGTTTGATTGGGCGAGAATCGGCTCCTCTTTCGCCCTTCCTGCAGAGGGTTATAGATCTGAGGAGGTGAGATGCATCCCTAAGCTAAGGCTTTGATCTTACAGAATTGATGATGCTCAGCTCACGCTATCTACAGCACACACACACACACACACACACACACGCACATGCACACATACACAAACTCACACACACACATGCACCCGCACACACATAAAGCCAAAAGCCAAAATTTAAAATGCACCACTATTCCGCAGCTTTGGCTTAACTGCACGTCTTAAAAATCAGGGTTACAAAAGGATAGAACAAGTCGAAACTGAAGTTATCCAGTTATCCTCAAAGCTAGTGACCATAACATTGCCATGATCATAGGCAATGGAAATGCACAAAACCAACTTCAAACACCTATCATTTCAAAACAGTATCCTGCCAGGTCTGCTCTGGTGGACAAAGTAAATGACAGTCATTCTTCAGCTAACAGCGATCAGTGCCTATTTCAGTGGTATTGCCCCAAGTAACAGTGGCCTTATTAGACCATCAGCAATAGTTTGAGTAGCATAATATTCTGTGCTATGATGTCACTGAAAAATTTATATTATTTTGCTAAATTCACAGAGAAGTGTTAGTGATTGTGATTAGCTTCTGCATGGCGCATTTATTTAAGTTCACTTACAGGTTATTACTTTTTACTTGATTACAGGATGTTGAATAGTAGGTAGTTTAGATAGTCACATGGACTTTTGCACATTGACACAACATTTAGAAAAATGAACTATTAAAAAAAAAAATAGAAATAATAAGCGTATTGCATAAATAAGGGCATGCACGTGAATGACATCATTAACACAGCTTTCGTCCCCCACAACATCAATACGTCTTACAGTTGCCTGCCCAGCCCTCTTGAGGTCACGGCAAATGATTGATGTCGTTATCGTCCATCGAAAGATATTCAATGAGGCTTCATGACCGGGACTGCAAAGGTCACCTTCAGCCTATTTGACTGTGTGTGTATGTGTGTGTGTGTGTGTGTGTGTGTGCGCGTATGTCTGTGTGCAGGGACATGTGTGTGCTTTGTAATCACCTCACGTGTTTTCCCATGTCACCTTAAGTCACACATCACTGCTTTCAGAAGGAGATTGGGGCATCTGCCTCAAATGTTTTAGCATAAATTAGTCAGTTACTAAGCATTGTGCATTTTAAAACTTCCCCCATGTTCCAGCTGCCTTTGTTTCTATATATAGAAACTACGCTAAGTGTCGTGAAGGTCTGCATTCCTCCGTCTGCATGGATACATTCTGAGGCCATTTTGAACGGTGAAGGAGGAGGCATGTGACTGACTGTGGATGAGATTCCATGCCTCCCTAATTTCTACCATAGCGTTTGCATTTCCAGAACTTTCTTTCAGTTACAGTGGATAGGCAAGGTCTTCAGCAGACAGACGGTTAGATTCCCACAAATACAAGGACACACACAAGCGCACACACAGACACGTACACATCCCGAACCAAATCAGCAGACAGGAAAATAGATGAGCCAGAAGTCATAAATCTTATCTAATAAACAGATTAGGTTCGTTATTCAAGTGGGAGCGTGTGTGTGTGTGCGCATGTGTGAGCGTGTGTGCGCGCGTGTGTGCATGGGCAGGTATTCTGACCTCTAAGATACCAGATACCAGATCTTTGTGGGGGCCTTTTCTCATCCCCACAAAGTAATTGAGCTGTTAAGGGTTAAGCTTATGGGTAGGCATGTAGTGTTAGTTACGAGGTCATGATAAGGGGTTAGGGAATTAATGTATGTCTATGTAATGTCTAAACAAAACATGACAACACTTCTGTGCATCTGCATGTGAGTGTATCCAAGTTATTGTATGGGAATATGCAGACTTGATTCTGAATCTTTGAAAATTATTTGTGTGCGCACATGCAGGTGTATCTGCGTGCGTGTGCGTGCCTGTATTTATGTGATTGTGCATGTACATGTAAACTTGTCTGTGAATCTTTATGCATTAGTCAGTATGAATGTGTTTCTGTGTGCATTATCAATTGGTTATTTTGCCCTGAAGTTTTGTACAGAGGGAATTGCAAATTTCAAACCTTCTCACAACCAGCAGGTGGCATACAGAGTCATAACGATGAGGGCACAATGATAGTGTATTGTAGAATATATTTGCACGTGACTACATGATTATTTCAGAGTTAGTTTGTGTGCATGTACTGTACATATGTTAGTGGGTGCATGTCGGTAAGGGCGTGTGCGCAAGAGGGTGAATGTGCGAGCGCACACGTGTTTCTGTGCGTGTGTACGACTGTACTTGTGTGACAATGCCTTCACTGCCTCTCATCACCCTCAAGATCCTCTTTCAGAACAAACCTCAGGCGAGCAACACATAGCCGAGACTGCGCTTCAAACAAAAGCGCAGGACTCCTTGCACACGCAGAGATGCACACTGTGACCCTGGAGGCTTGTGAGATTACTCAATGCTGATGACGCATAAACAGCCCAGCAGTGGCAGGAAAGGCAATGCACCGTGGGTAATATCTCCCAGCCCGTACGATAATTCTGCAACCTCTGGCTTTTTCGAGCAGGTTCAATTAAAACACGCCGAGGGGAAAAGGCTTCCACAAATTATGTCGTCGCCAAATGAGCTTTGAAAGCTGGTGTTCTGTGCTAAATTGCAGCTAGGCAGGATGCAACGCCTGCTTTCTTTGAGAAGGAACTCTATAATCACGCTTTAAAAAAACAATTACTATGAAATATTCTTGCATTATGGCCTATCATTTGAGATAATCGCTGAACCTATATACCATAAGTTTTTCTACAGTGCCTCAAAAATGGAAATAAGTGCACTGTTTTGGTGTCATATAGTAAGTGGCATCAGTATCATCATTATGGCTTCAGATTATCATATAAGAGCATTCAGTGCATTGTGTGGCCGTTTCTTTAAAGGAATAGACAACAGAATTTAAGTACATGCATAGGTTGATGGCTTATAATATCCAGAGCCCATGAGAAAAATTTCAGGCATACTTCACCATTTATGAAAAAACCAACAGTGGACGTTGGGTAGCCTAGCTTGCAGACTCGTTTTGGTCAGAAAGAATTGGTCTGCTCGCCTGCAGCATCTAAGGAATATTTACTCTAACGCTTGTGGATTATCGTGGAAAAAATTTCAGATGAGGTGGCTGGCATGGATTTTATTGGTTTACAAGAAAAGGTAGGATGTGCATTTAATTGTTTATGGGCCTGATGACAGGCAGAATAGATGACAGGGAGGTGCATGAGTGAGACGTAGGCGAGCCTGCAAAGACTATCACTGACCGTACTGTACAGTAACAATGCTTTGATGCAAAGACTATCACTGACCGTACTGTACAGTAACAATGCTTTGATGCAAAGACTATCACTGACCGTACTGTACAGTAACAATGCTTTGATGCAAAGACTATCACTGACCGTACTGTACAGTAACAATGCTTTGATGCAGAGACTATCACTGACCGTACTGTACAGTAACAATGCTTTGATGCAGAGACTATCACTGACCGTACTGTACAGTAACAATGCTTTGATGCAAAGACTATCACTGACCGTACTGTACAGTAACAATGCTTTGATGCAAAGACTATCACTGACCGTACTGTACAGCAACAATGCTTTGATGCGAAGACTATCACTGACCGTACTGTACAGTAACAATGCTTTGATGCAAAGACTATCACTGACCGTACTGTACAGCAACAATGCTTTGATGCAAAGACTATCACTGCCCGTACTGTACAGTAACAATGCTTTGATGCAAAGACTATCACTGACCGTACTGTACAGTAACAATGCTTTGATGCAAAGACTATCACTGACCGTACTGTACAGTAACAATGCTTTGATGCAAAGACTATCACTGACCGTACTGTACAGTAACAATGCTTTGATGCAAAGGCTATCACTGACCGTACTGTACAGTAACAATGCTTTGATGCAAAGACTATCACTGACCGTACTGTACAGTAACAATGCTTTGATGCAAAGACTATCACTGACCGTACTGTACAGTAACAATGCTTTGATGCGCAGCTGAACAAAGCCAGAGAGCCTTAACTCAACGTCAGAGTCCCGAAACAAAGGCTTAGCACAGTAACTGCAGTTATGGCGTTCTGTCATGGTTTCTGGTGGGATTTTCGGAGATACTGTTGACACAAAATCTTAATTTTTTCATAAAAACAATCAAATCGACTCAAAATATTCATCCGCATGATAAAGGAGTTCTTCAGCCAAAATGACAATGACTAATTTTCGACCAAATGTGTGGTGTTTTGCTTTTGCAGGGCAGCATAGACCGTGCGGCCATGATGCTGACCTGAGCTAGTCCGACATATACACCCAACCACTGCACACGCAGGCATATTGTTCTCTCTCTCTGCCTTCAAACAGCCTTTTTGAATATTTTCACGAATAGTAGGGTCTGTTTGTGACTAACAATGTCCTTTGGCACAGAAAAATTGTGACAACAGTGAGTAATTTAACAACTATCCCAATGCTTGTGCAGTCTCACTCGCCATGTATAGCTTCAGCGTGCTGCGCCCATGTGACGTCAGAGCATTTCTGCAAAGATTCTTCTGATTGGTTGAAATATTTTCAATGGCAGCATCTAGGGAATCATCAATTCAGCTTCAGAACCGACTTTTCGCAGATGGATAGATTAGTAGTATGAGCTCTATATGTTCAAACATTCGCATGAATCATTAGTTTATGACATGATCTATCTTCCAAACTGTATTTTGAAATTCAGTTGTCTATTCCTTTAATGTAAGATTAATTAATTCACTAGGCTTTTGTGCAAGGCAGGGCACATCCCCATCAAACATGAAATAGATTTAGTCACCTTTCAGCTTAGAACTTGAGCTGCCTGTCTGGGGGAATGAACGAGTCAGGTTACGAGGCCATGGGGAATGATTATTGATTCGTGGCTGGAGCACGCAACAGATCCCTACCTCCCAGTCCAGGACAGAGGCCTGCCACTGCGCGATTTTATCGATGTTTTCCAGCCTCCTCTTCCTCTCGTTGATCTGCTGGGTGACGTTCCTCATGACAGCAAGAGCTGCGGCCACATAGCGGTAATCACTGGAGAAATGCGATACAGCCGCGGTCAATCCATGGATTCCCAATACCCAGTCTGTCCGCCCCCCCCCCGCTAAACACATCCTACACCTCAGCTCAAGCATAGAACACCACAAAGCATAAAACCCAGCAACAGCGCTTGGTTGGACATCGATTTTTATTCACATTCACTCATCCAAGTATTCAGTGATGCAATCAAAACTGTCATTTGATTCTACTTGAAAGTAGCCCTCGGTCATCTTGTCATGCCAAAAATGTTAATATTTGATCATTCATCTTGACTGTTGTGAATGTGCTCTTAGTATGTCCAAGTCAACAGTTTCTCAGTAAAAAATTTCAGACAAATATTTTATTTTGTTGATTTTGTTCAGAAGTTTTCCTGGTTATTCAGACATAATGAGCCGATAATTCTCACATGCTGTTAACTAAGCCTTACAGGTAAGGATTTTTTTAGTACAACGACAGGACCAAAGAAGTTCAGGGACAATCCCCCACACACCTAAGCATAAGTGCTCCAAATACAATAATCGCTGAAAAATACCGTATGTAGCACAGATAAAAATAATTTTTACAAATTACCTTTTGCAACCAAAAGGAGGAGTGAAAATCTTCAAAAGCGGACGAAAATTTTCAGACATACCAGTGTTCTCCACCTCAATATGATTTCCCTCACAAGACTTCCCCGGTAACAGAGGACCATGTTTTGCCGCAAAATCAGGGATGAGACAAGCATAAGCATTAGGGATTGTATAATATTTTTCTAATAATGAGCTTAGGGTACATAAAGACAGGAAAGAACAAATAATAAGGCTGAATATCCAGTAAATACCTCCCCCTCCTATATATTTATGAAACTGGTACTAAGTCTAGGACAGGGATGGGCACCTCCAGTCCTGAAGGGCTGCAGTGTCTGCAGATTTTTGGTGTGTTTCCACACAAGTGATCAATTTAAGTCACTGATTGGCTAATGAATCCTCACGCCTTGTTTTCCAGGAATCAACTGCCATCTGATTGAATCGACATCATTAAAGGCTGTAGAAACCCCAACCCTCCAGGACAGGAGTAGCCCATCCCTGGTCTAGGACATAAGCATTGTAGGTTATTTCTCAAGTTTCTTTAAAAAGCTTAATGGGCAACTCTACAGTCGATTCCCATTGTTTGTGTTTATCGGCCAATCAGCAAGCCGTACCTGCACAAACTAACCAAAATAGAAGGACTGTCTGCGCATGTACACAAAATATTGGTTGATGAATGAAACTGGTCATGTGACAATGCAAGATGTCAACAAAAGCAAGTGATTTGTTTGTAAACATTGGACGTTCAACGTCCTGTCTGAGAATCGATTTTAGATGCCCTTTAATATCTGATTGATTGTTTTGGTTGAGGTTAGATGCCCTTTAATATCTGATTGATTGTTTTGGTTGAGGTACGTGGTTCCACATGTCTGTTACAGAGCCAATCAGATCCACAGTACAAGCGGTAAATTCCCGGTATTTGGAATATTGCTCCCCTCAACGGTTCTCAGCACTTTAATCTTTCAAATGAACTCTGTGCGGTACTTTGCTCCACATAAGATTTCTGCAAGAAATGAAAACTGTAATTTCATGAATAACGTTAATTTTACCATCCCACAGTATGCAATTTGATTGGCTTCACGTTCATCTCTCAGAGCTAATAGGTGACAGAATATTACATCCAGGCTCAGGATTCCCTAAAGTGTGTTGCACCGCAGGCCTTTTCGGCATTACTCACTGGGTAACCACGGCAACCTACCACATAACACCTGGCAGAAAATCCGAGAGCGGCTAATCCTCGGGTCGAAACCTATTCTGGACTGTGTTCGGTAGGGAAAATGAAAACGGAAAAATTCATGGAGGCGCGTTGTCTTGATAAGCTCCTGAAATATCAGGCTGGATTATGTGGGATGATTATTTTCGTTCAATGAGTCAAAGGTGAAGATGTCAAAGAGACTGGCTAAGGCAACAGCAGATATGTCACGTCGCTGCACATGGATAGTATTCTTTTTTTGGCTGCTGCATCCACTGTTACGCTTTATGACGGCACACAGCTATAGATATATGATTAGATGCGACAGGAGACAGGAAATTGAGTCTGATAGGATTTAATGGAGAAGCATTGCTTTGGCTGCTCGAACTAAGGACTGGGTAATATATTTTCAGCTAATTATTTATCATTATTTATAATATTTATTATATTTATAATTATTTATAATTATTTATAATTATTTTTCAATTATTTTCTGGGGTGAAAAAGGGCTAAAGATATCTGACCTATCAGTGATTAAATCTGGATCCCATATTTGGCATAAATACGCCAGCAACCCATGAACAGAAATCATTTCTCCATCTTCCCCTCCTTCTTTTGCATTTGGACTACACATTCAATCACTACTTTTCTGGCTATTTGACTCACAATTTATTTTAAGAAAACAGTGGCACATGAATTTCACTCAGTGGTCACTTTGTTAGGAACAACCCCATTTCCAGAAAAGTTGGGACGATGTGTAAAATGTAAATAAAAACATAATGCAATGATTTGCAAATCAAGACAACAAATAAGATTTTGAAACAGATATACTAATATTTTTTGAAAGATTTTTGCTCATTTTGAATTTTACGACGGCAACATGTTTCAAGTTGGGATAATGGCACTGTTTACCACAGTGCTGCATCACCTTTTCTTTCAACAATACTCTGAGAACTGTGGTGACCAACTCCAATAGTTTTGGAAGCAGCATGTTTTCCTGTTCTTGCTTGATATAGGCTTTCAACTGATCAACACTTTGCAGACGCCTTTGTCATATTTCTTTTTTTATAATCCACCAAATATTTTCAGGGGTTGACAGGTCTGGCCTGCAGGCAGACCAGTATATCACCCAGTATCTTTTACTACATAGCCATGTTGTTGCAATATGTGCAGAATGTTGTGTTTGGCATTGTTTTGCAGAAATGAGCAAGGCCTTCCCAATCAAAGATGTCAGGGTGGCACTAAATGAAACTCCCAAACCTTTATATATTGTTTAGCATTAATGGTGTCATCGCAGATGTGCAAGTAACCCATTCCATGTGCAATAATGCACCCCCATACCATAATGGATGCTGGCTTTTAAACCGTGCACTGATGACAGCCTGGATGGTCCTTTTCCTCTTTAGCCCCTAGGATGCGGCATCCATAATTTCCCGAAATAACTTCACATTTTTCATTGGTCAGACCACAGGACAGTTTCCCACTTCGCCTCTGTCCGTCTTACATGAGCTTGGGCCCAGCATATGCCATGGTATTTCTAGATCTTAGTTTAAAATTTGCATGGCAGAGTTTAACATGCATTTGTAGATACAGCGACAAATGGTGTTCACTAACACTGGTTTACAGAAATGTTACCGAGCCAATGCCGTGATTTCCACTTCTAAATCCCATCTGTTTCTAAGGCAGTGCTGCCTGAGGTCCTGAAGATCACGGCCATTCAATACTGGCTTTCAGTCTTGTCCCTTGTGTACAGAGATTTGGCAGTCCTCATTTTGTAATAAATCGAAACAAGAAGAAACAGACACAATACAGTTACTTTAGACTGAGATTATCTGAAGTAAAATACGACTGCCTATATAAAACTGTTTAATTTTATTTACAATAAATTCAAAAACTTGCTTTTGGTACTTCTAGTTTTGAGGAAAAAAAAACAGATTTCAAAACAGTTAAAAACACTTTTAAAAGCATTGATCCAAAAAATGTAAACACTGAAATGTAAATGCATTTAGAGTTCCCATGTTTTGCAACTTTTCCAAGTGATTTCCAAGTGATGGACGTCCAAAAGCGAGATTCATAAACTATTTTGCAAAAACAAAAAAAAAAACAAAACAAAACAAAACAAGATATCTAGGCCATTTTGGGGCCTTAGAATTACAGGGTTCTAACCAACATTTATACAGTTTCAGGAGTTTGCTTGCAAAGTTTGGCCGCTCAGTGTACACTCAGGGAACAGGAACTTTGTAATTCTGATCTGAACCCAATTTAATAAATGAATTCAACACCCATAGTTAATCATTACATAGAACTATTTATCACCAATTAGTTAACGATAGTTAACTCAATTTTGACCAAAATTTCAGTTAGAACCAAGGTCGTGATTTGCTGCCTGTCATTCTCTCCCCTCTGACAAACAGGCTTTTTTCAGTGGATGTCCCTACTATGATAATAAACTCTGCACTGATTGTCAGGCAAACAGAACTTAAGACGAGAGCTACAAAGAAGTGTGAGATTGGAAGGTCAGGCAAAGCAACAGGAGGGAGTAAGGCACGCACAGCTGGTAGGTTTGAACTATGCAGAGTAGGCCTGTTTATGACACAGTAAACAGCATGAATTTCAAACAATGGGTTTTAAATGCTCATGCAGAAAAGTGGAGTTCTGACAGTTAAATAAAGGGTCTATAAAATCAATCTTCACTGAATTGTAAGATGCAGTGGAGAACACCATACAGATACGGTGAAAGTATTTTCTATAATTAGGGTCCTTCAAGATGATTATTGTGCTGTTTTACCAAGGGTGCCAATAATTCTACAGCTAATATCAGACATTACACAATCCTTGTTATTGCTCTTTAAAATGACTACAGCAGTTTTACTTCGAGGATTCAATTTCATGCTTTGCTCGATAGAAACTGTAAAAAGCTTTTTTTTGGTAAGCCCAAGTTAAGGACAAAAATTAATCAGGACTCTCCCGGAGTCCCCAGCAATATTGGGAAAATATATTATGTAACTGATGTTGAGGCCGATAAAAATAAATCAAATTACAGGCAAGATATTACAGGAAAATCTCATTCAACAGAAATAACATTGTATGGGAAAGGGAAGATAATCAAATCAAAGGCAATCTTGGTCAGGAGTAAAATCAGAAGATGCTGAAGGCATTCTGCTTTTTTTTCCAGCTACCTCTGTAACGTATTAATTCTAATATGAAAGGATAATTTGTAGTTTCACTTGATAGCAAACATTTTCTCCTTAATGAATGTACTAATGAAAAAGTTCTAGAAGCAAAAGCGGATAGTCTTGTAATAGAAGACTTTTCTCTGTAGTCAACTCAATTTGAAGCTACATGAATTAATTGCAATGTCTAAAATGTACGTGAGCTTTAAAAAAATACCACCATTAATTTTGTTTAAGCGATGGAGATGCCAAAAAATTTCAAAAACCTGATTTCCTACCAAAATAAACTGAGTAACCTCAACTTCAACTTGAAGGATTTAATATAATCAATTCCATCAAAACATAAACTTGTCCACTGCGCCAAGCAAAAAAGCAAACATGGACTTCAAAGATCACAGAGTTGTCACTTACCTTTTTGTACAAGAGTCTCCTCTTGTACAGCGATACTTTTAGGCAGCGATGAGGCAGTGCATAAGAATGTTGATTCATTAAATGGCAAATTTCTTCTCAGAGCCAAGGAGCAATTTCATTTCACATTATCCTCCAACCATTATTTTTGTAATGACGCCACTGGCTACATCCATTAAGAGGCACCGAGGACAGTTCTCACAAGAAAATGAGACCCAGGAAGAGTGTTTGATTGGACATACCAGAGCACTGATAATAAGTGGTCTCCCTCCCACGCAGAAAGACCTGCTCAGTAAATCCCACTAAACATTGCCCCTGAGGTTCATTTTCAAACAACAGTCAAATTTTTTCTGCCTGACTAATATATATCTCTCAAGCTGATATTACTCTTTAAAGGTCCCATATTAAAACTTCAAATTTATCAATCTAATTCCTCAGTGTATGTTGAATAAGGTTTTTCAACTTTTTTCCAGGAAAAAAAAACAAAAAAACAACAAATTCAGCATAAGCAGCCAGTCACCAGCCAATCATTTTCTCCCCTAATTAACCCTGTGTTGTTTCAAGTTAGCAGAGTCATTGAAAATAAGGCTCTCCGATGATTAGTTGGTTCATTGTTGCACAAAGTGAATAATGACAGCTGAAAATCCAAACCTTAACTGGGTAGTGGTATGCAAATTACTCCCATGTTGATATTAATAGGGGCACAGAATCCAAATGAGACATTAAAGAAGGAGGTCTCTTTGGCAGGCACTACAGAAATGACCCTCTGACCGTCTGACTTCACGTTTCTATCAAGCCAGACCCACATCAAAGGATATTGTAACTAGTTTTGGGCCCGATTCCCCGTTTCCAACAATCTCAAGCAATGCCTTGATTTTTTTTAATGGCTCAAAAGATTATCTGGTCCGATTCTCATGTGGTGTGAGGTGTGTTTAGAGTGCATTTGGTGTCACTAGACCTGAAGTGCATTTCCCAAAAGCTTAGTTGCTAACTAGGTTGGCAACTTACATAGTTCGTTCATTCACAGTCAATGGGTCTAACCATGTAAGTTAGCACCTGTGATTTCGGGAAACGCACCCATGCTCTGAAGCCCATCAGGGCTGCGCTGATTTCAAGTTGGACTTATCAACCATGGTCAATATTTATGGTCTGATATTGGGAGGTCTTGTGGGGGATCCTGAAAGCCACAGATGAAGCAGGCTTGTGGATTCACGTGCGAAAGACCAATGGCCAATGAGAAGCGCAGCTGTCTAAAAAGGAAGAAGTCATAAACAAACTGGCTGTTTTGGCCATCATGTTTGTTTACAGGCACATTTTATTCCCCTCATATAACTGTTCCAGTTTTGAGAGTCGGGGCTCTTCAATAGACTAGTTAGTGTGTGGTACGCTCTTTTGTCCAGATAGTTCTGTGAGTGCTCACCAGAGGACCATAAAACGACAAAATGTACAATTTTAAGTCATTATGTCTGGGTTCTCTCACTTCTAAACATCTTTTAAGATTTCAGAAAATTGTTGATGTGGCCCAGGCCTACGAAGAAGGAGCAAAGCAAATGTTTACTGGCAAAATAATTTGCGTAATATGGGACTTTAAAGTGTGCTATGTAGTGATAGTGTATACTATCAGCTAAATGCCACAGAACAGCCCTAGGTGCCCTTTAATGGCGAGGAAGGCCGGCGCGGCGCTGTAGTACACTGTACCTATGTTCCTGGGCAGTGTACTTCAGCAGCTCGGCCAGCTGAAGGGGGTACTTGCAGATCTTCTGCACGGGCGTCAGCAGGAAGCCGTCGATGGCGATGTCGATCATCTGCTGCAGGAGTCTGCAGGCCTCGAAGAAGTGCTGGTATCGGCCGTCCTTCATCAGCCTCGACAGCTCCATGCAGGCGTCCAGGTGGTTGTTGCAGTACTCCGAGTAGATCCAGAAGCCGTCTTGCTGCGATGGCAAAAAGTAAGACGCGCGTCTTAAACTGGAGCAGAAGGTACCAACCTCACTTTAACACCTGACACTGCACACACGAGACCACTGGTCTCACAGGCACACTGCCAGGTGTTTATGTTCACGCAACTTTTTACTCTGTATCAGAAGAGCTGGCTCAAGTCTACCCGGATTGAGAAATTATTCTACAGCAGGAGAAATTGCAAGCGAGAGGCTGAGAAACACCAGACTTGCATTGTCAATGACTGGAATCAGTGGAATAGATTAGTATGATGCGAAATGCTTGTTCGACTTAATCCAGACGACAGAGTCCAATTTCACACGGCACAAAAAGAAGCTGATAGAAACTATTGAAAAGTGCATGTAACAGTTCTTAACTTCAAGTGAGTAGAATGCGCTACTCCCAGGCTATCACAAAGAGTCCTTCACAGCTATTTTCGCAGGGGTAATGCATATCAGAAGCAGAGAGGGACTATTGGTTTGCTCAAATAAGCTTTGACAAAGAGATCAGAGTCTCCGTGACAAAAATGAGGAGCCTAGATTGAGTGAATGATGTGCTGTCATCATCCAACATTGTCCAATGAGAATATTGTACAGGTAAATGCATCCGAAAAGGAACTGTGATCACTGCGTGGAACGTTACTGCTACCCAAAGGTAATGAAACCTCTTAAAGCATACAGTGGGCCTGAGTTTGAGAGCATGATAATATTACCCATTCTCCATGACAACATTTTGTCAGCTGAATCCAAAATTTTAGCCATTACATTATGTAAGGGCTATGGAACATTTTGCAGACAATTAACAGCGATGTTGCCAATTCTGACAGGCTTTCAGTGCTCTAAACAATATGGAAAACTTCACCGAGATGCAACAAACTGAAAATATTCACACATGAGGTAACAATATCATTATTTTTACCTTATTTTTCCCTCTGTCATCCACCAAGAAAGGTCAACAGCACTGAAATTACTTCCAAGCACTAAGTTTCAGCACTACGCTCATGTAAGGTCACAACATATCACATAAGACATTGTTCAAATGAATTGTAAAACTAGACAGTCGGTCGCCCACTGGTCGACGTGTACCCCCGGATGCCCAAAGGCAATAAGCAATTGCTCCCAAAATAGACAGATTTTGTGACCTAACCACACACAAGGTCCACGCCGAATACAAAATGAATCGATATACAATTGTAACCCATAGTGCGCTCACAAGAAACATCGATGGACACTGCGGCGGTGAATGTGACTGCAGACGCGATGTAACAATCACTGATCCGTAGTAAACCCGACTTGTAGTCCCGGGTACAAAATCAAACTATGACCCAACTCCTGCTAGCTATTCATAAAACATCAAATCCTGTCTATCTAGCTTGGCGTTTTTGATAGCATAGTCTACTGTAGAAAACAGAACCTCAGATCTAGCTGCCTTTCCACTCTAGGCGTCCACCATACAAGACGCGAGGAATAGGTTGTTGTGGAGGGGAGAGAAATACAGGACCCTGGTTCCCATAGGGAAAAAGCAATATCATGCATTCCCCACAAGCATTTATAAGCACCATGCATCCATAGGACCTTTAAACAGGCAAAACCGTGTTAGCCCAATCAATAACCCAGTCACCAGTCCCTCCGAGCAGGGAAGTAAATAAACAGACGAAATGCCACTCCAATAACCACTGAACACCTCACACTTAAATTCCTACCCACCGGAGCGACATTACTATTCATGCAAAACTAATGTTAAAGGCATATTCACCCATAAGGACAGCACATTATCACTGCGACTTTGCTTCAGGTTCTCCTAATTTGAGTCAGCATTCACTCGAAATTCGTCCTCAAATAATGCGTTGGTGGATTTCTGGACTTGCCGAAAAATATTGAACAATTCTAGACCACATAAAAATGTATTTCAACAGCACAAATCCAGCAATGAGAAAGGCCATAAAAACTGAATGTTAAATACCTACAAGGCACGCAATGAAAAATCCAATAAAAATACCCACCATTATCTTCACCCGAAATAGATGTTCTCATCTGATTTGTGCAATTAAGCAAGTTAATCCAAAACAAAAAGCTGGCACGGTGAGTTCTAATGAGTGGCTTAGTGGTGGATATCAAGACAGCAAGCTTCTCAAAAATCTCAAGCTGCTGACATCGTCTGACGCAATGTTATCCGTAACAACTTCAGCTGCCCTAAGCAACGAGTTCCCTTTACATGAAATGCTTTTGTCTTCTATTGCGACTTATTGAAATTCTGCAAAATCAAGCTCAATCACTACAGAATACGCAGAGCTGAGGTATTGACCCAAGACACGAGACGAATGAAAACATGCTGACAACACACACAGCTAACCATGAAACCTACGTGTTCCAGGAAGCAGGGGCCGATTTCGCTGAGATGAGGCTCCTCTGTGTTGTACTGCTTCTCCAGGTCTCGCACAAACCCCATTTGAAACCTGTAGATGTCCTCAATGTTCCCGAATATGACCTTCAGCTGGTCGTCGTTAAACATGTCCCTCCTCTTCCGGCACTGCCTCAGATATCCCTTAAAATAAAGAAATAAAAACGAAATTCAGACAGGCTGAGTTAAACAATACAAAAAGATGCTGAGTGGAAGACCGGACAGAAGTTTTTTTTATGCATGTGTCGTGATAAAGGAAAAATCGTGGAAATCTCATCACATTTCATTACGGCATAATTGGACTGAATAGAAAATAGTGCATAAATTGTGCATGTGAGCTCGCCCTCCAAACAAGATTTAGATTGGGGTCAAATCAGCCCTGAATGCCGAACAATCTCATCATATCCGTTTTATGCCTGGCAGCTCATTGGCTCCATGAATATTTCAGTTTGTTTCTGTGGGGAAGGCTAAAGTCCGTTAGTTGTACAGGGTTTCCCATTATTTAATGATCCCAGCTTGTCACTTGAGGTTCCTCAGCACTCCATTAAGGTTCATTTACAAACAAGATGACAGGCTTCCACATTTAAAAACTAAAATAATGTAGAAGAGTCCACCATGCAAGTTTTCCATCCATTTTATGGAAATGCTCAGTATATTGTTTTTCACTGTACTGTCACACTCAATATGTTGAGTACAAAACATTTACTAAACAGGAAAATTCACTATCTCAAATCTTCCTAATTTTCCATGTAAAACGCTGGAAAAGATCAGGCCATTTTTAGTGCCCGACATCAGGTTGCAAAGGTTTATGCCTTACAGGTTTTTATCAAATTTGCAACTCTTGAGAGACCAGTTTGGTTTCCAAAGTGTGGTCATGGTTGGTGCTAAATTCAAGGATGACAATGTTGTAACAGCTGAGTACTGGACAATCCCTCAGCTTCCAGCCATCAACGGTTTCTGGTTGCTGTTGGCAACCAGCCTTCATGGTCATTTATAACAACAGAGAATATGAGAACACTTCAGTGGTGGCAGGGAGAGAATTTATCACGTAGAGCAAGCCATGCAAGAAAAAGAATATCTTTTTAGATTCCTGGGATGGAGCCTCTGAATGGAGTGTAAATTGCCCTGTTATACTGGGCGTCAATCACCAGAGAGGGAAAGGGTGCCAATTGGCTTCTCTACAACCCTTGGGAATGTCTGTCTCCAGACAGAGAAAAAGACAGCAGAGTCCGGAAGATTCTATTCCTAAGAAATTGCATACTCTTCTTCAGACTCCAAGCAAAATAGACACTTGAGCAGTCTCAATTAGACATACAAACAGATAACAAATTAAAGGAAGAACTCTGAATAAATGTGTGGACAAACACGACAAATGCAGATTGTTCCGGTCATTTTCCTGGCATGATTTGGGTCCAATCATTCCCTTAACCCTTTCACCCCCAGTTTTGCCATATGGCACTCTTGTGTGACCGGTATTTTTTTCCCAATAGTGCCATATAGCACTCTTTGTTATGTTTCTTTTAACAATCAGGAATCAGGGCTCGAAATAGCGGGCACATAGGTGCGCGTATGCACCCCGTTTTCGGCAAGTACACCCAAAAGTTTAGGTTGGATGCGCCGCGTGCGCCTAGTAAAAATCTGCCCCCGAAATAAATCCTCTTTCTTGCACTCATCCTTACATGGAATGTTAAATTTTATTGGTAAGGGAGAATTAATGACTAAATTGATGGGACTACAAGACTTTAGAACACGTTTGGTCTGAAGCCGCATATGTGTTAACATTGGCTGATCGAATAATGTATACTTCTCATCAAATACTTCCCCTGATCCAGGGTCAGGGAGTTTGTGGGATATCTGCCCTCCGCGGCACCAGGGGGCGCCACCAGCACAGAACACGACTCGAACCAATGGGACGGACACTTGAAATTATGCGGGGAGACACTTGGGAAGTTGTAATTGAGATTAATGTTTGAAGATCCATTCCCATTGGTTGATGCACTTACTCGTTGGATGTAATGTATGTGGCTGCTGGGTGATTAATAAAATCTTACCAAAAAAAAAAACTTCTAGATTAAATTTAATCTAGGAGGAGAGGTTCTTAATTATGGAGTTATGAAGAATGTAAAAATATAAAAACGCAAAAAGCAGCACAGTTGCTGCTATTGAGGCCAGAGAGGTCCCATGATGGAGTAGTGGAAAATTACTTAAATTTCTCGGCCAAGTCAAACAAAGTGAAATTAAATTATAGATTGAATAGTAGCTGACTGTAATAAATAGCAATAGTACACTCAATTTTACCGATTTCTTCTTTTTTTTGTATTTTTTTCCATTATTTTTCTTTGATACAGGATGATTTTAATAAAATCTTATCCCACCAATAATCCCAACCTGTTGAACCACTGCGAATTTATAGCAGTTCTATGGGATATCAAAGAATCTGAGTTTAAGAATATTTGTTTATTCATTTTGTACTGCTGCAAAGTGGCTTTTTTTATTGAATTAAGCAAGTTTTAGACTGTGCACCTAAACACGCACGAGTGCACCCATTTTCAAAATCTGGTAAAAAAATCCTAATTCGAGCTCTAAGAAATAAGAGCAGACAGCCAGAAATTTAGTTCGAATGTCAACAAAGGCCATGGGGAGAAATTGCAGTGAGAACTGGGCACTGGTGGGGGTGAAAGGGTTAAAGGGCAGATTGGTCACCGCATGTCAATGCAGAGTAATTCTGCGAGATCATCCGTATATTCTGCAATGAAGCATTTTCCCCAAGATGGGAATGGTCTCTTCTAGCATGACTATGTTCCAAGCTTCACAGCGCACAAGGGGTCACTAAATGGTTTTACGAGCATGTGCATGATTATCCTAAGCATACGCCGCCATCATCACAGTCACCAGATTTCAGAACAACTGAACTAATTTGGGTGATTCTGCAGCAACACGGTGGATGGCACTCTCTCCCAACATCAAAGAAAACAAATGTGGAAGCATCTCTTGGATGAAAGGTTCTCCATCCCCCCCATTCTATAAGTTTAACACTTAAAGAATCTACACCAAGCCATGATAAGATGATCTTGCAACTCGTCTCAACACCTTGCTAAGACCTTTATGTTGATTTTTACACTTTTTATCAGTGGTCTGTAGTTTTCAGACCTTAAGTGCGAGTAAGTTAATATTTTCGGCAGTGAGTCCAGATGAGAAGCAAACATTACCATTTTGAAGCTTTTGTTTTTTTCAATTCCTGCCTTCTTATGTCCAGCATCTACTTCGAACAATTCTGACCCAGAATTAAAACATTTTCTAGTCTTGTTATCAGCTCTGACACCATTGGCTGGTACTGTTTCCACCTTGCGAGTCTTAGTGGGTTTTATCATGGCAAATGTGGTCCGGTAGATACCTATTGTAGGGACAACTACCATAAAAGCAGTTTTGACCACTTTAGAACAGGTGTTTGTGTGTCCGTCTGTCTGTAGACAGATTTTGCCACAACTGAGCGAAATAGTTCAGTGTGCGGATGAGATCGCACAAAAAGCCAAGTTCTTAGGTGGGTGTGGTCCAAGCCAGGGTACCAGATATAGTGGTGTCGAAACAGCAGGTGGTGTGATCCCATTGCAAAAAATACCCCCGCAAAGTGGGCATTACCTCGCAGCCCCTGGATTGTTTGGAATGAATATAAATTGACAAAGGCGTTTTCAAGTTATCATACGGAATGCAAAATTCAAGATGGCGGCTGCGGTGGTCATATTGGACATCCAAGCACCGGGAAATTTGATAGGCTTATGTAAGTACACAAAACCAAGCAACATAGCAAAAATGGCGCTGATTGACGCAAGCATATTCAAGCTATCATGCGAAATACAAAAGTTTCCAGGACAGACGGACATTACCCCAGGCTTAAACTACAGGCTGGTGAAGCTTGGTAGCTGATTCACCAGGTCATCACTCAAACAAATATCCCAATCCTTGGTGAGTAGATACGAAATCTAAACAAGCGGCAGACATACTTGGAGGGGTATTACTCATTAGAAGTCTTCATCCAATTTTTCCGTGTTTACCATATGGAGACAGACCCATAACTTATTTCATAACAAGCAATTACGGACACAAGCAAAGTTTGCCACAGCCGTGATATCGTTCTAACAATGCAGGCACCACATCAGCACGTACACAGTTTTATTTGGTGGGAAAAAACATGGCGAAAGCGTACGAGCACAACCTTAAATTTCATTTAGAAGTGATGTTTCCACTGGAAGAAAGTAAGCTTCAGCTAACCGCTCCTTGTTAATGTCAGTAAATAATTTGAAAAAAAAAAGGGAGAAAAAATGGATATATCCAGACCAGAATACAAATCAACTATCACTAGAAAGTGCAGTAGCAGCTGAATACTTTCTCCCGAACTTTGGAAAGAGTCCATTCTGAACAACTCAGCAGTATGATGGTATTTAAAAAAATCACAAATACTGTAATACATGGGCCAAGATGAAACTAGCAACCCAGTGTCATAGTCTATTGAAGGAGAAGTCCATTTGAAATAGCCTCACAAAATATTGGTCCAGAGAAGCATGATCGAGCAATGCTAATAATGGATATTATTAT
The DNA here is from genome assembly GCA_029721435.1 of Gymnothorax reevesii. Taxonomy (NCBI): domain Eukaryota; kingdom Metazoa; phylum Chordata; class Actinopteri; order Anguilliformes; family Muraenidae; genus Gymnothorax; species Gymnothorax reevesii. The sequence continues at coordinate 31,166,388 of CM056586.1, forward strand.
GATATGAAATTTTCCCTTTACTTTTGCTTACTCCAATGCACCACAGGCCATGAAATATTTCCTGTGCCCAGTAATTTCACATTTAAATGTATAAAATACAGATGAATTATATTTGAATAATCATAATAAGTTTCAAAATAATAAATCAGCAGTCACAGCAGAGTCAGTTGATATACTAATGCAGGAGCACTGTGAAGTCCATCTCTGGAGAAAATTCATGAACTTAATGTTGCTCAGCTGATTTATTTCATCGAAATTCAAGTGCACTTTTGAATGCATTGCCACCGGGGTAATATATGGCCTATGACTCAGTCAGCATTTTTTTTTGTATTCGTATATTGTGTGTGCGCCCGTGTGTGTGTGTGTGCGTGTGTCAGGTCTGAATTATTTACGGGAGATGTAAGACCGGCAACGGAAATGAAACTCAGATCATTTACCTCTGGGTTGACATCAAATATCAGAGAATAGCTCTAGAAATCTTCCAAATGGCTGAAAAGAAATTACATCATTGTATTTCGGGAACAAGGTCATGAACCTGCTTTAAAGGCTTCATGGTCTCACATTTGCAGATGGCCATGCAAATTCGCCATAAGGCCCTTCATACACATAATATACAAAAAGAGATAAGTCGCAGCGCCATTTGATTAATAATGTTGTATTTATTTTGACAAACATTTTGAGGCATCTGCTTTCATGCTGTTACGCTTTGATGACGATGTTGCCTCGGGCTGCTACCCGTGACCTGTAGTTGTCAGAACTTCATGTAACACAAATAAACACATATTGCACATATCTGTGCAAATGCTGTAATACAGAGTACTGTTAACTAGAAGCTGTAGGACAGAAGAATAATTCTGAATAATACTGACGGATTGGGGTATAGGAAGAGGCACGTACTTAATGGTAATGCAAGTATGAAATGCGCTTGGCCTTAGAATGTAAGGCTATTACAGCACTGCATTCCTAAACAAAGAATCCCTCATAGAATACGCTGCAGAAGCACTGAACATGTTACAGCAAAGTAGATGATACATTTTAAATAATAAATACTAAACACGAATATGATGTTTACTCAGAGGCAATTTCCAATAGACTGTAAAACATAAAACGTTGAATAAAACGAAGTAAGGCAACCAGCTGCAACTTCCAAGTTTTTTTACATGGAGATGTGAAGTCGAGTAAACTTAAAAAAAAAAATGCTTTGCAGCTGGTTTCCACACTTTTTTTAAGTTTAGTCAACTTTCTATTTTTTACAGTGTTATACACATCAGTATGCTTTCAAATGCGAGGTAATTGAGCAGTTATGGTAAGCTCGTGAGGGCACTGTGATAGCATTAACGTTTCTTACCTCACAGATATCCTTCAGGTGCTTGATGTAGTGCCTCTCTGTGCTCATGATTTCGTTGATGACGTTCGCCCTCATCTGGTCCCGGTTCTGGAGCGGTCGACCGAGACACAAGCAGTCCTTTCCCGGGTCCAGGTGGCCATTTTGTACCTCGCTGGTGCCCTCCGCTGGCTCTGATGCACCATCTTCCTGGTTCACCCATAACTGGCAACATCAGGGAGCGCACATGAGCAGAGAGCAGAGGAAATGATGTACCAGCCGCAACACCGCCCATAGTCTCAATAGTGGATTTTCACCAGCATCTCTAGTGTGCTGAAACATTTTGAAACTGCTATGCTGCTCAACTCACGAGCACAACATGGTCAAACAGGGTAAATTTTTCAGTGCATTTATTTCTGTTAAATACAGAAATTTAACAGAAGGCTACAGTAAATCTGAGCATTGTTAAAATTAACCGTTAGCCCTCTTAAACAGTGGTTCCCAAACTCGGTCCTGGGTACCCACGGTGTTTGCTGGTTTTTGCTCCAACCACAGCTAAAATCTTAGAATGCTAATGAGTTGTTAGTTTTGAATTGCACTATTCTTGTACACCCTCATTACTTACCCTTTTAGACCACATAACAAAAATGGCCATGATGAAGACTTTTTTCATAGTGTGCTATATTGGAAATTACTTTTCTAGCATAAAAAATCTGAAAATTGCAATAACAAGTAGATCAGAAGGATCTAATAGCTGCGACCTCGCCTAGCATCCGTCACGTGGCCTAGTGTCCATGACTGGTGGTTTCTTGTACAATTGTGATCTCGAAATTGGCAAATGACCTTGAAAATCAATAGGGGACCCTTCCTCTGTACCAAGAAGCTTGTTCTAAGATGTAATAGCCATCCATCAAGTTAAAGTGGAGTTACGGTGCGAAAACCGTCAAATCGGGCAAAAATGACACTTTTTTTGCCTTTGTGACCTTGGGATTTGACGGATGACCTTGAAAAACAATAGGGAACACCTCCTCCATGCCTAGAAGCTATTTCCAAAATTTCATAGCAATCCATGAATTCTAACTGGAGTTACAGCACGAAAACCCGCAAACAAGGTTGTGACCTCTGTGAACTTGGCCTTTGACCTTTGACCCCGACCTTGTGCATGGACATCACTTTGGTGAAGGTCAATAACTCCTGAAAATTTCATGATGATACGACGACAGGAACATGGTCAAAAAGGTGTCACAGACGGACAGACAGACAGACAGACAGACAGACAGACAGACAGAAGCGTTCATAGAGCTGCTTGGTCACAGCTAAAAAATGTAGGACAATTGGTCACAAAAACCAACTATCAATAGGCAAATAAGAATTTAAAGACAAAGAATATTATGAGGAGTCAAACCTGTTAAATGTTACTTGTTTGGTTTCAGGAAAGAAATTGAACACCCGCAATAAGAACCCTAATCAGAAGCTTCTTGATCGATCACAATCTTGCATTTGATCACGTAAAACATATTGCATGCTTACTTGGAATACTTTGAAATAAAAACGTGAAAGTGGGGCTTTGAAACGACAAGGAATGCTTGGCCATTTCAGTCATAATGTGGTTTAAAGGGGTAAAACGTCCCTCACATTTGAAAAGCAACTTATTAGAAAAAAAAAGGTGTGTTAAAATTCTGGGATCTTCATTCCAGTTGTAACAAAAACCAGAATACACTGTGGGTCCCCAGGACCGACTTTGGGAGTAACTGCTCTAAAATGATTGACCACCCACCTCAAGCACAGCACATTAGCCTGACAGAAATTATGCCCCTCAAATTCATAAAAAACATTGGATGGAAAAAAGAAATATTCCAAGTGTAAGGACTCCCCCAAACAGTATCATAAAGGCTATGTATATCAGAGATTCTGGGGTAATGTGAAAATCTTATTTTTTTCAATATACAAATAAATACATACTTACTTGAAATGCCTCATACCAACACATATTTGAAATAGATTTCACTTCCTATTTGCTAAACAAACTGCACAGAAAATGCATATTTTAAGAATGAGGAATGAAATACCACATAAACTATGTGTGTATTGGATGTGTTTCTGGAAACATATCCAATAAATACACTCAATGCATTCTGTGATAATATAATAAAACAAATAGCTTTATTTTATACTCCGAGGTCCACATACTGCTTTCCATGTAAAAATCCTATAATCCTATATTTGGATTGAACAGTTTCTTTCATGAAACAGATGATAAAATATCAATATCTTGGTATGGGCAAGCACATAGAATGAATGTGGAAATCTTATATCCTTTCCCAATTCTAATACTCTGCTGCACATCGAACGAAAGACTCTGGCGATGACACCACAGAAATAACGGTCTGTATGAGTGAACTGCATAACCTACATCACATACGGAATGAACTCAGGTTAAGACTCAGACTGTTGATAAATCCCTGTCAGCCTAGATGTGGATTTCTTTCTGATTGCGGCTGGCTACTCCGCGTGCTCGATCTTCTATGGTTTCTCATTCTCCAAAGACAATGACCAAGTCTCCTCTGGTATCAAAGGCTGTTTGACTTGGCTTTGCACATGGCCAAAATGTTGAAAAGTTAAATTTTTTCCAAGATATGGACAAAAGTTCCAATAAGCTTTGTGTTTTTCTTTGAAAATGTCACTTTGTCATCATGTTTTTTTCGTCCGAGGATCCTGTTTCAGCAGCTCATGCCAGCGAGATGCCGTATAAGAACAAGCCTGCAAGGAGTAGCCACTAAGACTGATCAGCATATAGTTCAGAACACAAGCACAGGAATTCTTCCGTTCCCTGGTGGACAAGTTTGACCTGAGCTAATTCCACATGGGAAACTACATAAAACTGAAATGCAATAGCATAGCATGAGCAGCAGACATGTATTGCAACAGGTAAGAACCTGGAATGAAAGTAAAAGATTCTGGCAATGAAATAACACCACCATGAGACAACGCACACAGAGCAAAAACATGATGGGACCAAGGCCAATAACAGAATGTTTCAAGGCCGAGTAGCAGTCGACAATGTGTACAAAAACTGAGCGCTTCTGGTCTGCATGTCAGCTCAGTCAACATTTTCTCACAAAGTCTCACTTTTAAGGAATCTCCCTTTCAATGACGATGACCTCTTTAAATTCTCTGACTGAACAGCCATGTGTCCAGCAAACAGTGGAGATGACTCAACTGAGCTTTGTTCAGAGGCTGTCCATCAAAACAGGGAGTCCATTTGGCAAAAGCATAAGTGAGGGTGAGCTGGGCTGTACTGCTTCGCCCTTAAACTCAAATTATTCACTTAAGGTTCCAAGTCAGCGAAAGTTTTTTTTTTTTTTCCATATGCCAGTTGCATCGCTTCACTGAAGCTACATCACACTCATATTGAGTAAAATATTCAAACCCAGGACACCATGTTTTATGGCCACTGAATTATATGAAATTGAAATAATACAGCTCATATATATCATTTTATAAACCATTTCTTGCAATTCAGCTGGACATATTTGGGATCGTTGAAATTCTTGGGCTCTCCTGCAGCATTTAAAATGGGCCTGGAGTTCCACAGGTTTGCACACAGCAGCTGCATTTAATGGACCCGTTTTCGGGTCCACAGGTCTTACGGAGTTAATGCCGTCCCGCTGACACTCACTTGCACTCACCTCCTGAATATGACCAGATCAATGTGGCTCGTTTCCCAGTTCCTTCACTGCATCTATCGAAGGCTAAGTATCATTGGCACAAATGGTGCAACTGAAGCTGTGCACAGTTTTATTTTACCATATTAGTTCTTCAAAATGAAATGCCAACCTCATCACGCACAGCACATCAGGCATGACAGAAGTTCTAGCTCTCGAGTCTCAAAGAAAATTGGATAGGAAAAACAACGTAATTGCAAGACCTTCAATCTATTATTCACTGCATGCAACAGCAGCAGTAACACAACATTGTCCCATTCAGACGTCCAGACAGGTAATCGATATCAAACAGAACAAGCGCGTATTGTCCCTGCATCCGAATTTTCCACCATTCGTAATCACATGCTAGTCTTTCAACCTAATGCTAATCTCAATTAAACCTTGGCACCCATTCCCCTGCATTTGCCGTACTTTCAGACGCATGACGGCTTCCGTTAATTGGGAGGGAAAACAACTTAACCATGTCAATACAAAGAGTGGGATTCATTGAATTTTAATTCCCGAAGGTTCGCCCAACTCAAATGTTTTGACTACACAAAATCAAGTTCATATTAATAGCTATTCAGAGCTGATGGACTTACATCATCATGGGGCCGCTGGCAGTAACAAGTTAGTGTGCAAATCCCGGAATCCCATACAAAATGAAACTCTATCAGAGGCTCATCAAGAGTTATAAACACCTCAGGCGATAATGCAGCATTAGAATATTTGGAGAGAGAATAATACAACGTCATCTGATTCTGAAATACTGAGCAACACACTAAGATAGACACTTATTTGATTATAAATACTTTTTCTGTATTTCCCATGGAACCCTCTGATATGCATCTAACCTCGGCAATATTCCAACTTTGCACCTGTAAAACACTATGAACACTATCAATAGTTGCAAAAATACCATCACAAAATTGTATTAAAATTATTTTTTTGAGTAAAAAAAAAAAAAAAGCAAGAAATGACAGTTGTTAGGAGCATTGCTCTTACATAGGGATGATTGCATCACTGGTTAATTCACAACAAAGGAGGTTACAAATGCTAAATGATGTCAGCAATCCGCCATGAGTAGCAACCTTGATTATTCTATACCGCCAACAATTCTTACACAGAACTTCTACAAGCTTCTAAATAACTGGCTTCAGCTTTTTTTCAGACTTAATTTTTGAGTGAATTTGAAGCAAAAAAATTTGCTATGTGTTTTGTTCATTCATCAGAAATCTCCAAGCCCTGCTCGAGCCAGAATGAGGAACGACAGTCCGTTCCAGGCATAAGACCTTGCACACGCCCTGATAAATCAAATTGAGCTTGAAATACGCTCTGTTCGTAGTATGAGTAGCAAATTTAAATAAACCAAAGGATTATGACAAATAGGTTAACTCAGGGATTTCAGAGGCATTAAAGAGGCAGAGTGTGCAAACGTGATACGCTATCGTTCAAAGGTTTGGATCTGGAGTGATTTTCACATAAATTAATAGGGACAAAAATGGGTTTAACAGCGAGACAGCAACCCAAGACATAAATCCAATGTCGGTAGGGATCGTGCAGCCAGCACGATCACCTGATTTATACTCCACAGAGCCGTTATGGCATAAACAGGATCATAAAGTTCATGAAGAGAGCCCATCTTCAAGCACAAACCTATGAAAAACATTGCCCTCCACACAGAAATCAATGAGAATTATATCTCAGCCAAATCTAAAACTCCAAATGCCTAAAACTTGCAGAGCAGTGATTAAATCTCACGGTGGATGCCCTGATGAGATCTGTAACATTGACAACAGTGTAATTTATCATTTGAAAACTACTACAAACTTTAAATCAACAACAAAATGCCCTAAAATACATTGTGGAGCCAGTTTCATACAATTTGCCACCCTGTTTCTGAAGAAGTTTGATCATTGTGAAGAAAGCGAATAAAGTAAAAGAGGAGTGACCTTCAAAAGTCTACTCACCCTCTGCTATACTGAGAAAAATACGTTAAATACCTTAAATACGTCATTCGATGCATTAACAGGTAAAATAAATTACTTATTGAAATTGTATGCTTAGTTCACACCTGATGACCGTAATAGACTCCAAATATTTGGTACACAGGCAATTTAGCACTTATAATGATCTACCTTTATTTAAAAAATGGTAAAATTAAACAGATGAATTGTGTAATAGCAGAAAAGGAGAATGCAAACAAAGCCTATCACTGTTAAAGCAAAAATTGAGTCAAGGTTCACCAACTTGCCATCTGCTTCTAATCAATTAATTTGAGAAAACAATCCCAAACGAAAAACTGGTAAGTGCTTGGGGCACTTCGCCCGATACAGTCGTGTAATATCATGAAAAGATGGAAGGAATCTGGTCAAATTTCAGTGTGTAAAGGGCAAAGCCAAAAGCCTTGTGAATGTGTGTAATCTCTGATCCCTTAGACACCGTCTTTAGAATCGTCATGCAACTGTAATGGATATCATAACATAGGCTCGTAAATACCTGCCAGGCAACACCAGTCACCCTTGTATCAAACAACGCAAGTTAAAGCTTGTTAAATACTGCTCAAAAGCATCGTAAATTCTGCTGGGCTTGGTGTCATCAGAGATAGACAGTAGTACGGTGGAAACGTTTTGTGGTCTGGTGAGTTAACATTTCAACATGTTCTTGGAAAACTAGGACCAAGGGTCCTGTAGCTTACCAGCAAGCACCTTACAGTGATGATACAAGTTATGAAAATTTCATATGAATTTTGACATTTGAATCAATGAAAATCAATGTCAAGGTCAATAAATAAAAGTTCACATACATGTATGAGACCTTCTGCAATACAATCCTATGCTCTGAAGCAGCTTTGGTGATACAAGTCATTAAAATATGTCAATGTGTATTCAATATGTCAATTGTGAACTTTAAAGGTCACAGAATGTCAAGTTGTGGTCAGCAAATGGACTTCATATGACTTTCTAAATGTCTCTATGCAAACCTTGGCTCAATCTGTGACCATTTTAGTAATACAAGTCATTGTAATTTCACTGTCGAGGTTGACCCTCAAAGGTCACTGACAGTCAAGTTGAATGTCACCAAATGAAAGTTCATATGTGACTTCCTAGATGTCAGTAACACAAACTTAGGCTCTGTCTGTGACCGTTTTAGTGATACAAGTCATGGAATTTTCAGTAGGTCACATCTGACCTTTGAAGGTCAATACGAAGGTCACCAAATTAAAGTTCATATATGACTTCCTATATGTCTGTAATACTACGCTAGACTCCATCTGTGACCGTTTTAGCAAGGCAAGTCATTGTAATTGTATTATGTCAAGTTTGACCTTCAAATGTCATCAACAGTCAAGCTGAATGTCACCAAATGAAAGTCCATATGTAGCTTGCTATGTCACTAATACAAACCTAGGCTCCATCTGTGACCTTTTCAGTGATAGAAGTAATTGAATATTCTCTAGGTCAAGTTAGACCTTTAAAGGTCAATATGAAGGTCACCAAATGAAAGTTGATACATGACTTCCTATAAATCTTCTCCTACACAAAACTACACTCAATCTGTAATGATTTTGCTGATAAAAGTCATTGAAATTTCGCTGCATAGTTTGGCTGTTCAAGGTCACTGACGGTCAAATTCAAGGTCACCCAATGAAGCTTCGTATAAGATTTCCTATATGGCCACAATACAAACCTAAGCTTTATCTGTAATAGTTTTCATGATAGAAGTAATTGAAATTTCACTATGGGAAATCAAAGGTCACCAAAGGTCAAGTTCAAGGCCACCAAATGAAGGTTCATGTATGACTTTCTATAAATCTCAAATACAAACTGGAACTATCTGTAACCATTTTGCAAATATAAGTCATTGAAATTTCACTGTGACGTTTGGGCATTTAAGGTCACTGAAGGTTAAGTTCAATGTCACCAAATGAAACTTCATACTTAACTTCCTATATGCCTGCAATACAAACCTAAGCTCTGCCTGTAATAGTTTAGGTGATAGAAGTAATTGAAATTCCTCCATATGATGTTTGACCTTCGAAGGTCACCGAAGGTCAAGCTCAAGGCCACCAAATGAAAGTTCATACATGACTCCAAGTGTTCAATGCACATATGTTCCCAATCTTCAATATTTTCAAGGAAGTCCCCACTTTTTCCAACTGGACAATGTAAAACCACTTTTCAAGTACATGGCAGTGTAAACAGAGAGTGCAAGAGCTGCCAGCAACCTTTATTACTCCCTACTGAAAACACATGGCACATTACAGATACACCGCGACAAGCTGTACAATCACACAGCTCAAGACCTGCATAATGGAGGAACGGGGGAAAATTTTGCTTTCAGGTTGTGACCAACAGGTGTCTACCAAACTCAAATTCTCAATGACTGTGACTATAAGACATGCTGATGTTACACATCAGCTCACCATGCCAACTTTTTTGGAATCTTGCAATCATCACATATTAAATTTTCAATACGCAATTCAATCAATGCCAAAACATCAATAACAATGTACTGTCCTCAATATAGTAGAGAGTGAATAGTTTTTGATTTTATTTTCAATTTGGATGATATGCCAATATTTTTGAAATTGAAGTTGTACTTTCAAACAACCACTTGTGTTGAATAAAATATCAAGAACTATAAATGACAAGTGACTCTAAGCCTTTGACAGTGGCGTCGATGTGGGGGGGGGGGGGGTATTGTGTTGCAAAATATTGAAATAAATATACCATATTTCAGCTTAGACGGCCTGAGATAAATTGCTTAGTAATAGAGTCTTCAACCTGCTGGATTCACAACCTTTACATGAAAGTTCATGACTGACAGTCAGAGAAACTCATGAAAAGTGCCTTCGCACAATTCTCAGGTCTTGTCTTTACAGACAGTGAACATAACATACACTAGTCCTGCCATTGAGGAAAACAGCTTCACAACTCTCCTGCTTAATGGCAACAGATCTTTTTTATATGATCACTGCCTGGGCAAATCGACCCAATAAGAAATAAAAAATAAGGTGCAGAAATGGCAGCCAGTGAAATGTAATTGTTTGACTAAGTGCCCTCAAATAAACTAAATCTGGCACACTAATAGTGAATGTCCAAGTCCATTCGTCCATTGAAGGAATGGATTTTTTGAAGCGATAGTCCATCAAGTCCGTCAAGTTTCAATCGATAACCAGTGGCTATGATGTTACTTTTTACAATAAATATTCAGGGCAGCATGTGTAGCTTTCACAAAATGCTGTCTTTGCCAAAATGCTCCCAACATTGTGTGCTAAAGACAGGACGTCATTAGGATGGACTTCATTCTTGTGTCAATGCAGATAAGTGACACGAAAACAATCATAAACGGACTTGGAATCTTTATTTCAGTGATAAAAATGTTTTAGCCAGCAATTAACTCCGTCTGATGCAGTGCGTAGCTTCAACCATGTCAGAAGACGTATCCCGCAGTCCAGGAAATATGTTACAAGAGTTGCGAGGGGGGCAAATTATTGGCCTGCGTCAGCCAAAGAAAAAAAAAAGAAAAAATAGCTGAAACTACTAAAATTGGATTCAGAACTGTGCAATGCATTTTAAAAAGCGGGACGGATAGTGGTGAACCATCAACTTTGCAGAAGAAATGGGTCTGAAAAAAAATCACGAATGATTGTGATCAGAGATTGCTGAAATCTCATTGTAAAAAAGCGAAAGTAGAGCCCATTGCCGTTTATTTGTGAAAGTAATAGCATTACCACACGCACAGTGCAAAAAGAACTTGCAAGACTGGGACTAAACAGCGGTGTCGCCACAAGAGAGCCGCTTGTCAGTGAGGCCAATCAGGAAAAACGCCTTCAATTTGCTACAGAGCATAAAAATTGGAGCATCGAAAAATGAAATTTGGCCTGTTGAGTCCAGAATTGCCCAATTCCACAGCAATGGGGATATCAGGGTAAGAAAGCAGGCCCATGAAGCAATGGTGTCATCATGCATGGTGCCCATTGCAAAAGCCTCTGCAGGCAGTACTATGATCTACGGTTGCTTCAATTTGTTCTGTCTAAGGGAACCAACGATATGCAGCAATAAAATGAAGCCAGCAGACTACCTGAATGCACTGAATGACCAGGTTATCCCACCAATGGATTTTTTTTGAATCCCTGAACGCACAGGCATATTCCAGGATGACAATGCCAAGATTCATTGGGCTAAAATTGTGAAAGAGTGGTTCAGCCAGCATATGGAATCATTTTCACACATTAACTGGCCACAGCAGTCCTGACAGTTACCAACTGCAAGTCTTCGGAATGTGCAGGAGAAGCCTTGATGAAGAGGATTGAGTGTACCCTCATCAATACAAGATCTCAGTCAAAAATTAATACGACTCAGGTCGGAAATAAATGTTGAAACATTCAAAAATATTGTCAAAACAATGGCATGATGAATGCATGCCTTGATCAAAGCTAAAGGAGGTTCAACTAAATATTACAGTGTGCAAGTTTTTTTTGTCAGACCACTGTGTACTGTTCTGGAGACCATGGTACAAGAAAAATATACAGTATCAGCTCCAGAAAACTCTCAAAGAAGAGCCACCAAATTACCGTCTGGTATAAAATACAGAAGTTACAGTATGTGAAAAAACTGAAGAATATCACTAGACACCTAAGACTGGCTAGAGGCATACTTTAGTAATTGAAGATCCCATAGTACTGACCAAAAACAACAGAGGAATGAATCCTGTAGACTTCGTCAACCCCCATAAATAATTAAACTAAATCCAGAAGCCTGACAGGCTCTAATTTTGTGTTGATACAAACAGGAATGCATGTAGCCAGAGCGATATGCAAAATTTTATGACGCAAGCAAAACTACCACCCAGTTTGGTAGTTTTATGCTCAGCAATAAAGGCATATGTATCACGATGGGTCAAACACCATAATGTGCGCGTTAAGTATCACACACCTTGGTTGTGTGTTGACCCACCTCGACCATCTTTACCACAAATGCTGTTGCACTACGGTAGTTTCAAGGTGAGGAATCCCAGCCAGCAGAAGTTAACACAAATAAATGTATACATCGTTTACATCGTACATTTTTTTTTTATTTTCCCAATCTACCCTATAAATAATTCCTGCAAAACACTGGTGGAGTCTAATGGGAAGGGGAGGTTGGATATGGTATTTTTACAGGTGTGAATATTTTCTTTGTTTGGAGGAAAATGCAAATAATTAACACTTGTTGCATACTGTCCAAGATTTTGGACATATTGTATATCATGGACATTTTCTTCTGTATTAGGTGAAAAGTGCCTTTACACATAATGTACATTATTCTGGACATGTGTGGTTTTGCTTCCTCTACATAGAAGGCTCTGCAATTAGCAGGTTGATTTCCCACAGGCAACCAAAATGGCAGCTTCCATGTGCAAGTTCACCAAACTCACAGATAATGCTACATTATTCTGAAATGTGATCAAATCTTCTGTTAAGTCCTGAACTAAGTTGAATAGCATATTATGAAATGCATCAGCTAGGTAATGCATGCTAATTCACTGAACTATACCTACATTAACGCTCTGTCCAAAATAAACATAATGAGCAAAAAACAACCATGCTTGTTGAAAGTAGCCAATCAAGAATATGTCACCTCTGATCGTGGAGCAAAGTTTCATTCGGAGGGACGTGCCATCAAAATGGCAGATATGACCTTGTTGACCACTTCCCTTTCACAAGTAAGGATCTGTAGAATGGTCAGCGTTGCTCGTTTGATGGTTGCTCAGGGAAGTTCGAGTTCACGTTTCAAAAATGTGAAGTGTACATGTGCCTCACTGGCAAAGATGATGGTAAAGACTGCTTTTATGCATTTCACCATAACTCATGAATGAAATGCTTTTTGTGAACACTGCTGTCAGTGAAAACAATCAAAACTTGAATAGCATTACTTACTAGCAAATAAACATAATAATTTCACACTTTTCCTGTCATTCTGGTCACTCGAGTGCACGATTTACAAAATATACACAATACCTCCCTCCCCCCCAGCCTCCTCCCAGAAGGAATAATGTTATAATTCCCATCTAACTACCCCAAAACAGTGCTAAAAATGAATTTTAACATGGCCGAATGATTTCTTCATACTACAAGCAACAAAGAGTTGACTTCAGTCTCTACCTTGTTTCAGGACTACGAATGCCGTTTTGTATAGAGATAAATGGTCCATATCTTTTTCTTTGAAAAAAAAAATAATAACCCAATACCTGGTGAATTAATTTATATGTTACTGACCCCCTCCACAGTCTGCATGGGGGGGTACAGGCAGGATTGCACCATGCTGGTATGAGGGGCTCACTGTTGGATGCCAGCCTCCAGGGGATCTGCTCTCCGACTGCATGACACTCGCTTTTACCTTCCTTTTCTCCTTGTATAATGGATCTGCTTACTACATTGGAGTGCGGTTCTCAGAGGACCAAAGGAGATGGCAGTATCCCAACCAGGTCCTTGTTCTTTACCAAACAAAACTGCCAGCTGACTACGGCGTTCAAGCACTGGTTTTAAACGGAATGACAGTGGCTGACCTGATTGGCTTCAATGAGCCAAACCCCCACCACTCCCCCACGGGCAATTAATTGATCTTAGATCAACCCCTTTGGACAACACCACCATAATTCCGCTGTCGCATCCTGTCATGAAATTACCGGAATAAAGTTAAACACGCCCAATTCTGATCCGTAATCCCATTAGCACGTGCTTCCTGACTGTGTTTAAGTCATCAAATTAGGGCCCAAGGTCTTGCAACTGTTTTTCCATCGTTATAATCATGAAGAACAAGCATGTTTGTTATGCTCTGGGAGAGACCTGCCCAGCAACCTGGTCAGCATCCAATCCTGGTTGTATTTCTAAGGTTCCGGGACATACAAAATAATTCAACCAGCATCATCCATGGAGACAACAGTAATATGTGGCCCATAAAGGGTACAAATCTCCCAGCTTTCACTAGTTGTTGGTAGAAAGCCAAAGATCTCTGGAGAGATGCAATCAAAATGCCAGCAGCTTTCTCAGATGACATTTTCCCTTGCAAATACAACTGCTCTTATGGCTGGACAGAGTTTTCAACACTGCTGAAATTCATTGGTGGTCAATGTAATATACCAAATGATGACTTAAAGCCCCAAGAAAACACACAGATCTAAGCTCAAACAGTTCAGAGACCAAAATTATATAACAGTGGGAACATTCAGGATTTCAGTCTTATACAAACCATTAACTATCAACAAAGGTTATAACAAAGGACAAGACATGGAAATTCTGAGTCAAAGTGCCTGATTGCAACTTGTTTTCTGAACATTAAGACAGCAAAGCATTATATTAGAAAAAAAATAAAAAAATCTGCATAGAATGAAAAGCAATGACAGATGTATGTATGCACTGAATGAGCACAGATACTCAAGAACTTTGTAAACTATTGAATGGATAAGCGCAAGTGTGCTTTTGCAGTAATTTTTAAGCCTGCTAGATAAATCATTAAAAAGATTCAACAAGTAAAATCTCTAAAAATATGGACAAACAGGGTCATATATGCAAGCAGTTTCCTGGAGCAGAAAATGCATTAAGTCTTAAATTTAAGAAACTTCACTCAGTGTATCATGTAATATTTAAGCAATCCCCAAACTTAACCAAGCTCAAGATCTGAATATAAAATATTAAAATGGTTCGGCCCACTCATGTTGCAAATATCAGCCTCCGTTTCCTCTTGAAATTAACCTTGAGCAATGACGGACAAATGATTTTAAAAGTATTATTCTTATTATAATAATTAATATTATTAAAGTCACATATGACTCATAAGCTGCAGCGGTGAAGAGGTCATGGGATGGTCAAATGCGCAGGGATGTTTGTGGACGAAGACATGACGGTCGCTATGACGAACCCACGGGACCATGATGATTTATATGTGACAGAACGCACCTTCGAGGCTGTGTTTTGGAACCGTGGAGTTGCTATGGGGTTGATATAGAAAACTTGTTTTGTTTGAGGTTGAGGAGGGTGTGGTTCAACCTTTGAAAAGAACAACAAAAATACACTTCGGTTCAAACTCTGTATTGGACAATATAAATGAAGATGGAAGAATGGCGATCGGTAGAGTAGCTACATTCCTGCTGTTAGTCACAGTACAAGCACATTCCTTAAAAAAACTTGAGACATTTTTTTCGAAAAAGTTAATTCATAAATGTATTAAAACAAGTCTGTATTTTTTTTAAGCAGGCTATATTAGGGGTAAAAAAACCCCACATTTTTTGAAACTAAAATCAATTACGTTCCAATGATTTTGGGCAGGGTCTTCAAACATTCCTGTCTTCAACATGCTTCTCATTCCAGTCAAAACTCCATAAAAAAAGTTTCGTTCCCTCAAATTTAGAGCCTATTCCTGAATTACAATAGTATAGTTTAGTATAATAGTATAGGAACAGGAGTGATGGACGGCTATGTTTTTTGTTTTTTGAGTTTGGAAATCCCTGAATGTAACTCGATGATGCATGTTGGGTGGTCAACAGAAAATGCTTTCGCGGCGTTTTCACTTACCCTCACAAAACTGGCGGGAAACCACCCCTCTTCGTCATCAATCTGACCCCACCACCAGTCCTTGTTGGAAGCATCCAGAACCTTGATGACGTCCCCGGCCTTAAATGCCAACTCTCGGTCGGCCATGGTAACGTGATCCCATACTGCCTCGGCGCTGACAACTGAACCTCCGCTAATCAACTGAAGGCGACAAAAGAAAGACCCTTTTGAGTTCACAACATTCCTCACCAATACAGTTGCTGCATTTTTAAATACATGCTGTGTTAGCTCTGGCCAAGGGAATGTGAGCATTTAGAAGAGTTATATGGCTACGAAAATTGTTCATGCATTCCTGACTCATTCCTAAGACGGAAAAGGCTGTTGATTTTGAATATGAAAAAGAATTTAGAAAATGCAGTGATAAAGTGTAAGGCAAATAATTCAGAAGGGAGACTGTATTTATGTGAGTTATTCCATCTAATCTATGATTAGAAGTGGGAATGGGGGGTTGCAGCTTGAAATCTGTCCCCTGTATTATTAATATTATAAGATTTCAATCATTGTGGATGCTTGGACATGTACATAAGACGTAAAAGCAGAACGAAAATAGTAGCATATGGAAACAGTTATAAATACAGAATCCAAACAAACAAACAACAGTAGCCTGAGACAGGACGGACTCATCTTCAATTACAGACTGGATTAACTGCTTCAGAACTGATGACGACCGCAAAGTGAATATGCTAATGCAAACTAGGACTTAATCATGGTCTTCAGATTTTCTGAAAATACTGTTGTGTTGACAATAATCTTTACCAACAACAGTCAAAACCATCTTGACTTCAAATATCTAATTATACAAAACGTCAATTCACAACCTGAAGAAAGCCCCTTGAAACTTAATAAGAATTTCTGATCACACAGTCCTTGAAACACTGTGAAATTCTCCTGCTCATAGCTGTGCATTTACCCAAGGGTAAACTAAGTTTCTCGCTTAGTTCCTTTTATTTTCCAGCCTTATCCTCAGCTCAAAAAGCATATGAAAGGGGAACTTTGCAGAAAAAGTGTTTTGTGTTTGGCAAGGTTGTACTATAGATCTGAGCACATCCCAAAAGAGTGCATCCTAAAATAGTTTTTTTATCCTTTCCTGCGGTGCTGAAAACAGTTTCTCCTCAGGATGAAGAAGAGGTCAGAAACAGAACTTTTCTAAATGTTTTAAACATTAAAAACATGTTCCCTACTGCAGTTGCCCAGTCAGGTCCTGCAGGTCCTCGACACAAGGTGAAACATGACCTACCATGCGAGAGAATGTAGTCTAGAGACCCAGCACAATGAAATAAAACACAATTATGTTCTTTAGAGAATAACTGTTGCAGATTTCAAATAATGGTATTTTTTTTCTTTGAGAATCGGATTTTGTCCCATTTCTGCCACCCTTGAAAACAGCCGCACTGTTTAGCCCAATGCAGCAGCCTGTTCCCCTTGACACAGGAAAAGATTACAATAGCAGGTGATTCCACCAACCAACGTGATGATTGGTTCTCACTTCATACTTTGTAGGCACACCGCCAATTACACACTGCCTATGCCCTCGAAGGATAACAGTCAGCAGATATTTTGCTCATGCATCCACAAGCACCTTGCTGTCCAGCTAAAGAGCGATAAGTCTGATGAATTTTTAATTAGCTTAACCCCAATTATCCCTAGCGAGGCTAAGCTAATTACGGTCTTGCCCATGCAGACCTCCAGCCATAGTGGCATGGCTGGGTTTCAACTGACCAACCACAGGGCTCTCAGAAAAACGTCTTAGCCATGAAATTTAAAAACCCTTCGACCGCTTAATTACTTTTGTATATAAAGGGCTGGAAATCCCCACTCATGCTTATTTTCATAAATAATGTTCGTTTTCGTAAACAAGGTCACACAACAACCAAAAGTCATGATCTAAGTCACGTTTGGAGGTTGGTTTTCTCCCATTTCGGGCTATAGCACCTTCTCTATATGGCCACTAAACCAGCCTATAGGGTTCAAAGGGTTAAGCATATTTATAGCCCCAATTCCAAAACTGAATATACAAATCAAAAACAGAAACTTTTTTTAACCTGCATTAAATTGCAAACAGTGAAAAGACCAAATATTTAAAGGTGAGGTCAAGGGAGAGAATGCAGATTGTTTTCAAACACTTCAAGCCAGAACAGCCAATGAGAACACCCAGTCCTCTCAGTGTTCAATTCCAGTCGTCGCCACCAAAATTCTCAAGGACCGCAGCTTCTTTTTATTTCATTGGAAAATTGTAAAGCAGGTAGCAGAGATACCCAGCTACAAGGCTTTCAAAAGTTTTTAGAGTAGGCGACCAGCAGAATAGAGTAGGGGGCTACGGCTGGTGGCGACAATGCAAGCACCTCTATTTATCAAAACTGTTTGCTCGGGAGGAACTTCAATACGAAACCCGCAAACGGAAGCTGGTTTGTGAATGTGTGATGATGGTAACGGCAATGGCCGACTAAAACAAGGAAATGACGTATAAGATTCTTATTTGATTGAAAAAACAGCTCAAAACTGGATAAAAGAAACTACAAATGTCATTTAAAGGGCTTCATAATATCAAGAGTCAGAGTTATCGAGAAGCCAGGCGGTCTTTGTATCCTAGGTCGACGGCGATTATTGCCAGCCACCTTTTAGAAGTCCTGCAGCTACCTAGTTAAAGGCTTTACAAAAATGAGTCGTGGAGCACAATCATAGTAATGAACATGAACAAGATAAACACACAATAAACAGTGGTAAAGGATGCAACATTATTCACCATATTGTTCAATCATTATTGCATGCAGAGACCAGGGTTTCTCCTTCATAGCAGCAACAAGTTCCAGGGCAGTGATGAGTTCACCACTTTGTTACATCAGTCCTCCAAGTAATTGTTTGGGGAACTGATGACAATTATTTTTGTTCTAAAAGATTTTTTTTCCCATTCTCCGTTGATATAACTCAATAATACAGCTGGTCAGACATCTAGCATCCTCATTGTTGTATTCTGCGCTTCTTAAAGAACCACATATTTTCAACAAGAAATAGTTCTGGACTGCAGGTAGGCCAGGCTACAGCCCACAATCTTTTATTAGCAAGCAACACTGTCAAAATAGGTGCTGAGACTGGCGTGCCATTGACTTGTTGAAATAATCAGGGCCCTCCATCAAAATAAGTCACCCAGAGGACAGCATGCGTTGCTCCAAATTGAATATACATGTCCTTCAGCATCAATGATACCTACACAGATGTTCAAATTACCCATACCATGGGAAATTACTCAATCCTATACCATGACAGATTATGAATTTGAACCTTATGTAAGTTACAACTCGTCCTTTTCTTCTTGGGCTAGGAGAATACAATATCCATTACTACCATAAAAAATATGTAAGGTTGACTGCACCAAAAACAGCTCACATATTCACTGTGCATCAGTCCATTTCAGACAAGTTCGAACCCAGAGATGGCAGCAGCATTTCTGGTCATTCCTGAATAATGGCCTCCCCAGTGCATAGTTCAGTCTTCACTTACATGCGTGGAAGCACAGATGAATGGTGTTAACTGGCAAGCATTTTCTAAAGAAGTAACAGCACCTGCGGTTGTATGATGCTTATTGGTTTTAAATGCTGTCCAATCTGAAGAATCATAGATCAGTGACACTCAGCTTTGTTCACCAGCCTCATCTTTTTCACACAGATATCTCAAGACTCCCTGATCCTTTCAGTAATATTGTCCACAGCAGAGGGTGTTGTTTTGTGATTTTTATGTTGCAACCAAACTGATGGATAATTCAGTTGAACAGTTTTTGCGAAGTGGTGGGACTGAACACACATTGCTTGTAAACTGGGCCTTTGCTGACTGCTCCAGTGACACCCGAGCATGATGGTGTCATCTGTTCAATCTGTTACACACCTGTTTTGTAACACTGCAGTGCTTTCAGAGCCTTTTATTACCCCCGTTTCAACTTTTTTGAAAAGCGTCGCAAGCATTCAATTCTTCACAGTTCTGAGAGTCTATTAGAGGGATGAAACTCGATTTTTCCCAAAGATATTCCCTCATTTGTGTTATTGATTATGCTGGCATAGAACGTGCTGAAACATTTCAGTCCAAAAACCTGCCTTTGCTCTGAATTTAGATGAGCTCTGGGAGCTACAAGGGCTATATCATATGAATCACATCATTTTCACAATCATCGAACCAATCAGTGACCGCTTCTTTACCTGTTTATAAGGAATTTTCATCCCCGAAGATACTGCTTCGATCAGGATTCTAATTTTTCATCAAAGGGACAAGTAGACCTAAACCTTGCGAGGAAAATGCCATCCACAGCATAACAATACTACCAGATCCTCTCACTAAAGAGATCATGAATTCGAGCCAGTTCCACTCAACGCAAATCTTCTGTTTGGTACCTCACAAATACAGGAGTCCTTATTACAGATAAAAAATATACTTAACAGAGATTCATCAGCTTGTTATTTCATCAGTGTTTCTGGCATGAGAACAAATAACAAACATGGCTATAAATTTGATGACATATTTCACCACTGCTGAACAATAAATTATACACAACCTTTTCTAATTGACTCGAAATATAATTAATGTTACGACAGTGGCTAATACAGATTTTGCGGTCAAACACAGGAAATGCACATTCCTTTATGCACAGTCAATTCACAATATAGAATATACAGTATTTGTACACTTGGCATAATAATAGTGATGTAAGGCGGTTTAGTGCTCTTTGCACCTATTTTAAATTCCAAATTCTTCCATTGATCAGGGAAATCTTCTAAAATGTGGAAGGGTAAAACTTCAATCTCTTTCTATATACCGGGCTTTAATATGATCAGATTCAATGTGATAAAATTCAGTGAAAAAACTGAGAAATTCTAAACTCAATGTTACATTATTACAAATATTGGCGGGCCTCTGGCAGCCCAAGCAGTAAGGTCATAGAGCCACTTCCTACAGAACATGAGGGTTTGGCGAATTCTGTACATGCAGTCACTCAGACAATATAGCGAAGGACGAGTAATCAATCTAAGCGACTTTTTTCCAAATTTTTGCACACCGCGTTTTATTGCACCTCTGAACTCTCAAGAGCATATTTGTCTTCGTGATGAGAAGTTTATGCACTGCAACTAAACTATAACAGCCCTCCCGATGCAGTTGCCAACACACTATTCTTGCTGATACAGTCTAATCATGTCCTGTACAGGCATATTTAGTAACCTGAACAATACTTTGTTGTTCCTGACACATCGTACTGATACACAAGCCTCGAGGTCATCGAATGCGTGTTTTAAAACACTATTGTCAGCTTTGCTTACCGCTGTCTGTTACTGAATCACTGATCCAGCTGAGTGTCCATAAATAAAACTCCCTACACCCCTGCCCCAATAACGAACCCTCTTTCTAAGTCACTTATATCTTTCCCCATGGCTATCTTGATCCAAAATCGATTTCAACAGAGCCTGCTCAGCCTTGTTATACATTCCTGAGAGCATGACAGGATGTTAATAGCTTAATTATATCGTGCCGTACGCCTCGATGGAAGCATCTACATTTGTTATGTTCCACGACTCATTTATCATCAGGGTTTGCCTTAAATTTGTCACCAGTCTTAGTGTGCTCCTTTGCCCATCCTCGCAAACATGCTCTCGTGATTTAAACATACTGAAATAATGAAGTTTATTCACTGATCCAATTAGTTACCCCTGCGCCGCCCTCATCAGACAGGTATAAAGTTTTAAGGCAGAGCTGCAAAGATATTCAATTTCTTTTCCATGCATTGCCAACAAAATTCTTGAAAGTTTATGGGCCCTCTACCAAAAAACACTGTAATTATCATAAACTGTTGTCTTATATTGCAGGCAAAAGTCAACTGAAATGTTGGTCAAACCAAATTATCTCATGTCATGAGCATCAAAGCGCATCCAAGATAATGCAATGAGGAACGGAATGAAACAGGCAAACCTAATTATGCTATTTGTTTACAGCATGACCACAACAGATTGAAACAAATCCACATGAAATTTCCAGGGTTACCCATGCAATAAATCTCAGCAGTTTCATCCTGTCATACAGCTGACTGGGCTTTTAAAACAAAACGGCTCTTTGCATTAGTTTTTTTTTTTTATGAACTTATATGCAAGGACATCTTGACCAATTCTTCATAATATTGTTGCATTAAAATATGATCACAGCACTGAAAAACATGTTCTCCCATTCTGAACTACTGTGTTCCTAATAAATTAAGTCCCTGATGGATCCGCGATTGGAATCCTTATGCTTCTCCTAATCTGATTTATAAAACATTAATGTAACCATAGGGGAGGTCTAATGAGAGACAGTCACATTTTTTAATGGAAGAAATGCCTAAACGAACAGTAAGAAGCATGGAAAACGAGAGAGAGAATGGAAGCACAACACAAAGAGTAGCTTTTTAAGCTAAGAGCCTCGCTCACGGACCCAAGGGCTCTTCTTTCAGATGCATGGGCACTGCTCCGGATGCAAGTCAGCCCACAAGGGGATTAAACAAGCACTTCTTAAATGAAACCCTGTGAAATGTTAGATTTACTTAATAATGTTATGTCAACTGGTTCCACAAATATGAGTTAAGTACATTCCACTCAATGCAATTAATTAAACTGGCCAAAAATGTTAGAAGTAAAATAAAGGTTACGCAAAGCTATTGTGTGGAACCAGCTGACATAACATTATTAAGTAAATCTAACATTTCATAGGGTTTCATTGTTTGCCAGTCAAGCAACCTGCCTCTTGGCCACCCGATGAAACTGTTGACTTTAACCACAGAAAACATTTTTTAAGAATATTTTCATTTACAGTAAACTTCAGTGAAGTTCAGAGTACCAAGTGGCTATACTTTAATTAGTTTCAAATAAGTAATGAGGGCAAAAACTTTCCCATAGACAATTTGCTTGAATCTTATTTGCCCAGCTCTGGGTAAATATTTTCCCTGAGTAATTTATGAAGCAAAAATTACGTTCCTTTTTTGAATTCAGACCAAGGATTCTGATTCTTATATTTAGCACAGCAGCCCATGAGAATGATCACCATTGGCAGACATCCATTTGCGATCCATTCTTAGAGTAGTCATCTTGATGACAAATCAATCACTTTTTTGCCAACAAATGTCATAGTTTGGCAACAAAACCTTGGAATTGGTCTGAATCAGCACACTTGCCGACTACTTAATACACGGTATAAGGTGACACCCACAAAAAGGCTTCAAAAGTATTCTGAAACATTATGTATTATTATATACTGTGCCCAGCAAAGTAATCTCCCCTAATTTCTGGGCGCAGTCCCTACAACATCATTGTGACAGTCCGGTACTGAAAAGCGCTAAACCAGTACAAGTGACTTCAACAAAACATATGAAAAAAATCCCGCTCCAATGTTCCTGCCATTTTCAGAGTCAATACCGAAAGCTTTCAAAACCCGTGCTTTCACATTATTATGTTCTGCCATCGAATTTATTATGGATGGTTGGAATATTTTCAAATCTCTCTGCTTTCAACAGAATTTTGATTTTTGAAAGCTGAAAAACATCACCTGGTGCAAGATCGGGAGAGTATTGCAGATGTGCCTTCACAGGGTTTTTTTTTTTTTCCCACCAAAAAACAGACACGGCGTTGCGGAGGGACGGCATACCACGTCAAAGAAACCCATGAGCACTTTCCCTCAGCTGTCTCCCAGTAACATTCTCCAGTAACATCCCCTCCGATTTCAGGATCTCACCCCATGCACATTAAAGGCAAAACACACACACACAAACGCGCGCGCACACACACACACACACGCACACACACATGCATATTCACTATCAGTTCAGTGCACTGATTCGTTGACTGATTATTCATTAAGCAGATTGCTTACAAAACAATTCATTGAGCAATGTTACGCAAATTGAAATCACACGATTTATGGCTATCATAATATCGTCTTGAATAAAATGAATAACGATCATAATAGGGCCATAAAAAATTGAATAGCTATCATAATATAGCCATTAATGAAACCATAAGGAAATACCTAAATTATGATTCCTACTTGGCATATGCAGTGATATCTGTAAGCGTTTGTACAATAGAGTGAATACAGAATTAACTTAAAAAAAAAAAAAAAACAGCCGGGTAAAAATTACTTCAATGTCCAAATAACTGTGATTACAAAAGTAGTCAAGATGGACCCAGCTCTCCAGGTGCCAAGTGAAGGTCGCTTCCTGCAGCCCATGTGACAACAGAAGAGTTATTTCTCCACTAAAAAGTTGATACAGAGGTATTTCTGAACATTAGCGAAGAGTTTGCCATTGGATAATGAAAAACTGCAGCATTTATATGGCTGTTGCAGAAATGCATCCTGGTCAAATTTGAGGCAGCTATTAGTGGCTTGAGCAACAACAGGAGACTGGCTTCTGCAGTTAAAGGGGTTCAGTCGTCAGCTGGGCTTGCGCAGTTCGACCACAAAAAAAAGAAGACATAAAACGCATATGGCAAGGACAGGCAAAGAAGCGTTCGCCACTTGGTAATTCCTTGACCAAAGGATTCTAGGGATATTATAAATTTTTGAATTTCTACCGCAGGGTTCAGAACTTATGACAAGAAATATAAATACAACTTTGGCGGAGGTGGTGCTGGAGGGAAGAGCATGGGTTCACCAAATTTGCTGTCTAGATAAAAGATGTGCCCTTTTCTCTCTGAGCCAAATCTCAATTATGCGACATATTGGCTCCACGGTCTGCCAGAGACACCCACTACAGAATAATAAATTACAAGTGGAGCAACCCACATGCAAAGCACTCCGGTAGACAATCAAATCTAGGCATGAATATGCCTTGAGACAACGTCCTGTTCTCAGCTACAGTGTAGTCACAATTTAAAAAATCCTCCACGAAAGTGAAAATATCCATCCTTAAATGACAAGCTTTTCCTTGCTCCAATGAATACATGTAGCCAAAGTACACACAATAGACTCACATAACAAATCAAACAATTCAACTAAATTTTCAATAAAGATTCGCAGGAAAAGAGCAAAAAAATGTTGACAAACATGTTACCTGTTTGTACTGGCCAACGATCATCTGCTAAAATGTTCACGATCATCCTTTTCTATGTGGGGAAGCTGTCTTAGATATTGATGTAAATGCAATTAGTGCAGGTGATGGCGCATTTTACATACTAATGAAGACCCTATAATTTGTTAATAAGCTTATGCTCTAGTATTATTTGCAATAGCTGTAAAAACTAGAATTAGGAAATTCACCTCTTCAACTAACATGATAACTACATTGCTATTCCATGAGCACAGTTTGACAGTCTCCGTGAGGTCTTCCTGTTTTTTCTTAGCTAAGAAGCTCCTTTTCTCCAGAAAAGCTCTGCATGTATTTATCAGATTTGCGGAACAAAATCCTCAACAGTGGCCTGAATATGTCCAAAACACACAAACACACACACACACACACACAAACACACACACACACAGACTCATTTTCTATGCCTCTAGCATGCTAATGAATCAGCATCCCCCACCGCCCATATCCACCAACACGCACACACACACACACACACACATATATACATGCACACACGCACACATACATGTACACAGTATCAGCATGTCATTCTGGGTTCTTCATTTTTTAAATTCTTTTTTGTTATTCTAAGCCCACTATTTATCGCATAAATGAATATATGAAAACTTGAATGTGTCAACAAATCAGCTGTATTTACTTGTTGCTTTTTTTTTTTTTTTTTAAGTATTTTTGTGCATTTTCGCATTCCTAAAATGAAGTGATGGGGGAAGGTGACTCACTCTCAACCCCCCCTAAAAAAAGGCTCCCTGTGAAATTACAGAGGCCATTTTATAGCTGAACACTCACTGTAATCCAGTTACGAGGGGCTCTGAGGTATTATTAGATTATAAGAAGCATAACTTAATTAAAAAATACAGATGGTAAGTGGGAAGAAAATGGGTAATAAGATTTTCACTCTGGTGTTTGGTATGCCACTAGTATGAGAATGTGACTAAATAGTATCGCGCGTACACACATGCACACACTCGCGCACACATGCGAATATGCACACGCACACACATGCGCGCGCAAACACACATACACGCACCTTCGCGACCAGGCACGCACTCACACACAGATACGCACACACTCACATACACGCACACGCACACACACGCAGATACACACACAAACACACACACACACACACACAGAGGATGCAGGGGATCTTTACACTTGAATTCTACATGCACTCCAATGTGGTATTGTGGCCACTTTAAAGAAACAAGGCAATCAGAGATAGCAGACCTGGCCCCAGCCACGGGCTGACAGACAGAGTGACAGACACACACACACAGACATGATCTTTGCTTAACCTGGCCCCCTAGGGGAGGGGCCAGGTAATAACAATATTACGAGACAGGTTTAACCAAAGGGGAAAATTAACATGAATGTGATTACCATAACCAGCTCTGCATGGACTTGAATTTATAGCCTACCGTAATTTACCAACTATTCTCAGTATTCTCATGTAGCATGCTGTGATGGGTATGATACTAATTTTGTTACTCAATATTTGTGGGGTTGATTCCCAGCTAGGGCAATGCTGCAACAGTCTGAAGCATGGTGCTTCACCCGATTTGCTTCAGTAAATATCCTGCTTCGTGACAGCATAAAACTGAACTGTGGGTAAGCTGCCCGAAGTGAGGAAGTCAGCTGAATTCCAGAATGAACAAGGGATGGACAAATATCAGAAACCTTCCTGAAAACCTAATGTTATTTTGGCGTCCCTAAATCCCAATTAGAGAAGCAGAAAGACAGGTGATTCACAGTCATTTGAATGCTAATTAGAAGCATGTGTCTGTTTATAAAAGGTATAAAGAGAAGCAATTTTCCAAGAAAGTCAAGACAGAAAAATGAAAGCAAGACTGTTCCAAATGTGCCAAATAGTTGGTGCTCGAATTGCAGACGTGTCAGTCACAACAAAACAAAAACAAAAAAAAATTATTAACAATGGCAAGGGGAAGTGCGTCAAAAATTATGACAATTAAAATAAATTATTTCCCAAAGAGCAAAAAACAGCAAATAGCAACTGCAAAATGAGGACTGTGGCTACATGTCTGACCTCAGTGCAGATAATAATGTTACACACCACAGAACTACAACTGTGTTGTGTTCCCTGGTCTGTGTGGCTGGTTAAGTTAATTTTAGGTTTTTATTTTGGTATGTCTGTTTTTAGTCCATTTCTTAGTGTTCACATTTCATTCCTCTCCTGTGTAGTCCAGTCCACGCTTTACCCATGTACTGTCTTTGCTTTCTCCCCGGTCGCGTCATTGTTTGTAGCAGTTTCTGTCTTAATTGATTGTGACACTGTTTCGGGTGATTTAATGGATTCTGGGTTTCATCCTTCCTTCTGTTCTCATTTGCTAGTTTCCCCTTGCTTTTCTATACATACTAACATTACTAACAATTTGTTTTTTTCTAAAATTAGTAACCAAACTAACCCTGTATATAATACTAATCTACTAACGAGCACACGGGATTGTATAGCTGCACTTACTAATTGACTAATTATGTCTCAGCAGTCGCTCTGTTCTAGTCTCCGCCCCTTGCTTTACTATTCACTGGCTTTGCTTAATTTTCTGCAGAACCTCTGCATTCTTATCATCTATTCTGGCTCTTATTCTGTACACTTAGGAGTCTTTTTATCCAGTTTATTTATCCCGTCTTTGGGATTGTCTTGTGATCCTTGTCTGTGTGTTAATGTTTATCTGTTTCCATGTAATCGGTTTCCCTCATGTTCCACCCTTTGTTAATTATATTAAATTTCAACACCTGTGTCTGTGTGTGCCCCTGCCCTATATCAGTCCCACTCTCCAGCAAGACCTTCAGATCTGACTTCGCTCTCGCTAACGCCTCACTCCACTCCCTGCCCTGTGCACTTCCCTCTGGTCCCCTCAT
Organism: Gymnothorax reevesii; assembly: GCA_029721435.1. NCBI lineage: Eukaryota > Metazoa > Chordata > Actinopteri > Anguilliformes > Muraenidae > Gymnothorax > Gymnothorax reevesii. The sequence goes on from CM056586.1 coordinate 31,193,981, forward strand.
CTGCTCTGTGTTCCTCCAGTTGCATCTCCAGCCCAGCCTTCCCCTTCCTGCTGCCTCCTGCCCCTGGTGCTTGCTGCCTGAGTCCTGTGTGCTACCCTTCCGAGCCCAGTGTGCGTGTCCCCTTCGTCTCCGAGCCCAGTGTGCCTGTCCCCTTCGTCTCCGAGCCCAGTGTGCGTGTCCCCTTCGTCTCCGAGCCCAGTGTGCCTGTCCCCTTCGTCTCTGAGCCCAGTGTGCCTGTCCCCTTCGTCTCCAGAGCCAGTGTGCCTGTCCCCTTCGTCTCCAGAGCCAGTGTGCCTGTTCCCTTCGTCTCCTACGTCCAGCGTGCCCCTTGCCCTGCGTCCAGCGTGCCCCTTGCCCTGCGTCCAGCGTGCTCCTTGCCCTGCGTCCAGCGTGCTCCTTGCCCTGTGACCAGCGTGCTCCTTGCCCTGTGACCAGCGTGCTCCTTGCCCTGCGTCCAGCGTGCTCCTGCCCTGCGACCAGCGTGGCCCTTGACCTGTGACCAGCGTGCCCCTTGCCCTGTGACCAGCGTGCTCCTTCCCTGCGACCAGCGTGCCCCTTGCCCTGCGACCAGCGTGCCCCTTGCCCTGTGACCAGTGTGCTCCTTGCCCTGCGACCAGCGTTCCTGCCTGTCCTGAGCCCCAACGTTCCTGCCTGCCCTAGCCAGTGTGCCTATCCCCTTCGTCTCCAGAGCCAGTGTGCCTGTCCCCTTCGTCTCCAGAGCCAGTGTGCCTGTTCCCTTCGTCTCCTGCGTCCAGCGTGCTCCTTGCCCTGCGACCAGCATCCCTGCCTGTCTCGAGCTCCAGCGTCCCTGCCTATCCCGAGCCCCAGTGTCCCTGCCTGTCCTGAGCCCCAGCATCCCTGCCTGTCCTGAGCCCCAGCGTTCCTGCCTGCCCAGAGCCCTGTGTCCTGTCTGTCCCCCTCCTGATGTTCTCCCTTACCCTTTTCCTGGCCAGCTGTGCTACCCAAGTTGGCCACCTGCCAGCTGTGCCCACTGTCTCGTCTTGTGCCTTCCCTGTGTCTATCCTTCTAGTGCCCCCTAGCTTCCTAGTGCCCCAGCTTTTAGCATTTCCCTTCCGAGAGTCCCTAGTGTCCCCCTGTCCTGAGTTCCCCTTTTCCCGAGTCTGCCCCCTGTGAGTTCCCGAGTTTGCCCCCCGTGAGTTCCCGAGTCTGCCCCCGTTAGTAGTTTAATTCCTGAGTTCTCCCCTTTCAGTGCAGTAGCACGGTGGTTCTGTTGGCCTGAGTGCCCCATTTTTCCCTCTATCCTTATTCTGTGTTTATTTAATAAATTATCATTTTGGATCCCTGCTCCTGGCGTGTCTCACCCCCCTTTTGTGTCTCCCTCCTGTTCCGAGTTTAGTGTTCAGAGGTTTTCCGAGTTTCCAAGTTTCCCAGTGTGTCTCCCTCTCGTATCCTTAACAAACTGTCAAAATAATCTCAGTGAAGAATCAATCAAAATCTAGACCAGTCTCAACAAAAAACTTTAATTGCTATTTTCATGTATGGTAGTGTTTACAATGATTTATACATGACAAACAAAATGTACACAACTGATTGAGCTCACCAGATAAGCAGTACCAGTTAGGTTCAGCTTAATTGAAGTAACTTACTTGCATAAAATCAGCAGCCGTACCACTGAAATATGACAAAATGCTCAGGCAAGACATCCAAAACACACATTCAGTACAATACTTTAGGTCTGAAAATGCTTATTTATATGCACTCTACCCATTCAATTCATCCATTACCTACATCATACTATAATTTGAGGAACGTTTGTCTGTCTGTCTGTTTGTTCCCCTACTCCTCCGAGGTCCTCTGACGGATCTTCACCAAACTTGGTGGGTCTATGTAGGTTGTCCCTGGAATTGTCCTTGAGGGGTTAGTTTTTTGAAAGGTCAAGGTCACTGGGGTCAAAGGTCAATTTTTCGCATCTCCCATCTCCCTGGACAGATTTTCATGAAAGTTAGTACGTGGACGTAGGTCGTGACAAAAAATGACCGCGAGAGGTCCGTTTCGTCAAAGGTCAAGGTCACGAGGGTCAAAGGTCACCGTATTCATGAAAGTTGGTATGTGGACGTAGGTCGTCACAAGAAATTATCCTCGCCACGGGTAATTCACTAGTCCATTTGCAACACGCACAACTTCTGTCACTATCTTTTAATAAATGTAAACGTATCTCAGACAAAAAAAAATCTATTTATCAATTCGTTCACACGTTATATGAAGTTTCGCCCATAAAGGCTTTATACAGCATGCCTAATACCTTCATAAATGAGACATAGTGTCTTCATAAATCATATATAAGCAAATGGCATGCTTTGTACAGAGTGAAATAACACATCCTTACTCAGCATGTAATGCCTGATTTGACAATGACAATGTCACCCCATAGATTTCATAGGATTTAGCCACTACCCAAGTGGCATTGTCAGTTATATGTCACATATGGCATCACATGCAGAATAAGGATGTGTTATTTCGCCTTGTACAAAGCATGACATTTGCTTCAGTGTGATTTCTGAAGACATTATGACTCATTTATGAAGGCATTATACATGCTATATAAAGCCTTTATAAGCAACACTTCATCTAAAGCGTGACCATCAATTCCTTTACGGAAGAACAAACAGACCCTCGCGGCTCAGTAACAGAGTAGCGGGCATGCACCTGTGCATTCAGCCCTGATGCCACCCCAGCACCTGAGGCAAGGTCTGGCACTGCTGACTGCGACAGCAGACATCCTTTTCATTGGTGCAATAAACTCTCAGTAGGGTTATCGTGCTGAAGGTATTAACAGAAGGACTCGCCTGGCCTTTCCTGGGTTCCCGCCGGCTTACCTAGCTCAGTGTCAGTCAGATAATTCTCCATGTGCATCTACTGAAGGCAGGCAGAAGACTAATGAATGTCAACGCCAAGAAACAGCTGTATCTCCGCTCTCCCACAAACGTTAATCAGGCCAGAAGGAATATTTCATATCGTATGAGCTATTTATTAACAAGTAAGTAGTGTTTACTCATTTTAATATGAAGCAAATTGGTTGGCGCCACATGGAGTATGCTGTTCCGAAAATAGAAAATAAAAAAACAAATACAAAAAGAAAATTCCACTAATCACCCAGGCATTTAAATGGGGTGCAGCTACTTTAGACAGACAACTCAAGCCATTCCCACAGTATCACAGACACTCCCATGCATATCTATCGCTCCCCCACCCCCGTGAAAGTTCAGCCATTTACTATGCTCTCCTACACTGCTGCTGCTGAAAACCAACTCTCTGCCTGCTGCTGCACGGGATTCACTCACGCCTGCTGCAAGTTAACATCTCAACTCCACCCCAGCAACCATTTGTGGGCTCTGTATTTTCCTCAGAGGAAGGGGAATATCCTGACACTTCCTTCTCTCTTCTCCTCAACTTCAGTAGTTCACAGGGTGTGTGAGCATCAGGGCCTAGATGGCAAGCTATCATTGTTTTTACCTGTCACTTGTGAACATTTAATTGCTATATTAAGCCAGCTGACTGAAATACAGATAAGGTAAGTGAAACAGCAGTTACAGACTCCCGGATGTATCGGACTTCTGCTCCACTCTGACAGTTTGCATACTTGGTAATATCTCATTAGAATTTAATATCAGACTGTCTCAAGCTCTTCCCCAGTATGAGGATGATTAAGAGGTGAAATGCAGAGAAACAGTTTTGTAATCCTGACCCAAACATCAGGCTTAGAGACCTTCAACAATTTCAGTTGGTCAGGACCTTCATCTAAAAACTCCTTTCAATAAAGCATCATTTTCTACGGCCCAAAGTACTAACATACAGAGTTTCCCTGGGTCCAAGAATGTCTATCGGCTCCACTTCTGACAGTAACAGCGTTCTGTCCAAGTACTCACTAATCCCAAATAAGCCTGGCTTCAGCCTGGCTTTTTTAAAACAATGTGTGTTACTTTGTTTACGAGCGTCATTCACTGTGACAGAAATCCAAAATGTACATGTACATGTACATCCCCAATTCCGAAATAGTTGGGACGAAGAGTAAATTGTGAATAAAATCAAAATGCAATGACTTTCAGATCACATGAGCCAATATGTTATTTACAATACAATACAGATAACATTTCAAATGTTGAAACTGAGACATTTTACATTTTTATCCACAAAATGAGCTTATTTAAAATTTTCTGGCCGTAACAGGTCTCAAAAAAGTTCTCAAGAAAAATCAACAAATATATAAGAGAATCAGCTAAAAGAACATTTAGTAAGTAATTAAGTTAACTGGGATCAGGTGTGTAACATGATTGGCTATAAAAGGGATGTTTTAGAGAAGCTGAGTCTCTCAAAAGTAAAGATGGCCAGAGGCTCTCCAACCTGCGAAAGCTTGCGAAAAAAAATTGTGGAATACTTTAAAAACAACGTTCCTCAACGTCAAATTGCAAAGGCTTTGAAGGTCCCATCATCGACTGTGCATAACATTATCAAAAAATTCAGAGAAACTGGAAAAATCTCTGCGCGTAAGGGAAAAGGCCAAAGACCTTTACTGGATGCCCGTGATCTTCGGGCCCTCAGATGCCACTGCATGACTCACCGGCATGATTCTGTCATTGACATTAATAAATGGGCCCAGGAGTACTTAAAGAAACCACTGTCTGTAAACACAGTCCGCTGTGCCATCCACAGATGCCACCTAAAACTCAATCATGCAAAAAGGAAGCCATTGTTGAGCATGATCCAGAAGTGCCACCGTGTTCTGTGAGCCGAGGCTCATTTAAAATGAACTGTAGCAAAGTGACAAAGTATCCTGTGGTGAGACGAGTCCAAATTTGACATTCTTGTTGGAAATCATGGGTGTGGTGTCCTCCGGGCTAAAGAGGAGAAAAACCACCCCTTCTGTAATCAGCGTTCAGTTAAAAAGCCAACATCTCTGATGGTATGGGGATGCATTTGTGCATAAGGTGTGGGACACTTGCATGTTTTAAAAAGCACTATGAATGTTGCTATTACAACAGCATGGCTTCGTAGTAGAAGAGTATATATGCTGAGCTGGCCGGTCTGCAGTCCTGATCTTTCACTGATTGAGAACATTTGGCGTATAATTAAACGAAAAGTCCATCATAGGAGACCCAAAACTCTCCAGCAGCTGGAAGCCTGTATTAAACTAGAGTGGGATCAAATTCCAATGGCTAAACTCAAGAAACTTGTCTCCTCAATGCCCAGATGCCTCCACACTGAGTTAAAAAGAAGAGGGGATGCTACACCATGGTAAACAGTCCCCTGTCCCAACTTTTTTGAGACCTGTAGCAGCCATCAAATTTGAAATGAGCTCATTTTGTGGATAAAATTGTGAAATTTCTCAGTGTCACCATTTGCTATGTTATCTCTGTACTGTTGTGAATAAAATACTGGCTGGTGTGATTTGAAAGTCATTGCGTTTTGATTAATGCACAATTTATACTTTGTCCCAACTATTTCGGAATCGGGGATATATATGGTCCCATTTCTGAAGTGAACCTAATGCCAAAAGATGCGAACCATTAACCCTGAGTTTCACTAGCTAAACCCAGCTGGAAGCAAGAGAAAGTATAGCGGCCTTTTTCTTCAGATGACAATAAAATGGAAATAAGCAGCACAACTACTGTAGCTAACAACGTTCCACCACTGAACGAAAACAAGCAAGGAATTCACATCAGATCACGAAGAAATAAAATATACTGCAGCATCTGCATGCTTAAGGATTCTGTACTTCATAATGCAAGAACACACTCCGGCAATGCCAGTAGTGAGCGTCAAGCATGGGGTCGAAGTGTAGGTCAGACTTTGGCGGTTTCCCTTTAGTTACACATGCTTCCTCTACGCCCCCCCCCCAGCTGTACACTATGCCATCAATTACAACCCTGACCTTAATTCAAAGAAAAGAAAGCAGAGCCTTGAGCTTCAAGTCCTATATTCGCTTCTTCCTACCTGTACTTTTTTCACTCTGAAAAAACGAACACGCTCTTGCTGCAGTTCTGCCGGCGGAGAGGGAGCTCATTAGCAGGGATCTGCTGCTCGAGATCATTTGTATTCCTCCGTAGAGGAGGATTTTTTTTCTTTTCATCCACAGGCTGTTTCTCTGTGCCTGTGCAGAAGGTTGCCTCCTGCTCTTCGACGCAGAGCATCCTGGGGGGAGCCCCAATCCGACGGAGGAGCCTTGAATTTCACCCCCCGAAACTGGCACAGGCAGCCTTGGAACGGCACCAACGTGCTCGAGGTCCCCGTGTCTTTCCGCACAAGAAGCATCTTGTTCAGTCGCCTCGATCCAGGCACAGCTGGGTCGTTGCCCGGATCTGGAGTGATTCAGCGTTTCCCAGTTATTTTATCTGTCTGCCATACTCGTTTTATGACAAGTTGTTATTTCTTCCCTCCCCCCCCACAACCCCAGAACAAAAAAGGCCATTTGCATTCAAGAAAGCTGGTCGTTAATTAGACAGGACGGCCTTGCCAAAAATGAAAAGCATACTGGGAGGCATTGTTCAATATTCACACAAAAACAAGAAAAATGTCCGAGTTCGAGGACAAGCTTCTAAAATTTTTTAGGTCAGATTTTATATAAATCTTCATTCACATATTGCTTTGGCGCCCAAAATGTACACTTAATTTCTAAAATCTAATGCAGTCAGTGTTTAAAAACATAATATAAAATGACAGCAGATGACTAACAACACAGTTTATCAAGGGTAGTTTTCTTGCCTGCAGTTCACAGCAATAAAATCAATTTGATTACGCTCAACTGTTGATCAGTGGCAATCCCATCAGCAGCAACAGTTAATACTCGGCAGGAACTGATGAATCTGTCATGAGCTGACATCTGTTAATGCAGAAGGAATAGTATCGCCATTTCTTCCATGCACGCTGAATTTAAGTTATTTCAAGTGGACAATATTTTCAACAAAAAAAAAACGTCCATAAGATCTCAGATGGTATTTGTCCAGTGTTCAATTCTCTGCAGTGTTTGACAACTCATCTATGACATGTCCTTCCTTTCACGACTGTATTATATCAACAAATTGCTCCCAAGACTGTGACGGCCGCCATAATTCTATTCACACCCTTTGAAGTTGAATGATGGTTGGCGACTCAAGCAACGTGACAGACAAGGCCGTAAAAGTTCCTAGGCAGACGCCTGCCAGGAGCTAATCAAAATTCCTTAAGTCACATTTTTCTGACCTGCGTTTGCTTGAAAAACGTCAGTGTGTTTAAACTTTTGACTATCACTGTGCATGACAGCAACTAAAACCGAAAGGGGACGCACATGTAAAAGGTAGCTTGCTCCACCAAGCACAGTCACATTGAACAGAAAACACAGGTTGAGACAGCTATTGCTAGCTAACTATTGCTAGAGATCTACCCAAACAGTCAAAAATAAGTTTAGGGTTTTTTTTTTAAGCTCCCTTCCTGGCATTGAAGAGATATTGCTACCCAGTATTATTGGAGCCTTCCAGTGGGCTTCAGATGTTTTAGTTACCTGCTTCAATAAGACACAATGGTACCATTGCAAGAAAAACAAGCATTAACTCATGTTTCCCATATGAAAATAAACCTATTTGTTTCACATTATCCCGCAGTTAGTGACTGAAATTTTGGTCTAGGGACCGTCAAAGATAGATCAAGCCAGAGGGATAACAGTGGAAAATAACAGGCGAATAATCAGAGTCATGATATATGTACTTGTTCCAACTTAAATGAAAGTTCTGGACAAACATAAATCCTTGATAGATTGTACAAAGTCATTTGAGTCTTCATCAAAATTCATCGTTCCACAAGACAATTCGAGGGAAAAAAAGAGAGCTCAAGCCACATTTCTATCCTTTTGATAATTGCAGGGGGGAATGTGAGGCAGGTCCGAGCGGATGATGTATCCAATGACAAACAGGGGTCAAATTACATTATTTTTATAAATCATAAGTGCATATTCAAAAACATTTCCTAATTTTCAGGCATACAAGAAGCATTATGATAGCAGTTCTAAAAGAGCACAAAGGTGAAGACCGTTTAGTTGGACACTGCTTTCTCACAAGAACACAAATTTTTGAGGTGCACCTGTGCTTGAAAAGAATAACTATTTTATGCAAAAATTTGCGACAAAACAGACATGGAGACCATAGGGCACACAGTTGGTTTTTGCTCTGTGATTTGCATCTAAACATCCATCCATTATCTAAATGGCTGAGGATCACAGGAGAGCTGAGTCTATGCAACCTAATTCTGGGTGAAAGGCTGGGACTCACCCTGGACAGCTCGTCAATCCAACCCCAAGCACATTCGCTCACACATTCATTATGACCTGCAATTTAGTTTCTCCAGTTAGCCTGGCATGCCTGCCTTTAGACAGTGGGAGGAAACAGGAGTATCCGCAAGAAAACTAATGCTAACCCAGGGACAACATGCAAACTCTACACAGAAGCCCTAGCCAGATTCGAGGCCACAATCTTCTTGCTCTAAGTTGCTACTGTACCGCCCCACTAAAAACAAAAAATGAAAGAAAAAAAAAAGGTTCACAGACTACTGAGTCTGCCACATACCACGAGCCAGTCCTCATTTTTAGCTTCACAGAAAACCTGTTAATTCTGCTCTGACATCTCACATGACATGAGCTTACTTCCAAATAACTCCCCCCCACCCCACCTCCCTCTCCTTCTCCTGAGACAAATTTTACATTTTCACCGACTATAGAAGATCCCTATCACTACATGACTGTCGGGAGTACAGACCACAGGATTAGGCCAAAAACTAGCCTGGATAATATCAAACATGTTAGAATTCATCAAGGTGCTGCTGATCTTACCTTATGCAAGAAATTTAAAGGTTTCACTCTCACTCACATGAGACTATATAGCATGACTACCAAGGGCCTTCTTTTCTGGTGCGAACGAAACCTGAACCTGAACTGCTGCCAAATCGGGGAAATCATGCCCTGTCACCTGCTTACAGTGTCCACGGACAGAATCAAAACCCTCCTTGCGCTGCTGGAGGTCACCCCAATTTCAAACTGTAAATATCAAGCATGTTTGACTATTTGCAACTGAAAAATCCTAAGGCATGATAGGAATAGCAATGGAACACCAAACAGAAACCTGCAATCGATTGGGATGTTACAGCTGTGGCACTTGCCGCAACACAAACATTGCCGCAAAGGAGATCTACTGAGCCAAGATAATAGACAGTAATTACCCCACCGGCATCCATACAAATTTAATACACACGCTCACCAAGTTTCATTAACAGCACCAGTCTGGAAATATGCTAAATTAGGCCCAAAAATATGACAAAATATGTTTCATTAAATTACATTTTTAATCGGAACTTGATAAATTACAAGCATGAATGAAGCTCAATAGTCAATTGGTACTTTAGATTAGAACAAAGGCTGTTTAGTAATAAAGCACGTTCTAAAAAATATTCATTAACTCTACAAGGGAGTGGTGAATTAAAAAAACTCTAAAAGTAAGCCTATTGGTTAATCTGGCTTGCTGGTAGGACGTAGCTACCGAAAAATTCCTACTTCAGACTTTTAAAGGGGACCTAACATGCTGATCCTTCTTTTAATACATATTAGTAATGTTATAATATCGGTTGTCCATGCTCAACCTCTGAAAAGTTTCTAAACATAAGATAAAGGGATTTTGCGGTAATCCAAGAACGTGATTTCGTGAACGTGATTTCCTCTCTGAACAGCTCCTCCCGAGATCTTCACAACATCAGGGTAAAGCCTGACGTCAGGTTGTTATTAGTACAGACCTAGCCAAAGCTAACCACTGCGCTGGACCTGCCCACACCGGAAACTATTCTAGCAGGCACTAACAATGGCAGATCATACTATGCCTTAGTAGCGTAGACACTTTTGGAAATACAAAAGAAGAACCGCAGATCATTTGAGGTGCAATTTTGTTAGTATCTCTCCCAAAACTACTTGTCCGTATACTTTTGGACGCAAAGAAAAGCAAATATATTCCCAAAACATGATGCCACCAGAAATCAGCGGGTAGCTTTTTTTGTTTGCTGGCAGCAACCAGCCATGGCCAAAGGGAATGTTAGCTGCTTGTTCTCAGCATTCACCAAAGACAGCTTTGTTAATTAAGGATAATTCGACACAGGATAAGCCTTTGAACTGCTTCTCCAACCCGAAGCAGTTGAATTGATCAAGCGCTCGGAGCCACAAGCTGTAAATAACCATATAACAGCAAATAATGTAAGAGAAGCTAACGTGTTACGGGTGGCAAGCAGGACCGCTAGCGATAGTTAGCACTAACAACTGGCCTCAAATGCAGGCTTTGTAAAATATATCTGAAGATAAAGCCTGTATTGGTCGCAAGTGTCCGCGACTCACAGGCACAGAAGCTGCAAGTTGCTTTTACTGCATAAGCCAACCTGACGTGATAGCCAGATTGTGGCAGTAGCACAGCGGCTAAGGTACCAAGTTACTGTCGCTAATATTTGTGTCCTAAATATGCAAGAGTGATATCAGGGGAAATTCTGCAGAAGGTGTGTGAACATAAACCTCATTTGAAGCTAACTTTTAACACTTGTTTGTAATCTGGATGCTAGGTACAACTGTTCACAGTAACAGAACTTGCTGTCTGTAAAACCGGTTTTGCAAGGGTTTGTCTCTGTGGTTATGACCGCTCGGTTACCAGCTACTGCATGTTAGTTTATGTGTTGTGCTAATTAAAAATGCTCCCGGTTAAATTATATGCAGTAAATCGGTATGCTTGTGTTACTTCGGTAAGCATCAATGTGGCAGTTTCATCATAACGTTGCGTGATTGTAGCCACAACAGTTAGTGATCGCTTCATTTATCCAAGACCGGGATCAGCCGAATACTTCAGAAATGTCTGAGCAAGCTCTCTGGTGCTACCATGAAAGCAATGCAAAACGCAGAAGCTCTACCAGTATACAAATTATTTCTCTGCACTACCTTGACATAATTTCATCCCCCTTTAAAAATTGTTGTAGCTAATAAAAATCCGAAAAAGGCGGAGATTAAATAGGTAATTCGTTCTAGCAGAAGTGATCAATTCACTAGCTCCACATAAGCAACTTGTCTGCGCTAACGGAACTTACGGTTTGCAAAACCTGTATTATGTTCATAACATAACCGAGCTCTCTCTAGCTGTCCAACTATCCATAAAGCTGCTTGCACATCAGACACGAAACAAATTTTTCACAGAACACATTAGCCTACATTCAAAGTCAAAGCAAAGATGCAAATACACGTCAAGCTGCTTTCACACCGTACGCGAAACGAATTTTTCGCACAACAGATTAGCTACATTCAAAGTCAATGTAAAGACGCGAATACAGGCATTATCCGCGCATTAAGTAGCTTTCAAACCGGACGCAAAACAAATTTTTCACGCACCAGATTACATTCAAAGTCATGATCGATTATCAGCTACTGCATGTTAGTTTGCGTGCTCTGCTAATTAAAAATGCTCCTGGTTAACTTATATGCAGCAATTCTGATCGGTATGCTTGTGTTACTTCGGTGAGCATCAATGCGACAGTTTCATCATATCATTGCCTGATTGTAGCCACTACAGTTAAGAGAGGTGCAGTTAGACCAGCCGAAGATTTTGCAAAGCTTGGGTGCATTTTTGGGTGCTTGGGAAACGATCGCATTACTTATCCATGACTGGGGTAAGCCTGATACATTTCCAATGTCTGGGCAAGCTCTCTGATGCTACCGATGAAAGCAATAGGGAAGCGCACAGGCTATGACGTGTATAACAAATGATTTATTGCGATTGATTAAATATTAAATTTTTTTCTTGTAGAGGTGATTGATTCGCTAGCTCCACATAAGCAACAGTTCACGCAGATGGAACTTACAGTCTATGAAACCTGTATTATGTTCATTACATAACCGGAGCTCTGTCTAGCTCTCGCGCACTCTCCATAACTCGCCCATTTTCCGCGAGGAAGAGCTGGTCATTCCGAAGCAATAAGTAAATCATTACTACGGACAATTTCCGAAAAGGCTGTTTCGCTTGGAGCTTTCACCCCTCTGTCATATACCAATGCAGAAGCTGTTCTTTTCTCCACGCTAACAACACACCACAGTTATACACACGAACCAGCTGGTCCTAATACACACCAAAGCAGTCCATAAGCTGTTGTCCAGTTTTAGCTGCTCCTCACTGTTCAAGTTTCCCTCTAAACTCCGACCCACCGGATTTCTAAGGTCTCCAGTCTACACTCGGGTTTGTCGACCCGTTCTACAAATGTTTCTGTATGTTGTGGATTCTAGCTTTCCCTGCGTCGTAGCCAGTAGAAGAACCGCTGTACTCACCAGTAGCAAACTGTAGCCGATAGCAAAGTTGAGCATGCGCTGCCAGATTTTCGCACGGTTTCCTCCAGTTTCGCCGCTGCGTTTATTAGAACAAGTTCATTTAATCAGATCTATATTAAAGTATAATGTTAGATTGCGGAATTTGCCTGCCGCTTCGTTATCAGATGGCAGCCGTGTCTCTCGTTTCATTCTGGGGAAGCAGACTGCGTTCTGCAGCCTCTGCAGCCTCTTCCGGCACAACTCCCTCTTCCCGCCCTCCACAGAGTTGGCCAGTCAGAAGAAAGTGGGCACCCGGGGTGTGGGGGCCATAGGGGAAGAGCCACCCCAATGAGGCGTTTCAGGCAGAGACAACAATAAACTACAAATGGGGTTTTTTGAGGATGGCAGTATGAGCGAAATAGGTACCCTTTTTTTACCTTGCACGATCAGGAGTACTCTGAGGAGTCAAAGACCAAAATATAAACATGGAAAAATAGCAAATTAGGTCCCCATTCAGGTGGAATGTTTGTCTTCACTGTAGTCAAATGTATGGGTTGACATTGTAGATTACTAAACACCCCTTTAAAGTTTAAATCAGAAGACCCAGCACATTTCACTTGAATTAAGTGAATGATAGTCTTTACAGAGTGTATTCTATGTATTCAATGAAACGCTCATTTTTGACACGTCAACAAGCGATGGGAGAGAACTTTAATGTTAGGTGTAAAGCGAAACATTAGGCTGTGCCTTGACAAAATCATCTATTGTGTGCATACTCATGGCTGAAAGACAAATTGCGAAATCAGTCATTACATGTGGGGTCTTCCAAATAGTGCTTAGAGTTTGTATCACCCGGTAGCGCACATCAGGCATAATGACAGCTAACTAAAGGAAACACTCTTTCGCACTCTGAGGTCCCAATCAGTTGTACTGAAGCCAGTGAAATCAAAAAGCTACTGAAAAAAAATATCCCCAGCCATGAAGTCAAAATAAAGTCCCTAGTACAGAGTGTGCTTTATATTCAGTCTCCTCTGCCTTCTCCTATCAAATCCTTTTTTTTTTTTTTTTTTGGAAAGACTCCACAAAGATATTTCTCGGCCATTTGTTAAAATGGACATTTCTCCCCAATGTATCGTGTCAGATAAGAAATTACGATATTCTTAAGTTCACAAAAATAACAATATAGTGCTGCCGTATCTTTGTAGTTACTACTCAACCGCATAAAAAGTACAACAACAATTGACCGTGGGTCAGTCGGGTCAAGTTTCACGTTCAGTATCTGGCCGGCAGAAGCTGATTTCTCTAGATTCCAGCTTCTGGAACACGCAGGTCTCTGCACTCCGCCGCTTTATGAAAACTCATAGCAAGCCGGCTAAAGACCTTGAGAAATCTGAACAAGAGCAGCATCGGCTTTGATTAGCTTCCCATAACAACCATGTGAGACTGCAGGCATATTCATTTTCCATGTAGCACAATGCAGTTTATATACTAGCGCCATCGCAACCAAGCCTGCCAATGCCTGTACACGCAGTGCAATTGATCTGCAATGCTTTTTTCAATTCTGGCTTGATTCATCACTCACAGACTATACATCAGAAATACCCTGCAAATCACTTTGCGCTCAATACACAAACTGGTGTATGAATTAGTATGATATAGAGGCTTCATTGAAACAATTTCCGCACAAGACCCATTAACACTGTGTCTGGTCTAGACTGCAGCATATAATCCAGTCAGAGGTCTATAAACAAGACATTTCAAATTCATCCATATACATTTTATTTAGAATACTAAGTAATAAGTGCTTTGTTAGCATCCATATAATACATGTAAATTATTAATGGAAGATATTCCTAGAATGTTTCATAATTTAAACAGCACTTTACTTTGAAATTGAAGAACTTAGATTAAATTGCTTGCAATTACATCATATAATTTTCATCTGAACTTTTATTGTGCATAAATTAATGTAAGACTGGCATTAGGAACAGCTTAGCAACTGCTATTTATATCACAATTCTTGTGCGTCCTTAAGTAGCTCCTCCCTTGTTCCAGCAGACTGCGTGTTTTTGCAGTTTGTCTCCTTTAATTGATTTATTATATTGCCCTCTCCCTTGCTCCTAGGAGTGATAATTTGTTTGCCTCTCCTCTTTAGAGAATGTCCTGTCTACATAAGTTAATTGTGTTATCAGTGCAGAGGCTGGATTGTCATGCTGTATATCCTACTAAGCCTTCCAATCAGTTTATGTCATCTCGTATTCAGCGAAGCTCTTCTTCCGTATGTTTTCCGTAAACTAATGAGAAAGAGAGACATAATGACTCCTTGGAGTCTTATTAATAAGAACAAGCTCCCAAGCTTTAATATCAGTCTCCCGCATGGGAACCACGTTCTTCTTAATCCATTGTTCCTGCCTGTTCCTCCGATTCAGTTTATTAGGAACACCTCCCAAGCCTTCGTCAGTCTCCAAGATTAGGACTGCGTTCCAGCTAAACCCTTCGGTTCTCTTGGCAAGCAGTTCTGCTTCTGTGAGAGGATTTCTCCGCCCGTCTTCTGCCCCAGAATGACCACTGGCCTGGATGCAGACACAACCCTAACCCCTCTAGACATTACCTCCAAAGCTGGTCTGTCCCCCCACGGTTCAAGGCTACTGCCTTTCCCTAGTGGATTGTACCCTGAATTTGCGTTTGGGCCCTCGTCCGGATCATAACAATTCGGCCTTTTTTATCAGCAAGCTTAGCCTTTTGCTGTGCACATACTTGAATCTTGGTATTGCAGATGCATTCTATATGCAGTACTCTGAGGGGAATAAAACCTTTGGAACACATCTAGTGAATCATGGATAGCAGTTTGAAGATTATGCGTTCAAATGTTCTAGTGTCTGGCCAAACAGATCCTACCTCTACAACTTAGTTCAACAAAGAGTGTTAAATTACATTAAATTGTTGATGTTGAATTGGGAGCTGAGCAATACATTGCTGATGATTTTGATAAATACTGCCTCAAATTATTTACAAATATATTGAATTATTATTATTATCATTATTATTATTATTACTACTACTACTGCTACTACTACTACTACTACCATGTTTTTGTTGGTTTTGTTGATAGTTAATTTTGCTGTTATTCAACCTAATTATGGAATTCAATTGGTCATTGATGGGTCATTAAAACATTTTGGTAAATAGCTAATTCATGGAATTAAAAATCGTACTGACTTCACTGTCCTTTTTACAAGCTTCAGCCCTGCCAACTAGGCATTTTGCATAGTCCTCATCAAAAGTCAGGCAGTTCAGAATGAAGACCGAGTCGACCCACACAGTTTACAACAATCGAGTCACTGTGTTGTCCCTTTGTGAAGCCCAGCTTTGGCTCTCCATTGCCAGCCACTGAGTTGCACACAGAGCAAGAGTGCGTCAAGAATTTTTTTTAAACTATCTGTTTAGCATATAACCAAGCTATGTTTCAATATGCGTTTTGTATTATAATTTTAAGCAAATTAATTCTTTCCATCATCACAAAACATCAAATATGTGCATGATTGCTAGATTTCACACAACCAACATATTGTGAACTGAAAGTTAGAAGACACTTGTTTGCAGCAGCATTACAGGGAGAAACTAGTAATTCCGCGAAATATGATTGATCTTTTAAACAGCATTCAGCTACAAAGCTCAGTGACGCTAACGTCTAATATTTCCCAAGCCAAAACAGCAGAAATATAAACATTTATGTCACTCAGTCGACATCAAAGAGTCTAAAACCACAGCAACTAAAATACAGAAAATTCAACTCTCAACAGCAACAAAATTAAAGGGATAATTCAAAAAGCCTTAGGGAGACACAGTTGCAGTTCTTGGAAAATTAGGACTTTCTATGCATTATACTACAATACAAACACTAGTTTTATTTTTTTTTTACTTTGTTTTTTTTTTTTTTCCAAGTACAAGGAAATGATGTCCAACAATCAACGGAGGGCAGGAGTTTGTACAGCAGTTCTGGCAAATGGATTTGATGTATTATTATCAGAAAAAAATGTTACCAGAAATCACATTTTTAAAAAAATCTTAATTTCTATTCTTCAAAATATCCAAAATACTTCATCCACGAGCGTTCAGAGTAGCACGTACACACAGGCTTCCCTCCGCATAGACATGAAAAGGGCAGTAACACAATAATTAAGGAAAAGGTGGGCTTCTCAAGAAGTAATGGAAACACTGAAGTCTGTGCATTACACTGTAAGGGAATGCACACGTATATTGCTAGTATCCAAGCAACACAACTAAAGAGTGAAAAAAATTCTGATAGAACGCAATGTAAACAATATGGCCGCAATAACCAGAAACCGTGAGCAGTGACGTTTACAAATTTGTTAGGTGGGGAAACAGCATCTTAACTGGAAGGGCACTCAGTAGAGCAAATACCTCCACCACGCCATCTGCCAGTATTATTGGTTTTGGATCCACCAGGATATTATCCATATCACCAACAACTATAATCAATTCTACATTTGTGTAAATTCAATTTAATGCTGAAAATCTATTGAAATCTGTTCATTACATCAGGTAAAATCATTCTATTCAGGTTTTAACTTTGTTCATATCTACAATCCAGAATATATTCCAGATCTCTTCCAAAATTGAATCAAATTATCCTTGGACTACCACCAACCATCCAACCTAATTTTGTGCCAAACAATTCATAACCTTTTGAGTTATCCTGTTAACAGACAGACAAACAGACAAACACGGGTGAAAACATAACCTCCTTGACGGAGGTACTAACACTGACATGTAAATGAAATGCAGAAGTACTGTTCAGCAAAAGCTGTTTGGCAAAAACAGAGCTCTTTTCAGCGTTGAAGATTGTTTTTAAATCTTTTTCCTGTGTCTGGCAAAATGTTATGTAATAGGCTTATGCCTGGAGCAACAAGGCCAATCAAAGTTGCTTTGCTTCAAGCCAGCAGGAAACGCATGCGAGCAGGCTCAGAAATGGTAGAGTGGGTTTGTTCCCCTGATTGCTGCTTTTCATCGCAATACTAGACAGTAACTCCTGCTATGAAGTATTTTCAGACCTGGCTTCAATATGTAGGCAGACAAACATACACTGAATCAGAAGAAAATCTGGGGCTGCTTTTTACCACTCAGTAAAACTCACACTCTCTCTGTCATGCACTCACACTTGCACACGCGCGCACACACACACACACACACACACACACACACACACACACACGTTGCCACCCAGAAACACCCCCGTACCCACCCTCACACGTTCATTATTTGAAACAAATAAAAGCACCCTTTGGAAATCTGAAACATCCTCTGACTACATAATTTCTGCTTTAAAACCAAGAGCGTGGAACCAAACAAGAAACGATAGTATATTGTTGCATTAGGCAAACGTCTTTCTAATCAACCTCAGTGGTTGATAATTCGACAAAGGCCTAACTCGTAAAAAAAAGAAAATTTTGCCAATTAAGCGACAGAGTGCTCCGTTTCTCTAAGTAGACTAGGCGATGCAAATCAGATCAGCATCTTTGTCAGTTACCACTTGGAGGCAAAATAACAGCGTCAGACCGCATATTTGTCATTTCATGCAAGATGCACCGAGTCAAATCACTGTACAAATAAATACGAAATAGAACATTGTATGGCACACTGTATTCCACAGAGAAACGCACTAACAACACGGGGAGGAGAGAGATAGATGAGGAAAGAGCACACACGATAAAAAGGTGCGTTATGACAGCTGTACTAAAAGCGGTCCTAATATATCTATCACAATGAAGACCACGACCATCACCTCGCTTACAGACATATTAAAAAGACAAGACAGGACAAAGGATTTAGGGAGAGATATAATATACCAACGTCATTCATATCACTGTGTGGCCATGTCGGAGCGCTGGGAGTCCCCCCGCTCTGAGTGAACGCGCACTCGCTCCCTCACTTCCACTGTATAATTGCCGTATGAATCTCAGCGCAGGCAGGCAAACACTGGCCCGAGCGGAAAAAATCCATTTAACGTGAACCCAAGAAGAACATTAAAATGACGTTCACAATCACCAGCACCACGACCACGGTAAATACAACCACCGTTTGTACGTCCAAGGTCATGGTGCAATGCAGGAGACTGAAATAATCACGGTGTCGAGCTGGCAGGTTGTTTTCTGTAGTGAACCTGGGTTCTGTGCAACTGTCCATACATCCACCATTATAATCACAGAAGGGAGGAAAAAAAACAATACCAACAGCCTTTTCTGTTCTGATACCGCTTTTCTTCTCACTCTGTCTTATCGGAGCTCATGTATAAATCTCGCCAACAGAAGCATCAACATCCTCACCATCATCATCATCAGATTCAGTACCGTAAATGTCTCTTCGAGTCTAAACCCGGCGTCCGCTGCTTTCCCGACTCGGGAACTGAAACGCAGTGAATATTGCAGATTAGAGCCACTGCGCGAACCTTGACGTGCACTACTCTGACGGCAGCGCAAAGAAGCTGCGGCCGCTACTGCATCGCCCTGTGTGTAGCAGTGAACAGCATTCTAGGCGGCCCCTCTTGAATGCTAATCAGTAACCGGCAGCTAGGCAGCGAGGACTCAGCCGTCAATCATGCCAAAAGAGGGGGGAGCCTTCACAGTCGCTCAGCCAATACTTAGCAATCGGGCCCAAAATTCCAAACCCATTAAGTCATCCAGTCCCCGTGCAAAAAAGAAAACTAACCTGGGTATTGCATGCCACGAACGTTGGCCTATTTTAAACATAAATAAAGCCAATAATAATAATAATAATAATAATAATAATAAACTATTCAATATCCTATGTTAAGGCGTGATGTTTCAATTATCAAAACATCACGCCTTAAAATAGGATACTGAATGATTATTTATGATGATGACTATTATTATTATTATTATTACATTAAAATTGAAGGTGAAATTGCATTCCCCAGCTATGATTCTGTATTACGCCACAGCTTTCAAGGCAAACTTTATGTACCTTACGAAAAAATGTGTTTTCAACTAAAGGGATCTCCAGTTGCAGTCAACTATGAATCTGCACATCCGAATAAAAAGAACCTATCTACAGCCACAGGCTACTCGTGTGTCTCATCCATTTTGTGTATTCACTTCTCTCTCTTTCTTTCACTCTCTCTCTCTCTCTCTCTCTCTCTCTCTCTCTCTCTCTCCCACAGGACCTTTCACTTCCGCTCCACTGAAGTCTGAAGCTGATGAATTGTTACACAGACACTGGTTTCATTGTGCAGAGGGGACAAATTCATACACAGACACAGGCATATAAATCCACAAGCACACACACGGGCCAACACGTGCACACGAGCGCACAAAAACACAAACACACACGTGTCCACAGAGACACAAACATATATTCACAACCCCACGCGTGCACACACACACACACACACACACACACATACACAAACACTCTCAAAAACACAAAGATATACACAAAGACACACGCACACTCACACAAACACATAAAATACACACAAAAATTCACACAAATTCTAACAAAGAAATGAGCACAAAAACACACTCACATGCACACAAACTCCGTCTCTCTCTCTCTCTCTCTCTCTCTCTCTCTCTCTCACACACACACACACACACACTCTCTCTCACACACACACAAACCGCTGAATCCTACCAAGACTCAAGATCATTTTCAATTATTTTAGCCTCTGTTAAAACTCATCATTTATAATCCATTTCATAAAAGTTACACTGACAACAGGTCCAAGACTTTGATTCATCTCTGTTCAGATTGACTTCCTATGAATTATATTTCTTATGTCTGTCATACATACATACAGACCTTATCAATACCTGTTTTATTCCGTTATTAGATTTGAAGGGGGGGCTGGAGCCAATCCCAGCTGACTACTAGTGGAAAGCAGGGACCCATCCACAACGGTTCACCACTCCATCACACACTCATACCCATGGGCAATTTAGAGTCTCCAATTAGCCTGATATGCTTGTCTTTGGATTGTGGGAGGAAACCGCAGTACCTGGAGGAAACCCATTTGAATAAACAAAGAATAAGGAAACTCCGCGAAGAAAGACCCCAGGTCGAATTCAGACCCATGGCCTTCTTGTTGTGAGGCAGCAGTGCTACACTGTAGAACTGCAGAAGATGTGAAATGCTTATAATCGAAACAGCAGGTGATTATTTTTCTAAATAGGTGTTCAGATTCAAAACACTGATGTTTATTGGATGTTGCAATCAAGGTTTTTTCAGATTTGTTGAGTACACTCTAAAACTGAATCTAAACACTGTAATATGTTTAAAAAGTATTACAAAAAAGAGAATGTTTAGAACCTAAACATTAGGTTTTACAGTGTAACCACTGCAGCCGCCCCTTATGTCTATCTGAAACAACACAAGATCTAATTTTATCTGAGAATCACTCATTTTAACAGATCACTCTCGTAAAGATAGTAAAATACAGTATGTACTGCATATTTTTCGGCAAGAAAAAAATATATATACTGGCCCCAGTGCCAATCCTGCTGTTCAGGATAAACCTGTGGCTGTAAAATAAGAATTCATAAGAAAATTAATTGTATGGAGATGGGTAGGATCAAATAAAATGGTAGTTTTACCACAAAGATAAAAAAATATTCAGGAAACTGGGTCATCAAGACATCTAAAATATGTGTAAGCTGGACAGGTAAGCCCAAATACACCATATTAATATGGGTCATTTATGGGCATTAACATAACTGGAACCTTATTTTAGGACTGTATTACACAGGAATTTAAGGGTCAATATAACTATTTCATTGATTGATCAATATTTCTGCGGTTGATGTCAATGCTAGTAACCCAACCACTCTACCACTTTATTTTGAGACTCTGCCATAAAAAACAGATATTGAGATAATACAGGGCGAAACAGCCAGAAATATAAGAGAGGAGGTCCATCTGCAAAAGTAAATTCAGGATGCTAGTAAGGCTTTGTTTGTTACCTGATTTGTTTCAGTGAAATATCCAGCCATTTAAATGGATTGTATGTAAAATATTTCGACCTGAACAAATGCACAGTTGACTCTGCGACATGACACATAAAGACAAAAAATCCCAGAAGGACATGGTGAGAATTATGATGTTTGCTAAATATTGATTGTCCTTGCCATTGATAAAGGCTCAATTTCAAAATGACTCAGAGGAAGGCTTCCAGAAACTCTGCTACACAACCTAGCAAAACAAAAGTTTTATATCTCACTGGCGGCTGGTGAACTGGCAATAGGGGAAGCTCAAAACAATCCCTTAAAATTAATGATTGGTCACAACCTGATTTCAATCATTTATTTAAGTTACCATTACAGAAACTCTGAAAACTCTCAATATTATCAAGTGCGGCCAGTTTTAATTTATAACGCATACCTGTCAACTCTCACCCATTCGGTGTGAGTTTATGTGGCATATTTATGTTCTTCTGCTGTAGTCAGCAATTATTCAATCAACGCGTATGTAAGAGATTCTTGCGTGGAATTGAAGTCCTTGTCCACTGGAGGGGTTGGAAGCAATGGAATTGCATAAAGACATTTCAAATGATCTTATTTCATTTAAATGATCATGAAACACATGCATTACTTCCAATCCCTGAATTATGAAAGAGTGAGAAGTCCGGAGTCGTAATTGGTTTGCATGAAAAATGAAAACTGGCCACACCTGATAATGTTGAGAGTTATAAGAGTTTCTGTAATGGTAATTGAAATGAATGATTGAAAACAGGTCATGACCAATTTTTAATTTTAAGGGATTGTTTTGAGCCTTCCCTTTCGCCAGTTCACCAGCCGCCAGTGATATACAAAATATTATATTGTTAAGACTTGAAAAAAATCACAACAAAGAAAACCAGCAATGAAAACTTAAAACAAATTTATTCTTCACTGTATAAAACAAGAGCCATCTGGCAATGGCGTATCCCCCCGGCCCCCCACATTCATGGATTAACTGCTCAAGAAATTCCTAAATACCAAAAGGCACATCTACATATGACACCTGACCTACATGTGAAATTTCGTGAAGAAATACTGAACGGTTTTCAAGTTATTCTCAGGACAAAAGAATGTTTTCAGACGGACAGACGGACGGACAGAGTGATAGCTATATCCGCCCGCATTATATGCCGGGGGGATAAAAAAAACCACTAAAAATAATCCACTGTTCAATCCTCTAATAACACTCTAATGCCACTAACTCTGTTGCCAAAGCAAAAACTCTGCCTCTGCTCTGCTTAAAATCACAGTATTTATGAAGACTAGCAACATTCTGGAAATATTTACAGGATTCCTGGGAAATCCCGCCCTCTCCAGACAGGAAGGTGCCAAAAGCTTCTAGAAAGCACTAGTCTATTTCAAAGAAGAGATATTACGTCAGATTATGTTTTACAACAGACACACCACCAGAGGGTGCCAAATGAACAAAATAAATAGCTGACCAGCAAGGCAGCAAAAACAGCATGTAACAAATCTCCATTTACAAATGATATACAATGCTGTACATAAAATACTCATACATAACACCTCCCCTCTTTGAGAAAAGAAAGGCTTGCTAAAAGCTTTCTTTTGTTAAAATTAACACAGTATTATAATCAGTATAATCTTGAACTTGAAAAGTATAATTGATCATTATATCAATCATATACATAACAACCAGTGCAATTTTCACAGTCAAATAGAAAAGTAAAATTACATTTTTTACAATCAAATAAAGAAATAAAATTACATGCGTAAAGGGTATCTGGGATAACATTATCTTTTCCCCTGATGCGAGAAATATCTAAATCATACTCTTGCAAAAGCAAACTCCATTTTAGTAATCTTTGATTCTGGTTTTTGATCTTATGCAAGAATGCGAGGGGATTGAGATCACAGAAGACCTTGATGGAAGTAGGTGAACAAGTCAAATAGACTTCAAAATGTTGTAAAGCCAAACAAGTGCCAAACATTCTTTTTCAATTGTTGAATAGTTTTTCTGATGTTTATCAAACTTTTTGGAAAAGTAACAAACAGGATGATCTACTCATCAGTGTCTTTTAGCAGTGAAACTGCGCCTGCACCAATATCACTGGCATCAACAGCCTACTTGAACGCCTTTTTGAAATTAGGAGATGAGAGAACTGGCGCCCTTTTGAGGATAGCTTTCAGCTGGTGAAATGAATTTTGACATTTTTCATCCCAAACAAATTTTGCATTTTTCTTCAGTAAATTTATCAAAGGTTCAGAAATGATGGAGAAATTTTTACAGAATTTTCCCTAGTAGCCAGCCATCCTTAGAAATGTCATTAGCTGTCTTTTTGTTGTAGGCTCAGGAAATCCAGTGATAACTTTGACTTTTGCATCAACTAGTTTGACTTGACACTGTCCTACAATATGACCTAAGTAAACAACTGTAGCTTTACAAAAATAATTAAAATGATTTTTGGCTGAAATAAGGACACCAAAATGTGACATCAAAAAGTTTTTATCAGAAAAGATGATGGAAAATAAAATAAATAATTATCATGAGCATTCGCCCATAGTTAATTACTCACATTCCAGTGAATAAATTCCACTCTGTCACAAAAATTTCCTGGTCAGGACATAGAACGATTTCAGACTGAAATTATGGGGTCACGGTCGTCGCCAGACGTGTCCGCTGTGCTAATGACTGTTACCACGGCAGGCAGGTCAAGTGAGCGGCACTGCTCAAATATACTGCTACTCCGCAGAAGAACTGACTTTCCTTACGTGGATAAAACAACTTTTTGATCGCTAATTTCTGCCGGGTTTGAAAAATATTAACTTAAATATTAAAAATCATGATGTGTCCAGTAAATGACGACTGCTACCGAAGACAAATTTAGATTTTTATTCTGTGATTATGCGCATCAATATAAAGATTTTTCATGTCCTATGGAATGACTCTGTGCACAGATTTTATCAACAATGAAAGTTTTCCCGTGTGCTGGTGTTAGTCAGCTGATTTCAGCGACCATACCTTTTGTGCCCACCATTTTGTATGCAGCAAAGACTGTTAAGTGAAAAGGGAATTATGGTAAATACTGTCTGAATCCATCCTTACTTTAGATCGTTCAGCAATTGGCCATCCTCCTCCAAGGTAAAACGTTACTAACTGCTATTTTCATGACTTTTTTGTATACTTTGCATCATTGATTTCATATTTTAGGATTATAACGCAATTTCTTATCATGCAGTGACAAATTAATTTGTTCCCATTTCAAGTCCTCCGTAATCCCTTGAGATGAAAGTCATGCTTCAGAATAATGTCGTCCTATAAAATATCAATTAATTGTATAGTTGATGCCACCCGTAAGGAGTGGTGACGACTTTCAAACCTCAATATGAATCTCCCCTGCGAAACATTGTTCAAGAACCTAAACAGCTCAAGAACACTTCAGGAACTGTTCTTGAACTGTTCCTAAAATATTCCTGAAGTAAATTCTTGAACCTGAAATTCTTGAACAGTTCTTGATCTGTCCTTGAACAGTTCTTAACAAAAAATTCAAGAGCAAGAGAATTCTTGATCTGTTTTTGAACCATTAATTTGACAAGATGCAAAGAGTATGAAAATTGTTGATCTGTTCTTTAATCTTTTCTGACAACAAATTCAAGAACATGAAAATTCTATTAACCTCAATTCTTCAAAGGATATAAATGCACACAAAATGGAGATATTTGAATGGAAGATAAAGAAAACATTCATTTGTTAATTCACTATTCTTAGAATTTTGAGTTACCGAACGAAATTGGGGTATAGTTTGTATTGGACAATCTGAATTTCAAATATAAAAGAGACAACTAGAAAAGCATTCAGAGAGCGCAGACCTCTGCCAGGTGGTAGCAAAACCAAAAAGCACAGCGATTGGAACTCTGGCCCATTAGAAAGAATGGAAATCTTGAACTTTGGCGAATATCTCAGCTGTACTTTGGCCTTGATATGCCAAAATTTAATCACGTTCCTTGTCCTAATACCCACCTTCTCTGAAAATTTCATCCAAATCCATGAATCACTTTTTGAGTTATCTTGTAAACAAAGCAACAAACAAACAAATGCTGGCGATCACATAACCTCCTGCCAACTTCGTTTGGCGGAGGCAAGATCAATCCCTAGTTTAGCCAACACAAAATGAATATACATTGTTTGATATGAATGTGTACAAGCTATTTATACTACAACAAGCAATACATTCATACATTCATGTTTTAGTACTCACGGAAATAAAAAAAATGCCTTTTCATGTTTATTTATTTACTTGATTTTATTATGCAATTTTCACAAATATCTATATATCACACATATTCCCAATGTCTGGAGATATTTTCATTTAATAATTATCATAAACACTATTGTACAGGTAAAAATGCAGAAAAGTTGCATGATTTCCAGAATGAATAAAACTGTTTATAACTTAGGTCACAAAGAGTGATCAATTTCAAGAGCTACCTGCTAGGCAATTTGAAAATGAAGACTCACATGCATGAGCATCGTCATAGCAACTGTGCATGTGACAATCAAAACTATGAATGAACTCGCTGATATAGAAATCTTTCAACAAGAACAAGGATGTAAACATGTTCTCAAAGAAATGAAAATTATTTTTATGTCACATACCTCTCATGAAACACAATGAATGAATACAATTTCTTGTTAACATGATGCTGTTTATTATTTCTTCAGGTTATACATACTTCCAATTTGGACTGCACATCATTTAAACCAGTACCTTTTTGCACCAGACAAGTTTTCAGTTCATGAACTGTTCTTGAATTTAGGACCTGACTTCAAGAAGATTTAAGGAATTAATTGATGACTTATCAAAAAGTCTTCTTGATTACTTCAAGCATTTAATTCTTGAACTGTTCTTGAACAAAACATGAAGAATTTATTGTTCAAGAACATTGTAATTCTTGAAATAAAACTTCAAGAATAGTCTCATTTACTTTTCAAAAATTTCTCATGAACAGTTCAAGAATAATTCAAGAAAAAAATTGAAAAATGTTTCAAGAATTCTTTAAGAATAGTTCTTAAAATTTTGGCAAGGGCAGCATCTTCTTGCTTGCTTCATGGTCACACGCTTTTGTTACCCAGAATGGTGAAAAGAGACAGGCACGCACGCACGCTTGCACACATTTATATTAATTTAACAGTCATTTTATCATGCCACTCTTTCAAAGAGGAAGAGCAGTCCAGAACATACTTGCTGTTGGTGGACCGACCCAATATAGTGGACCATAGCTGCTGTTTTCAATCCCAGAAAAGTCCAAACAATGCAGTCATTAGACAAATATAATCAAAGCACAGCATAAGGAGGATCCAGCTGAGTAAGAAATGCTGATGATGTTTCTGGGTTTATGCAACTGACCAACAAGTCCTTAAATCTCAGGACCATGTCTGTGACTTTATTGAATGACTATCCTTATTTAACCATTAGTACAAACATTTTGTTGTGTAATTGACCAATGCTTGTAATACAAAGCATAACAAGACCAGAACAAAAAACATGACAGCTACTTCCTAGCTATTTCCTAAAGCCTGAAAATGTTATAGCACTATTAAAAAGACATCATTTCCACAGCATGGCTTACATTAATCTTCTCTCAAACAGGGATTTCACCAAATGAACATTACAGAAAAGTGATATGTTGTACAATCCAAACCCACAATGACCCCAAAATCGGATGGAAGACTGTGAGTTTTGAATCCTTTCTTTTACCTTATGGGGAAACATTTTTGTTACTGAGTCTGATTGCGCTTTTCATTATTTCTATTTGAAACAAATTCAGGCAGAGCCAGTTGACAGCTGTAGTGTATGTATCTCATTTACACTGCACATTAACAATCTGGCCTAAAAATCTCAAAATGGGCCCAAGGCAGCAGCTGTTGTCTCTTCACTCCATCCTCGCTCAAAATTTTGACATGCAGCCCCATGCTTCAGCCCAGGCCAGCACGGACATGGGGTGGCTTTCAGCACTTCTGACAAGGAAAGGGCTCGGACCCGATCCGCCCCGTCAGGCCCAAGCTTTGAAAAGACAGCTCTCCAGCATTTTTATTTTTTTAACAGGAGAAGAGCTGCTCAGTGTTGGTGGTCATGTATTAAAATGCAGAGGTTTCCTGCCAGCTCATTTTAACTCCACAGGCCCTTGTTTTGAGCTACTGTAAACAGAAACGCATATGGCAGGACCTTTATTCACAATTTCGTCAGTCGCAAAGAGTGTATTCATTGCCTAAGCCCAGTTTGGTATTTTCGTTATCCGCAACATAGGCGTTTCTATCAAAATGGGTTGAACAGTGCATTATAAAATCCGTCAATGAATACAGTTGGTGCTGAGCAGGCATTGTGTCAAACAACTTGTTTGCATTTTGACTCACTCAAACTACCTTTTAACACTAAAGCTGTCATACTGTGGTAGTTTCATGGGACTGAACCCCAGGCAGTGGAGCTGTTCGCAAATAAAAGCATATGATTGGGACTGTTTTCTTTCCCTTCTTAATTTTCACTTTCATTATGTGCCAAATAAATCATTCATAAAAACTGGCAGTGGGATCTAATACAAAAGGGAGAGAGAAGAGGTATTTTCACACGTGATTATTTTTGTTGTTTGAGGGAAATTTAAATGATTAACTTCAGTATTTATCTTGTTTTAATATCATGAGTACAATTTCACATACAGCTAAAAAAGACTGACATCTTTTCATACCTAATGAACCAACCTCTATCTCCCCAATAAGTAGATCTGTTCTCTCTCAAGAAAAATGTTCCTAGCAGAGCCCATCAAAGTTACGTACTTGTTCTTCATCTGACAGAATGAAATTGCCAGCTAGCTATAGGGTAAATCTCACGATTTTAAAGGGAATGACAGCGGCTGATATGATTGGTTTCAACCAAACCAAATCCCCCACCATGCCTACACATAACTGATTCATCTTAAAATAATGTTTGTGAGAACATCATCGCATTTATGCCATCACCTCATGTCATCAAATTGCTGACTAAAATAAGAAGCAGGTAGTTTTGATCTTTAATGCCGTTAGCACTGGCATATCCCAACTACGTTTAGGTCATCAAATTAGGGTTACGTATCGGGGACATGAGAGCGAAGCTGATGAATCAACACAGTAAATCAAAAACAACCAATTTGCTCTTTGCTGTTCAACTAGAAACCAATCATCTGTCATTGTCTGCAGAAACATCAGTTAAGACCAAATGACAAATGTAAAGCATGCAATTTCACATTTCAGTTCAACTGAATGCACACTGCACATCCAAGGTATAATTAATTAAGCATATTTGAAAGCTAAACTTAAACAAAATAGCATGCAATATTATTAATATGCTCCGCTAGGAAAGTTCAGAGTTCCAAGCACAATTATGAACAATAATAGCAAGCAAATCTCAGCTGATAGAAATATAATATCTTTGACAGGTATACTAAAATGTATTTCAGTGTTTAAACACTTGTCATTGTTGAGCCGATACTACAATCGTTTTTTGTAAGACAAAAAGAATGAAGTAATTACTTTGAGTAGAAAACTAGAGCAGAGTGAATCAAGTACACTTCAGATGAGGGAGGAGTTGAGAGGAGGAAATATTGAAAGTAGAACTAAACCCCTCTAACATCCTTACTAATTAAAATGCAATCGTTTGCTGTACTAAACTGTTAAGCAGAGCATTAAGGGGTTAAGCTTTTTCCCATGTGTATTTCCATTTGGAGCAGGTCAGTTATTTCTAAGACCCCCTTCATAGAAGAGGAATTAGAAATTTCATCCCCATATAAGGATAAAAAGGCTTTCTGCGTGATACAATACAGGTCAAAAGTCTCTGATGAGATCAAATGTACATTATACTACCCACCATGCAACCTGATCACATTGCATTGAAAACAGCGGATGGATGATGGGTGTGCACAGGTTTAATGATAAATTTAATGATAAATTTCATCACTCTCAACTTCCATTAATCAATTAATACTCTTTCAGATATGAAGATGCTATTTTGATGAGGCTAGCACTAGTCTTGCTCTCCTGAAAGTACAGAGCATTTGCCTGTTTCCTCTAATGAAGTCATTATCATTGACGTCATTAGACAAGAGGTCCCTACCATCTGTTTTGTTTGCAGACACCCCTCTGATCTCAATGACCCACCCTCCAACACTCTACAACAAACAAACACACACACACACACACACACACGCACATGCAGACTTACACACACAAACACACACACACATATTGTACACAAACTGCCCAAGTATCAGGTGAATCAAAATGCAATTATGTACACATTCAAGCATGACTTTAAAATCATGTAAATTGATTACATAACCGAAAAATCACTTCAGCTTTCACATGAGATATACAAATGTAATGCCTAACAGAATGATCACAGCCACCGGTTCCTTGTTTTTCCAAAAAACACTCCTTTTTTTCTTACTGGTGAAGCAGCAACCTCTTATGTAAGCTTTGAATTATCCTCAACATGCTTTGCCTTACAGTGATTCAAGCTCAGCTACTTCCTGACATTTAGACGCCGAAAGGTCGCAGCTGAAATTTTACATTTACAAATAAGATCAGCAAATGCTAATGAATTCATGAATATAAGTAATGGCAAAGGGTGACACTGTCAACATATGTTAGCTCCAGGGTACTGGGAAGAGGGGAGACCAATGCAGAATTTGGCCATGCAAGCCTAACCAAAATTACCAAACAGCAACTAATGAAGTCAACACAGCCTCCTGAATTCAAGTACACCATTCATCACATCTCTTGTAATTACCATTCTACTCCAATTGTGAACATGGTCCAATCTTGGCACTGTCTCAGTCACACTATACTTCTTCCATAATTTTGCTATGGACTTCTTAAAATGATTTTCTTTCAAGAAAATGACATGGCCAAATTTCAAAACGTTGCTCAAACGAAGAATAATAAATGGAGGAAGTAATCTCTCTGAAATTAATGCACTGGTTCATAGATGATCAAAAAAAATAAATGAATAAAAATAAAACAATTATGACATTCCCAGCTGTAGGCCAAAGCAATACATCCGCCAATACTGATTCAGGCGCAGCACCTCGAATCATTAATTAGTAATCATCCTGAACTAAATTCAATGCAGAGCAATTCATATTCAAAATGCAGATCATCCACAGACAAGCAGCGCAAAAATGTATGTGTCAACTGTAAGTTGATGTTTCAACGGGCACTGAGTGACAAATTTGTCTCCAATTAAACCGGCAAATCTTCTTCACACGGGAAAGGAAAAACTTGACGTTCTTATGTCTAAAAGACAATTTTTGATTGGTTCAATCTCAAAAATTGCACAGCATCCATTCACATTAATTTTCATTCTGCATATATACATTACACAAATTCCCCACATTAGATCAGGAACCATATAGCATCGCACGACATTAACATGTTTGCAGTGCACTGTATAACCTAATCCCCTGATTCCTAAGGATTATATATGTATATGGGTATTTTTTTTTCAATACGGGCACTTTTTGGATGTCTTTTTTTTATTTTAAAGTTGTCTCATTCTTTTTTTTCCCCCAGGGGTAGAGTTGCCACTAAGCTACTCAAAAAATCACGAGGCAGAGCTTAAGCCAAAGCAGAATTCTTTGGGAAGGCCATTTTAATTTTGCTGTGTCCTCGGATCCACTCAACGCCATTACTTTTTCAAGTGAGGAACTCCTCTGGTACATTGTGATATACCAGAGTTCTGAAGCTGAGTGAGTATCACCCTTTTCAGTGCCTCTGATTGAAACTGATAAACCATTACCATTTACCATTACCATTTTACTCACCTCCACAACCAATATTGGTAACAGAGTTGAGGTTATGGAGTTGAGTTTTTTTCAGAAAAGTAGAATTTTCCATGCACCGGCGCAGTAAAGTTTGAGGCTTCCTACCGTACCATGGAGGGTTTGCACAAGTACCATACAGGCCAGCAGACAGTGCCATTTCTTCGCAAGATTATCGGGAGAAATACACGAGGTGGTACACTGGTGTCGGTAAACAGCATTGTTAGTGAACGAGATTCTGAATGTCTAAGATCCAGTTTTGAGGTTTACTGTCTTACGTGCGTTTAAAATATGGCTCCTGGACAGTGTCATTCATGTTTTTGATTTTCTTATGTATTGATAGGCCTAATACACTCAAAATATTATTTTGTTAAAATTTAAGAAAAACTAATTTGTTACGCCTTGGTAACATTAATTTGTCGATCCAACAGAATCCAATTTGTTATTCCAACAAAAATTTTAACAAAATACATTTGTTACTTCTCCGCACGTCATTAGCGAATTTTCTGTTGTCACTTTTCATTGGCGAGAATCGATCACTTGCTCCAATTTCAGTGTCATCTGACTGCTGAGGATCTTGAAATTAGCAGGAACACAACGGCAAGTCAAGTTTTAACCATAGATATATATATATATATATATTTAGAACACTAGATTGCTGATGATGTCATATTTACATTATCCAAAGTGAAGCACTAGGCCGCCATATTGATACACCCAACTTCTTCTTCTTGAGAGGCCCATTTCAAATAAGTCGATATAAGCGTTAAAACGCCGAGAAGTGCGGCTGTCTTTTGCAGCAATATTCATTTGAAAGGCTGTAATAAACCATTTCATGGGTAAGTTAACGTAGAAAGGCAAATTTTTCACTTTTAACATAAAAAAATTGCGCTTGCTGCTAGCTAATTAGCCGTCCGATTGACTTGAATAGAGTGCTGACTAAAACCAAAAAACGTTGCGGGGACTGCACTGACTTAGCAGTTAATAAAATTTACAAGGTGGCTAACAAGCTAGCTTCTTGTAATTGACATTCAAAGACAATATTTTTTACCTGCATAATATTTAAAACAGTGGACAAGTCACTTTGTCTGTTTGTGGGCTACAGAGTTCCAAAAGACAAGGAGGGAAGAAAGGCTTGGCTGTTAGAAATCAGGAGAAAAAAACTTTCTCTATCCCCTCGATCCGTGCTGTGCAGTGATCATTTTTGAGAGCAGTGTTTTAACGGGACGGAGCAAAGATGACGCATAGTAAAGGAGTAGCCAGAGTTAACTAGCGCTTCTTTTTAATAACGCCATATGATTCAATATAAACAATTCGGTTGACAGAAGATGTACTCAATAAAGGTACAATGATGTGAGGAAACCACAGAGTAATTTAATAACGTATACGGACATTCATCGACGTTTGTTATAACGGCGAATGCTACCAAGCAATTATCTTATCAGACGGTCATTAAAAGCCTCGGTCACGTTAACTTTTCTGCTTGCAATAACGGTGACAATGAGTCACATTTCGAATGGAATATGCATGCCATTCTAAACACCATTTTGAACAAGATGTGTTTGTGAAACACTGATGCCCCCGTACATAACATGCACATGCTAACCATTAAAGGCCTATCATGAGTCAATCAAAGGTTAAAGGTCAAGGTCACAAGGTCAACATTCATTACCTCATCAGAAAGGCCTTATCCTAAGGAATACATATGCCAGGTATCAAATGCCTATTACTAGCTAATGAGAAGTTTAGGCCCATGTTAAATTTTTTTGTCCCCGAACGTCATGCTCCAAGGTCAAGGTCAGAAAGTCAAAAGTCATGACCGCATCTGAAATGCCTTCTCACAAGGAATGCATATGCCAAGTATCGAAGTCCTATCATGAGCCGATCAAAAGTTATAGCCATGGCAAAGTGCGGACAGACAGACAGACGGACGGACAGACGGACAGGTGAAAAAGTATATAAAAATTCTGTGTGGCCAGTGTGTGCTCACTGATCCAAATCTTCCATAATAAGCCAGTGCCAAGTCCACTGTGTGTTTGCATTGCTAAAATACCAAAAATTGTTCAGACACAATCCCTTTGATCTAGCATTTGCAGACTAACTCTGCAGATTTTATGCCTTGAATCTCACCACGATTGTATAAAGGCAACACATTCTTTGCTTTTAGGGGTAATGACAAATAAAAACCCAGTATCAAATCATTCAGTGGAAGTGTAGACATGAATTAAACTGACATGTCGACTTTAGAGGAAGCACAGCATTTTTTTTTGCCGTGTCCTGAGTCATAGCATATCAAAGCAGCAATGAGGTCAGAGCAACTCTCCAATATGGAACAAAGTCATCTACAGCACAGTAAAATGGAGGTTTCACTCAAGAGGCTTCACTGTAAAAACTAAAAAGCAGACCAAACTTCAACAAAAATAAAGGCAACCAGCTGCAATGCATTTTTTGAATGTATTCAACTCAAAAACTTCAAATCCCACTGGATGCACAAACTCATTTTTGCAAGGACTTGGATCTTTAAGTGTTCTTGATAAAATCTCAGAGATTGATACATAAAAGCGATTGACTCACTGGTCACCGCAGGGTTTCCAAATGGACAAATCTATACTGTATGGTCATAGAATACAGGTCAATGAAAGTGATGATTTATGAGAAAATGTGGACCAAAGTACTACTAGAATGAGAGGTCAACACATTTTATATTTGAGGTAAATGTCCCTGATTTGTAATGCAATTTCTATGAAAGTCCATAGTCACAGAACACAGTAAATGACTGATGTCACACCATTTTTTTTCCCCACAAGTAACGACATGGACTGTCCAATGGCTAGTATGCCCTCATCAGGCAGAGGGGCTATTGTTACCTGATCAATGCAGAAGAGAAAGCAAGTGCAATATACAGCATCATTAAACTGCACATTCAGAAACAAGCGCAGATCAAAACTAAATCAGATAAGTTAACATTCTCATTATGAAGCTTGGTTGTCTGGGCTACGTGAGAAGGTATAGAATTTATAAGTGCCCGGCTTGAAACAAAAGCTCACAAGCTCTGGCGATTCAGAGAGGTACTGTAGCTGGAATAAAGAAAAAAAAAAAGATTTCCCATTGGAGCCTATTATAAAATTCTATGCTTCGGCTCTGTGGCACTATTTTAGACAACATATTCAGATCCTAATACCTACTCCTGAGACAACAAGTCATTTTGTTCAGACATTTCCTAAACTCCGTAAAAATTGCGGACCCATATATGGATCTGACAAATACAGCTGCTGTATTCAAACCTATGGAACTTTAGGGCATTTTCCATGGCATGTGATGCTGTGGCCTTAAAAACATTAAGTCCTAGGTTTGAATTTTCCTCTGTAGCTTCAGTGAAGTTCAGAAACCAGCAGATACAGTTAAAATTCAGACCAGGAATCAAGCGCAGAGGCAGAGGACAATCCAACAGGTAGGTTTATTGACAGAAAAATGGTAATGTGGGGACGGGACCCAAGAGAAAGATATGAGGGCAGAACCCCAAAGGGCAACAGCACAATTCAGTACAGATGTATTGGATGAGGCAGGGCTGCCAGTCATCAGGCAGTGGCTTCCAGGATGGCAGCTGGGTAGAGTGCTGACTTTGCAAGAGCTGAACTGTCCTACAGGAGGATGGAGTAGCTTGAGGGGAACTCGGTTCCAATCCTGATGACCGTGGAATGATTGGGAGCTTTTTCCCAGCAAACCGGACAGGGGAATCGACTTGGAAGGATTAAAAAGAATGCGGTCCAATTCCTTAACCCTGAATAAGGCTTGGAAGCTTGTTCCTATTAAACTGCACAGAGGAGTTGACTTGAGCTGGGTTAACCGAGCTCAACCCTGGACACTGAGTCGGCTTGGAAACTTGTTCGATTTAACTGACTAAAGAAGAAAGCATCCACAGATCGCCGTCATTAAAGGTAACGATACACTTAATAAAGAGGAAGAGTTATTCTCTGGGAATACTGACTGGGTCTCAGCATGAGTGATTTACAATCTAGCAACTTGCAACGCAAAGCAGGGGGTTTAAATCAGACGTGGGCATGATTAGAATCATGATTGATCACGATTGTGTAATCGTAATCAATATTTTCAATAGTGTGTGATCGTAATTGTAATAAAGATTTTGAATACATGAGTAATCGTAATCGTAATCAAGTCAGTTGTAATCGCAATTGTAGGTCTGTAATCGTGCCCATGTCTGTTTTAAATACACATTACAGAGCCATCAGGAAATAACGATGAAACGAGACGCAGTTGGGGAGGGTAATACACGTGAGATGCAAACCAATCAAAGGCGACAAATTTCTAATTGACAAGCAAGTTGCTGAGTTGCTGAGAAGAAATGAGAGGCATTCCCACGAGTGTTGTGAGAGGTATAGAATATGTACAATATGACATTGTCCTCCAAAATGGAAAAAAAAGAGCTTTTTCTGACTTTGAATCTACTTCTGGGAAAACTTCAGTGAAAAGTTAAGGAGTTGAAAGTTCACTGGCAAATGCACAAAAATCATCAGTGGTACACAAGTTTATGGTGTGTGGCCACAAGGAAAGAGCATATGGCTCGTGAATTGAGCAGAGGGGGGCCGAGCCTTTCAGCTGATTGTACGGCTTCCTCATCTGCCTGATTCCATTTAATGGAGCCAGAAGACCAAGAGTTCTAACATAAACGATTCCTGATCCAATCGCTATCTACAAAAACCTAATTATTGGGCGATAACACGTTGAAAATAAACTACAACACTTGTGCAATTATGTTTTTCTAGACTATTTGACTGCCATGATATCATACAGTCCTGACCTTGAGCGTTGCATGAGGCCTATGAGACCTATGAGACCTGAATTGAGTTTATGAAATCTTGGCTACATTCTGCAATTGTTATTGCAGTCATTACAATAAAATGCACCTAGCTTTCCAGCTAGCCAAGCAAGAGAAGCAATAAAATGCCAGATTTACAGTGATAGTGTACGAACTACTCTTAGTTGGGTAGAGTGCATGAGGTTTAAATCAAACGTACTTTTCAAAAGCCTTGCACGTTACGTGGATAAACCTGATTTCCCAGAACTAATGTTGTGTGAAACCTTGAAATTAATGAAACACTGTATGTGTGATGAGGCATTTTCCATATACAGTAAATATATACATATTCTGTGCCAGCTATGTGTGCAAATACTATATTGTCTGCCAGTGAGCACTGCATATTAATCCACATCATAAAATTCAATGTTCCCTTATTATGCCATTAAATATATAAACCAAGAAAAGGGGAAGTTAAAAACAAACCAGTTTGCAATGCAAAAGGGTGGTGATAAAACATGTGCATAACCCATTGCATTATACAGAATATGAATAAACCATAAATATAATGGAATATAATGGTCCAGCTTATTCCTTCTGCCAACAAACACACACTCTCTGTTATGCAGGCATCTTACTGTCGACCCCTCCTCAGGATGTATGACTGAGACAATTTCATTCGTGTAGAAATTGAGTTAATTCAAGAACCTCAGGCCATCAGTATGTCAGTTGCTTCAAGCTCACCATAAAAGAGAGACTGTGACTAAACCGCTTCAGTATTAAATGCAAATGCAAGCCTATTTCTTTTAGTTTGTAATTGCTGAAAACACCATCACTCAGTTGTCAAGAAAGCCTGAAGCTGGACAACATGAGGGACCATCTGTATGTTTGCACAGGGCACCCACTCTCAGTATTGGTTTTTGACAATAAACAGAAACTATGATTAACAAATTAATGTACATTTTAGTCCCCTAGCACAGTTGGGTAAGTGAAATTTGGTGATAAACAGGCCATTTTGTGAGGGGGGAAATTAGCACTTATGTTTATACTCTGTGGGCCAAGCCTTTGGTATGTGCAAAACATTTCAGCACATGCAAAACTGATAAAGCTAGTTATTGGTGCCAAACAAATACGCAAACCAATCATTAGCCATGTAGAGCCCTTTGATACAGAGAGACAGAGACAACTCAGGATTTGATGCCATTTTGTTTCCATTGCGCAAAACCGTTTGAACAAAGCTAGTCATGCACTAGCCCACGGTAATGAGTACAGGGTGTATTGTGCAAGGCAGAGACAGTTACTGTGCTTAAAATAGAGGAAGCACAAAAGTAATTATAAGTTTTCCAACCTTTTGCTGCACCTACAGACACAGCAACCCATCAAGTTGATGAATTTTGAAGATGAACTGTATCTCAGAGACAGTACATTGGGTAAGAACTCATTCACAACAAGCCTCAGTAATACGAGGGAAACAAAATGGCTCCATATGTCACGTGACCTGATTTCTCTTGAACCCTCATGTCAGTTCTATTAAGGAACTCTAGGCCATGTTACTGGTTGCGCATGTCCTAAAAGGTTTTTTAGTAACTAAAGTTAACAAGAAGAGCACCGCCAACGGTGCATAATACGCCCGTCATGAACATGGATCAGGAAGTGGACAGACAACATGATACCAATATCCAACAGACAACAACCCCATGTGACCTTTGTCTGTGACCTTGACCTTGGAGGGAGGGCCGTAAACATGGTACGCGACACTCCGCTCAGTGATTATACACGTGTGTGTGAAATATCATGGATGTATCTGAAGCGGTTGAGAAGTTATGCTCCGGCCAAGCCCCATCTGGGCCCCATGTGACCTTTGACCTTTGCCAGTGACCTTGACCTTGACCGGGTGAATAAAATCATGGTGCGCGACACAGCGCCTAGGTGATCACAACGTCGCGAGTTCGAGCCCCAGCGTACCCACCGGCAGAGGTCGGCAGCTTTTTCAGAGTAGCGCACAATTGGCTATCGCGCTACAGGGTTTCAAATTGGGAAGGGACTGCCGGATTTGGGTATATAATGTATCAGCTTTGTTCGTTGCTCCAGCGCCCCCTGTTGGCCAGAGGGGCGCTCGTCAGGAAGACTCCGGGTTGGTTCATGTCCGGGTATCCTCCGCCCTAGTTCTGAACTTGCGAAGATTCAACAAATGAGTGTATAAGAATCAGTGGCAGACAGGCACGTGCTTCGAAGGAGAACCGTGAACTGTCTCACTATCCTGAGTTGGCAGCAAGGGGTCGCATACGAGCAAGCTTTGTACATAGTTCCCCAATTGGGCATTCCAGATTCGGGTGGGATTGGAGATGCCAAATTTAAAAAAAAAAAAAAAAAAACCTGAAGTCGATGGAATTCAAGGGACTATGACTGCTTGAGAGACAGACTACTTTTGCTTCCACTCGTCCGTTGGGAGTGTATGACGTAAAAGCATTTTCATTCATTCGATGGAGTGACATTATCATTCGCTCCCTATTTGGTAATGTTAGGGGTAACGTAGCATTCATTTCCTCCCTGCAGCACAGTCATTTTCTTCTTCTTCTATTCTGCTCCAGTTCTACCACTTTTCTGCGCCATCTTCCAGCTTTCTGCTTCCTGCCCTGGGGCCTCATGGGCCATTTACAACATCCTAAAAATAACAAGCACATCTCCTTTCTGATGCAATCCTGTCCAAAATCTTTGCTTACTCATTCCATGATTTTTCCTGCACACCCAAAATAAAGCTTTCTTTACCCCTTTCTTATATTATGAATGTCTGAAATATCTAGTTTGATTTAGATTTTATATGGAATCGAAGAAAACAATATATTTTAAAATATGAATAATAGTCATTAAGAGTGGGCTATATTTGCTTTCATGTTGATACTGCACAATATCTATTTTAATGTACCTCCATGGTGAGGCTGCATTTTTAAATTCCTGAAAGTTACACTGATGTTCCGCACTTCAGGTCAAGGGCTTTTACTGAATGTCAATAAGTGATTATTAAAGTAATTTTTAAATGTAATTTGCAGTGTATTATTTACTTTCTTCAAACATCCCTTTGCCTTGCATTCTGTGCGCCTTCTGAGTTTGAAGTCAAATGCTCATATTAAAAATTCATGTTGAATAAATCTATCAAAATAACAAAGGCAGTTCTCTTCTTTAGCATACCAATAGCTAAACAAAAATTCTCATCAACCCAAAGTAGTGTGACCTTCCATTAAAAACAATATATTTGTGGTTTTGGATTCGTTGCCAGGGTGAATGAATGCTAAATGCTTGGCAAGGAAAACGATGGGAAAAACAGGAGTCTTCCCCTAATAGGTCGCAGCAGAGTCTTCTGAGCATCCAATATGCAGTGAGGGTAGCCCACCACACATGGGAAATACATGTCTCCGCGCTGCTGACGTCAGGAGCTGCCAGCCTTTGATGTGGAAACTAATTAGCCAGGTTGATAATTACATAATACCGGATGGATCTGAAAAGCTGTTCTCAGGCCTTTTGTTAGGCAGCCAATGGCAGTCCTGTTGCGAGGAGCGTAATCCATCTCCATTTCAATACAGAAATGTAATAAAATGATCTGTGAATTGATAGAATTTAATGAAAAGCTGAAGTTGGCAATGCATCTTAATAAACTGTGCATGTCGGGCAATATATTTAAAAATGAAGCTAAAAAAAGCTGCTCAAGGGACAGCTGTACTGTAATTCTTCGCTAGTTCAATAGAATTCCACCTCACACACAAGCGGCATTATAGTCTTTTAACAATCAACTGAAAGTACATCCGCTCAATCCAAACATACATACCGTATACATATTGCAAAGTTATGAGTCAAGTCAGATTCAAAATAATTGGTATCCTTGATAATTATGAAGTAAAAAGCCACATATACAGCAGTACTATATATTAGAAAATGTAAAATAAAAGTTGCACAGAAGTACAGAAGCAATATACAATACATCCATGTTTATTACATTTTTCCATTTTTGTACCAGCAGCATGCTATGGAACCACAATTATAATATTTTGAAGTATTTTATCACGGGGTACTTCATATATATTTCAGATCTAATTGGCAATACAGTGTTTCAAAACATGAAATGTCCCAAATGTCAAATATTTAATTGTGAAAAAAATGTAGACCTCTGAGGAAATACAAATGCACAATCAAATTTGAGTCCTTCCATGGTTATAATAACTATGTATATCATAGCAAGGACATGATAGTGCACAAGATGCTCAAAAGTATATGCTCAAATTGATGTGGAAAATCCAGTTTGAATTGGTGGTTTTAAGCACACAATCTGATGCTCTGAATGAACAGGTGGAATAAGACATTTGAATGTAGATTTTTTAAAATCTATTTGAATTATATGGTCGCTTCAGAATTGGAATGGAACAGATATAGAGGGTTTGGAGCGCAATGGGCATACGTCCATTTTAGAGGTTTTGAGAAAAATTGATTTTTAGGTTTCCAAGTGCTCTATTAAATCAGGTATTTTATATATATATATATATATTTCACCAGTCACTCTTTTGCTGCAAGGTTCAGAAGAATATTGAACACCTAAGTTTTCATAGGAGTGTAACCACAACATCATGCTCAAAATTGCCAAAAATGGACGTCACCTCAGTGCTCCAACAATTCTAGCACATGATGTGACATAACACAATGGTGATTGGTTGAAGGCAAGTTCATATGCAATGGAAGACAGACTATTCTGTAATAAAATTCATGTTTATTCATTAGCTGATATAAAGCTGTGACAGGGGGGTAAAAATCTCAAAACCACAAATTTTGGACATGTAACATGTAACCACTGTGCTCCAAACCCTCGATATTATTAACTTCATCTTCCCAGGAGAAAATGTACTTTACAAGAGAATGTTCTTAATTTACCTCAGACAGGAGATGTTAAACTTTTAAAAAAATCCATGAGGCTGAATCAAAGTGGTACTCAACTCCGGAGAAAAGGTCAAAAGTAAATTCACAATAGGCAGTCAAAGCTAAAGTAAACCAGAGAAATCCCCCGGGTTCTAAAACTAAACTCCTAGTAGATTCCCATGGCGGCAAGCTCAACTGTCCCAGTTTTTATGATGCAACTGTCATTGATGCATTCTCATAGAGAAGATACAACTATGTTGCATTCAGCAATTTTGTCTGCTTCAATTACAGTTGCTGTGGAGCTACACAAAAAAATTGCATATTTACAGTGAAATTGTTCATTAATAAATCTCTAGGTTTTCACTACCTTTTTTTTTCTTTTTGGAAACACTATGAAAGTGATACAGGAAGATGAGCTTTAAAGCACAATTATTCCTCCATGCCACGTATGTTATTCATTTTTCTCTTTATATTTTTCACTTGAAACACAGCAGCCCACCCAAACATTGATAGTTGTGAGATTTTTTCACGTTTTTTTTTCCCCCGAGAATTACATGACTAGGAAGCTACTATTGTGATCATTTATCATTAAATAACTAAATAAATCAAATAATAAACATAAAGAAATTCACTTTTTTTTCTATCAAAAAACACGCAATCATTGCCATAACCCTCATGTGAATCCTCTTGTGTGTCTCTTTGCAATTCAGCAGCCTGCATGTCTGTCAGGTGTATGCATATTGTGATTGGTTTGCATCTTGTGCGTTTTTCCCCACCCAGCTGAATCTCATCACAGGGTTGTCTCCTAATGACCATGACACGAGTGCTCAAGCCCCTCTGGTTCATGTGCAAGTTGCTGGATTGCAAAATCGTATTCCTACTGAAATGCCAGTCATGTTTATTACAGTAGCAGAACTTCTTTATCTATTTTTAATGCAACTGGTACTTAAGTGACAGCCTTTTCTCTAAGAAGTCTTTGTCATTTCAAACAAGCCTCCAATCCTAATCAGGGTCCAGGATTGGGATCGAGTTGAAGTTAACTGTACTCAAACCTGTTCATCTATTCAGTTATCAAGAACAAGCTTCCAGCGCTGATCCGGGTCCAGGACTGAGACTGCGTTCCTCTCAACCGCCCTACTCATCCTCTAAAGCAGTTCAGAGCTGGCAAAGTCTGTACAACAGCTGGTTGCATCCTGGAAGCCACAGGCCGTGAGGCCGGCGCTGGGCAGCCAAACTTAGCCTATAACATCTGTGCTGAGCTGTTTATTAGGGTTCTGCCCCCTCTCTACTATCCACTCCTCTATGCAGAGGTTCCTTCCTAAGTCTGTATCCTATTGCTGTCAATAAACTACCAGTTGGGCTGCACATCTAACTCTGCACTTGATTCCAAGTCTGGACTCGGGAGCATAACAGTTATGTTTCAACACAACACTGCTGAGCAGTTGAAAGTCAATCACATCAGAGATGTGGGGGGATTTCTTTCCTCGACTGACGTGACCTGGTATGTATAACAAAAAGATTAAGTTTTGTGACTGCAACGCCAAATGCATTATACACCAAATTATAGTTCATTCTAGTAAACTGTCCTGAAACTTTTAACATTTTGAGCACAGAAAAAGATGCTGGGCTGCGCGAGGTTGCTCTGATAAAAGTTCATTTTTGCAATAATTTCTCAGTATGTTGCTGTGAGGTGATTTTTCCATCCAAACGTATTAGTAAAACTGGTAGAAACCATTAACAACCTAAGCCCAATGATCAGTATACAGTATAGCCTTAAAAACACTCTCTGGGTTGCTTGTGACACTTAGGGTGTTTCCACACAGGTAGGCCATTTAAACTCAACATAAGGCAAAGTAAAATGAGGCAAACAATCACTGGAACATGTAATGACAATGCTATTTTTTTTTTCTAATAATGACTTACCTGACCATCACTCATGCCCTGTGCTTTTAATTGTTAAAAAAGTAATTACATGGGGTGCCGTACCTATAATGATCAGATACAGAGATTTCAGAATATATTTGAGAGGGACATCTGATTGACATGACGCTCAGTAAGCTGTCCAAATATTCCACCATATTCCCTTCAGTCTGGGTAAAAGATTGATAACAGATTTTTTTTTGCAGCCATTTTGTGCAGTGGGACTGCCACTCATGAGATAGTAACATAAAAACTGTGCCATCATTTGATCACAAAGACAGTCCTTTCTGAACAAGCAAAATGGACAAAAAGGTATACAGTATAACCACAGGTCAACTCAAGCCATTCTAAAGCAATGAGTAGAACTTGTAAGTTAAAGGCCAATGACCACCGGTTAACATGCCATTTATTAAGTAAGCCCAAATGGTCATCATTCCTGACTGAGCGATTCTGCTGGTGAGGCATTGCTTTATTTCATTATTTATCGGACAGGAAACAGTTATCTTATTAGGGCAGCTAGCGTAATATGAATCACTGTCCTTTTTTATTGCACTCACGGAGAGGCTCGTGGTAGAGAGGCGGCAGGACTCGGATTTATTACAGCCCTCGTGCCACTGACTGCACTGTGAAGCAATCTGAGGAGTGAAAATTAAACACTCCCTTATAAGGGACAGATACATAGCCCCCGGCACACAGTCCTTACAAGTATTGAACCATCATTTTTAAGCTGCCACCTTATTCTCTATCTCTCTCCCTCTCTCTCCCTCTTTATCTCTCTCTCTCTCTCTCTCTCTCTCTCACATCTCTCTTTCTGGCTTTTTTTTCATACTCTGTTGGATTTCAATTTTATCCTGTGCGCCCACAGTGGCCAAAGAGTTGTCCTGTTGTCTCAACTATTTCATGCCGGAACAGGCGCCAAGACCTCTCCCACAAACCCTGACTAGGAACAAACGGTTACATCACGGGTTCCCACCTTACTCCTGGATTACCCATGGCCTTTATGCTTTAGATGTGTCGATGATTTAACGCACTGAATTCAGCAGAGCAGCTGGTTGGTGAAATTCTTGATGAGCTGAACTGGGTGTGTCGAATCAGGGCAACGTCTAAAATATGAAGGGCCGGGGTACTCTAGGTTGGGTTACACATTAGATAGACATGTAGTCGCTTCATACCAACTGCCTACGCACTACGTATGAACACAGTTATGGAACAGGAAGAATACCACAGACTGTGATCCACTTATTTCTAAAAGTTACAATCTGATAGCTGGACAAAACCACTATAAAAACAAGAACTACATTGTCACTGACTATAATCCAGCACTTCACATCAGCACAAATGACCAACAAACAGAAAGGAAAATCTATTTGCAGGGGTCAAAGATGATGAAGGGACAGGAAAATGTACTAGTATTAAGATTAACAAATATTGTCCTGTACATAGATGCAAGAATGCAAAGAGCTCTTGAATGTGTTAACAATTTCACATCACGACTCGTGATAAAATAAAATTGTAGAGAGACAGGAGAATATCAATAATTTATTGCCATTCACCAACAGCTATCCTATTTCTGCTGGATTCCTATTTCAATGTGCTTTAGATGAATATTCAGCCCTAACTCTGTATACTATCAGATGTTTTGAAGAATATTATAACTATAACTGCAGGATGTGTAACTGCTTGCTTGCTGGAGATGCTCTCCAGAGTAAAATAAGAAGTATTCCAAAATCTGCCATTTAAAATCACATTGCTAATTTAAATGAGAGGAACAGTATTGGCAGGGCTGGTGGTGATGGAAGGTAATAATGGTAGAATGGGGATTTATTATCATTATTGATTACCATTAGAGATGTGAATCACATTTCCAAGGTGACTATTAGCGATTTTTTTATGTCTGCATAATGTCTGCCACATAATGATATTTATTTCAGGTACCAACCTAAAAAAAAACCAGAGCTTTATTATTATTTTTTTTTTCAGATTTAATAAAAATCAGGGCTTTCATTATTTATTTATTATTTATTATTATTTATTCATTTTTATTTAAGTTTCCATTAAAA
The DNA here is from genome assembly GCA_029721435.1 of Gymnothorax reevesii. NCBI lineage: Eukaryota > Metazoa > Chordata > Actinopteri > Anguilliformes > Muraenidae > Gymnothorax > Gymnothorax reevesii. The sequence continues at coordinate 31,238,822 of CM056586.1, forward strand.
GGCCCTCCTCTTTATAATGTGCAGCTCGGTGTCTGAGGAGAGAACACGTCATGACCTTCGGCCAGACGACCTTTAGGCCGTTTGGAGCATTATCTCATGTGTTAGATGCCTCTTTCTACAAGCTCCAGTACTGCTCTCAGTCCTGCAAGACACCAAGCTGGGGCCTTAGCAGTGATTCAGCATCACGGTTGTGTATTCCAGGGATCGATACGAGGAAAAAGATAAGGAAATCTCTGCAGTATGTAAATCAGACCGACAGAGGTGGTGGTGGTGGGGGGTGGGATATAGGGACCCAACTCCCTGTGTCTCACTGCTGATCTCTCATTCACAGAACAGAGAGGATCAGCACATTTTCTCCTACCACAGGAGGAGATGCTGCAACTAGTTATTTACCACCTTGGTCTACAAAATGAGTGGCTATGGGAAATACCGGAGCATGTGTAATTCTCACGGCTGATTGAAAGCAGATTACACCAGCCAAATGTGCAGGGGAGTATCTGAGAGATGTGGTGCCATCTATGCTGCTGTTCGCTCTGGACTATCGCCCAGCTTCAGTTGTGCAGAGCTAGAGCTAAAGTGGCACCACTGCATTCCATTTCTGCTTCAGTGGGTTCTAAGTTTAAAAAAGCTTTTTTTTTTTTGTTTTTCGTTTCATAAGACAATGTCACAATGTTACAAGTCTTAGTGATCACCACCATCAGGTCACTGGTTTAGAAATGTAAACAACGGAAATAAGAGCTTTAGTAAGCTCAATATAAGCCCATCATCAGACACATTATCAGTAAAAACAATATAGTGACTGTGGTATCTTCAGTATGGCTGTACACAGTGATATCCTTTGTTAGGTACGTAATATGGAAAGTATAATAGGGGGCAATCAATTAAACATAATGGCACATTAAGAAATGAGATGTATGCATAAAGTAACCTTGGGTTCAACAAAATCGATCTGCATTAAGGCTAAATTAACGAGAATGTTATAAGCCATTACTTTATATTCAAATGTTTATTGAAAAAAATGAATCAAAACAAAATTAATGGATATTTTTGATGATTACTAAATTGATTTTCTTACAGACAGAAAATCCATCTAGAGGCAGCATTGCAGTTTAATTAATTTTAAGCCACGTTCTCCAGGTCCATTCCAGCTGTGTATGGCATAGCTTTGAACTGAATTTCTGTCAACGCTTCAAACTCCACCGATGTTTGCATCATATACCACATGAGAACAGATAACATTTACTTAACCTTAATTTGGAAAGAATCCAAAAAGAACTCTAAAACGAGTTTCTGACATTAAGTTCATATTAGACGATGGAATAACTCTTGGTAGGAATGTTGCAGATCTTGAATTAAGATCAACGCAAGGCTTGGCATATGCCCGCTATGCTGCAGTTGACCAACATATACCAAGATTGAGTGCATAAGTTCCCAAGAGGGCATTACATGACGCTCTGACATCATCCTACTGCACTTGGCCGAGAGACACATTCCTTGATGAAAAATCGCAGTGCACTACTGACAGGAAACCTTCCTCTTCTCACTCCAACACATAGAGCAAATTTGAATTTGATCGAATAATTCATTCTCCACCCAACTCACGAAAATGAAATTCAAGATGGCGGCCATCATGACCACACTGAAAATCACAGCAAGCCCATTTTTGAAATAGTGGTCTTCAACCCACCCCCAAAATACACAACAAAATTGAATTAGATTGGATCATCCATTACGCTTGAAAATTGATTGCAACCAGATCAAGATGGCTGCCTTCAGGGCCACAGTTGAAAGTTGCACAGCGTCCATTACAAAAAAAAACCCCTTTATAAACCATCCCTAACACATATAACAAATCTGAATTTTATTGGATTATCCATTCTCCGTGAAATTGAAGGAGCCCTGTGGAGGCCAAAATTACAGAAAATCCATTTTCGAAAGGGTCTTTTCTCTCACCACCACCAATGCATGAAGCTAGTTTCACTTTGATTGAATCATTCAAGAATCCACAAGGAAATCTAGGAAGTCTAGGACTAGTAGCGTTTCCATGATCTACATTGGAAAGGGGAAAAGCTCTTGCAACAACACCTCAGAGTTCTCAAAAATGCACAAGCGCACCTTCACCCATACACAATTATGCAACTTTAATTTGTCAGCAATCTACAAAAACAAAAAAAAACAAAAAAAACAAGTCGACATGGTCAACAACATCCCCCGCCAATCGTGTGCTTCCTATTTTCGAACTCTATCAAGGACTTTATAGTCTGAAGCTACACCCCAAATTTGGTTACTGTATCTTTAGTAGTTTCTGAGTAAAGCTGTCCCCTTTATCTCGGACGGACAGACGCACGGACGAACACACGGAAGGGCGAACGGAGGTCAAACCTATATCCCCCTCCCACTTCGTGTTGGCGGGGAATAAAAACTTCACAGATGTACGGACACACCTACACCCATGTACACAGTGCACAGTGCACCCATCAGTACTTGAGTCAATATAATGCAATATACATCCCCACATGCATTAAAGGGCATCTAAAGTCGATTCCCATTGTTTTTGTTTATCGGCCAACCAGCGAGCCGCACTTGCCCAAAAGAACCGAAATAGAAGGATTACCTCTGCATGTAAACAAAACATTGGTTTACATGAATAAAATTGGTCATGTGACAATGCAAGATGTCAACAAAAGCAAGTGATTTGTCTGTAAACATCGGACGTTCAGCGTCCCGTCTGAGAATCTACTTTAGATGCCCTTTAAGTAACATATAGGAATGGCAATAAGGGAAGGAAATAAGGAACCATGTTGACCGAGGATGCATGTGTTCAATGATCTAAGGCCTGGACTACACGAATACGATATATTTCTCAACGCACATTTTTCTGTCCGATTGGGCCTCTCAACCACACAAACACGGCGATTTCACCCACATAAACGGATATATTTTTAAGCGGATAAAAAAGTGGAGAAATAAAAATATATCCGATTCAGTGGATCCGAGTAGCGAGGTTAAACGGATCTGGCGTTGACGCGATGACATCAAGCACCTAGTCGCAAGTGCGCAAAACGTTCTTCTTCTTTGGTATTTTACATTTTCTTATCACCACCCATTGGCCGGGGAATGGCATTGCCGGTGTCAGAGGCGATCGTTTTCAGTTTTGCCTCGTCGTGTGGACAGAGATATTTCTGTGGTGTGGATAGAGTTTTTTTTTTTTAAACGAGGAAGAAAATATCCGCATAAAAAAATATCCAGATACGTTTAGTCCAGGCCTTAGTCTATAGACCAGGGGTAGGGAACGCAGTTTCTGAAAAGGCATTGCCCAGCATGTTTTAGATGTTGCCATGCTCTAACACGGCTGATTCAAATGACTGGAGCATGTCAAGGGCTTTATAATGAAGCAATCATTTGAACCCGGTGTGTCTGAGAAAAATAAACATTAAAAAAAAATGGAAGGCCAACCTTCCATGAGCAGGGTTACCTACCCTGTCTATAAAGAGTGGCCTGTTGTGGCTTTAAACATTTCAAACACCCATCCCACGATCCAGCGATGAAGGGTTCCCGTGGAATGTAGCACGCTGCACAGACACATGCAGGTCCTTTATACTGTGTACACAAAAAAATTGCTATGACATAATGGTACAAATAGGGCGATTATGTAACAGCACCAGGGAGATGAGGCTGTGATGTCAGTTGAGGCAAGGCGAGCAAATGAGAGGTGCAGCTTACAGCCTTAAAAAAAAAATAAAAATTCATCTTTGATCTCTAAAGATGAAAAAAATGCTTCAAACAAACCCAGCAATACATACTAGATTTGTTTACAAAAACTTGCACAAGTCAAGCAGGTCCTCTTCCCACATTTTGCAATACGTGAATTTAATGTTTTGCAATGAACAGAGGGGTTGCGGCAGTCCTAAAAGGTAGTGCCTCGTACAGTCACAGAGCTCCGAATCTTTTTCTCTGTGGAGCTGGAACCAAATTGACTCATTATACCCTATTTCATTACTGCTAAAACAGGCTAGTTATACTGAGTAGGAAAGTAATGAGACAACCTGGCTCTACCTCTACAGTAGGAAAGAGGCATTAGTGTTTGTGGCCTTTTTAATGCTACCAGCTCACTGCCAGCAGGAGATATTTGTGCTACTCCAGTATTATCCCCTGTGAGGGGATTCATGAAGACATAAAGGTCCCCTATCATGCCACCAGGTGCTCAGCCAATTAGCCATTACAAGCCGTTTCAGAATCTGTCGTCTGTGATATCACAAGGGAGAGAACCACCCAGAATAATGAAGGAGCTGATTAAGTGGTTGGCTGAAATTCAGCAGTCCTTTCTGCCTCTGAGTTTTTACCACCATGTGATGTCACAGCAGAACAGATTTTGAAAGGGCTTGTTATGGGTAACTAGCTAATGCATATGGCGACGTGACAGGGGACCTTTAAATCTGCATGAATCAATAATCTGCATATAAATCAATAATTTAAACAAGTATCTGCACTTGGACAGTTTTGATACAACAGTGATGCCGGCAATACAGTCCAAAATGAAGCCATTTTTAAAATGCTCTTAAACAGAATGGGCAGGTTCACCTAGAGTTTGCAACTGTCTTAAACAAGCCAATACAGTTGAGAGAGTAACTCTGGTTTGATTAAATTAAACAAACCAAAGGCCAAAATGTCCTTGTACACATTCACTGACGTAGGTTTTTGATTTTATGGGAAATGTCATTTGCCGAATAGAGGATTTTGTCTTTACATAAAATTTTAAAACATAGCAGTTTAAGCAATGTTCAAATACACCGAATGCCATTTATCATTCCGAGCTCATCAGGAAATTGTTCAGGATGAAATGGCCCAACCAGTAAATTCTGATTTCATGCTGCTGGCATTACTTAGATGCTACCCAACCATTAACATTGGCACACCAACATTACCACACCAACCATAGCTCTAAGACAACACAAAGTAAGCCTGAGGCAGTGATCTACAGAAAATCAATTGTTTTCATACCTTAGAACATAATATTCCCATGGAGCTTGAATGTTAGATTAAGAACGAAGTAAAGATTACGCATTTAGAGTCAGGGCGAGATACTGCCAAGAAAGAACCGGTCAGCTTTTTCAGAATTTAAGAGCTTGTATCAGTATATTTAGAATTTAAAAATAAAGAGGAAATAAAGAGAATAGACACAGTTTAAATCCTGTTTAAAGAATGAATAGGCTGAACACAATCAAGCCATATGTTTACAGAGCCACTATCTACCCTTAAGAACATCTTAAATACAGTTTGTTACTTTTAGCTATGACCTAAGTGCTGAGTTTCAATTATATTTCACTGGTGATGAATGTCCTTTTAGATCCCATTAGCCTTGTATTAAAGAAAATCTATTTAAACTCTTGGAGCTATCCACTTCCGAGAAGAGAAGACAGGGAGACAATTACATACACAGCAAGACCTATTAAATGACATTCAATACATGTATTCCCATAGGAGTAAATTTGTTTGATTCATTTACATACAATTATTCTGGCAGATTTTTGCCACTATTCCTACAACAGACCATAATCCGAGGTGAACAGGTTAACAGTGGGAGACATTAAGAGTAAATATTCACTATATCCTTCTTAAGCACCGCCGCTGGATATCCTTTCATCCATTATCTATACCACTTCTTCCTCACGATGGTGGCGGGGGAGCTGGAGTCTATCCCAGCTGACTGTGGGGGAAAGGCAGGGACCCGCCCTGGACGGCTCGCCAATCCATCACAGGGCAACATTCACACACCATTCACTCACACACTCATAACCACGGGGGATTTACTGTAGAGTCTCCAATTAGCCTGCCATGCTTGTCTTTGGACCGTGGGAGGAAACCAGAGTACCCGGAGGAAACCCACGCAAACACGGGGCGAACATGCAAACTCCACACAGAAAAGCCCCAGGCCAGACATACGCCCACAACCCTCTTGATGTGAGGCAGCGGCGCTACCCGGTGCACTACCGCGCCACCACCATCAGATATCCTACCTCACAATTATTCATAACGATTTTGAATTAGCACACCAAAACATCTAGGTGTACAAAACCACAATTGAAGGATTAAATATCAGCTTTTTTCTGTGGTAAAAGAGACACTGTCAAAGAGCATCTGACAGCAAACGCCTCAAGCTGCTATTCACTGAATAACACTTCAGAGGTATTAAATCAATCCCCAGCCCCATTCCAGGTGGCTATAAAGGTAAGGCAGAAACAGCTGGATTCTCAGAGATACATCTCTACAAACAGCGCAGAGGTCCATTAGCTGGCCCTGAGGCCATAATACACAGTGATAAATGCAAGGCAGGTGCATTCTGGATCAGAACAGAGATACAGTGCAAATGCAAAAGGTACCACTGTAATATATAAGAGCAGAACAGATGCAGATGATATGCCTCGCCTTGTATTTTAAGGTCACCATTTATTTATGTGCCGCACTCGACCAGAGAATCTAAACATGAGTCTATTTTCATGAAAACATGGAAATAATGTAACAGAAATGAGTGAATTCCAAAGAGCGACTCCAGCACTGGTGAGCTATCATCCGCAAATAAAAAGATAAGCAGGAATTGAGGTTTTGGATTTTTCTGTTAGAGGACTACTGGGAATGCAAGCTCTAACGGAGCCCCAGACCGGCCTGCTGAACTCGGTCACAGTAGGCTTTTATCTCTAATATATCTTGACAGTGAAATCAATTTGTGTCCCAAAATAATCCTGCCCATTTCTTAAAAATATATCGAGTAAAAACGCCAAGGATCATAACTGCATCTGGCTACTTTGTAGTGCAACAGTGTTCTCAGATCGCAAAGAAAATACAAATGGCACACGGCAATTAAACAGAGTGAGTGCTGAGTAAAAGTGTTGAGTAGATTATGAGAACAGTCTCTATGTTGTTTAACCCCATAAAACCGACAGATCCTTAAATGGCTCCGCCAAATACAACTGCCATATACAAACCTCTGAATCTTCAGGCCTGTTTAAAATTCTACTGGCGATCCCGAGGTCTCCAACGATCCCAAATATATCCTGCTGAATTACAGGGAAATGTGTATAAAATGATGTACATGTTCCAGATATTTTCCCATTTCATGCAATGCTACAGTCATAAAAACATGGTGTCTTGGGTTTGAATATTTCTCTCAATATAAGTGTGATGTAATGTCAGTGAAGCACTGCAACCATCAGATACAGAATATGTACTGCATGAGCAATGGTACAAAAATATGAAAAAAAAATATATTTTCATGACTTTGAACCTTAAAGGGAAAATTTAAGTGAAAGGTTAAGGTTTAAGGAGATAAATTATTTAAGCCAGAAAAAAAGTCTATATCAATGTATTGTATATTTACATACTGCAATTACTGATATTAAATGAGCTAGCACCTTTCATCGTTTAAATGCTTTTCAGGGACAGCTGGCAGTGACCCAGTTGATGAGATTTGATTCTATTCGATGCGATTATGCCGAGTACTACAGTCACCACCCGTTTTCTTCATTGTATATTCCACTTCATCTTCACAAACATCATAAAACGCAGTATTTTTCTTGTGATGCAACCTTTGCAACAATTCAACATCTTACACGCGATCAACAAAACGGGAATGCTGCCACATAAGAAACAGTCGGCCTTCATTAATCGAGCACAAGGCACTGAGCCCATCATTCAGTTCAAATATAAAAGCGCACTACTCAGTACAGAAAGTGCAGGATTCGTTCTGACAGCCAGTTTATTTAAAGCCGCAGAACTGCTGTACATCTGTCATCAAAGCGTCTTCAGATCAGCATCCAGAGGAGAAATAGCACTAGCACATCTATTTTTCCCTCTTCCAGCATTAACTAATGCGCTTCCAACCCTGAGAGTTCAAAAAAGGGGGTGTAAATATTATTAGCGATGTAGCACAAGCAATTAGACTGTACCAACACCTAAACATGCTCATTATTATCACATCATAATTGAACTTTTCAACAACACTATAGTAAATCACAGCCAAAATGCACTGACTTAATCCTTAAATCTGGAATCAGCAATAAGGTTTAAAATAGAATTGAAAAAGCTAGTAATTTAATAGTTTCTTGAGGTCCAACTGGGATCAAAGGAAAAATGCACTTATAGTTATCTTAAATTATGCTCATGCAGTAACCAGCACAGTCTGAGCAGTGGGAATGAGAAGGAGGCAGTCATCATGAAGGAGAGGAGATTTAAGATTCACGTCTAATTTGAAGCATTCGGGGGATTTCTATCTGAGACAAGCGGGGGCGGGACAGAAGTGTCACGGATCTGTGGATCAAAGACTTGTGCAGGGGAAAGCAGGCTAAGCCCAGTGCAGGGTTTTTGGGAGGAATGCCTCAAACACACCACTGCTCATCTTCGAGTGCGCACATCACAGTGAACTTAATGTTTGTCAGTCCATCAGAACCAGTGTGACACTTCCCATGATAGCAAAAAAGGGAACGTCTAAATAATGAGTGCCTTTATCTGTCTTTCGCAGGTATTCAGACCCTCTCACAGAACTCAAATCGCACCGAAGCGATTGCATTTGATGAATTATGCAAAAAAACGAACGCACGCAGCACGTCACTTTGAAATGGCTTACTTATCCGCAAATTATTTCGGCTCAGCAGATAGGGTATGAAATATTGCTTTTCAAAATGAAAATAGGCATAAAATGAACGCAGCAACAATAAATCAAATTGTGCAAAAATCAATAAACTCATTTCGTTCATCAGCAGCAATATTTTAAAATTAGCCAAAATGAAATGCAATCGCCAGGAAACAAATTGCAAGCTGTCACATTGTAACTACAGTATATAAGGTGAATTTGAGAGCAGTTCAGACGAAAGCCAGTATTCCAGAAGGAGTCCCTGCTTGACAGAATCTCAAATCTAGTATGTATAGCAGTGGAGATCAGGTAATCTGAGCTCGTACTGAGTGCACTAGTATAATGCAAAGCTTTCCAACAGAGTTCAAAACATCGCAAGGCTCTCAAGACTTAACCCATATTTTACTAATAATTAATACTAATAATTAAGGCAAATGGCTAACAATGACCACAGAGGCCATTCTATCTGATGGAAATAAATGTCTAAGACCCTAGCAAAAGGCATTCAGGTAAGTGTTTATCAGGCCTAAAATGGTAAGTTTATTTACAAAAAAAGACTTTCAGCAGAAAGGTTTGATTGGTTAAGAACTAGAAATTGGTATTTGATATCACTGTGCGAGTGCGTGTGCATATGTGCGAGCATGTTTATGAGCGCACGCACGTGTGTGTGTGTGTGTGTGTGTGTGTGTGAGTGCTCGGTGTATGTATATGCGCCATCTTGTATCAAGCAGTATCAAGCGGAGAAAATGATGCCGCTGGATCAGTACTATATCCAACTATTATGAATTGCCACAGTTCCAAATATGTCAAGGCATCAAACAGAGCATTCATTTCCAGGTATGCTTTAGTGATGCTTTATCACAAAGCAAGCAACAGCTTTATACAGACACAGTTAACCTTTTTGTTGACTTAAAAAAAATTTTAATCAAAAGAAGTAAACAACTGATGTACAGTATTAACTGTAGGATCACAAGAAGCTGCCCCGTAATGCGCAAATGACCAATGACCTTCAATCACAAATATATCCGAAATTCCTCAGTCCTCCTGCCCTAAATAGATTTAACTTTTTCAGGCACATGGCAAAACTGAACAACAGCAGATACCAACAGTCATAGCATCTCTTGCAAGCTAATATGTACGGTCAAATTTTCACAGAAAAATATGGCCCACTATCTCACAATAACAATTGAATGCCAAATATGTACAATCACGTGTTAAATGGAATATGAGGAGGAGTGGCTGGTCATTGGGAACAGGTAAGGGATTACTGAATGGGTTTACTTTGGTCCATGTGGTATAACTAGCTACTCTCAGGTCTTAAACAAGTGCGTAAGCAACGCTTTTATAAACACAGAAGTATCAATCTCAGACAACACAACAAGATAGTTTACCAGTTCCATGCCATATTTTTAATCAAATTAGCATTTCAAAGATAAAGATAACGATAAAACAATCACTCTCTAAATAAAAATAGGAAAATATCAGCCAGTGACGTAGCCAGCAGGTGTGCCAAAGCTCGTCCCTTTATGATAACAATTAGTCCTGTCTAGTTCTCAATCATTTTCCATTATTGACGCATTTTCCAATTATCGTAATTGGCAACTGAAGACACGGTTTCTCTCCATATGCGATCTAACAGCGATGAAATTATGAGCTAAATTCAGTTCAAAAAATAATTAACTTATTAATTGGTCAGTTAATTGAACTGGTCAGCATTGCAATGAAATATCGCCTTTCACTCTTTGGTATTGCGTGGGTTGATAAAAAAAAGTGGCACTTGCAGTTGAATAGGCTATAAAAAGCATGCGGCTCAAGCTATTTGCGCAGGTATGCAATTTTGAATAACATATACAGCAAATACACGTCCAGATGAATGATTGTCGCCTTACCTAATCGGGGAGAATGAGCAGCACCTGTTAAGTGCGGAGCGCTCTGGGAGTGAACATTTTGTTAATCATGAAAATGACTGAGAACATGTCAGGAGTCAGGGATAATATGTGTTTTAAATGGATGTTTTGTGCACCCCAATTACCAGTTCTGGTTCTGCCACTGTACTGAATTTAGCCCATGATTTCATCGCTCTTAGATTGCATTTGGAGAGAAACCGTGTCCTCAGTTGCCAATTACGATAATTGGAAAATGCGTCAATAAAGGAAAATGATTGAGAATTAGCCAGGACTAATTGCTGTCATAAAGTGACGTGTTTTGGCACACGCGCTAGCTACGCCACTGATATCAGCATATAACCATTACAAACTGAGGCCAGGAGGCTTTCATTAAGAAATGTTCATGGCCATTCATTTGGCAAAGTAAATACAGCCTGACAAACTAGTCAAAAACAGAGTAACTAAATTATGTTAAACTCTGGTGTACTGCATGAGTACAATTTTGGACCTCGAAACAGCAAATCTACATTAATCCTTAATCGTACATAATCCTTGCGCAAAGACTGTATAACGACAAACAATCAGCTGATTAAGTTATCTTCATGCAGTGAAATAATTTTCAATAGTTCTGAATTTGGATATTAGCTCAATTAAAAATATTCAGTTGAAAAGAGGATTTGGTCAACACGTGCATCAGGAAGTGGAAGAAGAGAGAAGGGAGTTGATAAGTGCTCACTGCGCTGAGGATTGAGAAGGAGCTCAGCATTCAAAGGAGTTCACATTACCATGCAGGGGGGTAACATGCTCTCAACGCTTCAAATAAGGGTGCACATTAGCGGGCTGTAAATACAAGGCAGCGTGCAAGAGAGACAAAACAGGATGACGCTCACACTGCAAGAGAAACAAGCCGGAATAAAGAGCGGTTGCCTTACCGACGGCCTCTTAGACAAACAGTAGAGAAGCATTCCAAGTTGTCGCGAGAATGCGTGGATTTGACAATTTCGTTTTTTTTGCGGCGATGTCTTGCCTGAAACGGTAATCCAATTTTCAGATGGGACACCAGAGCGTGGTCCGCACTTCAAAGGAGCCTTGACAACCTGAACCTCGGAAGCTCGACTGCTCCCGTTAGGAGGCAGGCATCACCTTAACATCTGGGCAGCGGGCTATTAAATTAGCACGCATGAATAGAAGAGAGGGGTTTTTTTCCCATCTTTCCCCCTCGTCCTCTGCCCCGCGTTAGTATGTGCGCTGCTGACTCATCCGTTATTGAGTGCAGTTGCATAATATGATCATCGCGGAAACAAGTTTAATTGTCCCTAAATGACTCTGTGAAACTAATTAAAATTAAGATGTTGAATGTGTTAAGTGCGCCGGAGTCTCTAATTCAAAAAAAAAATTTCTGGATGATACTGCAACGCAAAAGTGTCGACGCTTAAAAGGCGCACAAGCTCAGTGAAACATAATCTTTTTTTTTTTTTTTTAATTCACTCAAGGTACAGCTGAGTGACTTCAGGACTGATCAGAAAAGGACAGTCCATGGCAGGTTCGTGAAGCAATTTAAAGGAATGAAGATAACGGTGTTAGTGGACAGGCAATCTGTGGCCTGCCAGAGCTGTTTTAAGTTCAGCCACTGAACTGCACAGACGCAGAATACTCCGTGGTCAATCTTCCAACCTTGTCTTTTTTTTTAACTGAGAGCAATTATAATGAAAAAAACCTCTATCACTGTATTACAAACATTCACAGAGGAATTCTACAGAAACATTTAGGGAGAAAACAAATTCTGCTCTGTCATGGCAACAGGGCCTCTTTGAGAGGTAGGTAATCAGGTGGTTCATAAATAAAGCTCATTTTCGAGTCAGGTGGCCAGTGTGGGAGAGGAGGGCATTGAGCAAAGGGTTCCTTTGAAGTGGTAGTTCAAACGGCAGGAGATTAAAATGAAAAAAAGCACAGATGAAGGGCAAGAGAGTAGTTGACATGACTTAATTTTTTTTTTTTTAAACCCAATTACTATGGTAAGCCACTTCACTGTTGATAAAATGGCGTAATGTTGTTTATTTCTGAAAGACCTTTGCGCTGGGTTCAATCACTTCAATATCAAATTCAGGCAAGGTCTGCCTCGTTAAGGGGTTTGAGCTGTAACTGCACGTGCGCATACATGCTCAAACACTCGCACCCGAACGCGCACACACACACACGCACTGCGAGATGAACAAATTACAGATTTGCAAATATATTATGCCGAAATGAAACAAAAGCTCTTGAAACAAACGCAGCACTGGAAAACGCTGCACTAATTTGCCAGTGCAAAGCATAAAAAGTTATTCGGAATCAGTGCTGCGTGCTGTAGTTACAGCAGTCTCATCGATTCAAGCCCCATAGCCTGAGTTGTCACGGTGAAAGAGCGAGACCAGGGTGAAGCTCTGCCCGTGGATATTATGTCACACGGCATTACACTCCGCCGAATGATGTAAGCATAGAGGGGACTGCGAAGCTCACCTCTGCGACCCAAACTCACAGGTCACCTTTAAAAACTTCAGTCAGAATCGAAGCCAAAATGTTCAAACATACTTTCTCTGAAGTCGAGAGCAAAGAAGAGCTGAATCTCACCCACGCAATATAAAGCCCCTCATAAATATTTCAAAAAGTGAGAAAAATCCCCCCCCCCCAGCCTCGCAAACAACCATATGCGTATTAAGTATTCACAAGGACCAGCCATTGCACTCCCTGTGTTTGTATCCACTTGGAGCGCTGTAAAAATAGGATCAATTAATAATGTGCCCGGCATCCTGAGAACCATCTCCGCAGCTATTTCTGAACTGTTGCAGACATGTTGCTGGCCTGAAATGGGACAGGTGAGTAGGAAAGAGGAAGTTAGCGGCTTTGGAGCAGGACAGAGGCTGTTTGTTGTGGGTCTGAGGGGTGGGGGAGCAGTAAAGTGAGGCGGGATTGTGACTCACGATGTTTACGTGGAGCTGTTCTGAGCCGGGCCGCAGAAGCCTCCTTCTGGTGGTTCCTGTGTGTCCATCACGCAGCCAGGCGGCGTCCAACTGAAGTTTCATCACAACCTCTACACGGAAAGAAGGACACTGAAATCACAATGCTGCCATCTCCAAAACAAAGTTGAAACAAAAGCCTCTGATTCTAAAATCCCAAACCTAATTGTTGGTTTTCATCCATGTGACACGGATCTGTCCATCATCACTGTGCCTTTTCATCAAGATGCAAAACTTTAAAACATTTCTCTGTATTGTGGTCAGTTGCAGGAGCAAAAACAGTAAGCAAAAAATAAGCTTCAGTTCTATAAAAAAAGATTAGTACTAATCAAGGAGAGGCGCAAGAAGAATTAGAGGTAGAGACAGATATACACTAATTTAAGCCGTGAATCAAGATCATACCGAGACAAAACAAATTCCAGCGAACATAGCGAGAAAGTCATTGTTTTCGTCGTTTTCAAGTCACTTTAACAAAGCCTGTGACCCTCTGGGATAAGTATAATAAAGATATCAATATAATAAATAATGGGAAATTATCTTTGAATTAGCTAGCTATCTATGAAATTATCTTTCCAGGCAGTGAACCCACAATCCAGACACCACTTGGTTGGCCGAGGCTTCCAAACTTCAGTAACGTTAGTTTGTTCTTAAATCGATCGGTCGTTTAATGTAACTTGTTTTTAGGACTAAGTAGCTGTTATGACTCTGCTGTTGCCAGGCCATGTCTTTGTTTTGACTCTCCTTTTACCAAGCCATGTTTTGATTTAGTCCATGTCATGTTTTGTACTTGCCTGTCCTGCCGTGCTATGTCTTTTTCCTGCCATTACTTATATTCACTGTTTAGATATCATTCTGGCTGATGTATTTCCCCATGCCCTGCATTGCACATTGTCTCCCCTGTCTGGTCATATGTATTGTGACAGTTTTATTCCCCAGTTTTGCGTGCCACGTTTTCAGGTGATTTCACTGTTTCTGGGTTTTCAATTATTCCTTCCAATCTTGTTTGCTTCCTTCGCCTTGCTGTTCTATCTTTACTAATAAATACTAACAGTTTAGTATTATTTTACTTACAGTTTAAATTATTTTGAATAAATTTCTAACATTAACTAACATTGCTTATGTACTAACTTACTAACGAGCACTAGGGATTGTATAGCTGCACATTACTAATTGACTAACGAGCTCTCAGCACTCGCTCTGCTCTTATCTCCGCCCCTTGCCTTCACTCACTTTGCTGCAATTCGGCGGATTCTCCGCACCTTGTTAAACACTGCTCTGCCTCTCACTCTCTGTGCACTTTAGAAATTCCTAGCGGAGCCGTTTGTTTGTCATAGGCCGTCTGTGTAATCCCTGTCCACGCTTTGGCTTTCGCCAATGTCATGTGATTAGGAACTTCCTCTTGTTCATTCCTCTGTTAATTAGTCTGATCCAGCTCACCTGTTCCCTATTATAGCATGTGACTTCTCCTACGTGTATTTAAGCAGTCATTTCACAACCAGCTCTCGTCCGAACGTTTCCCTTGTGCTACGATCGTTTATGCTTTGTATTTTTTGTGATTCTCTTCTGACTGGACCGTCCCCATTTGTGATTTTGGCTTTGACTTGGATTTGTTTGCATCTGTGGACCGAACCTTTTTTGCCCGACCATGAGCTTTGTGTTTGTTGCCCTCTTTTCAACTTGCCTTACGTCCCTGGGATTCTGATTTTTGGATTGTGGACCTTGTACTGTTGCTTCCTGCTCTGCGGGGGTTCACCCCCTTTCTTAATAAAATTCAAGGTTTTTTTTTTTGGATTGCTTGGTTCTCGCGTCTGGTTCCTGAGTAACCTCACAGAATCAGCCGAGATAAAAGAAATAAGGATTGGGCATTAATTAATTTTTTTCACTGTATTGCGACCCTTTCTAAACCTCATCTCTGACACTCACCACTGATTCATAAAATACAGATTTTCATATAGCAAGGAAACTCCAGATTTAAGTTTGTGGTTACCGCTAAAAGGCAGAAAATGTGCCTTTTCTGCAGAAATAACCTAATTTATGCGGGATCCCAAAACAAGACCCCCCATTCTGCTTATGACAGCATGCTTCTTGTACTTTCATGGTATAGCATTTTTTTTATTTCACATTTAACAGAATTCAAAGTTTTGTAAATTAATTTCCCAAAGACTTAAAATTGTGAAATACAGCGGTGGCTTAGTACGAATGGCTTATTTAACTCCTGCCATACTAGCTCTCATAACGGACAGTGTTTCACATACTCGCCTGCAAGGCTTAACATAAAAGGCACCCAATCAGATCACCAGGTGCACCGCCAATTAACCTCAAGCCATTGAAAATGCCCTTTGTCACACTGTAAAGGGGAGGGATCACCCATAATGACAGAACTGACTAACTAGCTGGCCGAAATTGATCAATCTCTCTTGGCTCCGGGCAGTCATTTCACCAAATGTTGCGACAAAGAAACTGATTTGGACTTGTTTTGAGGTTTTGTGTAATGACTAATAGGCTATGCACTTAATACATCTTGATAAATACATGTTGTTTTGGCAGTTTTGACTGTTGATCAGTGGTTGAGTGATATTAGCACTTGCTCTAGGGATGATCAATGTAATTTTCTGTCTAACGAGGAACCTGGTGAATGGAAACACCAGGGGTGGTCGAATGATTGGCAATCAGAATTTTGTTGAGTCGAGCCCGGTGTAGCCAAGCACGATAAAGATCAGTGCAGCCACTGCATCGTTCAGCAAGGACCTCAATCCAACATTCTGCCAGGGTCAAATGGTGCCTCCTTCACCTGAGCACCAGTCACTTTGGTAAAAAGCCACAGTTAAATACCTGTCTTTTATTTTCCTTTAAAACTGTTTTTTTGTGATTTAAGGATCCACGGTGGTAAATTTGGGTACTTAAAATGAAGAATGTTCTTAAAGTCTTATCTGTTATGAGAGATGTTCTTTGCTCTAACAGCCATACTTTTATCCTTGCTCTACATACCATCAAACAAAAGGTGAAAACAGATGGTCTCAAGAGTAGTGCCGTAGCACACTACCTGAAAAATCCTGTGCCTGAGCCAGCCGTTTTGATTCTGAGCCCCTATCAACATCAGTTTGATCAGTCAAATATCAGTTTGCGAAGTACATATACATCCCAGGACAGGCAGGCTCTGTTTTCTTTTTTGGAGCAATCATTGTTCACTTTGCACCAAAGCAAATTAGAGCTGAGCCCACTAATTTGAGGGATCGTAATTAAATGTCCAAACCTTGCAGAGGGTGGAGCCAGAATATTTGCCTTGTGATGCAAACATCTGGTTTCAGCCATAGACTATATACAGTCAATGTTTCTAGCATGCAAAACTGGTTTTTCCTTTTTAATGTTAATGCAACAGGCAATGCAAGCAAGTTACTGTTTTGGTACCGTTAATGTATTTTTTTCTGTAGACATAATCGTATACATGTTCACATAAAGCAAATACTGTGGCTGTATATCATACACTGACCTGGCTTTGCATTGCTAGCGAAGGGTATTGGTTACTGCATTTACCGCATGTGCACATTCCGACATGGAGAACTGACCTCCTGCAACCTCCAGCACATCAGCCAATCACATGCAAGGATTTGGCTTAGAATAGAAGTAGCGCTACGAGCGGCGAAGTCTAGAAATTTAATTGCTATTTAATTGCGAATAATGAGGTGGGAGACTGACGGCAAAGCAAACTCTGCATTTGAGTGTTGTCTGTCGCAACAAGCAACAAAGGCACCAGAAAATAACCTAAAATTGCTTATAAAGCTGCGATCAGTGGGGTATGATCAAGGCATTTCTGAAGCAGTAACCTGTCTGAGGTGAGGCAGGTGTCCAGCCGGTTCGCTCCAGCCCGGTGGGCGTACTCTGGGACAGGGGGAGAGAGTGACACCTCTGTAGAGTGGCCCTCATTGGCGGATCCCGGGGAGACAGGCCAGGAGGCCTCGACATGGGCTGAAGGTCACAGGACACAATGAGAACACATACATGGCAAAATAATCAGCCCCTGATCAAAATGTGGAGATACTGAATGACAGGCAGAGCATCTGGGGTTTCACAAACACCTCAAGACGGTCAGGCACAAAG
Organism: Gymnothorax reevesii; assembly: GCA_029721435.1. Classification (NCBI taxonomy): domain Eukaryota; kingdom Metazoa; phylum Chordata; class Actinopteri; order Anguilliformes; family Muraenidae; genus Gymnothorax; species Gymnothorax reevesii. The sequence goes on from CM056586.1 coordinate 31,256,428, forward strand.
AGATTTGACTGGTCAGAACCTCCCAAAATCTATCGGTTGAAATGAATGGTCAATATTTTACCCTGTAACATTAATAATAATGCATCAGTTTTATATAGCGCTTTTCTGGGCACTCAAAGACACTTCACAATGGATACATTATTCATTCACACTCTGATGATGGTAAACTATGTTTATTTGTAGCCATAGCTTCCCTAGGGCAGGCTGACAATATCCCTCTAACCACCACCAAACATTCACACACAGCCATACAGGAGTGTTCCTATATTGCATGTTTTTGTGGGTGGGGGAAACCCACGCAAACACGGGGAGAACATGCAAACTCCACACAGAAAGGCCCCAGGCCGGATTCAAACCCACAACCTTCCTGCTGTGAGGCAGTGGTGCTAACCACTGCGCCAACGTGCCATAAATGGCCATGAATAATTTGAACATAACATTCAAACACCCAGGAAGGAAGCACAAAAACCATCCATGATAAACAAAATAAACTGCCTCTCCCAGAACACAAGCTATGGCTGCGCCTTGACACACAAACAGTCAGATCATTCAGGATTTTCAAACGGCCGACTTTCTGGCTCAGTAACTCAGGGATATGGAGAGATGAAAAGATGGAATGAAAGCATGAAAGAGTGAAAGAGATAAAAGCAGCAGCGTGACCAGGAGAAAGGGGGAAAGGTGACAGCTGAAAACATAAATCCTTCGGTCGAGGCGTCCCACTGCACGTACTCTTACAGCTCGTAAGCCTCGTTTCGGTGTCTCCTCGTTACTGCAGCTAAAGCCTATAGACGTGTATTCATCAGCAGGCGATGCTATATTTGTCAGTGAGTGGGCGATGGGTTGTGGGCAGAAATCTTTATTGTGCTGCTCTCAGTTTGCAGTTTCATATTTACTGTCAGATAGTCACGTCGGATGGCTTACAGTGCTGTAAACTTGCCAGATTTCACAATAAAATCACAGTTTTTCATCCCAATGTGGATAGTTGCTACTGAGAAAATAGACTCGGAGACTATATTTAAAACACAAGCATCACACGTCATAACTCTTATTTTCAATAGTGGAGAGACACTCATCTGCTACTGTAAAGCCTCAGGATGGAAATCTCAGTCCATCATATTCATGAGGATGTGTAATACTCTGAAACATTTTATACATCCAGTAATTTGTTATTTGAGGAGGAATGTTCAGTCGATGGCATTTTAGAGGATTTTAAATTAATATGGCAGCCTAACCAGGATAACACTACATGGCATTTCAACTTTTCATGTCGGACCTGGAGCACATATTTATTATTTATAGTTTTCTGAAACATGTACCTTTAAGGGTAAATGATAATAAAACAGCCACGCAGGGGGCTGCTGCTGTGTTATCTTTATTGCATATTAGGTGCAGTACATTAAAATACAGTGATTAAATCATAGGGACTGCAAAAAGTACATGAAATGATTAACTACGACATGGGCCGTCATTCTTATCTTAGTGGGCCAGCTGTTTCCTTGAATAGAATGGGTCTGTTACGTAACTATACTAAAACTGAGCGTCAATATGGCCACTGCGCCACCCCTCTCATGCTGAGAGCATTCTAGAACAAGCCCGGGAAGTAGAAGTCTATCTGCTGTCTTAGAGCTCCTGGACTGTCACATCTTCACTGGATTATACACAGCGCTGAGCAAAAAAAAACTGACCAATAGAAATGCTGCTTTTGCACATAAATGACACCGCTGGAAATGATTAAGAGCTTCGTGCTTCATATTATTGTTTGCTACCTTAGAAGTCAATGGGGATATTGGGGTGTCAGGCAGAACAACACCTCCTTAAGCCTAATAATTTTCAATAAGTGTCACCTCCTCTCAAAAACTCAGCACTGAGGCATATGTTTCACGGGCTAAAATGATTTTTTTTTTCCAAATTGCTATGGAAACGGACACGGTGCGGTCTTGATACGAAGAGAGAGGACAGGGCCAACAGCAGGGGGGGAGGATTCTGCCAATAGTCACGCAGCAGGTGGAGAGCAGGTTAGGGGACAGGTCTTACTGCGAGAGGGTGCTCGCTCGCGGTCTCCATGGGGATGCGTCCGTCTATCACGGAATGCGGCCTCCTGCGTGTCAGCGGTTGTCTCGTTCCCGGCCCTCCAGGCGCTCCGGGGCGCGCCCTCCTCTTCCACACTGGAGAGCAGCGGCCATCTTGCCCTGTGAACATCACCCCTTCCTCGAGTACGGGACACTGCAAGCTCAACTGCGGGGTATAGACGGACGCTGGGCGGCGCTTGCTCCGCGTCGGAGAGGTAGCAGCCAGTGGGCCGCTGCCGAGCTCAGAAGGACTGCCCCTCCCAGGAAGCTCAGTGAGTGAATCCTAATGTACAGCCAATACCCAAAGGAGAACAGTTATGACCTGCTGAGCTAACTTTCTAAGCACAGAACGGAGACTGGCCTTCGCTGTCTGTACTGGCACCAGTGACACGCTAGCAATAATCAAACGGTGCAGAATTCCCATGATTTCACATTTTTGTCTTCGCTACGGCTAAGCCACGTCAGTTGGCAGCCACTTCCTTGGGAAAAAAAACAAACGACTTAATGCGTGCAATTATGCACCGTAATACAGGTGGCAGACGGTCTGCTCAAGAATCTGCGGCAAAAAGGAGTAGTCTCTCGAGACTCAGGAGACCGGGAAGTTTGAGCCATCGTGTAGCGTCTGGGTGCATTTTCTATATCCTTGAACAGTCAAGCTCATTTAATTACAGCTACATGGGTCCCAAGGGCATTATGGTGTGGTGCGGGCAAACACCTGGAAGGTGCCACCCAGCTGTACGCTGGAGAGCCTGATTAACGCTGAACAAAAACAGCCGAGGAGCCCCTCACTTAACACCTTAATCACCTAAATACAGGTTAGTGAAAAATTGGGCTACATGGGCTACACGTTTCTTCATTCTGATTTATATGCCTTTACTATCCAGTAGATGGAGCAAAGTGATTTCTGCAAACATTTAGGATCCTTTCACGTTTTACCCTTGAAGCGATTAAATAAATCAAAAAAATAAATATATTAATTGAATTACCTTCTGCTGTTGAAAAGGGAGCTCTTTAAAACAAGCAGCTATACGGCTATTTAAAACAGCAACTTTGATTTTGATATCTTACATCATTGAGCAACAACAGCTGCATTTAGCGCTCTAAAGGTTGACTCCAAACTTGCTTTTTGACTGTCATTTCTTATTAAATACAAAAAAAATTGTAACAACATAGAATGACATCACAGAGAGTTGTTAATACTTGGCAGGGTGGATGAGATGCGAACATGACGGGAGACAGGCAGAGATGAGACCACCAGAGATGAACAGCAGAATGTGTTTCTGTGATTGGATGAAGAGGCGATTCCATTAAGGGATGTGATGACACTTTTCGCGCTCAGAAAATTAGGCGTCATAAAATCGGCAGCTCTCCTCACTTCCAAATAAAGACAAATTGACCATTAATTGAACAGAAAATTATTAGATCGATCTGCTTGACATCTTTATGATGTTCCCCAGGCCAATTCCATTTTACTGTATTCCAGCTGTGTATAATTCATATCGAGCGAGAAACTAATTTCTACGGCAATATTAACGTGGTAACTGTCTCAAGGGACTATTGAGGCTATGAACCTGCTAATATTGTTTTTTTTTCCCTACAGAAGACAGAAATTGCTTGATATTAACCAATTTTTCATTGCAAAATACAAGTCAGCATTTTGCCCTCAGTGTTATCCTACTGTGAGATGGTCGAAAATGGATCAATTCAATATTAATCGAGCATATCTCTCTATCTTCATATGGCAGTAGTGCAGAATTACACTGACATGAACAATTTTATTTGAGAAAATTATCCTTGCTTATCCTTGGAATTTTTAAAATTATAACATTGATTCTTATACTCCTCTGCCATAGAACTACATGCTGGGAAACATATTCTTAATTGTATTCCCAATAATCTGCAGAACTAAATGGAGGCCAATATGTCTTACCAAAGGCATCTTCTTAATGCAAATGACTACCCTCTATTCTAATCCACCTTGGATCCCTATAGTCCTTATCCTGTTCTGGGTGTGTCGCCTGATAGTGTCATCAATCATGTATAATTATGCATCATCATTTAATGAGGAAATACATAAAGAATACATGAACTCATATGAACTACATAATTTTGTGTGGGGTTTTGGTTTGGGTGAACTGGCTTTCAATCAGAGAAATACTGCCCCTTACCTTCAGTGTGGTCATGAAGCCCTCTTGTGCAAAGTCTGTATCTGAGCAGGATTCCCTGCCGCCTGCATTCCTCTGATTCCTCTGATCCTGCCGCAGACCAGCGGAGATCGAGACAGAGACATCCGTTAAATTCCTATCATTTCCTGCATCTCCAGCTTCCTCAGCAGTGTTGCAATCTGAACTGGTTTCCGTCTCCAAAAGAGCCCCACTCTCTCTATTCTCAGACATGACGTGGTGCTCTATTGAGGCCTCAGCAGCACTAGGTGACCCCCGAGAAGGGTCAAAATTCACTGGACGGTCTACGAGATGGCCGTTGCAACCTTGAGAGTTTGAACAATCCTTCCATGACTTTGAGACAACCCGAGGAGAAGACGCTTCAGGACTGGCATGCCACACTGCCTTTTTAGGACCTGGGGAATCCAGAGAATCAGAGGAATCTGCTACAGCGCCCTTGTCCTCGTTTCCTGGGTGAACATGCATGCTCAGGGTGAAAAGCCTGGTTCTCTGCGAGCAAGGGGAGCTTAGAGGGGACCTCTCCCCCTCGGGAGGGGAGAAGGAGCGGGCAGAGGTCCGCCACTTCCTGGCGGTCTGAGCCACGCTGCTGAAGAACCGAAGGAAGCCAGTAAAATGGCCACCCTTGCCATCAGCAGCAGGGGCCGAGGACGGAGGGCTGGGCGCTGGGACACACTCAAAGTACGCAGTCACACAATCAGAATCAATCGTTTTGTCCAAGGTGTGAAGCTCCGAGTCGAAACTTTTCTCAGAAATGCCGGAAGATCCTTTCCCCATGAAGGATATTTTTCGCAAGTAGCTCCAGACGTCAGATCTACGGGACTTCCGCCCGCCCAGGGGTGTCCTCAAGCGGTCTTTCTGAGGTCGCTCCTCGTGGACAGGAGAGATGTTGCTGTTTGAGAAGTTAGAATGTGCTTTCACGACCATAGAAGGTTTATTTCCGCACATCTCAATACCATTCTGACTGCTGGAGATGTCCAGAGCCAGATGATTCACGCTGTCCGAGGGTCCCGTGAGGTCGATGTCCTCAAACGAGCAGTCAAATTCCTTCGTGTGACCAGCGTATGAGTGCCTTTTGCCTTTGCTCCTGAAGGGCTTTTTCTGGGAATACAGATGAACTGGCTGATGTTGATCAGAATGTTCCTTATCAGGGTCATCATTGTGAACACTGCTGAATTTTGCCCCATGTACCTTACAGGACTTGTCTTTGAACACGGAGGAGGACCTCAGCTTCTTGAAGGACCTCACTTTGTCTACAAATGACAGCTGGGGGATGGTTTTCTCCCCTGGGAGTATCATGGAGTGCGGTCGACGCTCGCCGTCAGCAGCGGTTTTCCTCCGAGCGAGAATCCTCCAGATACCGGCTGCTCTGGGCCTTCTGCCCGATGTTACCCTCACCCCATCCTCCAGGCCAGCACAGGGGACTGGCAGGTCCCCCTGCCCCTCGCTCTGGGGCTGCACGGTGCCGGCCTCATTCCGAGCATCCTGGGCAACTTTAAAAACCCGGTTCACAAATCCATTTGGGTCTCTGTGCTTAGGGATGGGGCTGCAAGCTTCCATCATCTCATCTTGGATACAAGGGTCACAAAGGTCCGTTCAAACCCATGACAGTCATTCTCAAGACTACCTGCACAAAGAAAAAAAAACAGATGCCCTTCAGGATCAAGAAGTAAAGAACACTGTACAAGTTCAGCAAAATGTGCACTACCTACAACTCCTTCGGTTAGCAATGATTCCTTTAACCCCTTTGAGCAGAATACAAATAATGCCAATTTTTTGAGCCTAATAAGGCTTTATAACTCAGTGTTTCTGACAAAGAGACTCTTGAAATTTATTCCAGTGAAGAAAGACATCTGGAAATTCAATTACAAAATTATTTAGGAATTAAAGTTCAGAATTTACAGACGCCGGCATCTATATCTGGGCAAAGGGGTTAATTGAAAAATTACTTCTACTAACCCATACAATCATAAAACTTACACCAATAAAAGAACAGAAACAACACATGTGGTAAAGCAACTGCAATAAAAGAAATATATTGCATCCATTCTTTAATGACCTGGGTGAAAGCCTGGTCAAAATCTTTATTGCACCACCAATAGGTTTCAGGTAGCAGCATTAAGTTGTCAGTTGGATATATTTCTGCCTCAATACACCACTTCCCAAGCACAAATCTGACATTTTTGTTGCATACATGGCATGCCTGGATAATTCATCAGGCAACATATGCTACCAGGTCTTAAATTTTATGAGTTTGCGCATGGCCCAAAAGATCAAGATGCATAACATAATTAGGTCACCATCTGTCTATGCAGACACAAGGAACAATCAACTAACAAAGTCCCAAAATATACAAAAAAAGTAGGAAATCTACAGCACAGCCACACTCAGCTGAAGTACTAGGATCTTCTCTGTTTACATCTAATATTAGTTTTGTTTTCGACCAAGAAATCAACGATGCCAGTGTAGATTTTATGTACAATTCTGAGCCAAATTTGCTTCAAATAAGAGTCAACACTTTGCAGGTCATAGGCTTGCACTGCGAACAAGAAAAAGAAAAATGCGGCAACCATTATATCTCAGGGTTTTGGCCAATTACTCCACACTCCCGCTGAGGTCTGCTGTCCACAGAGCCACCGAGGTCTCTGCGTGTGTCGAAGGCTTGCTCGTGCAGCGGGGTCATGGGTGCACACAAAGCTTCCTGTGTCTGCGGCGTCTGGAATGCGGAGGCCAGCAGCAGCCATGTTTCAGCTGAGCGCACCAAAGATGCAGCAGCTCCTCAGCTCAGGTTCGCTCCTGAGGAGTACCTCAACAACCATGCTGGGCCCTCACCCACCATAATGCCGTGGACAGCTAACTATCAAACATAACTATCGGCAGAGCTTCATTCGTCCAAATAAGGACTATACTTTTTGCAGACACGTAGGCACATACATACTGCAGTCAAGGGTCCACGCACATATAATCAATGATTTCTGGAAACTGTTCACAAAAAAAAAGAATAAAAAAGTGTAAGCTTCATTGTACCGTCACCTTACGAGATAAATACATGAATAAATCAATAAATTTATTTTACTAATTTACTTACTAACTTGATTTAATTTACTCCCAACCCGTTTGAACCTCTTCTTTTTGATAACCGTCCATGAGGAGATACCAAAATCATATTACCCTTGTTTTCATGTGACATCCAAGAATTTCTTTCTTGTCTCTTTGAAGTTATGCAGTTCTGCACCTGTGTCAAAGGTCAGTGAGGAGCCACATTTACTGGCTTCAGAAACAATTCCTCACTTAGCAGCTTTGGAGCTTTGCGACCCGATACTACAGCTAAGCTTTAGGTCCAGTAGTTGTAAAAAAGACATTCTCCATTCATCCTTAACAGCAGGGATCCCCTCAGTTTAATAAGACTGGCCGTTAGCCTTCAAACATTTTTATAAGTCACAGCTCTATAACTTTTAACCATGCCGGTCAACAGACGTTTTTATTGAATGAAATGTAATTTACTACATTGTTTGTTGATGTTACGGCTTTTATTTTTGCGGGCATCAATGAAGCATTTTATTTGTTTTATTATTTGTTACATTAAAGAAAGTTATTTGCTGCATTTATGTGTTAAAAAAGGAACTAATGCATGAAAAGGAGCAAAATTGATTACTACATACTGCATACACGGCCTGTGGTATACTTGATATGCCACTTCATTACAGTACACAATGCATGAGCCATTATTTGACAATAACCATGTTGTGTTCCCAGTGAAATTCATTGAGATCACTTGGGTCACAGTGGGACATGACCGCTGATTGCTTTATTCTGAGGAATACAGCACATTAAGACAGCTCTGACCACGTACTGTGAAATTTGGCCATTGTACTTGTCATATGTAGTCTGAGATGTACAGGTAATTTTTGTGCGAAGCATGGCGGCACATAGGGATCACTTTGTCCGGCGTCTTTCTGTCCGTCTGTCTGTCTGTCCGGTAGTCACACTTTCAGTTGGTAGTCACACTTTCACATAAGCTTCGCAGGCGACACATGTGTTCACCTGAACACTCTAGTTATATTATAGACTGTATTCGACTTGCTAATGCGGCCACGATCACAAACAGAGTAGGATGTAGTAGATGATTCCATTTATGGCCAATAACTTTGGCCATATATGTCTGCAGGATAATCTAGCATGAGCTGATAGCTAGTAACCAGCATGACCACTTTGAGTTAGGTTTTTGACAGCTGGGCCAGGTCACACGGTAATGGAGTTACAAAAGTGCTGTATTTCGTATCATAGCTCCAAATCTAAGTAAGATAGAGTTACAATTTAAATAGCTTTGTGTAGGTCTTCCCGAGTACTTCAAACAACAAAATACTTAATTTTGTACGTTTGATTTATTTGGGTGAAAACGGCAAAAAAATGGTCGGTAACAGAGTTGCAAATTTGTCACTCCATTACTGACCAGATTTTTGCCGTGTTCACCCAAAATAAGTCAAATGAACAAATTAAGCTATTTTGTTTTTTGAAGTACAAAAGTACTATGGTAGACCTACACAAGCCATTAAAATTGTAACTCTATCTTACTTAGTTCTGGAGCTATGATACAAAATACACCAATTTTGTAATTCCGTTACCGCGTGACCTGGCCCAGCTGGTCTGCCTGTTGGCAGCTACTGTTGGTGACACCAGGTACCATCGCTCATTCTAACCCTTATTCTTACCAGCTTCCAGCTTACATTCTTTCCAGACACTATCTCTAGATTCTAACTAGTTACCATCGCAGACTCTTATTAGTTGCCAGGCTGCCAGCTCATATCGCTGAGACCTACATCTTCCAAAATTACCCAGATTAATATAACTTGCGTTTTACACTAGTGGTTTACAGTCTCAATTCAAGGGGTTATTCCACGTAGACACCATTTACTTACTTAATTATGGTTTTTGTAGTTACCTCTTTTCTAAATTTGTAATGAAATTGCACCCTGCTTTACAATATTTCTTGTAAAAAAATTATAACCAAAAATAACCAAATATGCACTTGTACTGTTCCTTCTCATCAAAGACCAGAACAGCGACACCAGCAGGTCTCTAACCACATGACACCAGCATAGCCACGCTAGTCTGTCATCAACTGACCAATTACACAAGCACAATGAAACTGGCCCCTCACCTCTGAAATGAGCGACACAAAACTGGTCTACCACCTGATCACAAGAAAAAGCAGCTCGAGCATGCTGGTCCACCAGGTTTATTCGTTTATTTCAACAGATCCCCATCAGCTGACGCCCAAGTGACAGATGGTCTTCCTGGTGTCCTACAGAATGAAATACATTTCATACAAAATTAATGCACAGAGTTTACCTCAAGAGAGTATACGCACGGAAAGCATAAAGTTCCATGAACATGAAACTACATGAAAACAAACCACAGCATAAAACACACATCTCACATAAATAGACTATACACAAGACATGACTAAACGAGAAATAAAAACAATTTTCACTAAATAAATACATTTCTCAGGTATGCGTATACTCAGGATGTGCCATGGACTTAAATTTTAAAGGAAATATCACTGCAATTTCAACCTAATGGCACTTTTAAAATGAGACTTCCCTTTGATGTTCCGCACATCACAAGGAAGGTTGTTCCATAATGTTATTGCTCTGTAAAATACTATTCTTCTCATAACATTGCATTTTGGTCTTGGTAACACAATCAATGCACCTGAAGTTGCCCCTCTTGTGGCATGCATGTGAGTACTTGACCTATAATCAATGGCATTATAAATAAATACAGGTTTCTGAGATTGAATCACTTTGCGAAAGAATGTGAGTGGGTTAAATGAAAATCTTGCATCAACGCGGAGGACTGCATGCATATCATCCACACTTGACCTATAAGAGCAGCCTAGAACTAGTCTGGCTGCTTTATTTTGTGTAACTTGTAATTTGTTTAAAAGACCCTTTGCTGCAGATGACCAAACCACAGCACAGTAGTCTAAATGACATAAAACCATAGAGTAAACCACTATATTAAACAATGAAGATGTGAGAAATGAAGCGCACTTCCGTGTAACGCTAACGCTCTTCCCATTTTAGCTACTACCTTGCTGATGTGAGGAGACCGTGACAAAGTGGGGTCAAGCTCAATTCCCAAAAGTTTTGCCGTTTTCACTTGTTGAATGACTTGACTATCAATCTGTAAATCCAATTTAGGATTGTGAGATAATCTGTGACTAGTGACCAAAAATTATGCACACTGTTTTAGAAATTTTAAATACAAGTTAATTTATTTTTATCCAGTTATACATATTTGTGAGATCACTGGACAGAACCTGATTAAGCTCTGTGCATGTGGCGGCCGCATCCTTTGTCCCTCACAAGTGAAGATGACCGAGATGTCAATTGAGTTTATGTGTCCGCATGTGGCTAATAAGCCCTATCCTGGCATGAAATAGTCGCCCGCAGGTTTCGCACCTAATGGTTGGTTGCCGAGATGATTCCTCCTTCCTTTCCTTTCTCCTCTCCACGGCCGCCTCGATCCTGTTGAACTCAGAGAAGGTTGCGCTGTTCAAGATGGTGTGCCGCCAAGTGGAGCGGTTGAGCGCGAGGGTTTCCCACGTATTGACCTGGATTGCAAAGTCCTTCAAAGAGGCCTTAAGCGTGTCTTTATATCGCTTCCGTTGCCCCCCGGCTTTGCGTTTGCCCACAGATAATTCTCCATAGAACAGCTGCTTGGGAATTCTGCTGTCTGTCATACGCGCCGGGTGACCGGCCCATCTGACTTGGGCCCTGAGCATCATGGTGATGGAACTTGGCATATCTGCATGCTGCAATACCTCTGTATCGGGGACTCTATTCTGCCATCGAATATTAAGGAGTTTCCTTAAACAGCGAAGATGGAACCTGTTGATTTGCTTTTCATGGCGACGGTAGAGAGTCCATGTTTCACAGCCGTACAGTAAGGTTGTAAGGACGACCGCTTTGTACACCTTTAGTTTAGTGTTGACGCGAATGCCTGTTCTCTCCCAGACGGTTCTACGCGGTCTCCCGAAAGCGGCACTAGCTTTGGCAATTCTGCAGTTAACTTCGGCATCTAGGTTGGCCTTATTTGTTAATGTGCTACCCAGATAGGTGAATTCGCCAGTCGATTTTAAGCACTTCCCTTTTACAGTGATGGCAGGATCGTGATGTTGGACTCCGGGGGTGGGCTGATACATGACCTCATAATATATAGTTGAATCATTGGCATACATTGTCACATTGGCTCCAGTGATTGCGAACGGTAAATCATTTGTAAAAATTGAGAATAACAATGGCCCCAAGCAACTCCCTTGTGGGACTCCGTAATGCATAACCCTGCTGCTTGACAGAGTGGCATTAAAAAAAATTCTTTGCGCCCTGTCAGACAGGTAACTGCTTACCCATTTGATTGCAGAGGATTTAAAACCATAAGAAACAAGTTTTAGACGCTAAAATGTCGTGGTCAATCACATCAAAGGCCGCGCTAAAATCAAGCAAAATTTTACCCACAAGCTTTGAGCTGTCCATAGAAGGTGAGCCAACTGTCAGTCATTTGAGTCAATGCAGTACATGCGGAGTGACTAGGCCTGTATGCATGCAGGAATTCTGTAATAAGATCGTTGGCTGTGAAATAGGCCTGTATTTGCTCATGCACAATTTTTTCCAACAGTAAAACAGGTAAAATCCAGCAAAACTAGCTAACGACAAGCTAAAGTTTGAAGCCGACTCAAGCTGGATTTTTCAGCAGGGAAGACTCCCCGACGTCAAACACAAACAGTCATGCAAAAGTCAAAGTCATTTAAATGACACCCCCACTGTCGCCATCTAATTTCTATGGAAACCCCCTGAAATGAAACTTCTCTGTCGAAGTCCAACTTTCCGCCCAGTTCCAAGTTGCACTGGCAGGAAATGACCGATTAGGCCTAGTGGTCGAAGGAGAAGTGGACGACAGGCAGCAGTCTATTTGTGTGCATATTGTCAGACTTTGCACATGCAGGAAAATAGAGCACCCTATGGTATCAGATAGCATATCTACCAAACTAACGAGTGTAAAAACACAGACTAAAAATACAGCCCAGTTGTGGATTGCAGTGAACAGAAAATGAATGTGTTTGCCTCTTGGCCTGACAGGTGGCAATTTAGATGAGAAGTGTCTAATTTATAAATACAACTGTTGGTAAACAATTGATACCCAGAAAGAACATTCCTCACTTCTTTTTCCATCCACAGCCTGAAATGCTCCTCATTTCCGATGTTCTCATCTCCCTTAAAACACAGTTGCAGAAGTCCTGCAAGTCTCCGGCTAAAGCCACCATGCTAGCTTCTGATTTTAGACCCCTGCATTGACAGTTTAAGCTCAACACTGGAGGCAAATAACAGCTCTATGCCTGTGGCACTGTTCACTCCTGAATGAATTCTACTGTGTCCTAAAATTTGGTTCCACCACAATGAAGGTTATAGGGACACACATTTCCCTAATACATTTATGAAAAAACGTAAGGAAAAAGATGGCGCTTGTGCCCGTATCCACATTAAAGATTTGCCTGTAAAAATTAATGCTATTAGAGTGTATATATAGTATTTTCCTTTCCTTGAATAGTCTGGCACTATTCAAATGCAGTGGATGTGCCCACCTGAAAAATCTCAATTTCAGACTACTGCACAACTTACATGACTAAATACTTTTTTATGCACAGCGATCAGAATGTCCACATCATATCAGTGGTCAGCAGCATTTACCCAAAGGAAAATCAGTAGTAATTCCCTTGATTCAATGCTCTGAGCTACTAGAAGCTGTTATTATGAAAACAGTGTGATCCCGCCGCATATGAAAAAAACTATTCATCTGTGAAATAGGAGGTTTACAAAGACAAGCAGAATTTCCTCAGAAATCTAATCTAATCAAATCTTGCACAAATCTCATCTGCTTGAAAAGAGTGCAAGCCAAGCAAGATTTTTAATTTCAATTTGAAGGCCCCCGAAAAATGCTATCCGCTAAGAATGCTGATTAAAATAAGAAAATAAGTAATTATCATGCTAAATGGCAATTTGTTAACAACCAACTGCACGGGTGCATACAGAAAGGCCCTCATGTGTTCCATCATCAAATAACATGATTTTAGTTAGTAAACAGTCAATGTAAAAGTCCAGAGACAGCTGACATCCGTTACAACAGATCAGAGCAGTATTATGAGCAGATAGCAACAGTTCAAGAGTCAGGGTCATTCATGACTTATCAGTTCAGGCATGTCGGAGGGGAGTCTGCTTTTTTGCCCTCTTGTGACACTTAAAACCAACCATCAAACAAATCATTCTTTGTGAGGATCACATGCTTGGTAAGTTGGGTAAATTTTTTTTTCAAATGTGTACCTTAAAATTTCAATACAATCATGGCTGCTTATTTTTGAGCAAACTCTCTTTAATGAGACAGCACTTATCATTGTACCCACTGATAATGTGTACTGTTTACTTTGCCAACAGAAAGAACAGAACCTGCCGGAAGGTCTAGCAAAGCCACTTTAGCCTGGACCACACAACAAATGTATAAAATCTTTGAAAATTTTACATGTGAGGGACCCCACACATAACAAAATAAAATTGTACATTTCATAGCTTTTTGGTCCTCTGGTGTGTGGACAGCAAACTCACTACACAATCAGGACAAAACAACACACCACACGGATAGAGTCCATCGAAGATCAGTCTGATTACCGTACCAACTCTCAAAATCCAACATCTCAGTCACGCAAGAAAACAAAAAAAATATGACTGAGATAGTGAGTTAGTGTGCAACACCTTCTATTTAAGTCAGTTCGGCTCCCAATTTATCAGTCTGTCCCACGTGAGAATCCACAAACTCATCTGTGGCCACTGGGAGTTCCTCCCCACAGCACCCAATATCGAATTGCAAATATCGAATATGTTTAATATTTACAAATTGCAATCAATGCAGCCCCAATGGGATTCTGAGCAGATCGATTGATGTCAAATACTCTTCCAACACACCTTGAACCACATGTGAATGGGGAAAGATAATCTTTGGAGACATTTAAAAACAATAAAAAATTCGGTCTGCGGTCAAAATTGTCGGAAAGCGGGAATCGAGCCTAACCTTCACTGAATTATCAGTTAATGTGGGTCCGGCTTTACTGTGGTGCTACTCTGCCACCCCAAAAAAGCAGAGACAGCAAAATTAAGGGATGAAGTAGAGCTTCCAGCATTGCCCAGGTCATGCTATTATTGTTGTTCTACTGGCTGAATTGAGGCAAATTCCTGACTTTAATGTAACAGATCAGACCCAGAATTCGGCTCACCTGTCCAAGGAAGAATCAAGCAATTGGAATTCAAAAGTAGCTTTTCACGACAATCTGAATGCAGAAATTACACGCCTCCATGTCTATGTGAGATCGTGTAAACTCTGTAAACTCTTCACTGCAGAAACATGACAAGCAGCGACTCATCATCACATTTCAGAATACATCCATAAATGATTAGAGGGGACGGCGGAGATGAGCTCAACTTTCCAAAATTGGGAATTCCAAACTGAAAGAATGCAATGGGAAATGTACATGATACACGATGTTCCCAATAATATTGTTTGGATCAATATAGATCTAATGGCCAAAGCCCTAACCTGAAATAATATCCCAATCTATAAAAACAAACACTTAAAAAGATGTTTGGGTTGTATTTGAGGAAGAAAATGAAGTTTTTTAGATTACCAAGTTGCTTACTCTCTTTCACAGGACTTCATGCAAGTAACAAAAAAATCCCAAAATATTGTTATTACAAAAATTAAATGGCAAATTATTGTGAAAGGCAAATTTGCCGTAACATCAGAAATAGCACAGGATCAGAGGCTGTTTTGGTGTTTGTTTGTGTTAGTAATATTTCTACTTTTTAAACACTTGCCAGATGTGGCTGACAGTTCCTAGTTTCTGCAATACAGTCAAGTGTTCATCTCATAGTACTACACATATGCTTTGAACTACATTGCAAACCTCCTAAGGTTTCAGACCTGGCAGCATTTGAACTCAGAAAGGTTAGAACAGCAGTATTCATAGTCATCTTGTCAGCTCTGAAGCTTGGAAAGTAGTGAATCAAGGAGTAATATCCAGCGGATTATTGTCAAGAACACCTAAACAGAACTGTATTCCACCGAACAACTTCTGAAAGATTATTTCTTTAAGATGATTACATTTAAAGGAAAATTCTCATGAGTATTATGAATGATAAGCCAAAATGTACCAATTTAAAGGTCCAAGCTGATAATAGCTGAGCAGTTAGGGAGACAATTGGCAATATATTATACGTTGCACATCCATCTCCTCTATTATCTCTCTCTCTCACACACACTCACACACACACACACACACACACACACACACACACACACACACAGGCATGCACACACACACACTCACACAAACACACAGGCATGCGCACACGCACACGCACACTCACACAAACACACACACACACACACATATACTGGGATCTTAATCTTACAACAACATCACTTAGGGCACTGAATTCCACATCACTATTTCCTGAACTTGGTGAAAAAGCATTGGCTTCTGTCAGAAAAGCATGCCCAAAATTCAGAAGAACCCACAAAGTAACATCCGTAGACCTGAGGGACTGGAGCTGTATAAGATCCTCGCATTCCATGGATACGATAATGGAAAATACGAAGGTACTAATTGCAAACACAGCAGGAATCTACCATACCGAGTACATTGGATTTGTTGTCAGAATTAAATACCAAAATCGTTGATCACAATACATTGGCTCAGCTTTTTTGTAAGCCTTGAATGAGTGGGTATTTTGCCAAACATTCCAACATACCTCAGGTCTTTTCAGACAATTACTTATGTAGCACAAATTAAGTTACAACTAATATAACACGTAATCTTTATTAGAACATAGAATGAAAAATTGTCACAACCTTCAAGTGTCCTTAATTCCCCTCCCTTCCCAGCAGCCTGCATGTGTGTTGTGGTTTTGTTTCCTTTAATTGATTCATTGTTTCGTTTCCCCCCCTTGCTCCCAACTCCCAAGCGTTGTCATTCATATGCTATGCTCCATTTGTGAATGTATGGTCCATATAAGTTCATTTTGAATTCAGTATGGCTGCTGGATTGTAAACCTTGATTCCCGACAAAACAGATCAATCAGTTTGTATCTATGTTGAACTAAGCTCTCCTTCCAGTGCTTCAGTAAATTAATGATAAAGACAAACAATTGAAGCACCTATTACTAAAACCCCATAAGTCACACTTGACTTGACTTGACTTGACTTGTGGGGTTTTGGTAATCAGTGCTTCAATTACAATTTGGAGTCTTAGTCATAGGAAAAAGCTCCCAATCCTTTATCAGTCTCTAGGATTGGGACCACATGCTTGTAAGTCCTTTGTTCCACTCTGTTTCTCTGAGTCAGTTTATGAGAAACTCTCCCAAGCCTTCACTGGTCTCCCAGTTTAGGACTGTGTCCCTGCTTTGATAAGCAGGATTCCCCAGCTGGCTTCTGCCCTGGAATGTCCACTGGCCTGGGCACGGACACGCCCCAACTCTCTCCAATCATCACCAATTTAGCTAGATTGCTCCCTCACCTGTTCTGGGCCATGGCTTTTTCCCTCAATCATTACTGTATTCCTATTAATAAATACTCTGTTGTGGATTGAACCCTGAATTCAGGTGCGATTGCACGTGCCCGTCAGCCACTACTTCTTATACACTCATTGGTTGAATCTTCGCAAGTTCAGAACGACGGCGGAGGATACCCGGACATGAGCAGACTTTGAATCTTCCTGACGAGCGCCTGCCTGGCCAACAGGAGGCGCTTGAGCAACAAACAAAGCTGTTTATTTATATCCTCTTACCCGGCAGTCCCTTCCCAATTTGAACCCCTGTAGTGCGATGGCCAACTGTGCGCTACGCTGAAAAAGCTGCCGACCACTGCCGGCTGGCACGACTGCGGCTCGAACCCGCGACGTAATAGTCACTTCTGCACTGCAACGCAGTGCCTTAACCGAGTGAGCTATCTGGCAGCTCTTGACAATGACTTCTTGATTAAAAAAAATTCTGAGCAATGGCTTGAAGTTGAGAACTTTAAAAAAAATTTTTTTAATTATAAATCAGAGGGGTTGTATTAAGAACTCTAATATTAAAATTTCAATATTATGTATTTCAAATTTGATAGCAATTATCCTTTGATAAAGTTGTATAGCACAAATGCATGTGAATATAGTCTTGTGCAAATTAATTGGATAAAGTGCTTGTCAAATGAATGAGCTGAATTGACTGCAAATAGCCCTGCCAAGTGATGGACGTTTTACACAACCACCTCAAATATCACTGCATAGTACCTTTTAGCCATGTTTAATTAATTTCCTGACTTGTATGATGCAGCTAATGTGACTGCATCATCAACGCAGTACTGTAACTGTGTCGGACTGGCCTGGTAATTCTCTTGACCTCAATCCCACTGAGAATCTCTGGTCCATAATCAAGTCGAGGCTGCAGCAAAAGGTCCGCTCCGCAAAAGCCAAAGTCATTCATGCAGTAGTCCAGGTGTGGCATCACGACGAGGAAATCAACACAACCTGCAAAAACCTGGTCAGCTCCATGCCAAAATGGGTGAACAGCTTAACAAGAACCGTGGTGGACGCATCTCGTACTGAGTGCTGAACGTAGGTGATTTAAAGCAATAAAAAGCCTGAAAACCATTGCTCTTCGGTTTTTCGCACTCCAGCCTACTTTATCCAATTCATTTGCACAAGACTGAACCATTCAATTTAGCATATTAGATTCATTAATCCATCCATTCTCATCGGCACATCAAGCATAGGGTGGCGCAGCTAGCAGACTCAGCAAATAAGCTCAGGCATCCCCCTCCACGACTACTTCCTCCGACTCTTCCTGGGGGACTTCAAGCGCTTCCTAGGCCAGCTGGGAAATTCCTAATAATTCTTCCAGCTTGAGCTGTATCTGCCTCGGTTCCTCCTCCCAGTTGGACATGCCTGCTAAACCTCTAAAGGCAGGCGTCCAGGAGACATCCTGACCAGATGTATATTTGATTATAATCATGAATATTACTAATTTGTTATTTGTTGAATATTACAAAGTTGTGACATTTTTTTTTTCCTTTTAAATCAGAGTAGGGTCAGGTTACATCAAGATTGGTTTCGGAACAAAGGGGGATCCAGGAAGCACTGAGAAAAAAGACTGAAATTTTCATCGCGTATGGAATTAGAATTGTGTGTATTCTAACCTGGGAACAGCACTTGGAAAACCTGCATTGTGCGTGTTAAAACTGCATTCACACAAATTGACATCAATCATAACCACTAGTCACAGAAATATTCACAATGAATTTAGTCGTGCTAGTGATTAAGTTGTAGCTCGCTGTAGCCGAACCCGCACAGATAAACACAGTGAGATGACCTCTTGCGGTGATTTCCCATACAGAAATTGCCACAATGGTCATTGATTCTAATCTCAGGCAAACATAGAGAATTCAGATTAAAAAAAAACCTCTCAAAGCCACACAATGAAGCCCATTGGGCACATAAAATTAACCACTGATAGTCAGCATTGTCTGAGGACGGTTTATCCACACATTGCAATACTGTCGAGAACACTCAGGGTCCGGGATATGTTGTGTAAATAAGGCACTACATGTCAAGTGAAATCTCTTACTTCTCAATTCACAATTCCTAATGAATTTAATTTGAATCAACCAAGCAATAACATAACCAACTAGAATGGTTTTTACACTTAAAAACAGATGTCTCCCTCTTCCCCCATTTCACATTTTACAGTTATGGTCCGGAAACGAGTCCCACCCTTCAACATGCCTAAGTCCAAATTGTTGCCATGGAAACAGAAAAAATAAAATTCAAAAGCAGTTCAAACCCTCAAAAGGCACATCTACATGTTATGGAGAGACACTATATCAAATTTGGTGAGAATCGGTCGAACAGTTTCAGAGTTATGCTCCGGAAACAAATGGGAACGCCAACGCCGACGCCAATGCCGACGCCAACGGGAATTCAGGCAAAAACAATATGTCTCCCCCCCCCCAGGAAGGGGGAGACATAATTCAAAATCACTTTACCTCTTGGAAAACTCAAACAAATAATCAAAGGAACCTGGCATTTCATTTGGCCTCTTAAAACACTGAGAAGGTACAGACTCAGGGCCTACTGACCGGCATTAGAGACAGGCCGACATGCAGACCTGGCAGCCAGGGGAGGAAATTTCTGCTCCCACAGTAGAAAAAAATAATAAATAAATTGAGAGTGAGCAGCACTTCCTCATTAAATATGACACATATACAGCAATTAGACAACATTTCCAACACTAATTTGCAAGCCTCTTCTCAAACTTCATAAAACTACCTGAATTAATGAAATGACAATTTCCCCAGGGGGAGAAAAGGTACGGGCAAAACCTGGCACCACAGCACTGTGTCTATCCACCTGCCACAGCCAGAGTGATCTGTTATAATCATTAATAAATATTCAAAAAAAATTTAAGGATTTATATATTTTTTAATCTATTTATAAATTCTTATATAATTGAAAAGTGTTTATTTGTTCACATTTTTCAGCGATTTTACTGATTTTCAATCCCAATAACTACTATAACCATTCCAATTTATATGCAGGAGCACAGCCATCCACCTGCTACTTGTTGGCTAACTAAGTCTTGGGAGAAAAAAACAAAATTTCCAGCCTTGGCATATATGACAAGAGTCTCTCTGGGGACAATTATGGGGACAGCAGCCTTCAGAAAGAATATCCAGGCCTTGCATTTTGTATGCTATTCATGCTAGTTTGGGAGAGGGCTCAATTAGTGTGCTGTAACGACAGTACATGAAATAGGTTGCAACTTCCATTCTCCATTTTCACCTTTCATTGAAC
The DNA here is from genome assembly GCA_029721435.1 of Gymnothorax reevesii. Lineage (NCBI taxonomy): Eukaryota > Metazoa > Chordata > Actinopteri > Anguilliformes > Muraenidae > Gymnothorax > Gymnothorax reevesii. The sequence continues at coordinate 31,276,620 of CM056586.1, forward strand.
CAGATTCATTCCACTGGTTATTCAAAGGATTTCAGAATCTTTAAAGCTAAAATATGAAGGAATAGCCTACTCATGCCATTATTACTCCATTCCTGCGGCAAAATCTGTAACTGACAAAAGTGCTACTGAGAACTCACTGGTGTCACATGCACTGTTTTGAGAGAGACTGAACAAAACTACAAATGCACTTAGCCAAACTGTACAGCTATGGTTCCGGTTCATCCAACAACCCTATGTTCCCGTAGTACTGTACACAGGAAAGACTGGAGCACAAAAACGGAGAATTTTTCGGGTTGTATAAAGGAAAAATGTGGCGTTTTGTGTTATAGCTTACTACGTATGAGAGGAGAGCTAATCTATGAACCTCATCACCAGATATAGTTCTAGCTCCATTCCAGCAACCTAAGTGTTATTAGAATACGTGTATGAACACCAGACTCCAAATAAACATCATGTAACCCCTAAGGCTTAAAGTCTGATTCTCACTTAAAGGGATAGTTCACTTTTTTTGAAGTGGGGTTGTATGATCTACAAATTGCCACTACTTACATTAGATGCAGTAGAAAGCTCTCAGATCTCCTCCAGGTAGCCGCACCTGCGCATAATGCTGGGTGGAAATTTAGGCGATACACGGTTGTGAACGTAGTCTGAGTTGCCGGCGGTAAGCGGCTGGCTGGAGAAAGGAGAGGAAAGACCGCCTGCCCAATAACGTAGGGATTTTGAGTTGTCCGTTCACCAGTGAAGGGGAATTACTGATTGGCTTAAGAGGTGTCAATCAAAATTGAATTGTCATTGAATGTAACACAACGCATGGTTACGCCGTAAACTGCCAGAACAAAGATGGAGAATGTAAATAACGAGGCTTTGATAAAGAAATCGCTTGAATATCTTGAAATTCACGACCGAAAGATTACTCTAAAGAACGAACAACTAAAGTCGATCAATCATTTACTAGATGGTAAAGATGTACTTGGTGTTTTGCCGACTGGCTTCGGTAAAAGCATGATTTTTACTGTACTTGGTTTGTCCAAAAATTTGGAATCAACGTCAACATGAAAGGCAGAAAGCATTCTCGCAATTTCTCCTCTGAAAAGCCTCATCTCTGACCAGCTACTAGATTTACAATCTTTAGAATACGCAGCTGCAGAGCTGAACAGCGAAACGTACCAAGAAGTACGCATTGGTTAAAAAAAGGAGTGGTCTGTCGCGGCTCGTTGCGCAAGGAAGTAGGCGGCTAAACAAAATCCCTACGTTATCGTGCAGGCGGTCTTCCTTCCTTCCTCTTCTTTCTCCCGCCAGCCGCTGACCCCCGGCAATGCAGGCTATTGTGAACGGGACCAGGGAAACAGCGTATTTTTGCTGCCTAAAAGAGGTCCTACTTGAAAATAATACACCATTTCAGTTGTATGCTATATTAAAAAGAATTACAGCGCTTTACCTGCTCGGAAAAAAACACACTTGCTCTTGAACTAACTAACTGACGTAGTCCTCGTGCGGCGCATCGTAGTTAACTAACGACCAGCTGTTCGGGTCACAGTAAAGCTGCTTGCGCACTGGACGCGAAACAAATTTTTCGCAAGACAGATTACATTCAAAGTCAATGCGAAGGCACGAACACATGCGAAATGCGTGTAATCGAGTCTTCGCTTTGACTTTGAATGTAATGTCTTGCAAAAAATTTGTTTCGCATCCAGTGTGCAAGAGGCTTAACTGAGGTTGCGAGGTCGGACGGTCGTTAAACTTGTGCAAATATTTCGAAAATGGTCCGTGTGTGTTGCTTTCCTGGACGTGAAAGCAAAGCTGTATCCTGGTGCACTAACAGCTTCCATCGCATTCCTCCGCGGGATGGACTTAGGCAGTGTGGCTAGCTGTGCTCAACATGGATATTGATACGCCATCCGTATCCCTAAAAGAGCTCCATGTTTGCAGTATTCATTTTTCCAAAGAGGATCTTTTGACGCTACATTCAGGGAAATCTCAACGGTGCCCACTGAAGAACACTGCTGTACCCACGCATCAGGTAAAAGAGTGAAACACCTGTGAAAACGTCTAATGTAACATTGCAGCACCAATTGATATTGCATAGGGTCTACGCAGCCACATACTATGTATCTGCTGTGCTGGTTATTATAGGGATTTTTTTTTTAATTTAAGACGCAATTCTATGTCGTTGAAATGCTGCCTCTGCCGCAAACTGCTCAGAGTCTGACCCAAACAGCTGATCGCTACAGCGCGCAGTTTGCTCCGATGGAATACGTCAGTTGGTTAGTTCAAGAGCAACTGTGTTTTATTTCAAGCAGGTAAAGCACTGTAATTCTTCTTAAGATGGCATACAACTGAAACGGTGTATTATTTTCAAGTAGGACCTCTTTTAGGCTGCAAAAGTACGCTGTTTCCCAGGTCCTGTTCACAACAGTGCATCGCCTAAACTTCCACCCAGCATTATGCCCTGGTGCGGCTACCTGGAGGAGATCAAAGAGCTTTCTACTGCATCTAATGTAAGTAAAGGCAATTTGTAGCACATACAACCCCACTTCAAAAAAGTGAACTATCCCTTTAAATTTTCCCTTAAGTAGGTTCAAAGTCAGAAAAATAAGGATTTTCTTTGTAGGACCATGTCTCATGCATATTCTGTGCCTGCTGGTTGCAGTGCTTCACTGAAGCTACATCATACTTAAACTGAGAGAAATATTCAAATGCAGGACGCCACATTTTAATGGCCACAGTATGACTTCAAATGTAAAATATCTAGATTTTGTACATCACTTCATACACATTTTCTTGTAATTTAGTAGGAAATATTTGGGATCACTGTAAACCTTGGGATCTCCGAGACTATTTCCAATAGGCCTGGAGTTCTACAAGTTTCAATACAAACCCCAATTCCAATGAAGTTGGCACGTTGTGTAAAATGTGAATAAAAGCAGAAAATAATGATTTGCAAATCCTTTTCGACCAACATTCAATTGAGCGCACTACAAAGAGGTAGGTATTTAATGTTCAAACTGATGAACTGTGTTTGTTTTTGTGGAAATATTCACTCATTTTGAATTTGATGCCTGCAACATGCTCCAAAAAAGCTGGGAGAGGGGCAACAAAAGACTGGGAAAGTTGAGGAATGCTCAAAAAATAAACACCTGTTTGGAACATTTCACAGGTGAGCAGGTTAATTGGAAACAGGTGAGTGTCATGATTAGGTACAAATGGAGCATTCCGAAAGGCTGAGTCGTCCACAAGCAAAGGTGGGGCAAGGTTCACCACCTTGTGAACAACTGCGTGAGCAAATAGTCCAACAGTTTAAGAACAGCATTACTCAACGTGCAATTGCAAGGAGGTTAGGGATTTCATCTTCTGCAGTCCATGATATCATCAAAAGATTCAGAGAATTCAGAGAAATCTCCAAACATAAGCAGCAAGGCAGAAAACCAACATTGAAGGCCCGTGACCGTCGGTCCCTCAGACAGCACTGTATTAAAAACCGACATTGCATTACATTTAGCAGATGCTTTTATCCAAAGTGACTTACAAAAAGGAGTGAATCAAGCATCAGTGGCAAAGTACATTAAGCAAAACATTATCAAGTGCACAAGAAAAAAAATAACTGGGTGAAGTGCAATTGTAGCAAAACAGCAGGACTGAACAAAATAAGTGCCAATGGGATTTGTTTAAGGAGAGAAAGACAAGAGTGAGTTAGTTGGTTAGTTGGTTAGGAGTAAAGGTGGACCCAGAAGAGGTGAGTCTTCAAGAGCTTCTTGAAGCTAGGGAGGGACGCCCCTGCTCTGGTTGCGGCTGGTAGGTCATTCCACCAGCGTGGAACTGCCTGTGAGAACTGTCTAGCCTGAGAGTGCCTTGTGCGTAGAGATGCCACTTGAAGACAGCGTTCCTGAGAGAAGCGCAGTGATCGGCCAGGTGTGTAATCCTGAATGATGGGGCTGAGGTAGGAGAAAGCAGACCCAGATATCACTCTAGGACAGCAGAAGTGATTTGTATTTGATTCAAGCTACAACAGGAAGTCAGTGGAGGCTGATGAGTAGTGGAGTGACATGAGCCCTTTTGGGTTCATTGAATACCAGACTGCGTTCTGGACCATCTGCACTGCCTATTTGGCAGTGCAGTTGCATTCTGATTCCCGGAGCCCTATTATGGTTTGCCGCTGCTCTCCTGTGCTTTGAATCTTTTATTAAAGTTTTTATTATATTTTTTTACTCAGCCTGTGCGTGTGGGTCCCTTTCTACTCTGGGTTCATGGTCCCAGTGCCTGCCGGCTTCTTGCCTTCTGCTGGTGGGACCAAACCTTAACAGAATGCAACTGCAGCATGGGACCCAGCCAGGCTGAGTTAGAGGAGCAGCAGCAGTTTTTTTTTTTTCCCAGGGCCCAGTTGGGGAGCAGTGCCGGGGTTGGCGCCATTTGTTCCCGGGGGTCAAAGAACGGTACAGATACTCTATCTGTCATGGTTCTGGCTGTGTGTGTGGTTTTAGACCGTCTTTGTGGCTCGTATTTGGACCATGTCTGTTTCTTTAACTATCAGATTCTTTCCCAGCTGTTTAGTCAGGCGTGGGCGGTGCCTTCCCCTAAAGCTATATAAGCCGGATGTCCGCCACGCCTCCTTTGCTGGAGTGTCTGATTTTAGTTATCACTACAGCCAGAAGATATCTCTAGTTAGGGATCTTTGATGAATTTCTTTGCAGTATATTTGTGGTTTATCTCTTCAGGGAAGTTTCCTTTTACTTTCTCTATTTGTTTGTTCCTCTCTCGCCCTGCCTCCGGGTTCGTATTGTTGGGCGTTCGTTTTGGAAGCCCAAGAACTGTTCTGTTTCTTCGTTTATATTTCTCCCTGTGGGTATTTTAAGTCCTTACTGGTCCTGTTGTCTCCTAGCCACTGCAATTGGCCTCCCGATTCCTTCAGCTATTACACTATCTATACTTAGGGTGAGCACCATCATACATTGGATAGTGATTATTTTGGTTTTATACTCTAGCACTTGGCACTAATCCTCAGTGAAAATAAGGTTTAAGTGCAGACTGTCATTTTTAAAATGAAAATGTTTTGAGTCACATCAGATCAACGTGTTAGAAACGGCAATCCTTTTGTCAACCCCCCCGAGCCCCTCCCCCCCTACACACACACACACACCCCGCCCAATTTTTGAGGCACTAAAAAATATTGAATCATTTAACATAATGTCAAACAAAGTATGCATTATTAACATTCAGCTGCTATCCTTTGCATTCAATGATTGCTTGAAGTCTGTGATGCATAGCACAGACAGTAGGGCTGCATCTGAACAGCCTTTTTTGCCTAGGAAAGTTCCTAACTCCTAAAAAGCTGATCCGGAAATAATTATGTGGCAGCCATGATAAGTGTAATTGAATTCTTTAGGGCTGCGTCTGAATAGTTAAATTATGTCCTAACGTCTAATTCCTAACCACTTTTCTTTAACCTCTGTGTAAAATGTCATGAGGTAAAAGAAAGGTGTTAAGGGGACTCTATTACAGCTTGGGAAGAGAACTAACAAGAGAATCCGAATGCACTGACACTGGGCACAATGATCATCCGCCTCCTGCCCGACATGTCTGTTTGTTTTCGTGATTGGCCGGATGGACGGTCATCGTGGAATTGTGGGATAGCATTTCCTCCTTTCTTTTTCAAAAGGATGGTTCAGTGTACCCTGTACTAAAGGTGATAAATTAGGAAGCATTGTAGCACCATTCCTTTACATGTTAAATATCCAAACACTCTTATCATGGCTGCAACGTAAATACTTCAGGATCGTTTTCTAGGAGTTAGGATTGGGAACTTTCCTAAGCAAAAAAGACTACTCGGACGCAGCCTAAATGTTAAGGACAGGCGTCTCAGTACCTCCTAATTTACTTCCTTTAGCTCAGGGTACACAGAACCATCCTTTTTGAAAAGAAAAGAGATTATGCCATTCCACAAATCCACGCGGGAGCAATATTAAAGTGACGCCAATTTATCCGCACAATGTATAAGAGCTGCGAGGGACAGATGATCACGTTGCCCAGTGCAAGTGTATCCGAATTCTCTAATACACGTGGTTGTCTGCCTACGCCGTTAGGAATTCTTTTTTACATCTTTCCTTTACCTAATGACGTTTTCCACAAAGGTTGAAGAAAAGTAGTAAGGAATTAGTGGATGGGACTTAATTTTTTTGACTATTCGGATGCAGCCTCCGTATCTCCACTGGTGATGCCCTGCCAGGCCTGCACAGCAGCCACCTTCAGGTCCTTCTTCATTCATTTATGCCTTCAGTCTCCTCTTCAGAGGAAAATGTATGTTGATTTGGACTTAGATCTGGTGACTGACCACAGAACCAAAAGACCAAAAACTCTGCCACTGTTCACTGAACCATGGTACTCAATGTACAAAGTAAACAACATGCTTAAAATGATCTAGACTTAGATTTATCTAATGTCTATTTATCTGTTTTTCTATTTGGACCAAGTCTCCCCAACCCTCAGTCAACCCAGAGCATTTCATTCCAGGTTGGTCGCAAAGAATGTTTACAGTGGCTCAGACAGAGCGAGAGAGACATAATAAGAACAGGATATGAACGACTACATTCTTCCAGGAAGCAAAATCGCGGCTGAACATATCAAAAGGCACCAAACCCAAAATTTTCCAATTTTTTTTATCAAAGAAGCATATTCAGAGAGCAACACCGCAACCGAATGCAAACACGTTTAGAGCCCCTCTCCCAGAACAAAGGTCAAACAGTGCAGGTCACGGAGTGCTCAAGCGCGCTGAGTTGATTCTTAAAAGCAGCAACAGAAAGAGTTCGAGATTAAAGTTAATGATTCAGCGCCGTTCATTTGTTTTAGTTCGCACCAGTCCGCAAAGGTCTTCGTTTTATGATTGCTAACCAAGTCTAAGCAAAGTCCATTAAATTAGCATCATTAGTGTAAGACACACGTGTTTCTGAAGATCATGCATGCGCAATTATGCGCAACATTCCTGAACAACGCAATTATTTCTTACGCCGGATTGGACGCAAGAATAAAAGTTTAGAGAATTTAAAGCAGTAGGTCCGAAAAAAGTACCTTTTCGGTCTCTTGATAAGTAAATTCAGAAAGAAATGTCAAGTTTACCATGCGAATACAATCATATTGAATCATCAAAACGAACACAATCTTCCTCCCCATTCGAAAGCAACTCACAATATAACTTTCATTTATCAGTGACAATATTCTGCCGTATCATTACTTCATTTCGCGATAAGTGCCAATTACTTTTTTTTAATTTTGTAGCGCAGAATTTATCCACAGCGTACTCCAGTTTCTATAATAACGCACGAAGGAAAGAACTATTATCACGCCCGGCTATCGTTGGACAGGAAAGTTCAAAAGTTTTCGAAGTTACAGTCAAAGTAGCCTACTTACCGAGTGATATTCCAGCTCAGCGGTTTCATGCTTCATTCAGGAGCAAATCAATGTCCCGGAGTCCCATTTGTATGATCAAGATCATATGCGCAACTCCAAATCGCCAAGACTGTCTTACTCTAGCGGCTCAGTTGCCCGACGACTTCAGCAGAGGAGATGGCACTGGTGATGTGGGTGAAAACAGACACGCGTGCTTCTCTACTCCGGGGTCTGGCGGTCAGGACTCACTTCATACCCGCATTTTCTTGACCAACATTTTCAGGAATCAGATTAATTCCCGTCCGGGTCCTTATCTTTTCGCCAATAACCGAGAAACTGCCAGGGTTTCAGCAGCAGTGGATTTAATCACAGTGTTATCTATTTGGTGGTTGCTAACCGGATTATGGCCAAATGTTTGTTCTATTTTTTTTTTTTTTTTTAATGTTTTGTGCATCAGCTGTTAAAATGAAGCCTATTCAAACTGATTTACACACAAAGTTTCATTTACGAAATTTAAAACCTATTTTGAAAGTGGAAATTCTGTCTTAATTACAACAAAGTTCAACTTCTGTCCTCTCAATAAATGGATTAACTTCAGCTCGCCATTTATTCGGTGAGGACTCAATAAGTGTGCAAGGATAAGAATGCACGACGAGAAGCCTAACAAATCCATTTAGAGTTCTGAAGAGGTGAGCAGGCTAAAATGCACACGTGCTGGACAAAATATTTAATCGTTTGAGATGGGGGATTACATTGCGAATAATTGTATTTTCATGATATAAAACACTCAAAGGACCACGTTATCTGTTAACGGACTTGGGAAATCAAGCTATTGTTTGACATGGTCGATTTGCTTCCTGGACGACGCAGAAAATTGATCTAGTTAAATAATGACCGGGATTCCTTTGTTTTATCTACATTGTTAGTGCTGATACCAAAAAAAGAAAGAAATCATAAATTTATGTCAGATGAAAGCAAGAGCAGCATGCGCAGAATTCCTTCAGGAAACTAAACAATGATTTGTATTTCTTCATGTCTGGCATGAAGAGTTTAAACTTGAAGGTGTTATTTCTCATTCTGTTCTGGGGTTATTTTTGTCATCCAGTGGCTACTCCTGTGTACACAAGAAAGAAAAAACTGTTTTTCATATGAATAGGTTCAGCCAAATTCTCTGTATACAAAAATATGTTGAAGTAAATCAGTAGAAGCTACATTATTGTCAATAAATGTCTGCATAAAGATGTGTATGATTCCAGTCTGCGCTAGGGTCATGTAATACAAAACCCAAAACCAGTGAAGTTGGCACGCTATGTAAATCGTAGATAAAAACAGAATACAATGATTTGCAAATCCTTTTCAACTTATATTCAATTGAATACACTGCAAAGACAAGATGTTTAATGTTCAAACTGAGAAACTTTTTTTTTTTTTTTTTGCAAATAATCATTAACTTAGAATTTAAAGGCAGCAACACATTGCAAAAAAGTTGGCACAGGGGCCTTTTTACCACTGTGTTACATCGCCTTTCCTTTTAACGACACTCAGTAAACGTTTGGGAACTGAGGAGACCAATTTTTGAAGCTTTTCAGGTGGAACTCTTTCCCGTTCTTGCTTGATGTACAGCTTAAGTTGTTCAACAGTCCGGGGTCTCCGTTGTCGTATTTTACGCTTCATAATGCGCCACACATTTTCAATGGGAGACAGGTCTGGACTACAAGCAGGCCAGTCTAGTACCCGTACTCTTTTACAATGGAGCCATGCTGTTGTAACACGTGCAGAATGTGGCTTGGCATAGTCTTGCTGAAATAAGCAGGGGCGTCCATGAAAAAGACGTTGCTTGGATGGCAACATATGTTGCTCCAAAACCTGTATGCTAGCATTAATGAAGCCTTCACATATGTGTAAGTTGCCCGTGCCTTGGGCACTAATGCACCCCCATACCATCACAGATGCTGGCTTTTGAACTTTGCGCCCATAACATTCAGGATGGTTGTTTTCCTCTTTGGTCCGGAGGACACGACGTCCACAGTTTCCAAAAACAATTTGAAATGTGGACTCGTCAGACCACAGAACACTTTTCCGCTTTGCATCAGTCCATCTTAGATGAGCTTGGGCCCAGCGAAGCTGGCGGCGTTTCTGGGTGCTGTTGATAAATGGCTTTCGCTTTGCATTGTAGAGTTTTAACTTGCACTTGCAGATGTAGCGACGAACTGTAGTTACTGGCAGTGGTTTTCTGAAGTGTTCCTGAGTCCATGTGGTGATGTCCTTTACACACTGATGTCGGTTTTTGATGCAGTACCGCCTGAGGGATCGAAGGTCACGGGTATTCAGTGTTAGTTTTCGGCCTTGTTGCTTACCTGCAGTGATTTCTCCAGATTCTCTGAACCTTTTGTTGATTGCTCATTGAGGAATGTTGTTTTTAAACTGTTCGACAATCACGCATTTGTTCACTAAGTGGTGACCCTCGCCCCATCCTTGTTTGTGAATGACTGAGCATTTCAGGGAAGCTGCTTTTATACCCAATCATGGCACCCACCTGTTCCCAATTAGCCCGTTCACCTGTAGGATGTTCCAAATAAGTGTTTGATGAGCATTCCTCAACTCTCTCAGACTTTTTTGCCACTTGTGCCAGCTTTTTTGAAACATGTTGCAGGCATCAAATTCCAAATGAGCTAATATTTGCAAAAAATTACAAAGTTTACCTGTTCGAACATTAAGTAACTTGTCTTTGCAGTGTATTCAGCTGAATATAGGTTGAAAAGGATTTGCAAATCATTGTATTCTGTTTTTATTTACGATTTACACAACGTGCCAACTTCACTGGTTTTGGGTTTGTACTTCTGTAATACTTGTGTAAGTCAGTGCCTTGTCCTTCTAGTAATGAAACAACATAAAACTGCATATAGTGTTGTGTATTTTCGTATAAGCAAATGGCGGAGAGTTGGAGTCATCTTGCGAGCTACATCACTAAACTTAAATGTCAGTTGGCAATCTTATGATCTCCAGGATGGCTGGAAAAACACCCTTAACAGTTTCGACAGGACAAATCTCTACCTGTCTTTTGACAACATCAAGTTGTATTGCAGATATATGCAACCCCTTGAAATCTAAATCTGCTCTTTAGACTCTCTTCAACAGAACGTGAGCTCTATTTCTCCGTTCATGCCCCAACGAAACATTCCACCATATTCAATATAACCTATGAAAATGCGAATAATAGGCTAAAAACTACAGGTGTGTCATGTTGTTGGCAACATCATCAACATTTTATATTGTTTCAGTGCTTCTTTATAATGTCTTGTCCAGCTATGGCAGCCTATTAAAAGTTTGTCGATGACATCAGATGTTTTGTCATTGTTTAAAACAATGAACTTCCCCCCCTGACTTCCTGAGAGAAATTCCAAGTCATGCAGACAATGCAGTGTACCCGAACAAACAGTCCACATTAAAATGTTGTTTCAGGGCTAAGAACAGTACAGAGGATTATAGGTAATGTATTCAGGCTCATATTCACTCTAATCTCCTCGGTCTATGGCCAGCATGTTAAAGGCAGGGTAAGTAAGAATTGCCAAAGCTTTTTTTTTCTTGTTATATTTGTTGAGGTTCTTTCAACAGCCCAATAGCATTCAACGAACAAAATTATTTAAATAACTAAATAAAATCTGGTACATTTGGTTGTCACAAGCCTATAATAAGCAGTCCAATTTAGTCCAAAGGAAATGATTGAACGGCCCACTCGCCTGCTATCTAACCGATCTTCCTGAGCACCCTGCCTAAGCTCTCATTGCGCATTCCCGGAGGCTACATAGATGACATCAGTAAAACTTGGGGCTAGTCATACAAGAATGGCAGATTTGACAGAGACAAAGCAGCCAAAAATAGCTGTTCCACTTATACCTACAAGAGCTTGTACTGCTAAACAAAGCAAGAATAGATAAAAGAAAAAAAGATGACCACCAAGAATAAATTTGGGTTGATAACCCTGCCTGTTGCATGTCCTCCACCCTGAGCCTGTCCTCGATGACCAGAAGGGTATACTATGAAACGAGATTTGTGGGTTAGCGAGGAATGTTGAACCCTATGCCAGATTTTTCAAATGGTAATAGATTTCAGCTCAGACTATTTTTCAAACAGTATCTCATTTCACCGCAGATAAGTGCTAATGAAGGCTCATATCAGCAAAAACATGTTTATGTTTTGTGCAATGTTTGCCACATAAATGGCATGATAGAATTCTGTTTAATTTTTATACCTACCAGGATGTGTGATCATTCTCTTTTTGGAGATTACCTAATGTTGAACTTGCTTTGTTGCACATCCCTGAGACGTGATGGGTTCTGCAGTATATTCTGAACTAGAGCCAACAGTCCTCATTGTGGAAGCTCCAAAATATGAATCATTGTTCAACGTGTATTGATTTCTTTGCAAATTTATTTATTTATTTTTTTCATGGCATGTGAGTGATTCAGCGTGAGTGCTTGTAATCTGAATACAATAAATGTAAACAAACACAGTTGAAGCTCAGGCAGATCAATCTTGCTAACCCACTAATTTTGTTCCGTGGTGCATCCCTCTGTTTACAGAGGACAGGCTCGGGGTGGAGGGCATGTGACAGGCGGGTTTATCTACAGAAATTTACTTGGTCATCATCTTTTACTCTCCTGTCTTTCCTTTCTTGCTTTGTTTAGCACTGCAAGCTATAGTAGGTATAGGTGGAAGTGTTCATTTTCGCTTTACTTTCTCTGCCATATGTTCCATTTCGGTATAAATTGCTCCCAAGCTTTACCAACATTGTCCGCATAGCAATGCAAGGAGTCTTACTTGGCAGTGCAAGCCCAAACTCCTCATCTATTCAGCAGTAGTTCTACCCTCCCTATTGAAGGCCAACAGACCTGAAAGAGGGACCAACAACAGCAGATATCTGAAAGCTCTGGATCAGAATCACCAGCCATGCCTTCACGAGATCCTTCAGATCAGCTCAGAAGATGGGCAAATGAATATCAGTGTCTTAGAAGGAGCCAACATCCCCAGCATCATGGCAACCATCAACTTCAACCATCAACCGTCAGGTTATATGCATGCCAAATTTCTGTCTTTAAAAACAAATCAATGTTTTGCGGGAAACTTAAGGAGGGATGACCTTCAAAAGGGGACAGAAAACCTGTACAATGACAAGATCAAAACCCACCTGAGAAAGTGGCACTTTAACCTCAAAAATTGGCTGGAGGTGGATCTCAACAGAAACGTGTGGATCAGGATGGTCTATGAAGACACAGCACAGTAAGAAAGGACCTCCAAGAGAAAAGGCATCAAAGAATGGAGAGATGGCTCCTCCAACTACCACGACCACCACCTGACCATCGACAAATGCCCCCGCACTGTGACAAAACTTATGAATCAAGGACCAACCTCTACAGCTACTTGAAGACCCACAAATGACCAGGGGCCTTATTTATAAAAATTTGCTTGGAGTTCATACCTAAATAATACGTACGCACAAAGAAAAAAAAAATGACATTTTATGGAAAATAACCTAATTTATAAACCTATGGGTAAAATAAAATGCATGGAATTTTCATTTATTTAATCAGGATGGACTTGGAATTTATTGACATTGTGCATAATCTTAATAATTTCCCTTTTTTAATGTCAAGTTTGTTTTTATAAATCAGAAGTCTGCAACGAAACTGATGTACGTATAAACGCTGCCTACGCAGCGTTTATAAATGAGGCCCCAGGTCCGCCAATGGAAGGGCAAATCAAACTCGACTTTGAGTCACTGCCACAGAAGAGGAGGAGGAATAGCTCGTTTTGGCTGCACTTTCTCTGTCATGCCTGCTGTTCTCATACCACTAACTCCCTAATTCTACCAGCGTTGTCTATGTAACCTCCAGGGATGCACGACTAGTGCAGAGGTCGGGTGCTCAGGTGTGCAGCGGCTAAATGAGCTGGCTGGCTGTCTGATCATTTCATTGGGGCCAAATGAAATGATTAGATGGGCTTATTACAGCCCTGCACATACAGGATTTTCTCCATTTGTTTAAAAAAATTAATGTACTGAATCTGATTGTCTTCAGGAAGTCGAGAAAATTTCAACAAATCCAAAAAAAAAAACCTTCTGAAAAATCTTTCCTACCCTGCATGCATCCATATTTCCTCTCAAAATGGCCGCCAATGAAAGCGATGTTAGTTTGCAAATTAGCGATGACAATGCACGTCCCCACATCCCCAAAAGCAGGAAGCGCAGAGTTCTGCTGATCTGAGCTGCTTAAATGACAAATAACCATCCACTGGGCAAAGTGCTAAGCAGTTGTATGACTCTACTTTGAAGCATGAGCTTAGATTTGCAAGATATGACATCTATTACCTGCTGTTGGAGGGGCACAGGAAGCATTTGAAAGACAGTTACATGAATGCTTGCCACCCCCAGAGACATTGTGCTAGTGCTGCATCCAGCTGCAGGTCTTCACTGAAGCAGCACAGTTCGCATGCAGCCCATAAACATTGTCTGATATTTAGTGCTGGTCAATTTGGTAATGAGATCAAAAGGAATCAAAATTTAATGGTTTTTTTAGTCAGCCCACAACCAAGCTGTGGCATGTTATGCAATAATTAAGAAAACAGATACGACAATCTTAAATTAATTACAGGCAGGTAAGGCAGAGTAATGTTAATAATTAAATAGTGTCAACAGTGGCTTTTAAAATTATCATTTAAGATTTCAAGTCGTATTTAAATGCTGGTTCTGCTTTCTCGGTGATAACTGGGGTACAGGAAGACACTAATACGGTATTATCAAAGCAAAGTCATACATTACATGCTACAATAAGTTAATTGATATGTAATTGTGCAGCAATTAGGCTTTCCACAGATGCCAGATGAGGTATTAACCAAAGCTTAATTACAGCAATGCTTTTCAATGGGGTAAGCCCAGATATCTATAAATAAAAATGTGCTATTGGTTATCACCAACCAGAGGTGTAGCTTGGCTTTGAGCTCAGTGCTGTGGCCCAGGATGTGTTGGGAGAAGAAGAACCTGAGACTGTCCGTTTCAATTTTTCCACGTATACAACCATCAGCCACAAGATTAAAACCACTTGCCTTATATAGTGAGGGTTGCCCTTGTGCTACCAAAACAGATCCATCAAACTGACATCACCTCAATTCCCAAACTCAGCAGAACATTTCCCAGAGCATTACATTCCCCCCACAAGCTTTTCACCTTCCCACAGTGCATCCTGATGCCATCTCTTCTCAGGTGAATGGTGCACATGTACGCACCCGAAGCACATGACGTAAAAGAAAATGGGACCAGGTGAACTTCTTCAGCTGCCTTTCGATCCAGTTCTGGAGCTCAGGTGCCCATTTTGGGGTGCTTTTAGAGGTGGAATGGGGTTACAGTGGATTTTTGGCTGGTCCGCGAGCTAAAAGGTGCTCTACGCAGCAGTGTGTTATGCACTGTGTGTTATGACACATTATGCAAATATTATTGAAATTCTAAGTGACTTCAGCCACAGTTGCGCTTCTGTTTGGACCAGAATGGGTAGCCATAGCACTTGTGCATTGATAAGCCTCAGACACCCAAAACCACACTGCCGGTTCATAGTTTGTCTCTCCTTGGACCTCTGTCAGCAGATACTAAACACTGCTTACTGGGAGCACCTCAGAAGGTTTGCTTCATTAGAGATGCTCAATCCCACTCGTAGTTGTTATGAGATAATCAATATTATTTGCTGCACCTGTGCGTGGTTTAAATATTTTGGCTCATTGGCATATTTTCAGCAGTGTCTGTCATTCGGCGATTCAAGCACTTCAACATTCATGATCATACTGTATAACTGCACCAGCCTTTAGGCCTATTTTCACTAAATAGGATTTGTTTCTGTAATTTTTTGCATCATCGTACGTCAGTTGATGATAGGAACAAATTTATATAGATCTGACTTGTATTCTTTTTGATATTGTTCGCATTCTTTGGCAAAATGAATAGAGCCTCTCATACTCCTTGAGGGGCTGAAGTGTAGAGTGGTTTGTTACTTGTTTAAAGTCTGTAGAGCTGTTGGTCTGAGCCCCTGGTGGAGCGTGGGATTCTGACTCGCGTCTAGTCGACAAACACTCTGCCCATGAGCCCTTGAGCAGGGTTGCTAACCTCAAAACTGCTCCAAAGACTTTACTCTTGTAATGCCCCTCCCTCTGGCATTCTACTGCCTGGCTACCTGCTCTGCACCTGTTGTTCACTAGAGGTGTGTCGTCATTAGAACAAAGTTTCAAATTAACCAGCTATTTTGCGGTTTTGATTTTAGCCCAATGTCGAATTCGCTGGCTATTTTTGTAGTGAAGATGCACCACAGGCTTTCGAGCTAATGGAGACGCAAATTTGTACTATCGGGGTAATTTCTCTAACCGCAAAATAGCTGGCTAGTTTAACTCTGTTCTGATGAAGGCACATCTAAGCTTAATAATCCTCACCTGTTTCCCTTTTAGTTTATCAGATTACCTTAAAGGTCCTCTGTTATGTCACCAGGTTCACAGCTAATTAGTTATTACAAGCCATTTCAAAATCTTTTCCCTCTTGACATCACATGGGGAAGTAACCAACCAGAGGCAAGAAGAACTGAACACCTTCAGCCAAGCAGTCAATCAGATTTCATTATTCTGGGTGGTCATTTCCCCTTGTGATGTCATGTAGAGGAGACTTCGAACTGGCTCATAATGACTGATTAGCTGTGCACCTGGTGGCATAATAGGGGACCTTTAAGTATTTATACCGTAGTTTCTCCTCATTTGGGCAGGTAGCCTTAGTCTAGTTACCCGTTCGTGTTGGGTGCATGACCCTTTGTGTTCTCCTAAAGTTTTGTATTGATTTGTTTATCCGTTCATTCATTATATAATAAACTCCACATCCCTGCAACTGGGTCCTCCTTTCCACTCCTTGCCCTGACGCCCTCCTCACCATCCTGGGGTGCCAGGATGTAATAACTCTATAGCCCAATCCCAAACCGATCCTTGTCCAGTAGCACTTCACTACCAAGTGTCACTCCATATCAAGTCTCCCTCACTGCTATGGGGGGAGCTTCATTAAGGGGGAGGGTGTAAAAACGTGTAGAAATTTTAGAGGGGATAATGTAATTAAAATTTATCTGGAAAATTTTAATACGCAGCATTGACAAAGATGAAGGCATTTATGCATGAAATGGCACATTGTGAAAAAGAGCAATCATTGATTCAATAAATAAAACTACACACTCAGTTTTCTCAGGTGCACATCTGCACGTTCATTTCCAAATACAATGTAACCTTTAGTTCTGTCATGCGCGCATGAAATAGTCCATCAAAAGTCCGTTTCAGGTTAGGTAATGTTTTACTCATCTTTCGGAAATAGCCGCATGGAACTGACATTTGTAGATATGCAGCGTTTCTTCCATCCCGGACACAAAATAAGTGCTGTTTGTGAAAGGAGGTATGGTTTGTAAGTCTGCATTGATGTAGACTCGCGGCGGAGGGTTTTATAAGTCACTTACACTCCGCGCTAATTGGTTTGGGATGGCACTCAATGTGGCAGACCCTCCATGGGAACGTGTAAAAGGAGGGGGAGTGGATAAGGTGAGTGGATAAGGACCGGTTTGGGATTAGGCCCTCCTCTCTCTTGCTTTTGCAATCTCCCAACTTGCAACAGTTCTCGTTTCCGTCAGGCATTTCTCGCTCTCCCCACTTGTAAATAAGAACTTTCCTTCCGTGACCTGCCAGTTGGAAAAAAAAAATCTAGTACTGGGCGGTTAATTCCATCACCCATTCTTTTTTAGTATTGACTCCTTAATTTGATTAACTGGTGAGGTGCGGATGTCCATAGTTCATTCATTCATCTTCTATACCCGCTTATTCCTCACTAGGGTCAAGGGGCGAGCTGGAGCCTATCCCAGCTGACTACGGGCAAAGGCAGGGACCCACCCTGAACAGGTTGCCAATCCATCGCAGGGCACACACACCATTCACTCTCACACTCATACCTATGGGCAATTTAGTGTCTCCAATTAACCTGATATGCATGTCTTTGGACTGTGGGAGGGAACCGGAGTACCCGGAGAAAACCCACGCGAACACAGGGAGAACATGCAAACTCCACACAGAAAGGCCCCAGGCCGGATTCGAACCCACAACCTTCTTGCTGTGAGGCAGTTTTTTAATTCCCTTTTTCAATTTTTTAAGTCTCCCTTTTTATCTTCAGTTTGGAGTGATGAGTCATTGTTAGTAATGCTAAATATCAGGCTGGAACAAACACAAGTCAGAGGAAGACTGGTTATATGATCCTCTTCAGGCAAAACAGGAAATTATCAGAAAAAGCTGGTTTGGAGTAAATAACGGTCATCCCAGCAGGCTGAGAGTCTCATATCAGCAATCAACAGACCTGGCACCCCATCCGTACTCCTAGGACTACACTATATCAGGATGAGCCCATCAGCTGCAAATGGAATAGTATGCAGGTAGGTTAACTCCTCAGAAATCTGGCTGATCAAAACTAAAAAGTAATGTATTGGCGACATCCTGAAACCAAAAGGAACCAATCGTTACAGTCTCTGCATATCCATGCAAAAACGTAGTCTTCGCAAACATATGCTATATTATTTTTTTTAAATTAATCATTAATCTATCTCAGCTTTGATTTTTTTTTTTTTTTTTTGAGTAACACTTTAGTCAAAGTCTGTCGTTTGAATTGTGCAATATAAATAAACTCAACATGACTTGGTGTGAATGTAGTATTAAAACCAATTTTGATTTCAATAGTTTCAGTTAATTAATATTACTTTCTTCTTCGGACTCGTGTTAACACTCATCCAAAGCAAGCAAAACTTTCAGCTCATTCCTCACCTTTTTCTCCCAGGAAATAGTTTTGCTATCTTCAATTCGAAAGTGATTGTGGCTCACCTCTGTAAACTCTGCATTCAGCCCAGGAGAGCCCGACTGAGCTCGCGCCAAACAAGCCCTCCAAAATCTGTAGCTCCTTTTGACACAGTCCACCAGTTAAGCTTGAACAGAAACCGAGGGTGAGAAAGACTGTTCAGCTGCAATGTCTGCAGACACTGTGACAGCCTGATTGACACAGATTTTCCATTGACTTGGATCCCACCCGACCAATTATTCTCTGGGATTTTAAGCAGCAGCTGGGCCCGGATTTTTTCTTTCTTTCTTTCTTTCTTTTAAATTGAAGTACTTGTAAAAGAAACTTTCCTCACCCTAGAGTGGTGGTTTGCATGACTATAGGTAGAACTCTTCATTCTATACAGTATATTTTTAGTTCCTCTCATGTTTTCGCCCCTAAAACTTCTCACTGAACCCTATGTCATCCAGCTTTTACAAAACCAAACATGATTGCCCTGCTCTATTTAATTAAGACCACTCATATCCAATTCAGATATGCTTAAAGTTTTCATTAAATTTTGAGTTAACCATAACGTTTCATGGTATAAAATGGTAAAATTAAATGTTGCTTATACATTTCAGCACAAGTTGCATGCATTTACTCACAGAAAAATGTGGCAGATTTTACATATCGAGAGAAAATGTTCAGATATACATGATCAGTTTGAATTTGAATCTTTGCTGAAGACCTTGAACAGTAGAATCCAATGTGTTCCTGCTTAGTTGGAATGAAGGCCTGCATCCTCACCAGCCCTTTCTGGATAAGACTGAGGACTTCAAGGCAATTTATAAGCACGGAAAAATCCATATTCGGGCAGAAGAATCAATTAGTGTAATGTGGCAATTTCTGTAGGTGGGCCCAAAAGGGTTAAGTTTTCCATTAAGTGGGTTTAAAGTTTGAATATTGATGGACAATGTCACATATATGTTCTGTATCTACTTGTTACAGTGCTTCACTAAGCTATATTACACTCATGTTGAGATAAATATTCAAACCCAGGATGCCATGCATTTATGGCCATTGCATTACATCAAATGGAAAATATCTCGATCTTCCACATCATTTTATACGCATTTCTCTGTAATTCATCTGGACATATTCGGGATAATTGGAAAACTTTGAATCTCCAGTATGATTTAAAATAGGTCTGACATTTTACAGGTTTGAATTCAGGAGCTGCATGGTACAGATGCATGTACGGGTTCGTAGATTTTATGGCGTCAACTCTCAAATCATTATATAGCTTAAAGGTCTATTCTTTACTAGATTTTAAATTCCTCTGTCTCATAATGTTCATATTCACAACTTGGTAAGTCTGGCAACACAATAGCAGGTGCCCAATGCCCTCAGAGTTCTTTATGCTTGAGCTAACTATTTCATGTTTGCTTTTCAGAAATTAAGACAGTTATTTAGAAACCTGGATTTCAAGACCAGAATTTGAGTTTAGAATTGAAGTTTCCACTTTAAAATCAGGGATGTATATTTAGAGATGTGAATGGCACCTCTAGGCCACCATAGTTTGCACTAGCATGCCTATCTTTGTATATATCTATATTTGCATAACCTATGGGCATAATACTGTAAATATTTGATACTCTCTGGAATTAACAACGATGATAATCATCAGCATGTTTATTGAATTTTTTTTTTACCTTTTATCAGTGCTGTTCATGCGTGAAATTAAAGTTCATGCAACATGCACTGTGTTTAGCACAGCCAATCACATATTCTTACAAAATGCCTGTTAAAAAGATTACTTATTTACACATAATATGATATCAAGTCTAAGTTTTTCTTCGGTGGAGAGTTCACTTCCATTTTGAAACCCCTGCCTTGGCCCAAGCCGCTAGTTTTGCTCAATAAAGGAACATTATAATCGCACATGCTCAGTTTAGTTTCTTTATTTCATTTTTTGGTCACGGTCCAACAGTGAACAATTCGGAGTGCTCTCCAGTTCAATGGGCTTAGTAGTTCGAAGAAGTGACAGTGCGATCATTCGGCCCTTTCTGAGCAATTCTCAACAGTGTGTCCCATTGTACAGGGAGTAACTCATCTGCCTGACTGAGCAATGGTCAGTATTTATGGCTGTTCTATTTTTTATCTCTATTAGAGCTAGCAGCAGTGTAAGGACCATCCAAATGGGAAAGTTTGCCCATCATGGTTTAAATATTTTATTCAAAGTGCTAGGAATGCTATTTTGTACTATAATGCAGTCTATTTATACTACTGCATATCGGGGCACACATGAAATCTTACCACCCCTTCAGAGCCAGCATAGAGTTTGGTATGAGAAGTAAATGCACAACATGGTATAAACATCCCATTGAAAAGAATAGGATGTGTTAAAGAATTGTATTCAAGGAGGGTCTAGCTTGTTTGAACTGCAGCAAAACAGGCAAGAATGTCACCTTTACTATTTCAGTAATGTCTTGTAGCTGTGGGAAGGATATGGCTGCGCTGAAGGCATGCATTTCCTGAGAAAAGAGTAAACAGCTGAAAGGCTCGGCAGGAAGACGGACTGGTTTCCTCCTCCCGCCTTCAGTGCTTTTTCTGGGCAGCGACTGGAGGGTTCGCAAGCCGCCCGCTATCACAGGAAAACATCGGAAAAACAGGAAAATCATTCACAATAAACTGGATCAAAGGCAGCGAGCCACGGCTAAACCAAGCCCGTTTCCGTTTTCAGAGATACTTTGGTAGCTACATATTTCTCTGGATTCTTAGTCGAGGACAATTTAGCAATCTATCTGCAGCCATGGTGAAGGTTTGAAAAAGTTAGAGAGATTTTCTTGTGTCTGCTCACCATCGTTCAACAGCTCATTTGTTATTATTTTCCCATCCAAATCTATACTTGCATGCAGTCCGCAGTAAATTTCTCTGTTTGCAGCATACAGACATAGGAAAATGCACTCATGCATGGAGATGGGATTCCATTATTCCAGCTGTACACTCTAAATCACTCATGAGGGCCCTGGGGAGGAGGAACTCATCTCCGCAGACATTAGAGTGAAAGGTACCAACACACCAAGGACTGGTCACCCATCCATATTTGGGAGACTGGACATGTGTCCAATATGAATATATATTAATGTATGATGCTTAAGAATATGGTATTGCAGTGGTGGTGGAAGTCATCTATTGCTGCAGTATGGGCAATAGGAACTACATACAGGAAAAATCATTATTTTTGCGTGATATATTCAAGTTGTTTACTAGTTACTACTGTAAATTAGGGAAGAGGTTGATAAGTCATATTTTGGGGAAAAGGCACTTATGTTTATATGTGGTATATTTTTATTGTATTTTATGATTTCTTTATTTATTTATTTTTGACAGGATTTCCTGCACCGGGTTCAATGCCTGGGGATTGTGTGTGTGTTTGTGTGTGTGTGGGGGGGGTGTTGAGCGTTTAATATCCTTTTCTCTGTCCCCATGATGCAATGGGCTTTCACCTCTAAAAGAATAAATCGGTCTTCCACATACGAGAAGAACAAGCACCAACAGAAGTGATGGAACCTTTGACTTTAACCCAAAAAGCTTGAAAACAAAGAGAATTATTCACATCAGCCCTGCGGAAAAGTGGTTGATGACAATTACTGAAGAAAAGGGCCCCCTTGTTCTCAGTCTGAGTTGAATCATTTTTATTTGAAAGGAAGCTGGAAAGCAGTCTGTCACATTCCTCACACGGCATCAAGCCACATCTGTGCTTAACTATTAATGAGACAGATTGCACAGTACAGATTCATAACAGCCATATTCACATGCATTACATTTCCTGTATTGGGTACATGTAGGGAATACCGGACACTTATTGTGAGCTTATATTCCTAATTTGCATACTAAAACAATCAAATCACAAATAATGAAGTTGCACAATAGTTCACAACATTCTTTTACTTCATTTCACTAAAAAATGGAGGTCATCATATATTTGTTAAGGTAGTTATGACCGATTAATTATGTCATCGCAAATAAACCAGTATTTCCAATTTTTCAAAATATGCCTTATTTTTTTGAGTTTTAGGTTCATGTTTTACTTTGTATGCTAATTTTAAAGGAATCTCGGACACAAGAAACACAGTAAAAGCAAAGCTGTTGATTAGAAACCATGGCAACATGAAGCATCAGTGCAATATGTGTCAGTGATTCAGTGCTATGGATCAAAACTGTGGAGCGACCCTTCTCTGTGATATTAAGCTGCTTTCACACCGGACGCAAAACAAATTTTTAGCACGCGTTTAAATGCGTTTTTTGTGTGTATTCGCATCTTTGCATTGACTTTGAATGTATTTTGTCATGCGAAAAATTCATTTCGCGTCCGGTGTGAAAGCGGCTTTATAATGCTTTTAATTAAACATCCCACCCCCACACCAGAATGGATCTAGCCCCTCCTTCCTCTGCCTCTACATTAATATAGTAAAAGGACCAGCCAAGGAGTCAGTGCATTTTTCTCACAATCTGGGCTGGGAGGTTCTCCTGAAAGGGGAATCCCCTGGGAAACCAAGTCCCTTCAAATCGCTCCACCAACTGCGTCCCCTCCCCTGGGAAAAACATGTCTAAAAGCGGTCCTGCTGAGACGAGCAGGGCTCCTGGTCCCCGGTTTGTGGTGACCCAGTTGGAGAGAAATTACGCAAGGCCAAGAAATCAGCCCAATTCTCCACTGAAGTGCTGCACTTCAGAGAAAACCTTTGAGTGGCAGAATGGAGTTTTTTTTTTTTTTTTTTAATTTTCTCCTTGAAAATTGTTGAAATTATGCGAGATTGCGTGCAGACTAATTGCTGCGCAGTGCATCAATAATGAATAGTCCCATTTCTGCTCAAAATTTGGACAGAGAGTTCTCTCTTTTGAGATTTAATTTGTTCTAGCATTGCATTAAATAGTCATCAAACGGGAAAGGGATATGTCAGATTTTACTTCTCTTGTCTCTGAATCTGGCTTGTTGCCCAGTTTTATGAAGAGTCTTAATTATTAGCCATCAGGGAAGTGTTTCAACAAGCAAGCATTGTCAAGTGATGGGAGCACTATTGCAAATGACAAGTTTTTTCCCCGATGTTTTACAGCCTGAATGTGTGAGCTCTGTATTTTTTCGAATAGTCAATTAGAGCTGAGACCTACTGTTACTTCAGTGAACTTTGTCCTGCACTTTAATGTGATGGATTTGTCACACAATATAATGGCATTGGGATTTATGGGCTTAGAACTGTACAACCTCAACCATGTAAGAAATTGAAAAATAAATTTTCTCATTCATTAATTAATTTATCCGAGACAAGTCTGCCATTCTGGTAAATGTGAAATGTACAATAATTTAAAGAAAATATCCCAAAGTATTCAGTATTGGAAATCTTGTCCGGGACTCAAGCAAATATTAATCTTCAGAGAGTTTGAGTTAATAAACTAAAATACATTCACATTATTTCTCTGGATTCTACTTTTTAGATGCATTAATTATACATTTCATAGCCATTCAAAGACTGTCTATCTCTCTCTCTCTCTCTCTCTCTCTCTCTCTCTATCTCTCCATTTCTCTTTCTCAGTTCTCTACCTTCCTTTTCATCCTGCCAAAGCAATTCACTCCCACACGTAATGAAGAAGAAAACAAGGAAAGGACATTAAAATAATTTCAAGAGGGTGTTGAACAATGGCTTAAATCGCTCTGCCCCCCAGGATTCCATTCCAGTCGCAGAAAGGGGAGGGAGGGAGGGATTCACCAGTGCTGCTGGCGTGATGATTGGACCAGCCAATGTTATGTAACATTTCCTACTAAAGACGAGTCTCGTTGCGTGATGTAGGTCTTCCCAGCGGAATGATCAAATAAACGGACTCGCATCAGAAAGTGATCATCCCTCTCCTCTTTTTATAGAGCCCGTCATTTGACGCCATCAGACTGAAAAGTGATTAAGGGATCCACAGCTGTGGGCTTCCCGCCTGTGGCCGAGGCTGGTGTGTTTAATGCAGGTGAGAGAGGAAGCGCGTTGCGTTCGTTCCGTGATGTGTTTGGAAAAGCCCCAAGGGCCCGTTCCTTTCCACTGATCTACTGAAAGCAGCAGAGTTGTGAATTATTCAACAAATATTTGTCACAAAAAAAGCACAGAAAAACAGCCGATGACATTTCCATTCCTACTGCAAAGCTGGACTGGAAGGCTTTAAAGAATCATGAGAGATGTGCCCAAACAGCATCATCAGCTTTAGCGGCCGGCTGCTGCAGCCCAAAATAGAAGTATTTTTGTTTTTTTTTAATTTTATGAACACTGCAGTAACTGACCCAAATGAGAGAACACCGCTACAGGCCTGGGAGAAAGGACACGGGTGCACTGGTCGTTGTTGTTATCCATTTTGAATAGTTTTGCAGTCCAGCAAACACATACCAGAGGCAGGAGGCAAGTCCTCTGATGGATTTAAACACTGTGAATCCTGGAAGCCGTCATTGGAATACATCTACAGATCAAGTTTTCTACTGCTTGAGGCATGACCTTCCCTCTCCAACTGGAGTGTATGACAGTGTGCAAAGATAAAAAAACTGCATATTGCACTGTTTTGGATGCCTGTAACCCTTGTTTTAGCAAGGATAAGGCCCATTTAGATCAGAGATGCAGAAATTAAAATCTCTATTGACATGTTGTAGTCATTCAAAAAATATTCACGCTACAGGTATTGCTTTTCACATCGCATCATATCAAGCACTCAGTTTTTAGTTTATGCTAATATTCCTTCATTGAGTTTATCCTTGGACCTTTTTAAGACTCAGAGCAGACTCAGTGTTTGACAAAATATTCATGAGATGTACAGTCCATGAGCCATAGCGTAACACGCACCTGGCTGGTATACCAAGGCCTCTATTTTGCAAAACCTGAACAGAAATTATACTCATGAGTATCAGGAGAAAACTTTCAAGGACAGAGGGAACTAATTTAAACTACACAAAACTTTGAATTCTTCTGCTATTTCACTCACCTAGCCATCTTCAGGAAAGGTAGTTTGAATTTAAAGATGGGATAATGACCAATCACAGGAACAGTTGCTAAGGCATGTCCGGCCCCTGCCACAAAGATAAATAATAGACTTTCTCAGGCAGAATCCTGGCACGGCTTACACATTAGCCATTTTCCGTCAAAAGGTTGAGGAGGTTGGTTCACTATTCACATTGGCAATTACAGATTCTGGAAGCACCCAGGACTGATGTGCCCATTTTCCGGTGCACCATCTGAATAGTTAGGGACTGTGGAGCTTTGACCCTTCTTTACTTGAGCAGAAACCAAAAGCTGGACTGCTTGAACCCTTTTCTAGTACGGAAGAATTCCGGTACACAATGCAGCCATTTTACAGGTAAATGCATTTAGCTCATGCACTGTGTGCTTTTACATAAGCCAATATATCAGACAATATATCAAGTAATGAAACTGAGATATTTTACAGTTTTTTGAAAAATATGTGCTCCTTTTGAATTTGATGACAGAAATATGTTTTTAAAATGCTGGGACGGTGCAATAAAAGACTGGAAAATTTGCAGCATGCTAAAAGACAACTGGCAGAACATCTCACAGCTAATTGATTATTTAGCAACAGGTCGGTAACATAATTGGGTATAAAAAGTCTCATAAGTAAATATGGTGATGGCTTAACCACTCTATGAAAGACTGGGAGTGACAGACATTATGTGAAGTTGAAGAAACCTGGTCATTGATGTGCATGATGATCAATCTGTATGCTGGATATTGCTTATTTGAGCTTTTTACTCGGCGTGCTTAATGTCCAATATTTTTGACAGAGCATAGACTCAGATGTATTCCAACAAATAGACATGCATTACATAGGTTATGTGTTTTCAGTTTGTGCTATATAATTTATTTCCATCCCTCAACAGAAAAAGGTCTGATCCAAACTTGAACAATATAAGAATATTTCTGACTTTCGTCAACTTACCTCTTACTAGTGGATGCAGCCATTGTGATTGTTTGTGGTAAATTATGTGACTAATCAGAAAGGCAACTATTGAGGAAATTATTTTCTGGAAATGTCCAGTAAAATGTACATTTTGTGTTTTCACGGTATCTATGAATCTAGTGAAAATAAACCCCACTTAACTTATGTCCAAAATAGTGGAAAACATGCAACAAAGGGTTGATCCTCTATGGTACATAATTTCAAGATTCAGACAATCCTGAAAAACCTCTGCATGCATGGGAGAAAGCCAAAATCCAATTTAGAATGGGTGTAATATTCAGGTCCTCAGGAGGCAATCCGTCTAAAACAAACAGGATTTTGTCGTGGAAATCTCTGCATGGGCCCCGGAACACTTCTGTAAACCACTTTCAGTTAACGCAGTTTGTCACTGCATCCAAAGATGCAAGTTAAAACTCTGCCATGTAGAAAAACCATACATGAATAAGATCCAGAAACACTGCCCTCTTCTCTGGGCCCGAGCTCATTAAAAATATACTGAGGCAAAGTGGAAAACTGCCCTGTGGTTTGACTAATCAAAATGTGAAATTCTATTTGGAAATCATGGATGCCACGTCCTCTGGGCTAAAGAGAAGAGGGGCTATCCAGCTTGTTATCAGCAAACAATTCAAAAGCCAGCATCCATAATAGCATGGGGGTGCATTAGTGAACATGGCATGGGTAACTTACGCATCTGTGAGGACACAATTAGTGGTGAACGATATCAGGTTTTGGTGCAACATTTCCCGCCATCCTTGCTCATTTCGGCAACACCATGCCAAACACCATACTCTGTATGTATTACAGCAACATTGCTCTGTAGTATAAGAGGGGTCGAAGAGGTCTCCCTGCAGTTCAGACAAGTCACCCACTGACAATATTTGGCACATTATGCAAAAAAAAATATGACAAAAGAAGCTGTAAAGTATTGAGCAACTAAAATCCTACATAAATCAAGAATCAGAAGACATTTTGCATTCAAAACTACAGCAGTTGGTCTCCTTAGTTCCCAAACACTTAGAGAGTGTTGATTGAAGGAGACGTGATGCAATACAGAGGGAAACTCACCCCATGCCAATTTTTTTCAAACATGTTGCTGGCATCAAATTCAAAATGAGCACATATTTTCTAAAAAACAATACAATATCTCAGTTTCCGCATCTGATATATTTTATTTGTCCTATGTTAAAATAAACTTCAAATGATTTGAAAATCATTGCACGCAAGCTTTTATTTACATTTCATACAGTGTCCCAACTTTTTTAGAAGTGGGGTTGTACTTTATTTACTTCAGCACGCTCATTAATATTTAGCAGCGCAGTCATGCTAATTTGGTCATACTCAAAATATCCTGTTGATCGATCGGATCGCTTGATCAGAACTTCTTCTTGTATAATGTGTCCTGTCATGTCTTAACTCAGTAATGATTTGAGGACCAGTTGTTTAGGGGTGTTTAATGCTGATATTATCACAAGCATTTTTTGTGTGTTTGAGAGCAGAGTATTTTGTTAATGTGCTGTTAGCTGTAATTGAGTGTACCTCCACAATGTAAATCCTATATTGTTGACATACAGGTAAATTATGTCATGTTCATGTGCTGTTGGCTTTGATGCATGGCTGCTCCTGTGCTGTAAATCCTGTTCAGATGTACGTTTAAATGGATGTGTTAATGGGCTGTTGGCCTTAATTGATGCCTATATACAGTTGTATGTGAAAGTCTGGGCATCCAAGATCAAAATTTCTGTCATTGTGAATAGCTAAGGGAGTAAAAGATGACTGCTCTCCAAAAGGCATAAAGTTGAAGAGGACAGATTTCCTTTATATTTTAAGCAAGATTACTTTTAAATTTCCATCCTTTTACATTTTCAAAGTAACACATAAGGAAAACGGTCTGAAACAAAAGTTTGGGCACCCTGCATGGTCAGTTCTAAGTAACATTTCCTTTGGCAAGTACCACAGCTTGTAAACACTTTTTGGTGCCAACTAAGAGTTTTTAAATTCTGGTTTTGGGAATTTTGTCCATTATTGTTTGCCAAAGGCTTCTAGTTCTGTGAGATTCTTTGGCTGCCTTGCATGCACTGCTCTTTTGAGGTTCATTCATAGATTTTCAATGATTTTGAGGTAGGGGACTTGAGGGCTGTGGTGAAACCTTTAGCTTGCGCCTCTTGAGGTATTCAGTTGTGGATTTTGAGATGTGTTTAGGATCATTATCCTGTTATGGGATCCATCCTCTTTGCATCTTCAGCTTTTTCCAGATAGTTTGATATTTGCGTCCTGAACTTTCTGAAATTTAATTGAATCCATTTTTCCTTCCACCAGTGACCCGTTCCCCATGCCACTGGCTGCAATACGAGCCCAAAGCAAGATCGATCCATCCACGTGCCTGACAGTCGGAGAGGTGTTCTTTTCATTCAATTCTGCATCCTTTTTAATCCAAACATACCTCTGCTCATTGCAGCCAGGGAGCTCCATTTTAACTCCATCAGTCCACAGGACTTGTTTCCTAAATGCATCAGTCTTGCTCACATGTTCCTCAGCAACCTTCTGATGCTGAATTTCATGGTGAGGATGCAGGAAAGGTTCCCTCTCATGACGATTGTATGTGAGCAAGTGTTGCTGGACCGTAGGGCAGTGCACCGTGATTCCATGCTGTGCTAATTCTTGCTGAAGGTCTTTTGTTGTCAAACAGTTTTTTGATTTACCTTTTTAGTAATCCAATGAGCAGTTTTCTCGGGAAGTTTTCTTGTCTTCCAGACTTCAACTTGACCTCCACCGTTTCTGTTGACTGCCATTTCTCAATCTTATTATGAACTTAGGAAATTGCTATTTAAAAATGCTATGCCATCTTCTTATAGCCTTCTCCTGCTTTGTGGGCATCAATTATTTTCATTTACAGAGAGCTAGACAGGGGCTTAGAGAACCCCATGGCTTCTGATTGTTGGGCCAAGGTGAGAGGAGTCTGGGTATTTAGAAACTTTGAAATTTGTATCACCTGGCCTTTCCTAACTATGATTGTGAACAAGCCATAGCCCTAAAAAAGCTAAATACTGTCAGTGATCATAGTCAAAGTTACTCGTGAGCTCAAATCTTTTGGGGTGCCCAAACTTTTGCACAATGCTCTTTTCCTTTGTTTCACCCAAGAATTGAAAAAAACAAAACAAATGCACTAATACTGCTTTAATTTGTCAAAAAGGTGTTTTATCTTTAAATTAATGCCATTCAGAGGTCATTCCATCTTCTAATTGTTTAACTTTTCTCAGTCACAGAGATTTTGATTAGGGGCGCCCAAACTTTTGCATACAACTGTATGTGCGGTGGGCACCGGGCAGAGTGACTTATGCATCCAGAAATCAGGGACTGTTATCTCATAATCTGCCACATTTGTAATGAAATTTCACATTTTTGATAAAGGCTTCCCTTCGGAGTTTGGGTTCCCTCGCTATGAAAGTCGATCGGTGTCCAGTGTGTTATGTGTTCCTCTGCATCGCCACTC
Source organism: Gymnothorax reevesii (assembly GCA_029721435.1). Lineage (NCBI taxonomy): Eukaryota > Metazoa > Chordata > Actinopteri > Anguilliformes > Muraenidae > Gymnothorax > Gymnothorax reevesii. The sequence continues at coordinate 31,306,346 of CM056586.1, forward strand.
CATTCAGGTGTTTATATGTCTGTGTGTGTGTGTGTGTGTGTGTGAGCATGTTGTGTGAAAAATGTGGTTCTTCATAAAAGCTTTGCTAGTTAAAATAGCAATCAACACGCTCATCCAGCACAAATTGATGCATTAAAAGTCATCAGAATGCTGGAACGAAGTATTTGAAGCTCAAAATAATTTTTTGAAAAGTGGGGAGAAAAACTGAAAAAGGGTCCACTTTTTGGACGAAAGACCCCCCTGCCCCACCCCCTTTCGCTGAGACGGTTACGGTCCTGTTACATCAGTGCTCGAACACAAACTGATCTTGTCTCTTCAGCTTTCTGTCATAACCTAATTGCAAGCACAGCACACAGGAAAATTCAGCACTTTTCATACCCAATACCTACTTCACATCACCTCCAGCAGCAGTACGAAATCATGAAGGTGCCTTTCGCCATCGCTAATCATTCTCTTTATTTTGCTCTACTATAAAAGAAACACAAGCATTTTTTTTTTATCAATAGGGGGCGCCCTGGTGGCTCATTGGTCTAAGCGTGCACACCATAAAGGCTGCGTCCTTCCCGCAGCGACCCAGGTTTGATTCCGGCTCGGGTTTGCATTTGCAGCATGTCTTCCCCATTCTTCTCCCTGACTTCCCTGTCTGTCTCCACTGTATAACTGAATAAAGGAGAAAAAAAAAAAAAAAAACTCTTAAAAAAAAAATCAAGCTTCACCATTGTTACCACCTGGGACAATTTCCTCTCCAGAGAGATTCAGAGGAAATGGCACAAAGCAGCCACACCCACAATGACTTATGGTGTTAGGCATGTGTAACGTCACGCACTACTGCCCTAGCTACAGTGGAAAAAGCGATACTGTGCCATAATGTGATGGTCAGCTTTGGCTCTGGTTCATATGAACCAGGTTTCAGCTCAACAGTAGGGAGGGCGTTGGCCTATAAAAGAGGGAACAGACTGTTTCAATCACTCAGCAGGAAACGTATGGGCTCAGTATGTTGCATTTTGCGAGACGAATTTCCATGCTGGACTGGTGGACTTGATTTAGTGATTTATGAACCATGTGTTAGGGTCATATTTGTTATGTACTGGGAATTGGCGGAAATAAATAAAAAGTGTAATCTCTTTTATGGTACAGACCAGTAACTTGGACATGATTTCCCTCTATTATGTTATGAGGTATTATTTATATTTTAGATTTTTATAATATATTTACAATAAGAGATAAGAAATTATAATAAGAAATGCTATTTATTTATTTTTTGATTCTAATCAAGCACACTGCACGGATATGTTGTGCATTTTCAGTGCCGTCTGCCTAAAAAATGCTCAAAGCATGAGATTTATCAAATTTTATTCGCTTCACTTCTGAGTGACCTGAGGATTAATCTCTGGAGAAGAAACATTGTGCAATCTGTGTTATCAAAGGAAAAAAAATGTAGATCCAACTGTGATAGCATCATGGCCATGAGTGCAGCTTTGAAAATTACATGCTTTCCTAAATACAGGGAATTCAGTCATAATCAGCACAGCGCATGACCTCAGCGTTAACATCTCTCTCAGTCTGTTTCAGCGGTACCTCATGTCTGTGTCCTTTATTGTTGCCGATTTGTGATTTTATGTGGGGCTTCAAAAATATCTACTTAATCAGCTATTTACCTCCACCGAGGAGGTTATGTTTCCACCCGATTGTTTGTTTGTCTGTCCTTCTGTCTGTTAACAGGATAACTCAAAAAGCTATGAACAGTTTGCCATTAAATTTGGTGGGACATTAGGTTCAAGTTCACAGGATGAGTTGATTCAATTTTGGCGGTGATCCGGATCGTATTCTAAATTCTGGATTCGGAATAATTACAATATGCTGTGTGATATTTCTGTCGGGAAAATTCAGAAAGTTATGAGCGGTTTAGCACAAAATTTGGCAGGATGATAGGTGGGGGTCCAAGGATGAGTTTATTTAATTTTGCACAGCAAAAATTCCAGTGTTAATTCAACTCCAGCAGAGTTTATATGAGACCAACCCATCCATCTTGGACTCAAATAAAATCTACTGGAGTTGAATTAACTCTGGCATTTTTATTGTGTGGAAGTGACCTGAAACAAATTCTGTAACCAAAAGAACAGATTTATATGGCATGGTGGAGTCATACGCTCTACCAAGTGCCCTTTAGTTCAAGAAGTAAGAATATAGCTTGGCCTTTCATACAAATAGAACACTTTATTGTTTAAGAAATTTACAAGACAATAATGATAATAATAATAATAATAATATAAGCATCATCCTTCAGAAAACATTACTGATTGAGCGCTGCAGCCCCAGTAGCATATGTCTGGCCTCTTACAATAAGTCCCTGAGCTCAGCCACAGGGGTGTCACAGTTGTAGCAGCTCGGCAAAAATCAATGATGGAATCAATGGGGTGAGTAGTTGCTTTGGAAATAACTTAGCTTCACTGGACACTGAATCCTCAGGGAAAGCTGGGAGGTACCAGCAGGAGATGCTGCTTGCATGCTGTGAGACTACTAACCATAGATATAAAACATATCTATGCTGCTAACCCTCCCAGAACAAAGACCCTGGTGATTTCCCCACACATATAACTGGTGAAGTATTTGGTATGATGTTAGGAGTTGTGCGTGCCTGTGTGTGTTTCAGAGTTTGAGTCCATCCCTCGTTATCCACTGCACCATTTATGGGTCTCTCTATTTGAAAGAGTCAAAAGGTACGATTCTGGCTGTATTGGTGGAATGATGCTGGTGGGACCTTCCAAAAATAGAAAACGTTACCAAGTTCTCTCCCAATCACAGCTGGGAAATTTTCACTTTTACTACACGGGGAGGATAGAAGCGAAGAAAACTCAAAGCTCATAGTGAGGGAACTTCTATCAATTCAAAAGAAAAGAAAAGAAAAAACAAGTTTAAATATACATGGTTGCCGTGGGAACGATCCTCTTCAGTGAGTGCTGACAAATAAAAGAGCTACCTTGAGCTCCTCTCAAAGACTTCAGTGTCAGCTAGACTAGACCGAAGCAAAGACAAGCATGAGAACTGCAGCTTATTAAATGCATTATTGAATCATTATTTCACCGTACCGAAACTGCCATCCAACTTAAAAGCTTTATTACAATTGGCACGCAAGTGGCATCGAAATGTGTTTAAGAGCCTCTACAAGGAGTTCACTGTTCATTTCTTTGTAAACCATAATATAAGCACTTTTACATGCAGGAGGCTAACAACTGTGAGATATTTTTGGAAAGACACTACCTGAAATTCTCATCTGATCCTGGTATGGTATTAGTTACAGAACTGAATGTATGAAAAGAAATGCTAGAGATCTTCGCCACAAGTATTTTCAACATCTGTGAATGACTGATGTAATATCAGTTTTATCTAGCCGTAATCTTTATTAAATGTCATTCATAATTCGACACGGCAAGCTACTATGTTTTCCAAACCCTGGTGCCACACTAAAACCAGCTACTATTGGGTGTAAACTGTGCCATGTTTTGGCTCTTTCATAATTTTCCCCAAATAATTTCTCTCATCTTTACCTTAACGAATTTCGGTGTGCTACAACAGTACTGGGTTCTTCCAGGGTTTCTTTTAATTCTCTCCGTTAATGAGCATGCTTGAAATAGGGAAGGCATTGGTTGTAGATGCGAGTTTATCCATTAGGGATATGCGATCCATGTCATCCAACGGGCAAGGTTGCTTTACCACAAGGAATAAGTCTGAAGTCATCGATAAGCCTATCACATTCGTGGACAAATTAACACAGCAGCGCAAATTTAAATTCTGCTTGTTGTGATATGGCTCTCAGTAAATATTCAGACGTTCATGACTTAGTTAGAGATCTTCCCGGGCAAATAGTGCCATCAAGTGGTGAAGATGGTGCCCCCACTGGTCCTAAAATCCGCGCACTTCAGCCAAAGACAGAGCAATGCCGGCCCATCCAGCAGAGGGCAATACAATGCGCTCACTACGATGATTCAGCGATTGACAAGTAATTACGATCCTGCCGGCATCATTAAATTACGGTTTCAATGCAAAAACTGAGCCCACAAATATCACATAGTCAGGAAATCTGCCATTCGTTAAAGCCACTATTTTTAATTATTTGCTTAAACAGATTTTGACAGCTTTCTCAAATAAAATGAATGTTAAGCTGTGTGGCTATGATTATGCTGCATACTCTGAGTGCACAAGTCTCTATTACAGGATACAGACGCAAGATCTGCACGCAGTTTAAAACGCACTCGAACGTATTTAATGCAGCGGTGACTTCAGTTCCAGTACACTCTGCCAAGGATATTGTTTCAGTTGTTGATGGATGAAGAACAGACGACGGGGATGCATGTTACCTCCACAAGATGGCAGTAGAGGGACTAGGGAAGGAGGAGCATTTTCCTCACAGACCAAACAGTACACAGCTGCCAGACAGAAAGGCCCTGGCAACTGTTGTTACCTTCAAAATTCACTTCTTGGCAACTACCGCTGGCAGAGCTGAGCAAGGTACAGTATTCCACCAGATGGTCATTATGCAGAAAGGACAACCAGAAAATCAGAGGGAACCTCATTATGGATCAATGGCCTCAGCTAATGCTTACATGTTATAGTGTTTATACATTATGAGAGAGCACGCACGGTACTATATTTATGGAGGCACTCTTTGATTTGCATTATTTCTGAGAAAATGCCGATTCGTGCCTACGTATTCTTCTCCACCTCAAGTCGTGTTGCTAGTCAGCATGCACTCGACATCAGCAGATTGAACTGGTTTCCATGGAAACGCCAGCTTTACTGCTATTGTGGAGAAAAGTGTAATCGGTGGGTGGCCAGGAAACCAGTCTCAGTAATCCAGAGCAGACAATGGGTGGGCACACCCCAGGTCACATGACCACCTGCGTGTCATGGTTGAAAGTGATGTTGAACTCTCAACTCAATTAGATGACATCACACGGCTAGAAATTATGTTCAAGGTTCACATCACAATAATTACATTAAAAAAAAAAAAACCTAGCTGGCTTTCTCTTACTGGTCTGTGTACACACACAAGATTCACCTCACACTGTTTCAAGGCCCTAGTAAAAAATAATAGCAATAAGCCAAAACACTAACAGTAGGTACTGCTTCTTGTTTTGTAATGTCTTTTACCCTGTTTAAATTTCCTCTTTGAGTGCAGACACGATTATATCCACCATATGCACTGGCAGAATCGCACATCTTGAAGGTGTCCAACAGAGATATTACCTCATACAGTCCCCCAACTCCCAACATTGTTTCTGTGAATAAGCGCTTGGCTCACGCCAACTCTACCCCATTAAAATAATCCATCATATTACAGCAGTGGGCTGGCAGCTCTCCCAGTCCACCAGAAGCTCAATAGTTCTGGGATAAAATTTTAAAACCATGCAATTCCCCACACACCATGAAGTCTGAAACAATAGATTCAAAACTTTGTTGTGCAGGAATAATCATGCGAGGGTCTGTTATTTTTCCTAGTAAAATGGTTGGGGAAAGTAAAAAAATTTGTGACAATTGCTGCTACCTAAACAAGTTCTAATTACTATGATAAATTAATATTTTAACCCTATGCTCCAAAAAGCAGATGCCTCACATTCCTTTCTAATTTGGCCATCCACTGGAGCAACGAAAATTGCAGTCACGTACTGGTAACTAATTTCACTGTAGAACTGTGCATGATGGAGGAGTTAATGATATCCCAAGCACTTTAGGCTCAAACTATTCTGATGACTTTCATTCTATTATTAAATAAGCATGACCAGCATAAATTGTCATTTTAAACCCATGTTGCAAGATTAACAGCAAAAACTTGATCCACTGTGGGATAATAGCACCACACGAGAGCTAAATCGCAATGAGCTACATATGGTTGCCATATTGTGTAGGTTATTGTAAGACAAAGGCGGCCCTCAAAAAAAGTTAAAGGACCCCAATTCATGCCATGCGCAGTGACTGCCACACAAAGGCAGGTTTCACTGTACCTATTCAAGATTATAATTAAGTAATTTCTCAGCATTCAAAATACAAGCTATTAATTAATTACCATTTAATTGGAGTTAAACTGCTTTTCCGTATTGACTTTATTTACTGGAGGGAATATTTGTTTGACTGTTCTTGTCCGCGGTATTCACAAACTGCATTCCTTCCTTGGCTTAATCTTCCCAACTCTGAAGCATGTTTTCCCCTGTCAGGGGTCAGACCTTGGCTGCTCATTAAGATTCTTTGGACATTCACTCAGTCTGTCAGTTGCCCTCAGTATCAAGGTTGGTCATGCTTTATTAATCTCATTGCATTCATTTGGCGCTAATTGAGTTTCCCTCTTATATGTAATCCATTCATACAAGCAACACAAGTTCTTTTGTGTAGTGTACCCTGCCGAGACTGTCTGCACGTCAGGGGGCTTAGCCGTCCTATCCACAGTCAGCTGCCATCTCTTCCCTCCAGAGCTTAGCAACATCATCCGCTATCTCGGCGCATGAACCTAGATGACATTCAAAAATATTCTATATTAAAACCTACTCCACTGACATTATTTTTCCTGCTTCAATGATGGCTCCAGCATTTCAGTCTTAGCCAGTAAATAAGTAAATGAAACCTTTTGAGAAATGGTTAATATGTTTCATCAAGATGTGTGCCATTTTTCAGACAGATTATGTATCAGCAGATTGCCTCATTTTCCTCTAACGGTATGCAGGGGCCAAAGAGCCCTTCCCATGCAGCCAGTTTAACAGTTACATCTGTAACGGGATTATGATGTGACATTATTCGATTCCCATAAGAACTGACTAAGCGAGAAGGTAACCAGACAGCTGATAAAATGTCAATGACTCCAATGATATGCAGGAGACACCTTTCCATTGCACTGCCAGAGTAAAGTTTCAAAATGGGAACATGCTGAAAATAAATACATTTAAAATGCCTAAATGGTTTTGGTGGAATAAAGGCAACTGCTTTACAAGACATTATCATTAAGACGAATCCTAGTGCCAAAAAGTTTTATTTTATACCCATAAAATACCAATTTTGGAGAAAATAAAATGCTTGCATGCAAAGAAGCTTTGCAGCTTTGTCACAATCCTTTCCCCACAACTATAAAATTGAATAAATAATTAAGAAGCCCAATGATTATCGAACTCATTCTGACAATGCCATTTCACATAAAATCCCAAAATCAACAAAAGTATTTCTCAAAAAAAAAAAAAAAATTGAAATAACTGAAACACTGAAAATACCCATTGATAATATTTTTAAAGTACGTATTGCAGGTACAGGCAGGTTGGCTGCATTAGACATCCTCTGGTTTAGGCCTGGCACCAGCTTCCCTGGCATAGCAAGCAGACCCAGATCCAGCATTAAGCCTATTGAAAGACTTGGTGCTACTTTCAGTTGCATAGAGTCCATTTCTTTGCCGTCTTGTGCCCTTTGTGTGATGCTAGTTTTAGATTCAGGGACGGCAAAATACGGATGAATTTAGTTTTTTTTTTTTCAGCTTCACTCACGGAAAACAGCACTAAGGTTAAGAAAGGAACTGGACACCAGGAACTGTAAATATGAAGAGAACCATGTCCACAGAAATGTGAGCATCCACACAATGGAAGTACTTTCTTAGCTGACATCAGCCATTTTGACTATGATGCCCGGATAATTCAGATGGATTTTGATTTGCTGCCAGAGTTCATTTACTGTATATTTCGGCCAAGAGAAAAAAAAGATCACTGTGCAAGTGATTTGCAACGATATTGTTCACATATGTCTGTATCATTACAGATATAAAATCGGTTAAAACTCAAAGTGGATGGCGCAGTCCGCATCAAAACTGTAACAATAATGGCATTCAGAACAATTTGCTTTTTGATCACCAACAGACTGATTTTTGTATCATGAAAGAGGACACCCATTGAACGCGCATCCGTTAAACTCAGAAAGGCAGTACAGTGTGAATGATGATCGTATCGCTATCCTTAATAGTTATGTGTCTAGGTATGCTTGACCCCTTCATTTTCAAACAAAATCTATTCCGAAGACCAGAGCAAAACATGGCAAATAAAATCCAGAATTAAATCTGATTTTCAAGCATAAAACACTATTTCAAAAATGATGATGTCTTTCATCCACCAATTCTCTTTACAACTTCTTCCTCATGCGAGTCGCAGGGGGGCTGGAACCCATCCCCACTTGAATACGGTAAAAAGGTGAGGGCCCACCTTATACAGCTCTCCAATCCATCACCACACACTCTTATGGGCAATTTAGCCTAATCTGCATGTGTTTGGACTGTGGGAGGAAACCCTCGTGAACACGATGAGAACATGCGAGCTCCACACACAAAAGCCCTGGGCCGGATTCAAACCTGCACCCTTCTTGCTGTGAGGTAGCAATGCTATCCACCATGCCACCCGTGATGGTGTCTTGTTGAGCAGATGTAAAACATGAAGGCCTGACTTCGAACAGAAAAGGAGGAAACACCAAGTGACAGTGAAGATGAACGTCTTTATAAAACATGAAAAAACGAGGACATTCAATAGAATTATTTTACAAGTATTATCTTGCCTATAAAAACAAAATGCTCTAATCCAGACAGAGAAAGGGTATTAAAAACAATATTTTACAAAACAGGTCAGCATTTCAGTACAAAAATGTTGGCTAGAACAGTTCACAGAAGCTAATGTCACATTAGTATTCACAGGGAAAACTCAAGCCTATAATTTATTAAAGAGAAACTAAATTCCACACAAGAACTAGCAGCAACAGTACTCAAGTCTACATGGCAGAGATTTATACTAATAACAAAACCAGCACAATAAAACAGATTTAAGGTGGCCCCATCCAAATGAAACGCATCATCACAGATTCCATAGAAAAACCAGATGGTCAGCTTCCCATACTTAAAATGAGAAGTTGATACAGAAGCTGAGTCACGGTTTTAAATTCATAAAGGTGCATGACCTCAAGCAACAAAACACTCTGCCCAGTTATACAGTATATTTTTAACAACTGATATGAACATCCACTTCAGACATCAGATAACCCTGGTCCCTGCAAAATATTGTGCAAATTAGGTCTAGTTGCAGTCCCAGCCAGAACCCAAACTGCTAACTGATATCAATAATCAGGTGTACTGTAAACTGGTAACTGCCAGTAAGGGCCAGGGTTGTCTACCTCTTTTTTTCGACTATGAAGACACAAAAAGTACAGTCAACTGAGGACCTGATCATCTTGTACATACAATCTTCAGTAACACTGAGAAGGCACTGAGGCCTGGTCAAGTAGCGGTGTTAAGGCAGACTATTAAATACAATCGTTCCCCTCAGTGAGGATATCAGATTAGCACTTAAATTATATCAAGATATTCACGCATTTTCCATGGAGCATTCCAAAGCTCAGCACACAGAACACATTTGCTAAATTAGTCCATGCTATACATGCATCATCTGATAAGTGCACAAGAAAGGCTCATATTAACTGGCACACCTCCCACTCAGATGACAAAGCATTGGTGCTGGGACAAATATCATAAGAGACAGCCATTAATATGGGGGAGCATATATGTACTGGTCTTTATGAACTGCCGCAAGAAAGAGATCTGCCAGCCAACTGCGCAATTGGAGAGAGACTCCAGGGAATTATGTAAACTGCTTCAAGTTCCATGAAAAGGCAACAACCAAACCTGTATCCCTAAAACTAGCCTCTTCCTAATGGGATTCCGGTGTTCTGCATTTCTTTTGATAAAATATGAAATGCAAAGCAAAAATTCTGAAGCAGGGGAGCTATCCGAATGTAATCATTCAGCAATTTGGGCGGCCAATCAAACTAAAGTGAAGCTGGCAGTAAAAAATAATTACAGTGTGAAAGCCTATTATTCCCATGCAGCCTGGCAGTACCGTTTGCTGTATCAATGACGCAGGGGGGGGAAAAAAGAGAAAAAAAAAAAGAGGGAGGGAGAGAGAGAGAGAGAAAATGGACAACCAAAAGATACACAGCAAATCACAAAAACTAGTGCACTCAAATGCAGCTGTACCCCAAAACCATCATACACTTCTCCTTCAGGTAAAGGACATCAGTGTACACAATTTTCCAATGGATTCTGCTTCAGTAGGATTTATCCCATGAGGGAGTCGTGAAGCCTGTCACTGTATTCTGCCATACTGTATGAGCGAATCCAGGTTCGTCATTCAGAAGAAAACAAAAACATCTCTATATCACGTGTAAATTCATATATTATGAGATCATCCCTTCTTTCTCTTCCCACAAACTTTTTTTCTTAATAAACTGCACAAGTGGTGATTGGACATGACAAGCTGCATGTTACCATACTGCAGTCTTGCATTCATTTTCCAGATTAAAGGTCGAACTGCAGTCCAGAGCACTCTGACAGATCTCCCGTTTTGGCAATGAGAGAAGTGTAGGGACACTGGTCATAAATTGTTTATTCATGACATGTTGCGGTATAAACGTCCAAACCACTAAAATGCGAGTAGACTGTTGACTTCGTCTACTTCCAGAAGCAAACAGTCCTGCAGCCTTCAAAATAAAAGGAAAAAAAAAAAAAAAAAAACATAGCTCGTGGCAGAATTCTTACAAATAAATATTACAACATAGCAGCAGTTAAAGTATCACTCATAAAATAACAAGGCGAAAAAAGCAAACCTTCATAAACAGCTACATGGCATAAAGGGTGGTTTATTCAAAGCACCATGAAACACACTCCAAAAATCCTGAACTAAAAGAAGCAGCGTGAGGCCTGTATGATAAGCCCTCTACACTTCAGAAATGAAGTGTCAAGTACGTATAGCTTTTGAATGCTCTCTGAGATTCACAAAGAGCACATCATAAGCATGACAGGCAGAACTATGCTGAAAATCAAAATATAAGCTTGTGCCAACTGAAGTACAGCTATCTGAAGGCTATAAATGGTACCGCTCAAGAGAAAATACAAAACTAATATGCAATAACTAACTGTATATTATAAAGAGCCATTACAGCAGTGATGCCCAGACCTGTTCCTGAAGATATTGGTTTTTAATCCAACCCTACCAAAGCACACTTCATTCAACAGCTGAACACTGTCCACAACTGCAAATCATGTCCTCACTGTTGAATTTCCTAACTGCAGAGTCACCTATGTACCGTTGACAAAACATATCGCCAATTACCTACAGTCTACCTGAAAACAGAGCCTTTCTTCAAACAGAAAGTTGAGTACATTGGGAAAAAAAATATCCAATTTGCTCTGAACATAGATGCCTTAAAATCCCCGTGCTATAATAAATGTGTCAGGATTTTGAAAGTACACTGGGGAAAACTTTAGCTGAGCAGTACTTTCTGGGTGGGCTCACAAAGCAGTCCTTGAGACTAATCACAGTTACATGTAGCGGAGAGGAAAGACAGCTTTTTATTACAAGGCAAGACATCTGACGACAGATCTTAGTATCTTCACCCACCGCTCATTTTTTAATGGAAACATCCCAGGCTCAATTGGTGCCAGCCTATGGCTGTGAGTGTTTGTGTGCCATTAACTTTTAGTCCAACTGCCTTATACTAGTAAATATATATACTACAGTACAATGCAGGCCTGGCAACGAAATGTATACTAAAGGGGACCCATTATGCCTTTCAAAATATACAAAAAATCTGTGATTTCAATTTATTCTCCAAGAGAAACTGCAGCTAGCCAGCTAGCAAGGTAAACGTTGTAAACTTAGATAAAGGTGTACATCTTGGTTTTAGATGTAAGCAACTAGTTTGCTCGATGCCTCTAAACTGGCTGTGAATTTAGAAACCCTTGCTAGTTCAGCCACAAGCAATGTAAGCCATTTCAACGGGAACAGACAGAATGGGTGACCATTTTTAACAAATTCAGTCCATTTTTAATGAAGTAGCTAGCACTGTAAATGGAATGTTAGGAAATGGTTGCTACCAACAACACATGCTACCTATGGATCATTCTTAACACTAGAGCCTGAATTGCAAATGTTGTAAAATTATTTTGGTTATTGTACGTTGAATTCTGTGAATTAACATGCCTGCTTAACCTGCAGACATTACCTTTCCATGCTCATTGTGTAGTTTAATAGCTAGCTAGCTGCTAATTCAGTCATCAGAGACATTCCAGTCGCCGGGGGATTATGACATCATCACTCTCTGCTGACCCCGCGGCTCAGTTTGCTGGTCATTTAGAACTAACCCCATTCCACAGATGGAATGCCAGCACAGAACAGCCCGTATTTCAGAGGAGTAGGAATGACGGGAATCGAAATGCCAAGTAATCATTACATATTTGCTTTTATTCGCTAGAACATATAAAATTCTCTTTAGGACATCCAAAATGTCAAAAAAGGAATAAATAGCATAATAGGTTCCTTTGAAATAAATCTGGTGGACATTTTTAGAGTGCCTACTTGACAATTTCTCATTCACTGCACTGCAATGAAGTAACCCACATATGGCAAGAAAACAGTATAAAGGCCACAGAGGCCATAAAATTGCTAATCAGTAGAATCAAGAGAGTAGGGTTTCAATGAAAATCTGCAGGAAGGTTGATCTCCAGGAACAGGACTGGGCAGTTTGCTACTTTCGGAAGCAAAACTGAGAATCACTCAGTGGGGAAAAAAGAGACAAATTATTGCAATTTACTCCATTTAAAACTAATCCAGGACAAGTTCATGAAAAAGTTACAATTACCTATCACAGCCGATCTTAAGAATATTTGCGCGAGAATCCATCGGAACTGCTTTTGTTTAGATAGTGTGACCATGAAGACTTATCTATGCCCCATACAGTACATTTTCAATTCTAATAAACATTGCATCATCGTTATTTAGCTGATGATTTTATCCAAAGCTACTTACAGTACATTAATGAGAGGAACCCTGGAGTAATGTGGTGTTAAGGGCCTTGCTCATAGGCAGAACAGCTGCACTGAGGTTACTGTGGCACTGACCTCTTAGACCTTCCGAGTCCTTGTCAAAAACTAACTACTAGGATACCAGCAGCCCCATATAATGAATATGTAATATAAAATTGTTGGTGCGCGTTAAGAGTGCAGACTCGCAAAATGGCAATGTTGGCAAGAAAATTCCAGCAATAAATTTTAATAACCTACACAAATACTGCTGTAGTTCACTTTCAATCTACCCCAATCTTTAGACAGAGTGCTTGTGAACCCCCACCGGCAGAGACAGGCTGAGATCTTCTCTGCTTTTGCTGGTAAATTCTCTAATTGTCTTACAGTTTGGCAGTTTGAAGGTTTGATTTGTGTCTGGATGGAAATGAGGCATCCCACGAGTGATTCCCACAGGTCTGATCTTAGAGGGTGGTTGGGTACACTTCTGGAGATGCGTCGCAGAATCCATCGGCGAGAAACGTGCTTGGCGGTCGTCATCCAACGCAGATACTTGAGCAGGATCCCAGCATATGAACTCTCCTGGGGTCCCTGACATAGACGGATCAGGTTGAAAGCCATGGGGACCATATTGTACCAGCAGATGTGACGATTTGACCATCTGTCCAGGATTCTGCGGTGTAGAATTACAGACTGATTTCTCCAGCACCACACGCTTAGAAAGTGGAGGTCTGATTTTGCATTTAGTGCCTTGGCCTGTGTGCGGAGATTGTGCTCTTTCATCCAGAAAGAACTCTGGCATAGACCCTTCCCTTTCTAAAGCACTTGGTACACAGCCTATTCTTTTCTCAGTAAATAAAGGCACTGGGTTTCCTGAAGTCCGTTGTTGCCCCAACATTGCTGGTTCAGTTCTGGCCTGCATTTCTGGGCTGGTAATGTACCCATTAGTCTTGAGATATGCAGGGGATATCTTGCGAAAACACTGTTCAGGCTTTGTGAGTGCAAGTGAAGCAGGATTCGGCTTAGTATCTGACATATAGAAGTCATTTATCTCGGATTCCAAGGTATCTGTGTCCAGGGATCTGCTTCTTCTCTTTGCAGACAGAGAAGCTGGTAAAGATGGGCTAATACCAGCCAGACCATAATACCGTGGAAGACTAGCAACCCTCCATGTGTTACTAGTGAACAAACTCCGATCGAAGTCATTCAACATTTTGTCATCCCATTCCGCAAATGCATCCTTCTGCAGGTAGCTTTCATACGGCGATGACTCGTACAGGGATTCAACATCTTCATCCGTACCCTCCATGTCCATATCGATCTCCATTTCCATTTCAATCTCCATCTCTGTGTGACAATCGCATTCCCCCTCATTATCTGTGTCAAATACATCAAATGTCACCATAGTTGGAAGATTCTCAATGTTCTGGACTAACACAGAGCCTGGCCCAGGGCCCACCAGACTACGTGAGGAATGACCAAGAGGCCTGGTGTTGTTATTGAAGCTCACAAGTGCTTGTGAGAAGCAAACAGTCTGGCTATGCTCTGCTTCTACCTCAACTTTGCTGGAAGGCTGAGTTCCTCCTAGAGTCACTGGAGGGTCAACTCTGTGGCCTTGTGCCATGAATGAGCTTGAATCTTGCACTGGTTGCGAGTCAGTAAATATGACGTCTTCCACTTTTGTCCTATCTATATCATTGTCTTTTGATTTCTCAAGGCAGGACTCACTTTGTCCACCTTTATTTTGGTCTATAAAGAATTTCGATTCACTCAAGTTGTGCTCTCCTTTTAACCTGGGAGTCCCCAGAATAAACCCCTCAATTTGGTGAGCTTGCTTTTTATTGATCTTGGGCAGGAGCTCAGTGGGGCTTGTTTTAAAGCCAAATTTGAATTCAACTTGCTCAGTAGCTGTAGAAATCTCTACGCCCTGCTGAACAGAAAGACGCTCTTCCTCAAAGCTCGGAGACATCAAGCATACAAAATCTAAAGAATCCAGCGTGGATGAAGTAGTTGCAGTGGAGCGTTTCCCTTCCATAGCAGGGCTTGTGAGGGGGTCCTCTGACTCATATAACTCGTAAAGGGCATCACCACTGTAACTGTCCCTTGGCAACCTTTCATTTACAATTTTAATACTGTCATCTCGTCGGTCCTCTTCTGGTCCAGGGGTGGTAGAATCGTAATAGCCTTCGTCACTGTTAGGCAGCGACCCCTGCTGGTCACTCTGTGGCGTCAAAACATGTACCTGTGCATAGCTGGAGCCAATTCCGTGAGGCAAACTGCTACAATTGCCACCAGCGTCAATATGGGAGGACGGAATGAGCGGTGCTTCAGTAACTGCCAGACTTGTATTAAATGTAGCATTACCTGGGCGTTCTTGAGGAAAGCGGTCCAACTCTCCAATTTCGCCTTCCCACAATCCCCGAAGACAGCCTATGCTCCCAACCTCATCAGTAGTGGCCATTTCTTCCCCTCCACCTTGGTAATTGACATAACTGGAGCTCCTCTTGGTGGCGCCATGACCCTTCTCTCCCAGGACTGTCCTATCGGTAATGCTGTCCTCATCCTGATCTCGGTCTGCAATGACATCTCCACAGCCAGTTAGTGAGTCAAAGCTTTTTAGAGAGGCTTCATCTGCTGATATGCAACCAATTTGGTCAGCTGGTAGAAAACACTGATCATCTCCTGCGGAGACTTCTGGCCTGGCTACAGGACTAAGTGTAAGGTTAATATCTGTGCTTGGATTTTCAGCTTCAGTAGCAACATTCAGGGTATTTGCTGCCGGCTCTAGGTCTTCACCAGCACTGCTGCGTGATATCACACTTTCCCGTTTAGTGCAATCAATGACGTTTTCGGGCACAACAGCTTCATCACTCACCTCGCAAGTTACAGTCAAAGTGTCTTTGACAACAGAGGCAGGGGACTTGCCTAAATTACCCACACTTTGACACTTTGTGTCAAAGTCATCTCTCTCAAAATCAGCAGGATTTGAAGCGAGTTCATGGGTGACACTCGACAATTCAAAAGCCTCGCAATTTCCCTTTTCTACGTTTCTCTGTTTTTTGGGACGCCTGAGGCTGCTGAAGAAACCTTTCAATCCTCTCTTTGGTCGGCGGAAATTCAAGGACTTCTCCCAAAAGGCTTTATGGTCACCGCTGAGAGTCGGAAGGCAGGAGGACTCACCCCCCTCTGAGAAATCACTCATGACCTGAGAGGTGTTGCTGCAGGATAAGGCTGGGGCTTTCTGCCCACGGTATTCAAAGTCCTTAGTCGGAACGTCCCCCCCTCGCCCTCCATCTTCCCATCTCACCTCGCTGATGCCATCATGGGTTTTGCTCTTGTTTATCCCCTTTTTTGAAGGACCCTTTCCATGGAACTTTCTGCCCCTGAAGAAGCTAGGCAGAGAGCAGATGCTTCTCCTGCCCCCGAAGAGCCTGATGGCGGTCCACTTCAGCGATCTGGTTGGCTGCGGCTCTGGAGGTCTTGCGTCACACAACTCTGATGAGGACGCAGCCTCGAGATGGAGCCTCCTCGAGGTTTCTCCACAGCCTCCAATCACAGGTTCCGTCACTGCAATGGGCCCACTTCCTTTTCTTGGCTCCATTGCGATTCTGGCAACTGAGGATTGCGCTCAAATACGGGAATGTTGGAACGCTGAAGTCCTATTCAAAATGGAGACATCTTCTGCAATTTCAAACAAGAGAGAAAGCAATGATTAGATCAAGATTATGTTTTTTTCCTACAAGGCCAATGTTATCACAGCCATTACCGTGCCTGTTCAGTTAAAATAATACGTGGAATCCACTTTTTTAGGAATGGAGACAAAGCTCAAATAATTCACCTCTGGAATCTAAGGATAAATTTTTACCTTCAATACAAACCAGTTCTTTGACTACTTGCAATTATATTGGCAGATTTTAATAGCCTCTTTTTCTACTGTAATAAAATGTTTTCAGCTATCTGAGCACTGCCTTGAATTGGGCACTGCCTTCTAATCCATGGCATTTCAAACTGTACAGCAAGTGTTATAGTCACGCAGAAGCCATGGCCAGCAACTTAAAAACTAAATAAAAAAACAGTACTTTTCAAAAATCCGTTTCAGAAATATTTTGAATAAATGCTAAAACAACAAAGAAAAGAATTTACTCCCATCGTCTCCTTTTCTTCCACATTACTTTGAAAAAGATTAAATAAGCTTTTGCCTAATGACAAGCAACGGCCAAATGTAACAAATGTGATGAACTAACAGGTTACAAATGCATAGACATGCTTTTAAATTGAAGATAATAGTTATGAAAGTGTGATATTACAATGCCCCTCACAGTCACCTGAAAGTTATACCTTTTCCTTTTTCAGAACAAAAACACTATGTAAATCTGATCCAGCTTTAATATGGTTGGTTCCCAAGCAAGAAGTATCCTAGGAGGAAATTCTATATCATTGCCTCAGAAAAATCTGAGGCCAGAAAAGGTTTTGTGTAAAATATTGCAGAACTGGTCGTGGGGGCTGCCAAGCTGTCACGGAATTACAGTCCCACTACATTTTGTGTTGTAACTCTACAACTAAATAAGATAAAATCAAGTATGATGTGTCATATTGAAGGTATTAACTTGTTCTTTAATATTATTCAGTGAAAATATATTTTTTGAGAAATTTTCATAGAAGAAACAAGCAAAAACTACTCCGTCACGAAATTACACAAAATTGACGTGGTTTTTTTAATGTTGTGTTTAACTATTCAGAAAATGATGTTCCTGTCATAGTTAAGTTATGAAACTTCAATATGTTCATATTTCAGGTGTTTTTTCATTAATACTGTAAGTTATAGAAACAAAAATTGACTTTAACCCTGCTTTATGGGCAAGATATTTCAAAAAGTCAATGTCACAGAATTACAAGAGGCAAATTGTCACAGAATGACAGCAATAGTATTAATTAGTTTCAATGTACTTATTTCAATATATTATACATATATACATAATTATTTACATTTTTACAGTTAAGCAATATATTACAATGAATTTTCCACTTATAATGACCAATCATAACACATACTTCAAAATTTTTTTTTATTCTCCATGTCCAACATTGGCTTGGCGGCCCCCTTGTGTATGTTCTTGATTCTTGATTTTCCTTGGTGTATGACTGTAAACAATTCTACACTTGATGCAACTGTGATTCTGAAAGCCAATCTTTCCTCATAGATCACTAATCTTGCACTAACAATTATGAGCAAAATTATTTATAACATCCAGGCCCATCATTTCTTACAGCCAGCATGTTCCTTTCTTTGTTTTTTTACTCAAATATAATCAAGGATACTAAATGAAAATTAAAAACAACTGGAGGGCACTCGGTAGAGCGCACATCTCTTCCATGCCATATATCTGTTCCATTGACCACAGAGTACGTTTCGGATCACTTCCAAAATTTACGCAAGTCTTCCTTGGACTACCATCTATCATGCAGCCAAATTCCACGCCAAACCGCTCACAACTTTTTGAGTAACCCTGTCAGAAATATCATACAGACCCACAATAGATAGATATATTTTAATTGCTCTGGATCATGTCCAAAGTTAAATCAACTCATCCTTGGACTGCCACCTATCAACCAAATTTTGTGACAAACCGTTCATAACTCTTGGCTTTGCCCTCTTAAAAGGCAGACAGACAGACAGGCAGGCAGGTAGGTAGGCAGGCAGACGGGGTGAAAATGTAACTTTCATGGCAGCGGTAATTGATTCATTCAAAAGGTTTTTTTTTTTTTTTTTGTCAAAGATTAGATGTTGATGTCACAAGATGATGTAGCACATTCTGATGTTGACGTTTCTTCTCGCAATCCAATCCAGGGTCCCTCTGCGAAGCCCCACTCGAATGGATTGCAGCCTGGCCTTCTCTAAGAATAACACGGGCAATAAAACATACTTAAACTTAAGGGTGACTCAGTATTGCCCAGACAACATACCAACACAATGGCCGTTTAGCATACACTGTTTTAATCCATACTGTACTCAGATTCGTCGGCAATACAGCTCTGATCACCAAGAAAACGATCAACACGTCCAGCTCACAAGGAACGGCTACAATAATCCCACTCAGGAGAAACAGCCAGTCTACTTCAATGAATGCAGAATACTGGCTTGATGTGATGAAGCACAGTACTTTTCAGTAGCATTAAAACTTGTGCCGGGACCAGTTATGGGTCTGCAATTAATGCAGAATCGGCCATATACTAATCTTGCATCTTATCGAGTATTTCAGCGACAAATCGAATGTTTGCGACTAAGTTATATGATTTCAAAATATTGTTAGCAAGCCTGCTAGCGAAATGGCCACAAAGCTCTGCAAGCAGTCTCACTACTTGTTAGATTATTTTGCTTCTTAAAACGTTTCGGCGCCACAGATCAGTGATCCACTCACCTTAAAATCAAACGTATTGCATCAAGCGACAAGTCACCACCATGTTGGCTTTATGCACCCTGTTGAAACCATCCGTCGAAAATATTCATACTTGTTACCACCAAACAAAGGCTGGACCTCCTGCAACACAAAATGAATGACGGGCGTAGAGACCAATTGAGAAAGAGGACGGATGTAACGGGCAAATAGTGCGCGGTGGGCGGGACATTCTCAGAGAAACCACGCTGTCCTTATTTCTGCCGTGCTTTATTGAAGAGCCTGTAGTCATGCTTCAGTGGCTTGAATGAAGATAAAGCATCCCACCAACTTCAATTATTAGAAAATGTCACTGGGCCGATAAATATGTGTTTATTCTCTTATTCTCTATATGTTTTCGATTCTACATATGTGATCTATATTGTTAGCATTGAGATAGAGACTATATGTGCAAAGGATTTTTGCACATTGTGCGTGTGTGTGTGTGTGTGTGTGTGTGTGTGTGTGCGTGCGTGTGTTTATGACTATTACATTGCTCGAAATAGATGGTGCTCCATAACGATTTAACCCAGAAAACAGTATCAAATACTAGACATGAAATGAACACACGGGTTAACATGTATTTTTGTTTGCAATAAATATCGCACAAAATGTGAATACGGATTAAGTACATAAAATAACATTGTTCCCGAAACACTGACATGTCTATAGCAATCATTACACATCCAAAGGTATACAAATGAATAACAACATGCAATATATATTTCGCATATCTGACTCCAGTGGTCATACAGGGGTGACATCAAACCTGAGTCATTCAAGTGATTCCATGCGTCATATTTGTGGTCACGTGACCAGCTTGAACCAGCAAGGACGGTTGCTTTTTATAATTTAAATGATAAATATAAAGAAGGCATATGATTTACTTTCATTTTTAATCATGATCTGCCACTACATGGGCCGATCACCTAACAATATAAATATCAGTACTGAGTATTTAACTCTCTTCCTTTGCCTAAGTGATGAAGTTCAGTTTTGACACAAATTTGTGGGTTCTGTTTATTTACTTAACAGAGTTAGACTTTAGCAGGTGTGAATTATCAAACACTTTTTTTGTGCTTTTCTCATGAAGAGCTTATCTTTTCTTTTCGTCCATTAAATGATAATTTCTGAACAAAACATATCAGTACCCAACGCATATTTTTAACAAAAAGTTCACAATAAAAACGTGACAATTTGTATATATTTCACATCCACCACAGCTAGTTTGATTATTAAAAAGTACTGAAAGATTTAAAGTCACAGAGATAACTCATTTATGCAAAAAAACGTCGATAATAAACATCTTATTCAATAGAATAGCAAGAAAATATAAAGAAAAAAAAACGCTTTACTTTTTAATCTAAAGGGGCACTGTCATGGATGTGCATAAGTAGTACACTTCAAAGAACTGGCAGATTTTTTTCAAGTTCATCACTGGTGGAAATGGCTAGTTTTGTGATTAACTGCGGTTAATCACAGTTGTCAATCATAGCTGTTCTTTCTGAAATTGAATTATTTTCATAAGCAGGGCTCATAGAATATTTTGGTTCAGTTCTTTCAAACGTCCATGTTGGTTGCGTAAATTTTGAGACATTTGTTAGCGAGCTGCTACGTCTGACCGTCGAAAGACACTTACCCTCGTGAAATCTCTGCTGACTCCAGGATTTATATTGGATAGGTTTGTTAGAAAATGAAAAAGGGAAGTCACAAAAACCAAAATGTAAAAAATAAATAAATAAAAATCTAAATCACGAGCATTTCAAGGCGTTATATTCTCAGCGTTCATATACAGATCATAAAACCAAGATTGCGGACAGTTGAATAATTTATTTGATAACATAAGAGTAATCTTCGCAATGCTCGGCCATGAAAGTGCCCCTTTAAGTGAAACAGTACAATAAAACCTTATTCAAAATGAATAACATCAGGCAAATAAGTACATGCAGCTCTGATTTATTATTTTGTTCAAACTTTTTTTCACTAAAACCCTGAACCCACGCAGATAACAAACAATGACTGATTTCATTTTAATCACAGACCCTACGCATAGTTTTTTATTCTCAGTTATTCACTTTTAAAGGGTATTTATGAGGTAAAGCATTATTTATTTGTGGCAGGCCCATACTGACAGGGTTAGATGTTCGGTGTGTAAGGTTGAGTCAGCTTTTATGCTGTTGAACGACAGTGAGAGAGACAGATTTTGATTGACCTCAAGCTGCAACAGTGAAAGAAATTCATACATAAAAAGCCAAAAATAGGTGCCTTGTTGGATTAACAACATTGTAATAAAAATCTTGATATCTGTATCTATATATTTCTGGCATAAACAGAAAGAAACCATTGAGTGCTCAGAGTTCTTCACAAGTGTAAAGATATCTCACTGCAGCCGTTTTTCAGCACGTGACATGTTTCAGGTAGTCTCTCATTGCTGGGGGGATATCAAGAAGATCGATGGAACACATCTTGTTCTCGATGCCGAGGTAGCTCCGGATGGCGAGTCGAGTCTGAGACATCAGTGATTTGGGACACACTGGAAATAGACACAGATGGACTAAGTTAATGGGAATTTCTGGACATTATGAGCTCCAATAAAATACAATATTGCACGATAAGGGATGATCAAATCTGGCCCTGGAGTATAAGTCCAGCCCTGGTTTTCCATTTTCCCAGATAATTAACAGAACAATCAGTGCAATTACTTGGCCAGACTGTCCTCACCTCTGATTTTCAGGTAAACGGAAGGTATTAAACAGGCCCTGATGACTGTGATTTGACCATTCCTGACCTATAGCATAGGTACTGTAGATATTAAAAGAATAACTAAATGACTGAAAATCAAAACATTTTTACCTCTGGCTTTGAGAAGGAGGAGTACAGCTTCATTCTGCTTGGTGGTTTTGTCTATAATAAGAGTGGGGAGGTAGACTTTTGCTCCAAAGTCTATCAGCAGCTGGATATACTCCACACCACAGCCGTACCGGAGGCACATCTCCAGAACTGTCTTGGGCTGTTTGATCCGGGCTAGTATCTTCTCCTCCACGCAGTTGTAATTGGGATCGCTCCCATGTAGGAGGAGCAGCTTGAAGCAATCGAGGTGGCCGTAAACAGCGGAGAGGTACAAGGGCCCTGTGCAGGCTGTCGCATTGGTCGCCCACTCTGGCACCTTGGGCCGGACGTTGACCTCGGCCCCATGCTGTAGGAGCTCCCTCAGGATGTCCACATCCCCCTCGCGGGCAGCGGTAAGCACCGGCGAACAGTTGTTGTACATGCTACCATTGGGGTCGGCTCCGGCTTTTAGGAGCGCTACCACACAGTCCAGATGTTTCCCGCTGACGGCGGTAAAAAGTGGAGTTTGGGCTTTCACATCCAGGCTGTCCACCTCAGCCCCATGAGCTAGGAGAACTTCCAGGCACCGCAGGTGGCCCTGAGTCGCCGCCGTCCGGAGAGGGGTACCGGGGACCCCCCAGCCCGTTCGACTGTTGATGGACCTCCTGTACTTTTCCTGGGAGAGCAGTTCAGTGAGGAGTCCGGCATCGTCGTTGGAGACGCACTGGTTAAGCAGTCGGCTGCACTCGGCCGAGTCTTCCTCGTCCTCTTCCTCTCCGGGCTGGAGCATGGAGAAAATCTTGGATATGTCCATTAAGCTCATGTTCACGGCCTTTTTGAGCACCATCATTAAAAGTATCTTCTCAAGACTCCATCTGGAATTGCAGTTAGCGTGAATGAGACAGCTTTACACGCTAAACTGAAAAGAGGAGAGGAAATAAAGCCAGATGTGCGCCCATCCTGCTTAAAAACAACAAGACCCCATTTTATATTTTTAACTCTAAAAATGAGTCTTTTTTTGATCCATTTCTCTTTTAAAATGGCTGACATTCTTGTGTCCGTGCCTTTGTTTATTTTGCAAGGTCCTTATAGGTGAGCTGCAACATATCAATAGAATTTTGCTTTCTTTCTCAATTATCCCTCACAATTACGTGGAGTTCCTCACCTCAAAAGTTTTTTTTCCCTGCTGTCATCATCCAAATCATGTTTTAGGTTAAAAATCAGGTTTTAGGACACCTATACTGCAGAGCATACTATAGCAAATATTTGCAACATATTTTCAGAACAAAGCTATATTCAGACACTGGAAGAGGACACCTACCTTCTTCAAAAGTCCCCACTTGATCGTATCTCACTGTTGATGGTCAGGTTGAACATGCGCTGTAGGTTTATTGTGCTCTCGTTGCTGAAACAGTAGCTTGAACATAAGGAAAGTACTTTGAGAGGGGCTATTTCCGATGGACACAAACACATAAGCTGAGACACAGAGTCACAGTCTGACACAACACTGCCGCACAGAGCGGCCTGTTTGTCAAGGGGGGGCTAATTTTAGGCTGCAAATGGATCCCCCCCAAACTTCCATTCTTGGAGAGCTTCAGCAGGAAAGGTATATATAGACAAGTGATGGGCATGCGCCCTGCTACCATCTTAGATGGCTTGATTGATTGGCTGGCTTTGGATTCTTGTACCACCATCAATTAACAAATATCCAAGTAAACACTGGATGTGTACGTCCATGATTTCAACTGTATTTTGAGAAATACTCTCCCTCTCAACTCTCCCTCTCCCTCTCAACACACTAAATTGAGTTTTACAGTGTGCCTCATTCCATATTTACAAGGAGAGACTATTGGTAAAAATACCAAAGTCACAGAATGTCTATTTTGAGAAAATTAAATAAATCAACTTCAGCAACTATAAAAGACTTTTTGCCTCCTTGTCTCATGATGTGTGAAAATGTGACTTAAGTTCTTTTAGGACTAGGCTCTTTAATTCTGCTTTTTTGCTCAGAGTTCCAGCACATTGGGTTTGGATGTTTGTTCATCTTGGAAGGTACTTGGAAAGTGAAATCAACTCCTCCGACAGTTTTCAAAGGACATCCCTGAAACCAGGCACCTATCCTGCAGATCGCCTAATGATACACGTACTGCAATCGTGACTCCAGCGGGTGATGCTGTACCCTCAGAGCAGTCTTGTAAATAGTGTCAATGTCCGCATAATTATATACCCGACTGAACATTGCCGTGTCCAAAGAACAATAATTCCTCATCACATAATTGTCATCACAGTATTAAATAGACATTTTGCGCATAGTTGTGATTTATATTTACATGTCGAATTTTTTATTTTTTTTGGTTGTCTTTTTGGTGAAACCTGCTGCAGTCATGGCCCCAAGGGTCACTGTACACCATCACCAGCACCAACACTTCCTCAGTTCTTGTGCTCCTTTAAATAATGCACAAAGCCATTCACCGACCTCCAAAAATACAACTTGTTTTCCTTTCTTGACTAAATCATGATCTAATGACACATTATGATGAAATAAAGTCACAAACGCTTACTTGGTAACCGATGCTCAAAGCTGTTTCAGGATACGGTGAAAAATGAGTGATAGAATTACTTATTGTTATTTGTTTGTGACACAACATTCTATTTCATTCCATTGCATAATAAAGGTGTTCTACGACACTTTTTTTGTGACAGTAAATTTTCTGTGGCTGTTAGTGCAGTATCTTTCGTGAGAAATATTGTTAAGCATAAAAAATTCACAATAGAAAACTACAACAAACAGAGCCATAGAGCATCAAGGTATATGTATGAGGCTAATATGATATTTCTGCATGGTTGACGAAGGCATTTACTAACAGAAAACTGGCTCATACAACAAAAATAATACTGTCTAACTGCTCCTTTTCTGTCTGTAAAAATCACATTGTTTAATCTGCTGTTAAAGTAAATTAATTTAAAAAAACTCCTCAATCATGAGTGTGTTTAGTGCCCTCTCAGCGAATGAAACCCAACACCAGGGAATAATTAAGCCCGTTCAATAAGTATAAAAGTAGGAATTTCTAATCTGTAGCCAGAGGAGCTTTTAACAGATCTTGTTTCAGGAAAAACTGAAGGTGCTAACAAATGGCAGCATCGAACAACATGAGGTGTGGCAGACATTACATTTCTCAAATTCCATGGCAATTTTCAGTTGCTTTGTGAGAAGCAGCTGTGTGCTTGTATTCATTATTCTTAACAATACTCACAGGTTTAATTATGTTGTGCTTTTCAGAGAAATAACAGTAATTTATAATGACGGGGAGAGACTCACCTCAAACATAACACAATTCAGCATACCATGCATAATCCGTTGGAACAGAATTCCTTGAACAGCTGGGATGGTTCAGATAGTTTTGACAACCCTTGATGGTACACCCTATAGCACTTCCCTCATCTTAGCAATTTATATAGGACCATAAGCTTTATTTCAATACTGAACCAATCACCTGTCATACCTCAATTTCAAAATAATTTAATTAATCATTGCATTTCCTCCAAGTGAGCAAACTGAATTACAGACATGTTTACATTTCATATTGAAAACTGCTGCCGATCACACTGGCATAAAAGGGAAGATAATTTATATATTCAGCTATGAGATTGAGAGGATAAATGTAAGTGTGCCTGCGTGTGTGACAGATGTAAAAAATATCAACAATGACAGGAACTGAAAAGTTGTTGTTTACTTCAGTACAAAATCAGAAGCCAGCAGGGCTGTGTGTTAACAGTTAGGGTGCAGATTAAGACCAGCACTTGAGAGGGTTGAATGATAAGGAACAGCAGATGGGAATACTTCTTGTGGATAAGAATGTGTCGGAGTTCTCTGTAGTTAAATAAAGCTTTCCACTACATTCCTCAGTTTGTCTGTTAGGGGAGTAAAATTGACCACTCAGCTGTGTTGAAATTTGCTTGTTCAGCCAGTTCTAATTAACACAGTTTTACAGT
The DNA here is from genome assembly GCA_029721435.1 of Gymnothorax reevesii. Taxonomy (NCBI): domain Eukaryota; kingdom Metazoa; phylum Chordata; class Actinopteri; order Anguilliformes; family Muraenidae; genus Gymnothorax; species Gymnothorax reevesii. The sequence continues at coordinate 31,332,464 of CM056586.1, forward strand.
TTTCCCCCATCCAATAAACAACTGTATCCTTGGTGCCAGTGGACCCCAATAGTGAGTTTGTATACGCTGCTGGGTTACCCATAAAATCGATTATTGCGCGCTCAGAAGCTGGATCCCCATTCATCTCATTTGGGTTATTATACTCAATTAATCTCTCATTTTAGGATGTATTGCTTTATATAGGCACTAGATGTCCCTCTGAAACTACTCAGATTACAGGTCTAATACCTGTTGTATTTTTCATTAAACAAGAGAAGCAGACTTCCATTTTATGTTTGAAAGTTTGAAAGTACAGAAAAGACAGCAACATTTTTCCAGGGAATAATATAACCTAGATAGCCCACCATATTCAAACCATTTGAAAAAGCACTTTATTGATTTTCAGCCATGACAGGTCATTAAGATTTACCGTTTTAAACTTCTATAATGAATAGATAAAATCACCAGGCCGTTAGCCCTTGAAGGGTAGCATTTACCTTTTAAGTAAAAAATAAATAAATAAATAAGGGTGAATATAAGCCTCTTACCTTAATTAGCATCAATTTCCTTGTGGGAGAAATCTTCTTTTGCTAATCTCTATAGAAATGGCATTGTCATGTAGCACACCTTTGTGATTTAAAGCAAGTAACCTCCAGCTGAAGGAAAGCAGGGGGGCTTAAACCATGCGACCTCTCAATCACCCCCATTCCTGTTTGTCCATGGCTTACAATTAGCATAGGTAAAGTCAGGCTATGAAAGCAAAGCAGACAGAACACATAATTAGCCACAATCTCATTCTCCATTTAATATTTTATTATTCTTTCGTGAACTTTATCCTTTCCCCACTGTTGAACTTGCTTTTTGAATCGAGGGCCATAATGCATGATATTCTGGCAAAGCTTGATGACTGACTGTTCATTGCTCACTAATGAGCACAAAGTTGTGGTAAAAGTGAAGCTGCTGTATTAAGGCAATTCTTCATTTTATGCCCAGGCGCTTACGACTCACTAATTTTACGTAGCTGCTATAAGCATATACGTAGAAGATGCAAAATTTTAAATAGTGATATTTTACATAAATACAGTTTTATGGTAAAAACCAGTCATTAAGTCAGGCAAGAGTGGTACCCTTCCATAACCACGAGGATTTAAATTGAACTTTCCTGGACAAAGAAATGGAAGTGAACGTTTATAGTCGTCTTTGTAAAGATCAGTGATTCAGAAAACATTTCAGAAAGCGTCTAATGGAAGTTTTTAACCACGTGCGACACGTGTTAAATGACGTGCTGTCGAGATACACTGATAACCTCTTGTCAAACAAACAACCCCCAAGGGCCTGGATAGTTCGCTTTTCTTCTTCTTCTTTTTTTGACTTTTCGCAATCTGATTGCACGCAGTTACGTTTTACATTCACCGCCCTTATTTTCCGACAGCCAGACTCTCACACACGCTGTTGTCTTTCACACTCCGTGAAGCCCATCTCTCAGGAGATTAGAACACCAACTGGGCTCATTCCAGCCTGTTGTGGGTGTGAAGAGATACCCCCTCTCCATCCCCCCTCCCCCTGCTGCTGTAACCCCCAACAGAGACAGCTCCCACTGGGGCCAATTCCCCCTCACCCCCTCCACATCCACCCACTCCTCTAAGACATCTGCTCTGACTCACGGTTAAAAAGTTTTAAGGCATTTCAGCCAACACGACTTTCCCCGTCTTCAAGACTGATATCAGTTCATAATTCCCCTTCACATCAATCTCATTGCTCTGCTGAGGGAAAAAAAAAAAATTATTCCACAAAAATGGAGCAACAGTATTAAATGTACACTGAAATGCAATGAATGTGCTCTCTGTCTACATTGTAACTACCTGCTGCTATTAAATTACATGAGAAGCCAGAACACAGTTTTTTTTTTTGCAGTACCCGTCTACAGAAAGTCTGGGAAAATCTTTCCAGGCTTGTATATGAAATATTGTGCTTTTTTTTGCATCTAGAATTAGCATTCATGATGACTACAGAATTTGAAGCTAAAACAAATGTTCTAAATTGTAATTGTTCTGAAACATAGAAACAAATGTCAGGCACCAGGGCAAACAAATACAAATATAAAGTTTATTATTTTTTAAATCACACTGTTATCAGTGAATTCACATTTTACAAAAATGATATAAAATATTTAAAATATTTGTCACAACAGAAGCATTGTGAAACATGTGATTTGTCAATTCAATATGAATTCTTTTTCTTCTCTTATTAATGCGCCACTTGATACAAAAATAAAAATGAGAGCAGAAATAAGTTTGGCTGGTATTGCATTGAACGCAGTGCTAAATCCGAAGTGTTCTAATTGCACCGTGAGTCACAAAGCCTTTTCATTGATCCAAGGTCACAGCACCGCACTTCTAATGGTCTTCGTCATTATTATAGTTTGGCTTTTGGTAGCTAGACAAAAAAAATGTACCTCCAGCATACCAACGTAAACAAAGTGTAGTAGCAAGGGGCCCCCACAACACACAATGCTGTCCACCAAAGTCCATGAGAAGTGTTCACATAGCAATGCCAGGGTACACTGGGTCTGTGCGCATTGGGGCTTGAGGAAAGGGGTAGGCTTGTTGATGTCCGTATGTGGCGTGCCCATCCAGGTAGGCTGGCGTCATCAGCACAGTGTGTTCCGGGGGGATTCCATAGCTCACGAACTGTGGCTGAAAGAAGGGCCCCAGGGCCTGAGGAGGGCCCAAGTATTGTTTGGCATGGGCGCCTGGCGTCGTGTACCCAGACCTCCCAGCTGGAGCGTACCCACTACTGGCGCCCACCCCGTCCTCCGCGCCCATGTCGGAGCCGGTGTGCTGCCTGCCCGTGGAGCCGGAGCTGGCATTGGAGGGCGCGGCTCCCTCAGACGGCGAACCGGATTCCAGCAAGTGGCCCTGAATGGGGGTCGAATCGCAGCGGCTCTCCCCAGGCTTCGGCCTCAGGCACCGGCAGCAACAGGCGGCGACTACGGACCCAACGATCACGAAGGACACGAATGTGCTCGCCACGATCACGAAAGGCAGGTACATGGGCACTGAGGGGGGTAAAAGCAGGAAACCTCATTACGTAAATCTGAAGCACGCAAACTCTACTTCCCCCTTCCCTGCTCCTACGCATCCGCTGGCCATTTTCACCACTTAAGTCATGTCCAAGCCTACACTCCACACAAGGAGTAATTCAAAACCCTCCCAAGAGCACTGAAAGTGCACTGAATGGAGGGCAGTGAATTCCAGTATTAGGTTTCCTCAAACAAAGCCTGTTTGTGTTTTTGCCTCTTTTAGTTTTAAGCTTTATTTAAAAAGTTGGCAAAGATAATAAAAAGCAGTCAATAATCTACTCGATATTAATGACGATATAAGATATAAAACATAAGAGTTTGAAAGCAAACAATTTATGATTGCAACAGGTTTACCTTGTGGCGGAGTTTTGTCTGCTTTCTTGTTGTTTTCCATCTCCAAAACATTGTCGTTATTGCAAGAGGTCTGGTCCAACCTCGCTTCAGTTGCCGTGCAGCAGTAACGCAGAGTGCAAGTCCCGCAACAGTACTTCGCGTCTTCTCCATCATAACGCTCCGGACACTGGAAACCCTTGTGCCAGTTGTCAGCGTCCGTCCAGCCATGGCAATACTCCCCGGTGCTTTCAACTCCAGTAAACTGCGACCCGCAGATTAGGAAACACAAAGCGCGAACTACAACAAAAAGTTGCATGCTGACTATATTACTCAATGTTCTAAATCTAGTAATTATTCAAGATCCTACATTAATTTCAAAATATCTCTCTGATTAATTTCGACCAGCGATACTAGCCTATAAAAGACGGAAAAGAAGCGCGAACCGCAGTAGAGTCACTCTTCTCGGCTCTCGCAAGTTGACACGACGCACTCACAGCCTCCAAAGCTTCCCCCTTTTGCCCCCAAGTAGCTATATAATCCTATCTCACGAGTGGGTGGAGTTCATGGATACAGGCATTGTCGGCAATTACCCGGATTCGGAGTTAATCTCAGTCCTGGGACAAGTCTGCCAAATGGGATTTTAAGGAGAATTGAATGGATTTTGGTGTCCCCACGCGACAAAAGGAACTACTGCGACATTTCTGTTTCGAAAAAAATCAAGAGTTAACATTTGTTTCGTTATTTTGATATGACGGTTTAATTTTCTTGCGAAAATAGGTACGAGCATCTTGCGCAAATTAGTCGATTATCCTTTTGGGTGGCGCATCTGAATGTGCTATTTGTGTAATTTTAATTTTATTTGTGATTTAGTCGTGTAAAATTCTGTGCATTAGAAATTCCGTAATAGCCCCGAAAATTGGAGAGGATGTTTTTCCCTCGAAAGAAGTGGCACTGTGAGTTGTTTCATTAATGCTAAATTTTATACGGTCAAGTAATCATTTAGGCTACAAATTTGTATTTTAGACTCTGCAGGTGACTTTATACAGGGGCTTGTCTTGCCTGTTGCATTACTTCCCAGGCCAGATGCCGCAAGCAGTATGAGACACCCACGAAACCGCAGATCTCAAATTTCTAAAATAAAGAGAAAATGCATCTTAGTATGCTCGGTAAATGAGTTCAAAAACGAGATATGCAATGACATAAAACAGAGCTGTCAGCTCAGAGGATTTACCAACACAGCATTTTGGCTTTCGTCTACCGCGGATTGTCTGAGTATGTGGGCCATTAGTCAATGTTCTGATATGTCAGTCTCAGATATGTTCCACCTATGTTTAATATGTTTCAAGCATTTATTTATTTATTTATTTATTTACAGTAGTGTTTTCTGATGATTATACACCACCAGTTGTGCCTAAAAAGGGTCCTAATGTATTACTTATCTTTTTTCTTCTTTTTTTTTGGTGAAAATGTATTGGAAAACACTATGGTAAACAATGAGAAAAAAAATCCCACAAGTATACTGAGGTAAAAATATGGAATTTTTTTATTATGAAATTTTTCATAATAATGAAAAAAATGAAAGCATCAGTTTTTATGACAACTGAAAGGTCTCACAAATTAAATGTTATTTTATTTATTTTTTTTACTCTTCCATAGCCTGGATGCATGTTTGAAGGCTCATTTCATGATTGTAGATGCAAAAACATTTGTTTAAAGTGGTTTGAGGTAACTTTCTTCTGCAAAATTACCACTTATGGTCAGTTGTTCCAGTATAAAAGATGAAATAAACTTTAAGCGCTTGTCACTGTGTGAAACATGATGGCACAATGGAAGGAGCTCTCAGATTGTTCGTAGCCGCGTTATGGCCTTACATGATGCTGCAGATGTTATATACTGCCATCAAATGTTTCAAAGAGACCGGTTCACTGAGAACTTGTGGCAAGTGATGTGCAAAACATATGTGAAGTGCCTCTGATCTTCATTTTCTGTGTATGACAAGTAACAGACAACACAACTCCCTGGTGATATTAATTGAGCCAGAAGTGAAGAGGTGAAAATAACAAGATTTACTATTTCCAGACACCTGTGTGTCAATAGTTTGTTTGGTGACGTTGCTGCCAAGAGCTGGCAACATACAAAAGTCTTGACTTTGCCATGAAACTCAAAGATTGGACACCAATGGAGCGGAAACAAGTCCTTTGGACCAATGAATCATAATTTGAAATTTTCTCAATCGAACGCAAACTTATGTGCTCTATAGAGTTGGAGAATGTTTCAAAAATGAACCCTTCAGTAAAAAATGGAGGTGGTAATACTATGGTTTGGGGTTCAGTCTGCTGCAAAGGAGACGGTCATCTCATTAAAACCAATGGAATCATAGATCATAAGAAGTATCACAGCATCCTTTTTAGGCATCCATTACATTTTGGAAAGAGACTGATTGGTCAGGGATTTTAGCTTCATTGAGATAATGACTGTAAACACACTTCTAAGTAGTGCAAGAATTATCTCAGTCAGAAAGAAACATCTGGTGACATAAAAGTTATGACTTGGCCTGCTCAAAGTCCTGACCTTAATCCAACTGAGTAAATCTGTTGTAACATTGAAAGAATCTCTTTGGAATGAACTTCAAACCATATATGGAATGGTTTAGCGAGTGAGGAAATTTAAAAATGGGAAAACTATGTTTGAAAGATTAAATGTTGTAATCAAAGCAAAGACTGGCCACACTAGACATTGACTTTTTCTCTCAAAATTATTTTTTTTTGTTTTTACTATATACTGTAATCTGTTCTCTTATTTTCATCTATATGATCTAATATTACATGAAATAAATACTTGAATAGTACTTGGTTTCTGATTCATCTTCATTTTGATCAGGGTATAATCACCCCTGCATACTACTGTTTTTTGGTTAATGTTTTGCAAATGAATAAACACTTAATCTTAGTGCTCTCCTTCAAATCTGGTTGGGCTGTTACATACTATTCATTTACCTCCACACTTTTAAAACATTTTCATTTTTGATTGATTATTTTAAACTCAGAGGTTTGAAGAGCATAATTTGAACTAATGGCAAAAGATTTGCCCGGATATAATAATAATAAAAAAAGGCTGGTCTTTTTACAGTTTGTTTCTACTTTACCTTATTTATCCAATATTCATCATTTATTATATCATCAGAATCTAATTACTTTATCATATTTCACCTGTAAAAATATAGAGGACTGTAGATAACATACAACGGAAACGGTGAAGTAAAATTTTAAAATACTGGGGTTACTTTAAACTAAAGATGATGATAGATTATGAACGTGCAAACATATAATATGGTTCATATTATCCTTATCAGTTTATCTTAGAGCTTCATGAGCAACATTTTTATAATTTCAGGAAGGTGATCTGTGTTGGATTAGCTTATTCTATAAAAAAAAAAAAACTGTCAGCGAAGAATTTTACTTAACAAATCATTACATTATCTTTAAGCTGTAATTGATGCATTTTAGATTGTTCGTGCAGTGTGCTCACAAGCATAAGAGCGAGTATTGAAGCAAACCAAATAACCATCACATGCCTTCCACAAAACACATCATTTTTTCAGAGCTGAAAACATACAAATTAGTAGACTCAGAAGAAACAGAAGTTGTGTTGAAGTTTTATGTCGCATGTTAGGGCCTGGTTTGCAGCACAATTTCTAAACTAACAAGAAACAGTCATGATAACGATTAACTATGTTAGGATAATCTGGGTGTTAAGAGTTGCATGCATTTCCCCTGTGCATACGTTCCAGCCCAAACGAGATGTCACTATTGATATTGAAGACAAAAGCTAAAATAAAAGGAAGGGTGGAAAATAAGGAGGAAAGGGAACTGGGATAACCCCCCCCCCCCACCACCACCACCACCACCACCACCACCTCTCTCTCTCTCTCTCTCTCTCTCTCTCTCTCATAAACAGGCACATACACACTTATAAACAGGCACATACACATGCAAGTGTTATTCACCCCCAGTTGCCTAGTACCATATTGTGATATTGTTTTGTTTCATTATTCTCTGCAGTATGCTGATTTTCTGTTCATTCCATAGTTAAAATTCAATAAAATTACTGTGGTTCTGTCACACTGCAGTCATAAATGAAGAAAAAAAATCCACGCAGCTGAATATGATGTGCACAGCAGCAGGTTTGTGAGGATGTATAAATTTAAATACAACATATATATATATATATATATATATATATATATATATATATATATATATATATATATATATCAAGTACTTGAAATTAATTCGTTGTTAAAAAAAATTCAAAATAAATGAATGAATGAATGAATGAATGAATGAATGCCAGACTATGGTGACATTTTCTCTTTTATCACTGTACTGATGATTATGGAGTCCCTCTCAAATGATAACAGTGCTACCAGTGTGGGACCACCCAAGTAATTAGACAACCCCCATCCCCCTGCCTCCTTCAGCGTATGACAGATTTAAAATTTAGGAGTACGTGTATAAACACCAGTGGATCTTTTTTTTCTTTCTTCCTGCATATGCTGGTTTTTGCATAACTCTGAAATATATTTGAAAATTATAATATGTTTGCATATTCATGCATTGCATTGCCTACAATTTATTATAAAGCTAGTGAGCGCAGACTTGTATTTTTTTCATACCTCTGCTCTTTTTTACAGTTGAACCGCCGAAATTAAATAGCCAGTTGCCCAGCAGAAGAAAAGAAAAAAGTCAATCCAACAAAAATGTGTATTAAATAAATGTATATTTGTATAAACGTTGCACATCTCACGTTTTGAAATCGAAACGGTTTCAACTGCATTCGGTGATTTATCGCTGTGAGTGGAATGAGTAAGTAGGAACTGAATTCACCGAGACGTGGCGCGTCAGAAGACAATTTCAACGGTCGCACCTAATGTTTGTTTTCGTAGCAACGTGTCGGCTGGAGCGAGGAGCTGGCGGATGGATTAAGTGCAGTTCACAGGTGAGCTTCTCCGCAACCTGCATCTGGCATGCAAAAAAGTCACCACCTCATGCAACATTGAATGCTATGAGTTGACTGACCAGGGTGATTCCCAGACTGTTCCTAACTTAAGCTAGTTGTCTCAATAATCGATACTTTTTTGTCATAGTGCTAGCGAATGGGCGAACGCAGCTCCGGCACTGCTGCAGCCTCCATTTATCTGACAGAATAACGGTAGCCGTCAGGAATGATGTATAACCGAGGCTATGAAATTGCATTTCTGTTTAATATGCTCTTATCGCATACGACATTCCCATGGTGTTTTAACATTGGAGTCAGATAAAGGTTACGTAGATTTAAGTAGTTTCACTCGCTAATTAGAGAGCTTTTGATTTGCCGAGGCCCGATGAGTGCACGGAACAGTGCATGACAAAGATGGAATGAGACAACATGCATATTACAAATGTGTATGCTGTCGGGGAACATTTCCCGTTGTCATCAGGTATTTCTCTAAATTTCTGCCGGAATGTTAGACCAAAACGTGATGATTTACGTTAGCTACCTGATGTACAATTTTTACAAAAAATGTTCAAAATACAGAATAATAAAGCCATGTGTGACATTCCAGTAACTTTATGTCAGCAAAATGGTTTTCCTTCTGGTTTTCTGTTCACAGTGTTGGATGTGGAGTCGTCCTGAGTGGGGCACGCCACATTATGACGAGTCAAGAACAGGACTGTGAAAAGGCAGAGAATTTGCTCCTAAATTATGAGGGTGAATCTTTTGAGTCATGTTCGGAAAGTTACAACATATGTACCTCATCTAGTGCCCTGCAATCCCAGAGAACATACCTGTACGACAGCAACTCGTTCCTGTCTTTTGCCGGAACGGAGTTCAATTCTCTGTCGCAAAGCAGAAGTACACCAACCTCTGAAGGATATGAAAGTAGGCATCCTGAGTGTGAAACTACTCTCGTCTCTGGGGTGTAGTGTAGTGTGACCTCGCACAACATGAGAGTCCTTCTGAAATGTGCTGCTTCAACAACACGAAAGCTTAAGCTGCTTTCAGACCGAACGCGAAACGAATTTTCTTTGAAAATATGAATTCAAAGTCAATGCAAAAATGTGTATTCGCATCTTTGCATTGACTTTGAATGTAATCTGTCGTGCTAAAAATTCGTTTCACGTCCAGTGTGAAAGTGGCTTTAGTCCAGGCCTGGGCATTCTTCCTGGGCTTGTATGTTTGCTGACACCATCACCATCTTGGAAAAAATTGACTCTCAAATTCACAATTACTGTGGGAGGACAAATAATTTTTGGTACATCTGCAGCATTCCCCTCCTTTTTGCACAATGGCCCAAAAGATGTGGCAGTTCTTTCTGCCAATCTCTTGCCTCTGTTTACTTTATTGTGATGGTTGTGGGGTGTCCTCCTTTCAGATGATGACTTTGAAGAGTACGATGAAAAGGAGTCCACGATGGCGGAAGACCTGAGAGAAAAATGGATCCGGATCCTTCGGTCGAAAGAGCCGTCCTCTCCCATCGCTCCCCTGAAACTGAGAACAAACTGCAGTCTGCGCAGAGGTGTGTCTCCAGTGGTGTCTGGAGGTGGGGGAACGGAACAAAGTCGATTCCTTCCTGGTACTACATCAAAGCGCCTCCCAGTTTGCACAAGTCTGAAAATAAAAATGAAGGGAAAAAATGCACTGTACATTGTATCTGGCATACCCATAGATTACTGATGTGTGTGTGTGTGTGTGTGTGTGTGTGTGTGTGCGCGTGCATGTGAGTAAGTGCGCGCATGCCTGGTCGAGTATTATTAAGTTACTGGTTCATATATAGTAGCTGCTTCTCAGTGTTAGCAGAGATTTGTATAAATAAATACTCATTTGATTCTGAGTTGGGTGTTTGGTAATGGTATGGGTTGCCAATGAGAGGAGGAAATGCATATTTTTTCTTGAAAATTATGTTTATCTCTTCCAGATAATGGAATTGTGCTTTTTACAAACACTAGGAAGATTCTGTCTTTTGAAAAAGAAGTCTATTTATGAGGAAAAAATATGGCCATTTTGTTGCGGAGGGGTGACACCAGTATTTTGGTTGTAAAAAAATAAAATTACATGGGACCTTTCCTCCTTTGATGAATATCTGTAACGGAAACGACAGCTATGCCAAAGTTTTATCTAAAGTACTGGAGATAATTGAATACATTAAGCTTGGGAGGTCCAATTTCTGTCTCTCTTAGCCAATCAGTAAACACAGAGCTCATCCTCCAATCCCATTATGCCTGTAAGTGTTGCAGTTTAGGGCTCTGATCGACCACTACCTCTTTTCCCTTCTCCAGTGCAAATCGCTGCTCAGTGTAATGAGGCAGCAAGAGTCCACCATCATTAAAATAAAGGCGAAAGGAGCCGCAGATCGAGCACCCATTGTGCGAACTGCAGCTGGGAGGTCTGTCATTTAAAGGGACAGTTCATGCTACATGCTAACCTTGTGATGGCGATGAATAGCAGTCAAAGGACAGGTTGCTAATTAGCTTTTTCTAGCCTCAATGCATTGACTTCTGTTCATTGTCATCATGTTTAGCCTGCGGCATGCAGTCTTCCACTAAACTGGATGCATTACAAATAGCTAATGCACCGCATCGCTGCAAAGCCAGCTCGAAAGCATACCTGCAGTTCCCACCATTGCCTGTTCTTCAGTCTCCTATCTGAGCAGAGCTGTACGGGACATCACACCATGTGACTCTCTCAGACATCAGGCATCCAGTGACCAAGACAAGCTGCTGTTGTATTCGGAGCCCTTCCTTGATGACGAGTTCTGGGAAATGGGATGATGAAGTCGACCAGCACTGATAGCTGGCTCAGATCAGCACTTTAGCTCTTGATGCACAACAACTACGCAAGAATATGATGAATTTATGATGCAGTGACACTTCGTAACCCAACGGGCACAGTTTTGAATGGCTCATGCAACTTTCGAGCTCAGCCTGCAGTTTTTAAGTTTGGACTGTGTGGTATGTCAGTTTTATTACCAAACAGTACTTTAGCTTAATATGCCATGCAGAAGCACTCCATTTTATGTTACTGAGACTGGTGATGCAATTTGTCTAGTTTTCATATGGAAATTGCTTCACCGAAGTGCTTTCCAGGTAAAGTTTATTTGCAATTGCTGCTGTTGTAAACTGTTGATGAGATCTAAGAATGTGATGTCTGACACTGCTACAGTGTTAAAGCAAAATCACAGAACTCGCTGTAGTGACTGCCACAAGTGCAGTGTTAAAATGGCAGGGGGACAGATTAGGGACGATTATAATGTATGACACTGCTGCAGTGTTAAAAATTGCATGAGCAAAAATCCCACTGTAGTGTCTGACCCTGCTTCGGTGTTAAATATGTTGGAGACGCTGAACCTGCTATAGTGTCTAACACTGCTGCGGTGTTAGAAATAATGGAATCACAAAGCTTGCTGTACCGTATTTAACTGTGTATTATTGCTATTTTGGACACCAGACATGCAGAGAGGCCTAGTATTAGTTGCGTCTAACACTGATTTGAGACTGCGGTGCCACAGCTGACAGCATGAGGTCTGTCTGAAGCTGGGTCTGTTAGGATTTAATCTATTAACACCTTTGCGCAGATTACAAATATTGCCAATTTTTTCCTGTTATGCATGAGCCTATTTAGGCTTTATAACTTTGTATTTGTGTCACAGAGACTCCTGAAAATTATTCCAGTGAAGCAAGACATTTAGAAATTGAATGACGGAATTATTTAGGAATTAAATTTTGGAATTTACAGACTCTGGCGTCTATATCTTACGCGAAAGGGTCAAGCTCAGTGTCTGTGCTGCAAACAGGGCCATCGAGACTTCATCATGTCGCCTCTGCAGGCGGTGGGAAGTTGTGTCCGGAAGAGCATGCGGCTTTAAAGGCCTTTTGCCAGGAGCAGATTAAACGGGTGCAGTCTCTGCGGCGGACCAGCCCCCCCGCGGTTCAGACGCAGCCGAGCGGGCAGACGGCAACCCGGCCAGAGCTGTCGGAGACGCTGGCCGACCGCCTGGTGCCAGAACAGTTCATTTCAGTCCTGAAGCTGAAGACTTTCAGTCAGGAGATGAAAAAGGTAACCGTCCATCACTCAAGGAGGGGCTGAATACCTGCCAGTGCGCGCTCAGGGATCAAAAACCTTTTTCTTACAGTCGTAGAACTCAGAAACAAAATAAAACCTTGCGGTTCGTTTAAAAAGAAATAAATGAGGAAAAACTGATGGAGAAAGAGGAGATTTGGATGCATTCGGCACGGTTTAATGCAGACGTATCATAGACCCACTTCATTAAACGGCCAGGGCCCCAGTCCAGATTCAATTAACTTGGAGAAAATGACAAAACTCATTCAATAAATTTAATCTGCGGAAAGATCGTATGTTTTAATTTGATTCAACACCTCATTAGGACCGAATCAATATGAAACATTTTTAAAAATCGACTTTTTTTCCATTGTTATTTATCCTGCAAAGTTGTTATGGACCTTTTTTGCCTGCAAGTTGGCCTAAAAACTTAATTAAAGCCGGGAACATTAATAACTCCAAACAAGGTTACATGCATTGGTGAGGTCAGTTTTACTCGGTTATCTAAAGAAGCTCAGTGGTATTTTTGTGGCTTGTGCATTAGGGTTGGGTGATTTGGCCTTAAATTTATATCACAATACAGTATGGTTAGAATTTTGGATGCTAAGAGTATTTATCTATATGTACTTTATGTCCAAATTTTGACTGATCATGTTCCAGAGTCCAATTAGGGTCGGGAGCATAAGACAGCCCTTTAAACTGATGATTATTGACCTGCTTTCAATCACTTCCCTTGAGAAAAAGGTTTTCCAGTTATACAAACAATCCATTAGCAGTATAACCCTGATTACTTTTTTGTGCAATGATAAGACGATTAAGTAATAAATTCAATTTTTTATTATATTCCTGACCCATAAGGGGTGGGGGTGTATTATAAGTTGCACATTTTGTTAGAGGGCCAATAGAGAAATGCATGGAGTCTGTAAATGCCATATTTATCAAATTTATCCCACCAAAGACTTTCTTTCACATGCATGCCATTTCGGCTGCTCCAGAGATGCGAAGGGAGATGATCTACTCGCACGCCCCGTATGGGCTCGGAGTCGTAATATGGGAATATACGTGGTTTCCGCATGACTGCTTTCAACAAATGCCATTCGAGTATTCTTGTCTTAGGTGGAATAAAGTAAATGCCAAAGATTTCCGTCTGTCTGTCCTTCCATTCGCTTGTCTGTCCGTCCGCACCAGTTTCAAAAACCGCTCTATTAGTGAGCTGTATTCACCTTTTCACCTGTTAAAAATGTTGGTCGCATACATAAGCATTTTTCATTCTTGGCAAAGGGTAAAATAACACATTTTTATTCAGCATGTGATGCCAGATGTGACAATGACAATGTCACTTAGCTGAAAATGTCACCCTTTATAGCAATTATCCACTAGCTAAGTGACATTGTCATATCACATCTGGCATCACATGCTGAATAAGGATGTGTTATTTCACCCTTTACAAAGCATGACATTTGCTTATGTATGGTTTATGAAGACATTATGTCTTGTGTATGAAGGCATTATACATGCTGTATAAAGCCTTTATGAGCAACACTTCATCTAAAGTGTGACCAAAATGTTTTATTCACTTGCCTAAGTAGTCCACACTTAACGAGAAAAGATAAACTACTGCGGATCTTCTGTATTAACTTTTGGCATATCCCACAAAGCAAGCTAGCAGACCTGTGCTTCATGATTATTTTAAAACAATTGACTTAAACGTAAGAAAATGAAGATTTAATGATTCCGCATCAAAATGGAGCATTTTATTTCTTTTCTTGCCTTAGTGAAGAGAATTGGCTACACCTGAGTGAGTTGAGAGTTCTTAGAGTCAATGCATCATTAATCCAGGAATATGACTGAAAACAAATCAAGACAAATCATCAGTATAAACGGATATTTTACATCCCCCCCCCCACTTTACTCATTAGCCGCTACTGGGTATTGGATTGATTGGGCAAGGGATAAATCAGTCAGTTATCCTGAACCAATTACGTAGCTACTTTTAACCAGTGGGCCTGCCTTTATTGTCCAGCTTTGTTTCCTTGGCAAATTTTTTTTCTGCTCAGATGTTCTTATGAAAACATCCAACATTTTCCTTCCCCATTTCAGCAGTGTTGGCAAATTCATGCTGAGGCACATACTTCTGGCTGTATATTGTTTATACCCATTTAATGGCTCTAATGTGCATACACACAGTGGGTGGCTGTATCTGTGCATTGCTGAGGTATACTCAGAGGTTTGTGTAGTGTGTGTGGCGTGTGCGTACGCAAGTTGTGCGGCTGTATCCGTGACAGGCCGTCGGCACAGAGCTACACCAGCCCTCTCGCTGCGGACCTTGTCGGGAGGTTCTGGCCCAGTTAGCGGAGGACGCCTTCGTCCGGAGAAAGAAGAGCCAGCTGGAGTCTAGACTGCTGGAGGACAAACTTCAGGCCCACCTATTGCAGAGGGTAACACACACGCGCGCACACACACAGACACACATTCACACACACACACACACACACACACACACACACACACACACACACTAGCACACACTACCCTGTTTCAGCCCTCACTGTGCTTCGCTTCAGTCCGGAGAGTGCAAACAAGCAGTCCCCTGTCTCAGGATAGAGAGAGCACATATAGGGAGGGAGAGAGCGTGTGAGATGATGAGAAATGAGTGTTCTTCCCCGTTTCGCTCCACAGAGAGCGTGGAAGAAGCACCGCGCCCCGGGCCATTCTCGAAACAGAGATATTATCGCCGCTTCAAAGGACGAACGGCGCACAGAAAGTCAAATATTGAGGCTCCGGATACTGCAGACAGGATATTGTGTTTAAAATCATTGGCTGTACGCAGGAATAGCATAAATATTAAGAGCTTCCTCCCAAAACCTTATCTTGTTATCAAAGTAATAGGTATTCTACTAGGTATTGTACTCTGTCAGTAACGTACTAACTCAGCTGGCTGGGATACAACTGGAGCATATAATCTATAAATTACTTTCGTGGTCAGCTAAGTTTATTTTATTATTACTTCTACTGGACAATATTGTGATGTTTTTGATCCAGGCTTGTTTAGATACCTGCCCCTGTCTGGATTACCTTTCAGTATTCACAAATGTGATTAAAGGTTTGGCACAGCGCAGAGCCAACCAGTGTACGGCCCTGCCTTTTCAGCATAAACACTGAGAGCCGAGTCTGAAGCCAAAGTGAATGAATGGATCTTCTGTCATGCTGCATGTCCTATAATGCTTGACATGTTTGGCCTTATTGATTTCAATTTTAAACTCGCTAAATCAAAGATTTAATTTCATCTTCGATCTGGTCTAATTTAGATAAATAAATTTTGCTTGCTTCAGTTTGTTATTTAAAAAAAAAAATTTTGCGTTAAGGTGCGCATATTGCGCACAGTAGAACATGCAGTAAATGGTGCGAGTTGTTTGTAGGGATGCAGGATGGGAGTTTGCTAAAGGGAATTGGTGTGATTCTTCTTCTCACGACAATGCAGGACTCCATATGCCTGGTCGGAGAACTGCTGAGTGACATTCCTGATATATCAGATGACCCCGACAAGATCTGGCAAGAGTTTCTGACGAAGCGGACCTGGAGCCCTTCGTGACCTAAAGATTTTCACCCTTTTACCCGGGCAGCGTGTACATACTCCACACGACTCTACAGTTACGACTTCCAGGACAGAGAGGGAGGCAGAGTATGAAATGTGGTGTTTTTCATTAACCTGGCGCACACGAGTTCCTCTCGCGAAACAATGGGTCTGGTGGGTTAAAGCACCCGCGGGGGCCCCTCATCTCGTAAGATGTATCCTGCGATACCGCCGAGCAGCGTTTGTGCGCTTGACATCGGAATAATGGCTTGGGTAATTGCGTCTCTTGGAATAACCAAAAACAGAAACTCGCTCTTCCTCCTTCAGGCCCCTCCGCCGCTAGTCTGATGTTACATTTAGGGGATAATTTTGTTTTTGTGGCGAACAGCTGCATAAAAAGTAATTACCGGGGGAGCCGGCTGCAGCCATGTGAGAATACCTTTCCGTTTTTCGCATATTGCGAGGGGAATGAATTTGGGGGAGGACAAACGGTTACATCTGAAGTAGTCCTGGTCCAAAAACAAGCCGTGCTTTTCACATTATAAAATCCCACTGAGGAGACTGTTGAAATTGACCATATACCTCACGTTTGGCCCAACCTAATGCAAACAAAACCTGCTGAAAAGAAGCCATCTCATTGTGATGCTCTATTTTGGTAAACATTTCCCAGTGAATGTGAAACCGAAATATTTTTCTTTCATTTAGGATATTGTGTTCTGTAAGTAAGAAATAGATTTATTGGATGAAAATGAAGGCAGCTAATGAAAATCTGTAATGCGTTAGCATATTCATTGTGATCATACCCCTCCAAATTAAAGCTATTGGGTGTAATTATGGATATTGCAAGGCTGCTGTTTTAGATTTGTTCCAAGATGGCACTGGAATACACAATGAAATACTTGTAAATTCGTGAGAAGGGTTGGTGAATTTGAACATGTGTTGTGAAAGGCCTTACTTTTATTGTTTAATAAATCTGAACAAGGATTGTGGGTGATTTGGCACATTTATTATCTTAATGAGTTTAAAAACTTGTGCTATAGTTGCTCTGTATTCGACAGTTTTGAAGTGACATACAGAATTTTGAAAGGCATAATTACACCCCATTTAGTGAACTTCCAGAGCTGTGAAGTAATATTTGAAACAAGCATTAGTAAAGCCAAAAGTAAATCAATTTTCTTGAATACTTTTATGCTTTAAATATCAGTAATAAATGTCACATTTCTGTAAGTCATACTACTTCCATTCTGATAAGTCCATCGACATTCACCCCATTTATAAGTGAAGGCTGGAAGCCATGTTTGCTGCTTTTTTCACAAAATCATCAGAAAAGGAAGGATGTGGCAAATCATAAAGTTTATTACTCCATAAAATTCCATTAAGTCCCATAAATAAATGCACGGAAAGATGCAGCACTACCTCACTGTTAAATTATTGGAAAATAATGAGTAACAGAGCCTGTTTTTACCCCCACTCCTCAGAATAGCAAGGCAGTATATTTTCGAAAGCACAAACATAAAAGCATAATTATATTTTTCCTGGTCACAAGTATGAGTTACCATCAGTAAATGGATAAAAATTTAATTATACTGCCCATATTCAGCTCACAGAATAGTTTTTCATTATATACATGTTCACTCGTGAGTCTAAAAATTAAATATCGCTTCAAAAATAAGATGAATTCTGTCTTGCCTGCAGAGTGTAGTATGTAGAGTATAGTATGCATTGTTCACAAAACAAAGTAAAGTACGTACCATCTTGGACAAGTATCTCATGGTAAATTTTGTATTTCTCCTTTTCACCTTTGTGTTTCCTATAAAAAAACAATGCACACGTACTTTATTGGTGTTAAATTCGAAGTTTGTTTCATAGAGCAGTACCTTGATTGAGAGTCTTATAATGTATACATAATCCCTTTATAAACCCTGTCTAAAAATCCAAATATAAGCAGATATACCCACAGGCTCATATTTGTCTGTTTGGTTCCACAATTAACAAAATCATTGTGTACGTACAGTGAGTTGCATAAATAATTTGACCGTAAGTCAATTTTCATCATTTTGGTATTGTACACTAGCAGAGTGGATTTGAAATGAATCTATATATATGCTCTTGAAGGATGGACTTTCACCTTTAACCTTGAGGTTTTGCAAAAAATATTTGGTTACACTTTACTTGAAGGTACCGTCATAAGAGTGACATGACACCGCCATAACTGTTACATGTGCCATGTCACTCTTATGACGAAGTTGTCATAATCAAGACAACCCAAAGAATGTCAACTTATCATCTCAAAAACTAAATGACACTTAATGACAACGTTTATGACGTTGACATAATGTTTATGACATGTTCATGACTGTCTCATGTCCCTTTTACGACGATACCTTCAAGTAAAGTGTTACCAAATATTCTATCAAGAGTTCTGTTGGAGTTTCGGCCAATTTTAATATCCTTTGCAGTCAATGACTTCCTTAAGTCTGGAACACATACGTTTCTTCCCTGGTGGCGCTCTGACGCACCGTCACTGCAGCTGTCCTCAGCTCCTGTTTGTTCTTGCATGTTCAGTATGACTCAGGTCAAAGGATTGACATAACAGATGTAGACCCTTCTTCTTTGCCTTAAAAAAGTCTTGCATTGCTTTCTCAATACACATTGTCCATCTGCATTGTGAAGCGCCATTGAATGAGTTTTCTGGTTGAAGCTGAGCGGAGTAAATAGCCCAGTATGATTCAGAATTCATTCTGCTGCTTTTGTAAGCAGTCATCATCAAAACAAACAAGGTAAACCGTTCTGTTTGCGGCCACGCATGCTCATACATGACCTCTCTTCGCAGAAATGGCGATACAGTGGGGTGCAAAAAATTTGGTAACCCATGGTTTAAATGTCTGTTACAGTTAATCTCGAGGTGATTGAAAGCAAACCTGAAGACTAAATGCTACTAAGTTAAACATGACACCTTTCTGCAAATTTATTTATTTTTTATTTAGTTTAAATTTTTAATAAATTTTATTTATTTATTTCATTTTTATTTTTCTGAGTTTTTAAATGATAAGATAGGAAAAAAAGCCCTATGCAAAAGTTTTGGAGCCCTTTTGGGTTATTCTTTGTTACCTTTTACGAAGATGGTTACTAAGGCCCAGACCCAGGTGATTTACTCGTCAGGGCTTCAATGAGTCAGGTGAATATAATTCTGAGGTTGAACTATAAATTCTGAAGTAACTCCATGCCCTCAAAAGTATGCGACTGTGGTGTTTCGTGTTAAAAACCAAGTGTTCCTCTAAACAGTTGTCCAAGGATGTCAAAATCAAAATAATTCACTTCCACCAACAAGGAGAGGGCTACAAAAAACAATCACGACGTTTCCAACTACCCATTTGCACTGTCAGAAACATTGTAAGAAAATGGAAAATAAATGGAACAATTGAACTCAAGGCAAGATCTGAAAGACCAAGAAAAATTTCAGATGGAATGGCCCAAGATCTGGTGAGAAATGCTCAGAAGAACCACACGTCACTGCAAAGGAGCTGCTATAAAGAGTAGCAGACACCGGTCTAGTTGTTCACAGTGGAACAATGCAGCTTACCTTAAACAACAAAGACCTACATGGCAGGGTTGCTAGAAGAAGCCTTTCTTTCCTATGACCTCAACACAGAATTAAGCATCTGAAGTATGCAGAAGAGATCCTTGAGAAATCTCAAGCCTATTGGAACAATGTGCTTAGGACTGACGAAACCAAATTTAACTTTTTAGCCACAAGCAAAGACGGTATGTTTGGAGAAAAAAGGCTGAAGCATTTGTAGAGAAGAACACGTTGCCAACTGTTAAGCATGGAGGTGGATCCATTATGCTTTGGGTTTGTGTAGCAGCTGGGGGCACAGACAATATTGTGCAGCTGGAAGGAAGAATGGATTCCACCAAATATCAAGACATAATCTAGAGGCTAATGTCCAAACTCAGTCCAGAAATGGAAGTTGAAAAACGTTGGGTATTCCAGCAAGACAATGACCTGAAGCATACCTCAAAATCCACCTTGTAGTACCTCCAGGAAAGACGGATGAAGGTTTTGGAATGGCCATCACAGTCCCCAGACTTATTACTCAAAATCTGTGGAAAGACCTCAAACATGCTGTGCATGCAAGTAGGCCAAAGAATATTTCTGAGCTAGAGGTGTTCAGTCAGGAAGAGTGGGGAAAAATTCCAAAGACCAGAGTTGAAAGACTCTTAGCTGGCTACAGGAAGCTTTTGCAATCTGTTATAGCTGCCAGAGGAGGAGTTACAAAGCTGTACTAGCACTAGCTGACAGGGTTCCCAAACTTTTGCACAAGGCCTTTTTCCTTGTTTTATTATTTTGAAATTATAAAAAGTTAAAAATTATTCATGCTTTAAAATTTGATGATGTGTCATGTTTAACTTTGTAGCGTTTAGTGTTCAGGTTTGCTTTAAATCACTTGGAGATTAATTGTAACAGACATTTAAACCAGGGGTGCCCAAATTTTTGCACCCCACTCTATGTTCCAGATCATGAATACTTCCTTACCCTTTTCTATCTCCTCTTTTCCCATCATTACGGTATACATGAAGTTTACCGTAGTCACATGTTTTCATGGAACATTTCTACAGAACTATGCAGGCTTTTTTAAAAGATATTTTTTGGTAAACTATAATCTAATTTTGAGACTTGCCTAGGGTTTACATATTATTATAAACCCCTTTTATTTACTCTGGTGAAGTTTTTACTTGATTGGCTTTGACATAGATTCACCCCCCTCTAGTAGGTGTTCCTGATGAGGTTGAATTACATATTTGGGGTTTTTCCTCACCAGGGAAATAATTTTTTCATTCAACTGTTAATTTTTTCCATGGCTGTCTGGGTCTCTTGGTGTTCCTTTGCTCACCAGTGCATTCTTCCTTCACAAGAATGTATGATGCAGGTTATGTAGCTCTGTCGTCTTTGATATGTTGTGGTAGACCGCTAAAGTGACATCAACTGTGCCTTGGTTCAAATATTTATGGAACTGGCTAAGTCATCCAGCAATATTTTCTGCTCCATTTATTAATCATTTCATACAATTTCTAAGGACTTCCGAAGTGAGACTCCTTGAGAGTTTTTGAGTGGTACAGTGGGTGCCGGTCAGTCTATTCTGTGATGTTTTATTGGGTCTTTTTAAACATGTAGAAGCTCATTTTCTGACTGGTGTAGTGAAAGTTAGACGTTACATATGGTGTTTTAGTCCCTTAGTTTAAGTGCGAGTATAAATATGGACTACCTCATTATTCAGGAGACTGCTGCTGATAGTACCTGGTACTAGGTACATTTTTTTTCTTTTCTTTTTTAATTTAGTATCTCCAATCCCACCCGAATCTGGAATGCCCAATTGGTGAACTACGTACAAGACTTGCTTATATGCAACCCCTTGTTGCCGATTCGGGAGAGAGTGACGGCTCACAGCTCTCCTCCGAAGCTCGTGCTGGTCAACTACTACTTCTTACACACTCATTGGTTGACTCCTCACATGTTCAGAACGAGGGCGGAGGATACCTGATCATGAACAAGCTTAGAATCTTCCTGACGAGTGCCTGGCTGACCAGCAGGAGGTGGTTGAGCAACAAACAAAGCAACCATTTTATATTTCCCTTCCTGGCAGTCCCTTCCCAATTTGCATCCCTGTAACGCAATGGGCAATTGTGTGCTACTTCTGAAAAAGCTGCCAACCACTGCCGGTTGGTACGACTGGGGCTGGAACCCATGCCGTGATAGTCATTTCTGCTCCGCAATGTGGTGCTTTATCCGAGTGAGCTATCCGACAGCTCCTAGGTACTTTTTTAGTACCTACTCGGCTGGGGTTCCTGTGAGCTGATTCAAGCCGAAAATGTGACGTCAAACAGACTGCAGGCCACTGATGCTTGCTTTGACGTCCCCACCCACGTCGAAGTGGCACTCAATTGTAATGGAAAACGACCAAAACGGACTATAGTCGTGTAAAAACAATTAGTGCTAAAACTGTGTAGTGGAAAAGCAGCATAAGACGTGCATCTTTTCCAGTCGGCACTTCTCATCTAGTCGAAGGCTGTTTGGCTAATCTTGGAAGACATCGCCACCAACTTCCAGACTGGTGGAGAGGAGACTGGAGAAGAAAGCATATTTTATCTGCTTCATAATACAAAACCCAAAACCAGTGAAGTTGGCACGTTGTGTAAATCGTAAATAAAAACAGAATACAATGATTTGCAAATCCTTTTCAACCTATATTCAATTGAATACACTGCAAAGACAAGTTACTTAATGTTCGAACAGGTAAACTTTGTAATTTTTTTCAAATATTAGCTTATTTGGAATTTGATGCCTGCAACATGTTTCAAAAAAGCTGGCACAAGTGGCAAAAAAGACTGAGAGAGTTGAGGAATGCTCACCAAACACTTATTTCGAACATCCCACAGGTGAACGGGCTAATTGGGAACAGGTGGGTGCCATGATTGGGTATAAAAGCAGCTTCCCTGAAATGCTCAGTCATTCACAAACAAGGATGGAGCGAGGGTCACCACATAGTGAACAAATTCGTGAGCTGATTGTCGAACAGTTTAAAAACAACTTTCTTCAACGAGCTATTGCAAGAAATTTAGGGATTTCATCATCTACGGTCCGTAATATCGTCAAAAGGTTCAGAGAATCTGGAGAAATCACTGCTCGTAAGCGACAAGGGCGAAAACCAACATTGAATGCCCGTGACCTTCGATCCCTCAGGCGGTACTGCATCAAAAACCGACATCAGTGTGTAAAGGACATCACCACATGGGCTCAGGAACACTTCAGAAAACCACCGTCAGTAACTACAGTTCGTCGCTACATCTGCAAGTGCAAGTTAAAACTCTACATTGCAAAGCGAAAGCCATTTATCAACTGCACCCAGAAACGCCACTGGCTTTGCTGGGCCCAAGCTCATCTAAGATGGACTAATGCAAAGTGGAAAAGTGTTCTGTGGTCTGACGAGTCCACAGTTTCAAATTGTTTTTGGAAACTGTGGACGTTGTGTCCTCCCGACCATAGAGGAAAAGAACCATCCGGACTGTTATAGGTGCAAAGTTCAAAAGCCAGCATCTGTGTTGCTATGGGGGTGTATTAGTGCCCAAGGCATGGGCAACTTACACATATGTGAAGGCACCATTAATGCTGAAAGGTACATACAGGTTTTGGAGCAACATATGTTGCCATCCAAGCAACGTCTTTTTCATGGACGCCCCTGCTTATTTCAGCAAGACAATGCCAAGCCACATTCTGCACGTGTTACAACAGCATGGCTCCGTAGTAAAAGAATATGGGTACTAGACTGGCCTGCCTGTAGTCCAGACCTGTCTCCCATTGAAAATGTGTGGCGCATTATGAAGCGTAAAATACAACAACGGAGACTCCGGACTGTTGAACAACCTAAGCTGTACATCAAGCAAGAATGGGAGAGAGTTCCACTTGAAAAGCTTAAAAAATTTGTCTCCTCAGTTCCCAAACGTTTACTGAGAGTCGTTAAAAGGAAAGGTGATGTAACACAGTGGTAAAAAGGCCCCTGTGCCAACTTTTTTGTAATGTGTTGCTCCCTTTAAATTCTAGGTTAATGATTATTTGCAAAAAAAAAAAAAAAGTTTCTCAGTTTGAACATTAAACATCTTGTCTTAGCAGTGTATTCAATTGAATATAAGTTGAAAAGGATTTGCAAATCATTGTATTCTGTTTTTATCTACGATTTACATAACGTGCCAACTTCACGGGTTTTGGGTTTTGTACATTTACTTATTCTAAATAGAAGAAATAGAAGTAGGTTAAAATCAATAGCAGTAGTCCACCAAATATACTTGATATATGATTATATACAAATGCTATGTTTCCAGGATTCTTATTAACATGACATAAGCTGTACCTGCTGTAAAGTGAATTGCTGAAGTGCTTAAAAATAAAAACAAGCTCCTGCCTGCTCCTGTCTTTCCTTTTTTATGGTAAGTTTCCTATAATAAAAGAGGTTTCAGACTTGGACATTTTTCTCCGGAGTACATAGCAGGAATACATCTGAATATTTTATTAGCTAGTTGCATCAGTAATGCTTGTTAATGGACAAGAAAATGAAGAAAAAATACATAAGTTGCAGTTTTATTCTGAACAGAGAAGAGCCTGCAGGAGGAGTAAGGTATTTATATTAATTATGAGCCATTATTTACACTGAACTGTTAAGTTCTTTCATTCACCACCCAGAGGCACAAAGCTATGCTTTTATTATTTTAACCACATGATATATAAATAGTAATAGTCTATTTCACCTGATTGTTGCTTAAATTGATCTTTCTCTTTTTCGCCAGTTGAAATGATTCGTGATTGGATGGATTTGTGAGCGTAATACCATTATATTAAACCCTTCACTGTGAGCTGCATGTGTCTGATTGTGATGCAAAATATTGAAATGCTCTTTTAACGAAAGCAGTTTTTTTTTTTAACTGAAGCAGCATTTGCAATGTGGCTTTAACCAGGGATTTAAATATTTCAGTAATATAAAACATCTTCCATTTTTAAACTCATCCCAACGCGAGACCGCTCGCTGTCGTGCAAGCTAAATAAAACCCTCTGAGCATGGTTGTGTTGATTAATTTACGTCCTCTCTCTTTCTGCATTACTGGTTCTAAAAAAATTGCCATTCGCTGGGATTTGGACTAGCGTCAGTATCCCGAATAAACCATGGCGCACATCGTCGAGAATCCCTGCTCTCTGTGGAGCAGTAAACGGAAACTGCATTCCTTATTTAAATTCCAGCCCGCCTCGGGGGAGTAGGGCTCAGGCGTTTGGCAAGGATGCCGGGCCTCGTCCGCCGACTTCTCCTCCGCGGCGGTCGGCCTCATACTCCGACTGAGCCCTCCTCAGCTTCCTGCCGCGGAGCTGCCATCGATGACAGTGGAAAGTCACCAGCGACGCGAGGATCACCGCACAGCCCAGAGCCACCACAATCAGCAGGGCGATGATGGATGAGGAGTCCTCCGGGTGCCGGGGAACGACTACCTCGGTGAGGTTGGACAGGGGGATGCCCGGACGGGACGCCAAGGATGCAGGGGAAGAGCCGCCTTGTATTTTGAGCCTCATTGAGATGCTGCTTTATTTCCCAAGGGAGCAGGAAGACTGGCAGATCTGAGCCGCACAGTAACGGCGATACGTCAAACGACTGAATGGTAAATACACGTCCGAGTGTCGTCCTTGCTTTCACCAGGTTAAAAATGACCACCAGGTGGAATGGCCACCAGGTCAGTCTCCCCTGGCCCTGCCCACGTGACCTTGACAGGCGAATCAGAGGCCCTCCCCCTTCACTGGCACTCCCCCTGCATTCAACTTAAGCTCTTGCATCAGTCTTGTTGGGCTCTTACAGGCAGAGCCGCTTTCAAAATGAACTCGAAATGAGATTTGGGTCTTGGCCGAGGGCCAGTGCTGCTGTTATTAAATCCTGAGTAATAAGAGTCACAGGAGCTTTATTAGAACAATGCTCCACTTTCTCTCTCCTTGGTTTGCCAACCTCTTTTTTCCCCCAACAGCCTATTTCCGTGCCGCAGCAGAGGAGCCTCGCGTGCCTCAGAAATGAACTCCTCCCTTCAGGTTCCCCCTGGGATCTCCACGCGACGCTCCATCTGAATTTGCGAGATTTCCCATGAGCCTCTTGGCCTGGAAGCTGCCGGAATGACCTGGAATGGGAGTTGGGGGTGGGGTGGGGGGGGAATAAATTGAGTAGGGCATTTAAACACAAGCTAGATTTCATTCTCCTCCGATGTGGTAAAGTGGCTCTTGTCGTTGAGGCAAGGTGGCAGAGACAGACATGTCAAAAAGGACATTGATTTCATCCTGCTTTGCTGCGCCACTCCTGGTGCAAGGCCAGCTGATTTAATGAAAGCCACTAATGATATTCATGCTCTTGTGTTTAATAAAGAACTCGTCTCAGGGCAGACAGCTAGAAAACAATGTGTTCGGGATGCACTTACACACACCAAACCTCAGAAATGTGTTTTTCCAACAGTATCTCACCATGATGGCAGCATTTGTCAATACACCGAATGCAACATTAAGAATAAAGATATTGTAAACAAACTATATTAAAATAAATTGAACAAGCTGTAAGATGTGTCACAGGTGAACAGATTAGTGCGCACTTGCACACCAAATGGGCTGGACCACATCTCTGTGGCTCAAATGACCTCCTGTGTCACTATATTTTAGTGGAGTATAGGACACGTTCAAAAGCTTTACTACTTTTTCTGCATTTATTGTATAATATTTTGGATTGTCTTAAAACACAGGAGCATATTGTGATGTGTCATCCTGTGTGTTAGAATTTTTTTGTAGCTTGCAAACAGAATCAGACCATCTGTTGGCATGAAAACGGAGGTTTATCCTTCACGGTGCTTTTCAAAGCAACAGTGAACAACAGCATTTCTCCCTTCATATAGGTGATGTACATCACCATTTGTTTATGTTCTATTTGTCTGAGCCACGAGGACTACTTCATTTTTGCTTCACCGCACTTGACACAGACAAACGGACTTACCTTAAGTGCAAACAAGCTAAGCTGTGTAACAATTTTACCAGAATTTGTAAGTGAAGCACCTATTACTAAAACCCCATAAGTCACACTTGACTTGACTTGACTTGTGGGGTTTTAGTAATCAGTGCTTCAATTGGGTTCTTTCACCAGTTTTGTAAGGTTAGCTTGCCCAATCAGCTAATAAAGTGTATACTTGCATTAGCAGAACAGAGGGTGCCCTACATGGATGATTGAACATCTGTTGTTTAATACAAGACCAGCTAGCTTCTCCTCAATTCTCATTCTGAAGTAAAACTCGATCAGAAATTCAAAGCTGGCAGTCATCTCGTCCCCATGTTTGATAACAGCACATTTGTAATTCCTTTGACATTAAAATGGCACACAGAGTGCTCAGCAATGGTGGTCAGGTGAACAAGCGAAGATGACCTTCATAATAATGACACTGCACTTGAAGTGTCCACACCCTTGAGCGGCTGAAAGTGCAAAAGAAGATGGGATTTCATAAGTGGCTTGAAAAATGTTTGTTTGGGGACAAACGATGGCAGCCACTGAGAGCAGACATATTGGAAGGATCGGTCGGCAAGTCAAGGTGAGAGGTTGACAACAAGCCTCAACAATTGCATAAGAATTTGATTCACTTTTTCATTCCTTCTACCTGCTCCCCTGTCAATACTATACAATGTTAGTTTCTCATCTCTGCTGTTGATCAAAGGTACTAACCTTAAAAATACTTTGCAA
The DNA here is from genome assembly GCA_029721435.1 of Gymnothorax reevesii. Taxonomy (NCBI): domain Eukaryota; kingdom Metazoa; phylum Chordata; class Actinopteri; order Anguilliformes; family Muraenidae; genus Gymnothorax; species Gymnothorax reevesii. The sequence continues at coordinate 31,359,825 of CM056586.1, forward strand.
AATCACGAAGGAAGTATGAGACCAGGTCATTTTGCACCAGGTAAACTTAGTGATACAAATGTATTACAATATTTTAGTCAGTGTCAGTAAAAAATTTTCATTTCTGCTCTTGAAATTACTGATTGTCCATTTGCCTCATTGTTCCTCATAAATGATTCATACTTTTGCGCATAAATGCAATTTTTATTATGGCAGGCATGGAGTTATAATTACATTAACCATCTTTGCTGAATACATAAATGAAAATGTTCACAATATGCAATATCCATAATTTAATATTATTCATGTGTTGCCTCATTTATAATTTATAAGTCATTTTCCTGCTCACAAAAATAGCAATATTTCTCCCTCTGTTGTCAGTTTTCAGTTAGGCAAATAGCAACAGAAGAAACTGAGGTAGGCCTGATGTATTGACTTTTCAAGCACTTGTGAGAATGTGTCCCTTTCTCCAGGATATGTCCAGTCACACGACAGGACAACTAAAGTCGCTCCACTGGAGTCAAATAACTTAATAATAATCCTTGCAGGAAGGAATTAATTCATGTTTTCGGAATCCTTGATATTTAGCCTTTTGGAATAAGTTGTGAAAATCTGATACATCAGGTAGACTAGTATCAGGCCAAAAATGTACTCTAAGAGAAAAAAAAAATTCTGTAAGTGGAAAAAAATGGACCCCAAGAGGACATCTGACATTTTTCAGGAATATCAGGAATTTTTTATTCCTGTCATCCCGGACACACAGAGTTTTATCTTAAACAGTAAATAAAAAAGCTTTGACTGGGCTGACTTGAGATATACCTGGTCTATTCCTTAAAAAAATTATCATCACAGGAATGCATTTTATTTTTTCTCAACCAAAAACATTGTATTTTGTCCATACCTAGTTGCTAGCATATGCTGCCACATTAATATATACAGCATGTACTCTCACTGTTGATAAAATCAATCTCCGCGCAGATTAATCTATTTTGACATTTGTACTCAAGGTAAAGCCAATACTGAAAATGCTCACTAATATTGCAGCAAAAATTTGACATTAACAAGACAGTAATACTGAGCACCACCGAGTTAAATTACCATATAACTCAAGACACAACACAATGTGTACCCAGAACATACTTTTAATAAATAAGAAAGTGAAAAAGTGGATGTATGCGGGTTATTTTTGTTCGGCCGGGGTTACACAGCTGTAACGCGGACCCTGTCCCCTGAGCTGGTGTTCATGCAGCACCTCCTCTGAAGCTGCCTGCGTTTGCTGGAGGAAATGCAGGGACGTACCTGAGATGCAGCTGCTGTAGTCCTGGCAGGAGAAGTGTGCGGCACTCGGCATCCGAGAGGCTGGGGGAGCGGAAGAGGGATTTGAGAAGTGAGGGAGAGGGCTGGGAGCCGGAGTCCCTCCAATGACGTGACACAGGCTTCGCTTTCTCACGCGGGGATGTTTCTGAATAGGGCTGTTGTTTCTGTCTGCGGTCGGAACAGCTGAATCTACCCTCTTCTCTCTCCCCCTCTCTCCCTCTCCCTCTCTCTCTCTCTCCCCCCCTCTCACTCTCTCCAGCACTCGCTCGATCCCTGATTGTCCAATCACCCTCCTTCCTCTCCTCCCTCTCCCTCACACCCATCCTCCTCTCTTTCGTCCTCTAACTGATGCCTGCTCCTTCCATCCTTTCACTTCTGGGGGCACCAAGCATGTTCATGCAGCCTATTGTTCTTAAAACCAAAAGTGGGTCATTTTCTCCGCAAAGTACGTCCGTCCACAAACTTAAATCTTCTTATTGCAGAAAGAGCTGGAAATTTAGAGTTTGGACATGGTTTTCTCCTGAGTTTTTTATGATTCTTTATGAAAAATTAAAAGTGGCTTGCCATGAAGGCTGCAAGTGCTCCTGAGCATATCAGACCTTTGCCTCTGCTGTCTTGGTTCAGTTCTTAGTCATGCCTCGGGAAATATTCTGCTGTCTAAATGGATTATATATACATACAAGTTGTGTGTGTAATATTAGCAAGAGGCTTTTGCTATGGAAAATGAATTATGCACTTGGCAAGTCCGACAAGACCTGCCTTGCCGCCCCCTCTTGGCTCCAGGGCCTGAATAAGGCTTAGGTTAAAGCATGTGAAATAAAACATTCCATTAATTATGCTTTTAAAGTGTGAGTCAGCAGTCAAACATTTTCAATCTTAGGGCCGTTTTCACACTGGACGCAAAACAAATTTTTCGCACTACAGATTACATTCAAAGTCAATGCTTCGTTTCGCGTCTGGTGTGAAAGCAGCTTAAAGCTCAACACAAGAGGCTTTCCCCTGGAAGCAGCCTCTGTTGGTGCCAAAATTGTGTTATTCTCGCTATAAAAAATGACCAACCTCAGAAAATATATATATGAAATATCAGCCAGGATGGATATTTTTTATAAATGTCCGCTACAAACACAGCGGCAGGAAAAGTATCATCACCAAGCTGCTTTGAGTTCGGAATAAGCTTTCCTGCTGAAGGAAAGAGATCGGTTCGTGTGTAGTAGAAATGAACACCCCCCATCACATTAAAAAGACAGCAGAAATCCGAAATCTTTGAAGAAAAACATATAAAAATCTCACTCTGACAGTCTCATTTTACCGCCTGTCAAAAGAAGAGGAAACAGTGTTTCGGTTTACAGCACTTGGAAGCTATTTATTCCAAATGCTGCTGCAACAGTGGCAGCTTCCAAAGTAGTTACCCTCTAAGTGCTCCTCTGTCTTTTTATTTTGGTTACATAAGAATTGGCATTGGAATGAGCCTTTGACAATATGTTGTTTGACACTAACAACCATTTAACTGCGACACATCTTTTTTCACAGGAGGCTGACGCCATTTTTTATTTTTTTTACTCCGAATGAAAAGAGTGTATCATTCATTTTCGTCAGCTCTCCTTGAAATTGTAACTCATGAATATCTGTTAATTTTTTATTCAAGCTCTGTGGTTGAACTGCGCACAGTTTGTTACATACAGTATAACCCATGAATGTATGTATGTATGTATGTGGGAGCACAAAATACGGGGCCTCTCAGTGCGCACTCTGTTCGACTTTTTTCCTTTTCTTTATTTTCGATCTCATTCATTGAATGGTTTCTGTGGTTTGTACTTATGGCAAAGTCGTCTGTCGTGGCCCTCAATTTCCTTCCATAATTCTAAATAGAGCAGAAACTGGAACATCTGTTCTGCTCCCAAATGCATGCTAACGCCACTTTCGCCTGCTTTACGTGTGAAAGCAATGGGAACGAAATGTTATCGGTCAGCTGCTACAAGGCTTGATGAGGCATACATAAATTGAACTGACTTTCTGCCATTACATTTACACAAAGTGTACTAACAAGCCAGCTGAGAGTTTTATTTACTCCAAGCTTTACAACCCGAATTCCGAAATATTTGGGACGAAGTGTAAATTGTGAATAAAATCAAAATGCAATCGCTTTTAGATCACTTGAGCCAGTATGTTATTTAGAATAGAACACAGGTTACATTTCAAATGTTGAAACTGAGACATTTTACATTTTTATCCACAAAATGAGCTCATTTCAAATTTTCTGTCTGCAAAAGGTCTCTAAAAAGTTGGTACACAGGCAAAAAGGGGCTGAAAAAGCGATTAATATACGTATAAGACAATCAGCTGAAAGAACATTTAGCAAGTAATTTCATGAAATGGCATCAGGTGTATAAAATTATTGGATATAAAAGGGATGTCTTAGAGAGGCTGAGTCTTTCAGAAGTAAAGATGGCCAGAGGCTCTCCAACCTGTGAAGGCTTGCATGAAAAAAATTGTGGAATACTTTAAAAACAATGTTCCTCAACGTGAAATTGCAAAGGCTTTGAAGGTCTCATCATCGGCAGTGCATAACTTCATCAAAAGGTTCAGAGAAACTGGAAAAATCTCTGTGTGTAAGGGACAAGGCCGAAGACCTCTAATGGATGCCCGTAATCTTCGGGCCCTCAGACACCACTGCATCACTCACCGGCATGATTCTGTCATTGACATTTTTAAATGGGCCCAGGAATACTTCAAGAAACCACTGTCTGTAAACACAGTCTGCCGTGCCATCCACAGATGCCACCTAAATCTTTAACATACAAAAAGGAAGCCATTGTTGAGCATGATTCAGAAGCACTGCCATGTTCTCTGGGCCAACCCTCCTTTAAAATGGACTGTAGCAAAGTGGCAAAGTGTCCTGTGGTCAGACGAGTCCAAATTTGACATTCTTGTTGGAAATCATGGGCGTTGTGTCCCCCGAGCTAAAGAGGAGAAAGACCACCCCTCCTGTTATCAGCGTTCAGTTCAAAAGCCAGAATATCTGATGGTATGGGGATGCATTAGTGTATATGGTGTGGGACACTTGGATGTTTTGAGAAGCACCATGAATGATCATAGGTATAAAAAGGTTTTAGAGCAACATATGCTCCCCTCCAGACGGCATCTATTCCAAGGAAGGCCTTGTGCATTTCAGCAGGACAATGAAAAACCACATACTGCAGCTACTACAAAAGCATGGCTTCATAGTAGAAGAGTACATATGCTGAACTGGCCTGCCTGCAGTCCTGATCTTTCACCGATTGATAACATTTGGCGCACAATTACACAAAAAGTCCGTCAAAAGAGACCCAAAACTCTCCAGCAGCTGGAAGCCCGTATTCAACAAGAGTAAGATCAAATTATAATGGCTAAACTCAAGAAACTTGTCTCCTCAATGTCCAGACGCCTCCACTCTGTGTTAAAAAGAAGAGGGATGCTACACCATGGTAAACAGGCCCCTGTCCCAACTTTTTTGAGACCTGTAGCAGCCATCAAACTTGAACTGAGCTCATTTTGTGGAAAAAATTATAAAATTTCTCAGAATCAACATTTGCTATGCTGTCTCTGTTCTATTGTGAATAAAATATTGATCGCAATTGCATTTCAATTTAATTCACAATTTACACTTTGTCCCAACTATTTTGGAATTAGGGTTGTAGAATTACCTGGATTATATCATGCATGCAAACTGATGAAAACTACAAATCATGCTTCCCAGGGTTCACATCAGTGATTTGAATTGAATTGAGCACAGATATGATTCAAGAAATGAGATAAAATTCTTTCCGCAGCAGCCGGATGATATCAGCCAATGAAACAGAAGACCAAGTTTTGACGTAGTTGGATGAATAATAATGCCAATTTTCCACATTTGGTTTGGAACAGCACAAATGCTTCTTTGGTTGCATTACCCATAGCCAAAGCTATGGCGCAGTACGTCACACTGCGTATCGCACTTTGCTGCAGGTCAGAAAACAGCTTGGTAGCTGTTTAGTGCCAATAATATATTCCTTTGTGGAGCATGGGGAAAATCCTGGGATCATGAGTTTCACCACAAATCACACGCCTGGAGTCAGTTGAGTCCCTTTGTGATTCAAACCCATTTTCACTTCACATAACACTCACAGTCATTCGAGCGTCTTCAATTCTCGTTCAGAGGAGCTGCAAGATAATATCAAGGGTATTTACCGTTATTGCGGGTAAATGGACAAAACACTCCACTTTGCATAGACATACTATCATGCCAGTGCCACACTCAAATGAAAAAGACTGAAGGCTGAGTGACAGTGTCTCATCTTGGAGTCAAAGTACACAATATACCCTTTTCAACATATCCATATAAGAATCTATGACAAAGATACTTGAAAGATCGTGATCACAATGTTGCAGCACATTTGTTTTTTTTTTATTCTTGAGGTTTTCTCCTGCATCCTTCTATAAGGAGCACTCAGACCGGGTTACACAATTACATCAATCACATTCCCTCACGAATCATCCTGGGAAGACTAGAAAAGTCAAGTCAAATGGGCTCCAAAAGTGTCAATCTGACTAGCCTAACAAACCAATAAGATACTTATGTAGCACTAAAACTGGTGGCCTTGAAACACGCTGAGTGGAGCCATCACCTTGGATTTAATCGTGATTTGGCAAAGCAATATGATTAACAATATGGTTCATTTGTGGTGAAAGCAACTACAGAAAATCAGGGTATTTCCTACTACAGGTGCACTTGAGAAGGCTTGCTCATTGCTTAACCCCCTTGCTAAGATCTGGGTATTCATGCGCTACCCTATTCAAGGCTTTATAATTCAAGATTTGAGCTTCACAGAGAGGGGGAAAATGGCTTAAATGAAACAAGACACATATAGCTTTTATGATCCCATTGTATTTCAGTTTCTTCTCATAATTTTAGTACAGAGTAAGAGTAGTATAGAGTAGACCAGCGAACACAAAAAAAAATCTTCATGAAAATTTAGCAATTAATTTGTAAAAAAAACAATACCAATACTGAGAATTGGAAAAATGGCTTAGAGTTAAAAGAATACATTTCTGGGATCATAAACTCCTTGACCACAAGTGTACTTAATCTGACAATAGAGATATTCAAAATAATCTACCGTTTATAAGCCAAATAAGTGGTTCCCCACTTTGTCAGACCCCTCAAAATTGCGTACTGTGAAATCATATAATCATATTTTTAACACAAATTAACTTTTGACTCATGAAGTTCAATATAAGTTAATGATTTTTTTGCAGAATTTAGCACGAGTTTATCAATATAGCTGCAGATGGACATCAATTTCACCAGCAACCACTCCAAACTAAAAACATTCCTTTTATCCTTGATAAAGTTTATTTCATTTTTCTTCAGAGTCCCATCAGCCAGCACTCATACTCATTAAAGGGACTACTTATTTTACGGTGAAAACATTCACTGTTTAACGGACAGCTTGCTATTTACAATTTCAATCTTCCAAGCGATACGTATGCTTGTATAAATGCTTTTCAAATCCTATAAGGAGCAAGTATAACTCACTAACACTGTAATACTTGAAATATACCTTATTTTAACAACACAAACATTCCACTGTCAGGAAAAAGGGGCAATATGCTTCCCTAGATTGAACAGAATCAGTGCAACGAAAGTAGCAGGGTATTTACCGAAGACTTCGACCTGTTCTCATTTTAAATTAGCAAAAACCAAGGCATTCTATCTCATTGAATGCGATATAAATTCTACAACTGATCGCCACATTGCACAAAATGCCACCACATGCAGTATTATTAGCAAGGGCAAATGGTTACTCTTATTAACCTGCATGGCAAACAAGCTCTGTGATCATCATAGTTATGGTAAACCAAAAATAAAAAAAAAAAAACAGCTGGCCGGTTAGCTAGCTCGCTTGCCATAAGTAATATGTACTCAATTGTACTCAAAAATAATGAAGAAAAATTCTCCATCATTGAATTCCTCCTCCAGGTCTTGTTCTATTTGGAAAAACACCCATTGACCATGTTGGCATCACATTTCCATCATGTAAATGTAACCTAAGCACACCTGGTTTGGTTTTGGAAGTCTTTTTTCTATGCATTCATGTCATTCAGCAGCGCACAGTTGAGAGAATCCAATCTAACTTGCTGTTACACAAGGGTTTAAATACTTTTCTTAGGGTCCAGTCAATGTCTTTCAATTACTGTGGAAAGTTTATACTGTCTGTAAATGGATTTTTAAAAAAACATGTCAATGAATAGATAATAACCAGGAAAGTTTCCTGTGGGTGTGAACTATAACTGTGCTTTACACAGATAAGCCTGAGCAAGCATTAAAGTGACTGGATTTCAGTGAGAGGGCGTTTTTTTTGCCATGGAGCTCTCCAATCGATGCCACTTTTGCCTGGTCTCTTTCTTATTGTGGAATGAGGAACACTGGCCTTAACTGAAGTAAGTAAGGCCTGCAGCTGTTTAAATGTTAGTCTGGGTTCTTAAGTGACCTCCTGGATGAGTCGTCAGTGCGCTCTAAGAGGAAATTTGGTAAGCTGGCCACTCCTGGGAAGGCTTACCACAGTTCCAATTTTTCGCCATTTGTAGATAACGCCTCTACAAGTGCCTTAAACATTGTCTTGTAATCCATTGCTGTTAGATGTTAACAACTTTGTCATCTGTTCCTGAATTTCTTTAAATTGCAGCATAAAGTGCTACTTTTTGCTTTCTTCATATTGTCAGACAGGTTCTATTTAAGTGATGTTCATATTCAAGTGGGCTGTCAGTAATTGTGCCTGTGTGTCTAGTGAAAGTGAATCCAGTTATCAAATTAATTTGTTTAATTCATCGATTTAGAAAGTTGGGGGTGCATTACTTTTCTAGACAGGGCCAACTTTGGTTGGATAGCTTTTTTCCTTTGATAAATAAGATTTAAAAACTGCACTTTGAGTTTACTTTGGTGATCTTTGTCTAATATTAAAATTAGTTTAATCATCTGAACTATTTGAGCATGACGAATTTGCAAAAATAGAAGAAATTGGGGGGAGGCCAAATATTTTTTTTTCTCAATACCGTGCTGGTTTACTTCATACTGCACCAGGATACCTCAAGCTGCTTTACATAGCAATGGAGATACACTGTGTTAGCCAGCATATGCCAATAACCATGGCAACAGTCACTGCAGTCACATGACCACCACGTTATCACAATCTCCTGGGTGTCGGTGGGACTGGGACGCCGCCATTGATTGCGTTAATTTGCAGAATGCAATGCATCAATAAGCTGTGGCTGCATACTTTGAAATTTGGCCATTTCAGTAGGCCTATGACCTTTGAGTATCTTTGATGCTCAGGTAAATTTCATACCCTGCAGCCATGTTGTTTTTAGTAGGCTACATCCAGAGTAACTTGCTCCCAAATTCCAATTCCAGAATAAGAATTTGAAAAATAATCACCATGAAACAATAGAATCAATTCAAAATTGGCATATAAGGTTAGGATGATTGCTTTTTAACCCTTTGAGCGCTGAATAAATTTTTTAAGAATTAAAAATTTAATTATCCTGAGCTGTTGAAAACCTATCATGTGTCAACTTATTTAAAAGAGCTCCCACAGGAGGTTGCCACATGATGGTTTTCAACGGCATCTGGTTTTGATATCTTACACCAGTGGTTCCCATCCCAATCCTGTCCTGCAGGTTTTTGTTGCAGCTTTACTTTTGCACAGCTTATCCATTTAAGGCCCAATGCACCTCCATGCACATCCTGTTCAGGTAGATCTTTTTCAACCAATCAACATGACGCCCTTAAATGAATCAGGTGTGAAAGAATAGAGCTAAAGCAAAAACCTGCAGGGCAGGGGGTCCGTGAGGACTGGGTCGGGAACCACTGTTTTACACAATTGGGCAACTATAGTTGCCGATGGTTGCTCAAAGGGTTAAACTGCTGTGGGGAAAGTGTTTGTATTGCTTAGATAGCAGATGTCCACAACCTTAACATGTTTCTAGCACTTCTTGTCAGTCGAGTGAGAACACTGACCGTAAATGAGTCTTTGCCTCTGGGTAATTATATATACTACACTCTGTCAATTACCAATACTTTTGGAAGTTAAATGGCCAGAATCAAATAAAATCCAGCAAGCATAGTTTTTGTGTCTCACTTTAAGTACAACTGACATAATCTGAACATATTATTCAACCATTCCCTTACATAAATCTGCAAAACTGGGTATGAGAAATAGCACACAGGTTCCTCAGTTAAGTCAGATTATTTCCGATGATAAATGTATGCCTGCAAGTAATTAACATTAATGATATAACGAGACACAATACAATCATGATGCATTATTTACATATTTAGGTTTATTAGTTAAGGCCACCTTATCATGTTAGTCGGCAACCTCTGGTGAAATTAGAAAAAGGCTGTTCTTGCGACTGGAGGAAAATGGAAATGGATTTAACAATCAGTCTGTACATGCACTCTGAAATGTTGCACGTACAGAAAAATAGGGCCCATTGTAATTATGTTGTCATGGCCAATTTACATTTGCATATGGCACCTAGTTGACTAGTTAACCAATGTAGCACACAAAACCCAGCATGCTTCACAGCCAAAATTGCCAATACTAAAATGTTATGAAATGGCGCACGAGCAACTCAGTTACGGTCAATTGGTTGATCGGACAGTGACTGTGTGCCAGCGTGACTCAGATTTGGGTAGTGATGCAGATCGGGTAATGATAGTGGGGCACAAGCAAATCCTGATGCAATTCCTGTCCAAGTAAAGCACCTCATTAATCCAGAATTATGTAGCATTCGAGATGTCCTGACAACTGGGAAGTTCCCAATTTGAACCCTCCAGTTCCAACCAAGGTGCATTTGAGAGCTCTACATAGGAAAAACAATAAACACAGGGCTTGTTTTCACCACTTTTCTTACCCAACATTACATATTAATATTATCACCCCCAATATGACCAAATATCACACACTCTGTTTATTTGATGGCTACCGAACGTTAATGTGGCTCAACTTTTGTAAACAGCAGGTCATATGGATAATTAGAGCATCCATTTTAACAACGTAGTAGCCATTAAAATTCACGTTTACAGTTGCTTCGCATTGACTATGGTCCCAAAAGAGTAATGCTGACTTAATTCCAGATAATTAACAAAATACTTATTTAAAAAATACTGTTGTATAAGCAAGTTTATATTTTTGTTAAGTGTATGTTTGGTCAAATTTGAACTGATAAGTGATTCATTCAAATCAGTTCAAAAACTTTGCAAGGGTGATGGCCACTCTGTTTTGAAGAGATCATTTTTGGAAATTAAAATCATATTTTTGGAGATTAATAAAGTTCAGAGCACTGACTGTATAAAAAGATGGACGCAGCACTCGAGTCTGAAAAGTGAGGCCGATGCGAAAACCTCTAAAAATTGCATTCTATTCAATGGCCAGCAGATGGCGACATTGGTGGTTGCAAAACAATGTTCAATGCTATCTAGGTCTAGGAGAAAATGACCCTACTTTCCCACCTGATTTATTATTTCAATAATGCTTTTCCATATTATTTTATGATATCTATCACAGGTTTCAAGTCTCCTTTGATACATCATCATATTCATTTTTGTAAATTATGGTCCTAAATAGAGTAGAAAATGGGTGTCAAACTGGTGCCATGGAGGGCCAAGAGGCTGCAGGTCTCCATTCTGACCAGAAACACCAGCAGGTGATTTCACTGATTAGTCCCCCCTCTCTGCTAAAAGGTGAGGTAATCGGTGAAATCACCTAGTGGAGTTTTTGGTTGGAATGAAAACCTGCTGCCTCTTGGCCCTCCATGGCAACAGTTTGACACATGTGTAGTAGAATAAAGGATAAAGCCAGAATATGCTTTAGGGGGGTGGCTATCCTATGGTCCTCGTTAGATGTGGTCAGATCCATCTGTAGATCCGCCTCTCGCTCCTCCCTGGATCTTCAGTTCACGCTCTTGTCCAATAGGAATCAAATCCGGTTTCAAGATGACAAAATGTCGCTGTTCAAACTGCCAAAATCGAGGCTTCCTAAATGGTATGCTGAAACCAGTGGGTGATGTCACGGTTGCTGCATCCATCTTTTTATACAGGTTATGGTTCAGACTCCTCAGATTGTGAAAAACCAGATATGGGGAAGCTGTGCCAAAAATCCAGAGACTAGTTTGCGAAAGGTTTCAGAAAAAGAAAATTACACACAAAAACTAAATCATTGTATATAGATTTAGGTCCCCTAAGCCAAGAAATCAAAAAAATTGTCTCTAGGCCTCATGGTTCTTGAGTTATGGGCCAAAACATACATGCATTCATTTTGCAGTAGCAACACCATGAAGCCAGTTTATCTGAAAATGGCCTTAAACTGAACAGTGGGGGAAGACAAATCTGAGCGCCATCAAGGAATGCAGGAAGTTTGACATTTCAGACAGAGAAATTGCATTAGGAAGAGCAGTTTAAATAAATGTTCCATTATAAGCCTATTGGGAAAAGGGAATTGGAAGAAAAAAGAAACAGGTCAAAGAAAGAAGAGAAGTGGACTATCCATTCAAAAACCACGAGCAAATTGGAATATCTCAAAGTTTCCCCACAGTTTATGAGCCTCTAGCATCAAAGATAATAATAATATTAATAATAAGAATAAGAAAAGAAGACGAAGAAAAAGTTGATGATGGTGAAAGAAGAAGGGGAAGAAGTAGATCATGACGATGATGATTAAGAGGAACAGTTGATATTCGATTACTACCCAAAGCAAGTATGAACTGGAATCAAGAAAACACTGCTCTGTTTCCCTTGAAGCCCCAAAGCAGAGAAACACTGCCAGCACCTTCAGCATGTCACAGCATTTATACAATCAAGGCTCCCATTTCAAATTAAAAAAAAAAGGAAACATGCATCATTGTCAAGTGGTGGTCAGAGTCATAAAGCAATGACCAGCAAGACCCATGTTGCACTGAGGAAAATGTACTTTATTCAAAGGTTCTACAGAGGGGCGTCACATAAATTAGCCCTGGAGAAGTAGTAAGTTGCTTCAGCTGAAAGGACAGATTACCTGAATGAATTCTACAGCTGCGCATTGCCATGGTTCAAATGTCAGCCGAACACTAAAGGGTGATAAATTGTGTTCGAAATTCAATTTTTCACTTCTTTCCTGCTTAGAGCTGAAAACCAGACTCCAGCAACATTGATGGTATCTATTTGAATGGAGAGCATTAAAGCTGTCAGAATGAGGCTTGCTCTTACCTGCCCTCTCCTGCTGTTCTATTATTAACACAGTGTGCCAAATGTTTTCCAGAATCTCCGTCCTCAGTTGCCGTCCCTAGCGACCTATATTCAATTTGGGAAGCCATTAGCCCAGGAAGCTAATATAGCATGATGTTGCATTTAAAAACCTCAGTGGACCCAGTGTCACAACGAATCAATATTTCTCATATCACTGTCAAATTATTCTGATGCTTTTTATCAGGTAATGTATTTACTTAGCAGACACCTTGTGATACTTGTTCAGTTTACTTTTTTCTAACATGCATTGTGTTTGTACTGCAAGATTTACATATTACATACATATGGAAGTACTGTCATTCTAGTTGACATCCTTGATTTAGTCAATAGCTGTGCCACAGCAGGGATCCACTAAAAAAAAGTTCCAGAGCCCCTCCCTTAACTAATGCAACCCATCAGACTGCCCCAGTCATTTACCAACTGTTTACATATGATGCTGTTTTTGCACTCAAGTTTTTTATTTCTACATGTCCGCGAAAAATTTTAAAGCTTCACTTGGGTATGAGAAGGGATTAGTTGGGTACACCACAGGCCGTTAGATTATCGTCAGATGTATTCAGGTACTGTTGCTGTTGTTGATATTTGATAGGTATTGACTCCAGTGGAGAAAACATGCAAGTGGCAAAAGCTTTAAATTAAGGCAAATGGAGATTTAAAATGAGAGAAACCATCCCAGCATGCAGATCCTTCTAGAATTCTATCGCTCCTCCTCCCAAGTCCTTATATTTCAGACAGTTACATCATAAAAATGACATTCCTAAAAAAACCTCCATGGAGCTGGGGAGGGCCCACACATCAAGTGACATTCAACCTAATTTAAACCCATGGTTGGCAAAGAAGACAGAATCCACCTCGCAGAACTGCTAGAATATTTTCAAAAATGCCCCCTTCACAAATGAGGAAAAAGTGTGCTGTCAATATACAGACACTGCTCCCAGGCTAGGTAATTGGGACAAAAAGTAATTTTTTTTTTTTTTTTTTGGGGGGGGGGGGGCATTCATTCCCTTCAAATCAAAACAAAAATTAATATGTATAGCACATTTTGCAAAGGTTTGTCACAAATCACTTTACAGTAAAACACTGACCATCCTTTAAGCAACTCTGGCTGACAACCAGGCTAGGTCGGACATTTTTGCCACCTTAATGGATCGAACACTGAAACTCTTGATTTCTCCGCACACAACCTTGTAAGCCTGCTAACAGCAGGACTGGTGCTCTTACCTTAACTCAAACACAGCTGACAATATCATTTATTCATCAGTCTACATGATGGACATTGTATGTTTAGTGAGTCTATTTCTTCAGAAATGAGCGGAAGTGTGCATGAAATTTATAAAGAAACAAGATGAAGGCAAGGACTGATTAAGAATGTGCAGCAAACAAACAATAAATATTGAGTATTCATCACATCACAAAAGTGTTACCACTTCTGTCGCTCAGAAGCCTTAAACCATTACTAATAATGAGCTTTGGGAATGAGCTCTGTCTCTAAATGTCATTGTTTGCTGTTTTGTGAAGATCAACATTTGACCAGATGAAGTGAAGAGTAGGGGAGGGAGAGAGGAAGGAAGGACTGTTAAATTCCATCTAGTTTGAACAGAATTATTGAATCTGAGGGGTTTGTGTTAGCCTTTTTAAGTCAAGCATCTGTGCTATGCTGTTTCTCAGCATTGAAAATGTACCCCTGTCACCCCAAGTCAATTATCTCTGACTCACGGCTTCGTAGAATCCAAGCAACAGCTAAAAAACACCTTTCTAAATGTGTTCACGGACTATGCTTTCTTTTGAGTGAGGGGGCAGCAGGGGTGGAATGCATCATTTCTGAAACGTTGTTTTTGTTTGAGTGTTGCCGCGAGAAAATTGATGCTTCTGTCCGTACCCTCCCTAGTCTACTGTCACATATTCACGGTGCATCAACAAAATAAGCAAGCACTAATGCTGACAACATTTCAAGTTGACACTTTTATGACCAAAGAGTCACTAATGCCTCTTATTCAGCGCAGTCCTTGCATGAGTGTTGTAAAACTTGAATGCGGTAAAAAAAAAAAAAAAATGAATAGGTTTTACTATGAAAATTATTCAGCATTATTATGAAGTGAACCACAGATTGACTCTACATTTGCACGACTTGGACTAGTGTTTACCCTGCACCTCTTTGTGGATATAGGATTGATTTCCGTCTGTCTGTCCTTCCTTCCGTTCATCCGTCACACTTTCGATGGAGACAAGTTTTCTTAAAAAACAATGAGATACATGAGTATAATTTTCTTGAAAAATGAATGTCGCAGCTTTTTTATTAACGGAGTTATGGCCCTTGGTCTTTGTGCATAACGTCTGATGGAGACAAGCTTTCTCAGAAAGTACTGAAGACAAATTATTGAAATTTTGGTCATGGCGGTGTTTGGTGATGAAACTACAGGACATTTCTTTGGCTTCAAAAAATGTTGAATGTAGCCATGCATTGGCATTGTTACAATATTTAATCTCTGAAAAACACTCATGCTTGTATTGTACAGTATACTCGTGAAACTTAATACCTTTATTGAGACTCATCACAAAGGTACTCCACATAAACACAGAGGTATTTAGTTCTGAAATGGGACAGGTTTCATACAGAGGAATGGAGTCTGTCATCTGATATTTGAAGTTTTGAAAACATAGCCCAATTGGCTCATTTGTCAAACAGTTATACACTGCTGGACAAAAAAAAATAAGGGCCAAGCCCACAAGGATGTCATATGAAGCTTTAAATACTCCCACCAACAAATCATTGGTCAGGAAAATAGCAAGAGCTAAACAAATACATACCAGGAGTCCACTTGCAAAGCCTTCTAAGTCAAGTTGGTCCATTTTTTAGAAAAATCAAATTTTATGGTAGCATAGAAATCTTCCATACATACCAATTTTCACTATCCTGAAACTATTAGCCTTGCCGACATAATCCATGAGGCAATTCTTTTCTTTTTTTTTTCCAAGAAATGACTTTGATTTTGCAACACAAAGTTTTGGCTTAGCAGGTTTTGAAAGTGGAGTGGAAATTTAGCAGGTTTTGACAGTATTTAAACCAGCCTTGTTGCTCAATAGATGAGGATATTTGACTTACGACCCACTCTACATGCAACTCAATACTACAGACAGCGCAGTGGTTGAATAGCTGCTATGAGAATGACAACGTAAACATGAGTTCATGGGTTCAAATCCCCCTTTTATGGTATCACTAGATTTGATTACATTTTCTGCAATCAAAACAAAACTTGAGTCTACATCCCCCATCTTGAGTAAAAGAAAGCAAAAGCTGAACAGGCTATAAAAGCTCGAGTGTGATTGGTTCCTTTTAGCGAATTAAAATGGAATCACGTTTCTACATTGGCTGATGACAGCAGAATTTGACAGTTTTCCTCCTTGACTTGGGTTTTGACAGAGTTTTGCTTTTTCCATTTATACAATTTATAACATGATTTAGTAAGTTTTGAAAGTGGAGCTATCAGTGGGACATGCGCAGGTGCCTGAAAGAGAGGCTAAGGGAGATAACTCATTTATTTTCAAAACTTGACTTAGCAGGTTTTGCTAGTTGACTCTTCAACCAGTAACTCAGTATGAGATAGCTTTTCCCTGTGCTTTTTTATAGTGTCAAAGCCTTGTGGGTAATCTTGCAAAAAGCTTTTTACAGAAAGAAGAGCTGAAAATAACATTTGATCGTTCGTCTTTAGAATACAGCTGCACAATTCTGGGATGCAAGCCTTTCTGCAATATTTTCTTGTACTCCAAAGCATTCAATTTTTCACTGTGAAGCAGCATAGCGTCATAGTGAAGCCGTTTCAAGCTTTTTTATCCCTAACACCTCACAGCGGCAAACGTTAATGAGCAAACAGTGACACAGAAGGTCCCAAGAGTGCATTTGTTTAATCCTTGCAAATTTTCTGACCAATGCTTTGTTGTTTAGACCAACCAAAGCTTAATGTTTTGCCATTTTTGGCTTGGTCCTTTTTTTTTTGCCCAGGAGCTGAGATGCATGTGATGCATTACCTCATAAAAACACATCCCACAATGAGCCATGAAGTTGCCATATTGGATTTTCAGCCATTTAAATTTTTATGAGAATAACTCTGGAACATGCTTCTCAGGCCCTTGTTGTGACACTGTATCAGGATGCATTCACAGAGCAAGCAGTCATACACAGAGGGATGTAGGGTCAAAGAAAAAATTGGGGTTACTCAGCAAAACAAAAATTCGACATCATTAAAAAGACACAGAGGCCTGTTAACTGTTGCCACGCGAAAATTCAATCTGGCATACAATGATGTGGAACAAAAAAAATGTTTTGCCCAAACAAATCTAACTTAGCGGACCTCAACTGTTATCTTTGGGAGCAAATGAAGCCTCGATAGAATCAGAGTAAGTTAGTCCTAGTTCTGTTTTGGGGGATTGGGAGGGTTTCTGACTGCTGTGTTTCATCAATGATATTGGGGCCCATTTTGTCAGACATGCTTTCTTTAACATCACCACAGCTACAGCCTGTAATCCGCGCTAGCTGCTTACGTATATTCACGTCCAACTTTTTGCCCACCTTGCTATCCAGTTCTCCTGTAGATTAATGATAACATAAAAATAGCAGATATAAAAATAATCAATTGTTCTGCACCATCATGTTGTCCCCTATTGATCTTGCTAAGTGCTTTTAGCATCGAGAAGAAATGGAGAGTGCGGAGAAAATACACAAAAATTAATTTTCCACCATTAGCACATAAAGCATGCTCCCACACACTGCTAGTCCTGAAGATAAATGATAAAGAATTAGAAATTGATCCAGTAGGTAAGTATATCTCTCTTGGCCAATTGTGAGTAAAGTTAACATACTAACAAACTCACGGAGCTCTTGCACAGCGGGCAATTATCTCGCGGGGTAAACTTTCACAACGTTTCATGATCATTTGACACAGTTTCCTCATTTAGACGAGCTCTCACATCAGTCCAAAGAAGCTCAAGACTTCAAGCTGTTCTTTCGTGCCACTGAAACTAAAGAAAAACATGAAATAGACTACATCCGTGAATTTAATTAAAGGAAAAGACACCGACTGAACCGCGATTTAATGACGAAAAATAAACTCCTCTTCCTTTTATTTGCGGTCTTCAAAGCTCATAGCCATCTCTCGTTGGTAAGCTCGTTGAACAGCTGCTAAATTTGGGGTCGAAAGCTCACAGATCTCACAGGAGAGAGCTGAAACAATGTTCTTTTCATCTAGAGAATTTTCTACTAATTAGTGGCATACCCTCCCACTCTCTCTGTCTTTCCTGGGGAAGATGGTACCGCACGTAACCTGGGTGTCAAGGTACAGTATTCGTTATAGTGCAGCTCCTGGAGATAAGGGTGGCCAGGTAGACTTTTTTTTTTTTTTTTAGCTTAGGCTCCCCATCAAACGGTGGTTAGCAGTTTCTGTATGAACCTGCCATTGAAAAGCAGACAGCTGAGCCCCATTACAGGGCAATAAATACATTTGGATTCTTGCTACGAAAGGCTTATGGCCCAACAAGATTCTGGCATTGTTATTGGGCGTCCCATTTGTTCAGGTCCGGAAGGTCTTCAGCGCCGGTTAGTGCAGTGTCCCAGGTAGAGAGATTTGATGGACCTGATTGTGGTTTATGGCTTCCTCGTTGGGGTTTATTTTTTTATTTAAACTTTGCATAATGTGGAATTAATACTTAATGCACACCTAGCAAAGGATAGTTCTCATTCATTATCAATGCAGAAGAGCTTAGCTTGCAATCTGGAGGACCGAGTAAAATGATGTCTGCAAAACTGACCCCATGGAAATGTTTTATTGCTTGATTTGTTTGCAGCTTGATTGAAGGTAGAATATGGCCTATTGTAAATCAGTATGGAACCTGCCTTGTCAGAAATAGGGGTAGGGGAGACTGGGGTCCGATGAGCCATGGGGACCAATGAGCCATATCTCTATTTTGCGATCAATTAATGTCAGCTCCTTAAAATACGCAAAATATTTGACCATTGACTGATGAGTCAAGGAGATAAATGAGCCATATCGCTATTTTGCCTATTTTAAACACCGTTGGCATTGATTGATTGCAAAATAGTGGTATGGCTCATTGGTCCCCATGGCTAATCGGACCCCAGTCTTCCCTACAGTAGGAGTCCATTTCTGTTCCCCAAGGTACATTCAGCACTTATGTACCCCCTAGAGCTAATAATAGGACCTAAGGTACCTATGTGAACCTTTTTAGGGTCTAAAAGGTCTTTTTATGTTCCAAAGCAAATACGTATCCACCTCTGAGGGTACAAAAGCAGTACCTTTGAGGGTACCGCCCCAATGACAAGCCTTTTACTCCTAAAGGTACAAATAGGTACTTTTTTATGAGAGTGTGGATAACTGAGCGCTGCTAAGTACTTTGTGTTCACTCCTTGGTGCTGGTAATGAGGATGATGATAGCAGGTCAGTACATTGTTGACACATCTGCTGTTGTGAACTATGTGGAGCTTTTCGTAGCTGTGCTTCATCTTGTATCTTGTTTGTTCTTTTTAATTTGAAAACATGTAGTTTCTTTTTAATAATAGATTTTGTATCTTTCCCTCCCATTTTAAATGTCCAATAAAACTATAAATTATCTGAAGTGTTTCATTTCATTATTATTTTTTGTGTGTCAACGGATGCAAGCCTCTTTAAGAGTTTCAAAATGTTGTTCACGTACAAAAACAAACTTATCTCCATAGGATAATGGACCTATTTTATGAGGTAGGGCACGGAATTCCTTATGGAAGCCATGTCCCATATTGCACTACCGCGCATTGCACAAATCATCATTACCGAGATCACTACTGGGTCCACTCTTAGCAGTAAATGCTTATTCATTTTTCATGATTTCATGATTGGACGCAGATAATGCAGGGCTTCAGAGGATACTATTATTTTGAAAGCCACATTCATTAATAGACAGACTTGTTTGCGAAACCAATTAATGAAAGAGAAGCTCATTTATAGACAAATGTCTATAGAGGAGTTAATAATTTTGTCCTGACATGGATGCTGGCAGATAGTTTGCAACAGGAGTTTTATTAGTCCACTCAACCCTCTGAAATTGAATTTTAATGAAGACAGTCTGTTGTTTCCTGCTCTTTTTATTAATGAACTGCAATTTTGTGTATCATTGCTCTGAGAAAATACCGACATTTGGCAAGGCACTCTAGAAGGAAATGGAAGCAAGAGCTTTGTTGGGTCGATATAATCTGTGTACGGATAGAGCTGCTAGTTTGAATTGGAGACAGATGGAGGGGTGCTGGCTTAACTATCTTGTCCTATCTTTGCTCAGGCAGTTTTTAAGATAACGTGATCAAGACATTTTGGGCCGGGGGGGGGTTCAGCTAGTTGTGATAACAAGACTACAAACTCTTTTCTGGTCTCAGAAATGTCTGGGTCATTAAAGATGCCTTTGGGTGACATTTGAGATCTGACTGCACAGTATCTTTTTGACAAAAGGAATGTGACACAAAGGAGCTTGAGAAGCCATTGTGGTGGAATCCATTCAAAGGCGAGCATTGAAATGCATATCACCCTGAATATAATGTAGTGCTCCCAGAGCCAAAGTCAAACTATCAACAAAGGAAAATTGCTTCAGTTTTTGTCTCTCCTTGGATGGTACCGCTTACTTATCCTGACCGGCCCAGACTTCTTTGTAACTCTCCTAAAACTGGTGAAATTGAGGACTTTTACCAGGCTCCATGAAATGTAATGATGTAGATAAGCATGGGTGTCGAGGACGTAGAGAGCTATATCCATATCTAATACCACGGCTCAGCCTTCCCAGCGAGATTATGGTGTATTACGGAGAATTGTGTCCTTGATATTATGCATTTGGAGTTAATTTAATGCAGGTTAATGGAAAAGACCAAGCCTAAGCTCAAGTCTATTTAGCAACCCATTAAAACCTTTCTATTTATACTGCCTCAGTGTGTCTCCTTGACGGTCTCATCAGACATCGCTCTTCCCCCTGATCTCCCTTTCTCTTCTTCTTCTCCCACATTTATCATCAGAATCTCTTCACTTAATGGAGCCTTGATGAATCCAAGGAGTGACAGTTTCCCCCACCAAGAGTCTTGTGTCTCTAGGTTACCGTTTGTTTCCCATCCAGTTCTGTCTCCCTTTGCTTCATTCCATCCAGCTTCCAGCACAATCTACATTGTCTGTTCAACCCAGCAAAGCCTTCTACTCCCTCTGGTCTTTGTTCGTTAAGCGAGCTGTAGCAGTACCCATGGGAGCCTCTTGGCGCGGCTCTACAGCTGCTGAGTCCCCAATGGGCAGGACAGCCCAGTTTCAGCTGACCTGCCGCCCACATATTTTATTTCTGACTATTTCAATTAATTGCGAGTCTCATTCAACTACTTTCAGTCATCGGGGAAATTATTTTCTCTGTATGCTTAGGGAAATTATCCTCATAAGCAGAAGTAGTAAAATTGTGTTAGTGTGTGTGTGTGTGTGTGTGTGTGTGTGTGTGTGTGTGCGTGCGTGCGTGCGTGCGTGCGTGTGTGTGTGTGTGTGTGTATGTGTGTGTGTGTAATTTTGTATTAATTTCTTAGAACCAATCACTCATGTAATAGATGCCAAACTCTCATGTAACTGCTCACAGTTCCGTTACTTATGATGCACTGGTATCAAGGGCAACTCAGATGTGTGCATCTAACATGAAACATTCATTATCAACTCATTGCCAACCTGATTTTTTGGCAAATAAGTCGGTGTGCCATATTGTAATGATGCATCATCTAATGTTTTGGCTCAGTCAAAAACAATGACAGACCATTTGTAGGAACATTAATCGATTAGAAGCAGAAGTCGGTGTGTTTGTTATTATGAAACATTCTTTTTTATTTAAAATATATTCAATATAGTTGATATTTTTGAAAATGTCAGGGTGAGAATTTTGAGTCTTTGCACTTGCTTGAAAACTCTGAGGACATCGGCAGTGAGTAAAAATGCAATTTTTTTTATTAATATGAACCTTTAAAAAAAACTGTCAAAAGTCTCAGAGATTTATTCTTCTAATTGTTCAGTTCAGTATGAGGACCAAATTTTGGAGGTCGCAGATACAGGAATTAAACGTGAACATGACTTGTGTATGATTCACCCTCTTTACATGGACTTGCAAAATTATTCATCGAAGATAATTATTGGTAAGAGAACTGGGATGATGAAGAAAAAATATTTTCTAAGAACTGTGATGAATAAAATGAGCTATTTGTCCAGATATTACGCACAACTTGTACATAATGGAAATCATAATTGATAAACCTCTGAGCGAGTAATTAATGGTAATGGCAGCTGCTAGAAATTATTATTGTCATATAATTGCACCTCTCAATGGAACGAATGAGTAATGGCAGGGAAGCTGAGCTTGGAAGTGTTGCTTCATTTGGAGGGATTCGGTTCTGGCTTCATGAATTTAAGAAGCCCTGCGCCCCCATTACCAATTCAAACTGCTTTCAGCAGAGAACTGCTGCTGGTGTCAGGTGGTATTTACTGGCCAGAGCAGACAACGAAAAGAGCCCTTTCTTCCAGCCTTGACACTAGATTATGGGCTGTAGACCCTGCTTAATGATAGATCATCCAGCTCACGGCCAGTGACTCTGCTTTACTCCTTAACCCTGTTTAAAGCCAAGGGTGGGCTCGCTGGAGCGCTTCTTTTGGAATCGCAAAGAGAGCCGAGCCGGTGAAATCCGCACGGGGGCTCGGTCCGGGTAAGTGGCTGCAGTGGACTGTAGCAGACGCATGGCACGACTCCAGCTCGGGAGAGTAATGAGCTTGCGGATAAACTCTGACACGCCGGACGTTCTTGCACAAAGGTTCGTTGTGCTGGAAACGGCTTTTTTAATCAATTTTTCTCCAGTGGAAAAAAAATGAAAATAAGTGGATAAAAAATTGTTACGGGCTGCGAGGATACACGGCCCGTCTGTATCTATCCATCCCATGGGTATCGCAGTACATCTGATTGTGCCACACGATTCATTTAGACAAGTGAGGGCAAACAACAGGAAGACGGGACCGATAAGAATTATGAGGCTGGACAGCTTCATACCCCATTCATCATGTTTCCTTTTGCCTAGAGTCTGACATGGTTTGAAAAATAGGCCCTGCGGTGCTAATAACCCCGCGCTAATTAGCATGTGTGGCGTGTATTTCTCCCGTTCAATGAATAGCAAAATGTGGCATCGATATGTCAAACATTATCCCTCAGTTTAAGTCAGTAAGTTATGGGTCTACAAGGAAATTACATGATGCAACATATAATTTACCCTGCTGTGCCAGGATTTTAATTACTGCTGCTCACCGAAAGTGAAGCTTGCTCTTTTGTAGTTACAAACACATGCATGCACCAACACACTCTCAGACACACACACGCACGCGCGCACACACACAAACTAGCACACTCAAACCCATTTAAATGTGCCCTTGAAGTTCGTAAACAGAGCTTACAATGCGGTGAACTGACACAACCATCCTTGAAGGTGACCTCGAATGTAGCAGTCGTCTAAATTAGATGGAAGAAAAGTAATTAATTTGCTGTTCTGGCAGCTGCACACTAATTGCAAAACTGCAAGTTTTCCATCCTCCGAAGGTCTTCAGCACCAAACGGTAATGGCGCTAAGCACAGGCTCGAGCACTGCTGACATCTCCAGTAAGTATCCATGCAACCCATATCTTGATCTCCTGGCGACTGCATAGAGAATCCAGGCCCATTACATCAGATATCCTGTCTCTAGGGAGCCCGCGGAGCTATAGCTGCTAGCGGGAAGTGCCCTCTTTTCATTATTGCCGCAGAAAAGGTGAAAAAAAATCGTATATGCAAGGCAATGCATTTTTTTTTTTTTGCAAATTGTGGAGATACAGAAAGACACAGAGGGTTTAATGATGTACTAATTAACGAATATGAGTAAACACAGCAGGTGGAACTGAATTGTCATCAGATTAATGAGGACAATAGCACAGAGCTCACCACCGGAGTCTTTGCTTGGGGGCAAAGTGTATCTAATGGCATGAAAGCCAGGTGTCCTCTGTGGGGAATCCTGCAGCCCAGATTAGGGCAAATAAAAAAAACACTGTCAATGCACATCAGTTCATGTTTACAACTGTAATGGTAACTTTGAGGTTTCTGTTCTCACTTCAGTCCAGAAACGCCTGTGACAGTCACGTTTCTGTGGTAAAATAGACATTTTCTCAGTGGCAACCCTTTCTCAGCATGCCATTCTGCAAGCGCTCACAATGCCCTCGTGCTAACAGAAGCAAATGAGGGCAATGACGGAGCAGGAGACATGCCAGCATCTCTCTGAATTATGTATTTTAATCTACTAAATAGGGTTGTGCGTCCAAGTGGCTGTCTTTTTGCAAACACCTCGCACCGGCTGCCAGCCATCAATAACACAATAGCAGCACACAGCGCTGGTACTCAGTGCAGAGGGACACTTGTCAGGCTGGAGAATGGATGAGTCGCCACACGAAGTAAAGTGCAATGACATTAGCTATTATCTAATACACCTCAACGGCAGCGGGTAATACATATGCGAGGAGATTGAGCTGTAATTCAAGCTCTCCGCCTCAAAGTCACATTAACAAATTTGATGGGGTATGACTGTTGGGTAACCTTTAAAAAAGACCACTGATGTGAAGAAACACAAGGCAGAGTAATGTCATGATGCTTTCCATTGGATGTGTTCGTGCCGTCAAATATCTTCTTCTCCGGTAAAATGTGCTCATCTTCTTCTCTGGTAAAATGTGCTCATACTGTTAAATAACCCACAAACCTCAAGTTTATAGAATAATAGCTTGGACGCCTGACAGAAAGACATTTGCAAATGTGAAATTCTGTTACAGCCTGATATCCTGGTATTTCTGGAACCCCTGACACTGATAAATGATCGTGCAGTTCAGTTTTGTGTCAAGCTTTTTACAGAACAGTCATATACACTGTTTACAGAATTACAGTAGGGCAGATGCCAGGCCTCAGTCCCAAAAATAGGGAGCTCCTAGCTCCTCAGAGTTCCTGCTGGGTAGAATTAATTGCACCTCATTGCACCTCATTAAGCTTAAAGAGGCTTTTTGTGTCTGCCGCACACCAACCCAAAACCTTATGAATGCCAGGGCAAGCCTGAAGCCCCTGGTCATACAGGTTAGCTAAAGCCAGCAGACCTCAATGTTTTTGCGCAGCTGAAATGGATTCCCATTGAATAAGGATTCAGATTAAATTCACTGCCGGCTGTTGCACCCACCAATAGATCCTTGTCATTACCGTTAGCTACGGTAGAGTGGAGTTGAAGGTCAGGGCTCAGCACTGCAAAACCATTCTACCCATTAATTACCGCGGAGACCATCCATCACAAGCAAGGTGTCTCACTTGCCCCCTGCCAAGGTAGAAGGGTAAATCCCGGCAGCGCAGCCAATAGGGGCCAGCTCAACCAAGGGTAGAAAGCCATATTTTAAATCTACTGGCATCCATTAACTTCAAATCTGCCGAAGAACATAAAATCGGCCAGACAGTTGATGTTCTAAAAACAGGAAATGCACTTGAAAATGGCAAATACCTAAATACTGTATATGCTCTTCCCGGTGCATGCCTCCTGTGGGTTTCAGCAAGAGTAGAAAAGATTGGATGGGAAAAGACAGTCCACCTGTTAAGCTCTGACACTGGAGAATTTAATGAAGTCAGATTTCATGTTTTTATGAAATGACAAGGCCCCACAGATGTCCCTGTCTATCCTGTTGGACTCTAGTTGACCCCAGACTCTCAAAAGCAGCTTAATTCGCTCTGTCATCTCTGAAGTCAGTCTTTACATAAACTCTCGCTTCACATTTCATAGCTCACTGGCATGCTAACCTGCAGTCAAAACACTCATGCTGACAATAACAATCTTAACTGCCAAAGGATGAGTTTTTTTTTAAAAACTGTGCTCATGCGCAGATGTATGTAAACATATGCTGTGCCAGCTGACAGATTTACCGAACAACTGGTGCTATACTTCCTGTATTTCCGTTGCAATTGGAGCACACTGTCTGCTCAGTTATAAGTTTCTAGTACTCAGTTAACTAAATTCACTTGTTCTTACTCATCCTAAGTGACTATCAATGTGTATTGTAAAAAAGGAAAATGTTTCATTATCAGTAAAGAAGCATATCAGAATAATGTCTGTGGTTTCAGATAGGGGGTAAAAAGCCGGGTTAAATGAGATGAGAAACACATGTGCTAGCACACATTTTGTACAACTACTTTTGACTATTTCTGGAGCTATGCTGTAAAGAAAATGGCGGTCTGTGGTTCAATACAAAAAAAAAAAAAAACCCACACTAAACTGGCTGTTTAATTCTAAACTTGTCTTACCATATTGTTTCTCCCTTCACTCAAAGGTTGGTGTCGGCTGTAGTTTGGGTTCTAATGGAGGAGAATAATAGTTTGTCAGGAAGTGGTCCGGGGTGGGGGGGGGGAGAGACACACACCAGATGCAGGAATAAAAGTGTTTATTGCAAACACACCAAACACTAAAGCAGAAAGATAGGCAAGCTGGCCAGAAATAAGACACCGCGCCGATGCACTGAGCAAAGGAAAACTAAGGCACACTGCCCAAGGCTGGGGGAAACAGAAGTACACACCCCAGGAGTGGCTAAACTAGAAAACAAAAAACTTAATCCTAACTAACGGAAACACTAGGAGACTTAGGCAACAGGGAGACAAGAAATGGGCGCAGCAAAATACACAAGGCTCGGGAGTCGCACAAAGGAAATACTCAGGAAGGCACATGAGCTGAGATTTCACAATGTGGCGCAAGCCAACAAAGTTCCGTCTGAGGATTTTTTTCTCTCCTGCCCACAGATATACACACGGGAGGAGGCTGGGACTTGGAAGGCAATCTCCGAAGGAAGCAGAGTTCACGAGTACCGGGTTAACAATAATGACTCGAGACAAGACACTGAGACAATCAAACTAGACGGTTTAGATTAAGGTAATCTAAACACGACGAGTATAAAAATACCACGAGAGAAGCAAAGGAAAGCATAGCTTTAAACAAAGTTAAACAGGGAAAGCTTAGGAAGAAATTACAAAAGCTAGAAACGCTCGCACACACTACTGACTTAATTAAGAGTAATACCACGTGACAAAATATGTACAATCACCCTCAAATAAGTGCTGGTTAGAACGGGTAA
Organism: Gymnothorax reevesii; assembly: GCA_029721435.1. Classification (NCBI taxonomy): domain Eukaryota; kingdom Metazoa; phylum Chordata; class Actinopteri; order Anguilliformes; family Muraenidae; genus Gymnothorax; species Gymnothorax reevesii. The sequence continues at coordinate 31,386,621 of CM056586.1, forward strand.
GTAATGATCCTATCAGAGAACGCATCCACGCAGAGTTTAGGTTACTCTGAATTAAGCACAAGTGGAAGTAATGAATGAAATGCCACACCCGATTCCGAATGAGAAAACGTGATTGGACAACGAGACGCAGGCATGCTCAAAGCTGTCATTCAACATCACAGGAGTTTGGGCAAGACTGAATCAATCCTCAGATGGCGAAATGAAAGCTGAAAAATAAGCCAAGAGTAAGGTGTGGGAGAAAAAGTAGAAGCACAAATATTAAAAGTAATAAGCACAATGACAAAATATACACATGAGGCAGAACTATAACAAGTTTTGTTCTTTTTTTCCTTGTGATAGGATGATGAGTGCAGGTCTGGGGTCTTATCAATAACACATTATTGGTTCAAGGGGCCTGAATGGATGGACTAATTTAATAGCTTATCAGGTTCAGTTTGCCAGCTCACCTTCCTCCTTTGCCCCCTGAAAGAATAGTGTGTGGGGTGCCTTTCGGGAGCCATGACACAGCCGTAGACTCAGGTGGCACACCATGCTCAAATATAAAAGAACGTACAAACACCGAATATGAGAGGAAAGTATAACTGATGTTTTCCAATCATATCACAACCCCAATTCCAAAATAGTTGGGACAAAGTGTAAATTGTGAATAAAATCAAAATGCAATGACTTTCAAATCACACCAGCCGGTATTCTATTCACCATAGAACAGACATAACAGCAGATTTTGAAACCGAGAAATTTTACAATTTTATCCACAAAATGAGCTTGTTTTAATTTAATGGCTGCTACAGGTCTCAAAAAAGTTGGGGCAGGGGCCTGTTTACCATGGTGTAGCATCCCCTCTTCTTTTTAACACAGAGTGGAGGCGTCTGGGCATTGAGGAGACAAGTTTCTTATCTTAAGCCATTGAAATTTGATCCCACTCTTGATTAATACAGGCTTCCAGCTGCTTGAGAGTTTTGGGTCTCCTTTGACAGACTTTTTGTTTAATTGTGCGCCAAATGTTCTCAATCGGTGAAAGATCAGGGCTGCAGGCAGGCCAGCTCAGCACATGGACTCTTCTAATATGAAGCCATGCTGTTGTAGTAGCTCCAGTATGTGGTTTTGCATTGTCCTGCTGAAATGCACAAGGCCTTCCTTGGAATAGATGTCATCTGGAGGGGAGCATATGTTGCACTAAAACCTTAATATACCTTTCAGCATTCATGATGCTTTTCAAAATATGCAAGTGTCCCACACCATATGCACTAATGCAGCCCCATACCATCAGAGAGGCTGGCTTTTGAACTGAACGCTGATAACAGGAGGGGTGGTCCTTCTCCTCTTTGGCCCAGAGGACACGACGCCCATGATTTCCAACAAGAATGTCAAATTTGGACTCGTCTGACCACAGGACACTTTGCCACTTTGCTACAGTCCATTTTAAATGAGCCTTGGCCCACAGAACACGGCGGCGCTTCTGGATCATGCTCGATAATGGCTTCCTTTTTGCATGACAGAGTTTAAGGTGGCATCTGTGGATGGCACAGCGGACTGTGTTTACAGATAGTGGTTTCTTGAAGTATTCCTGGGCCAATATAGTAATGTCAATGACAGAATCATGCCGGTGAGTGATGCCGTGGTGTCTGAGGGCTCGAAGACCACAGGCACCCAGTTATGGTCTTCGGCCTTGTCCCGTATGCACAGAGATTTTTCCTGTTTCTCTGAATCTTTTGATGATGTTATGCACTGCTGATGATGAGACCTTCAAAGCCTTTGCAGTTTGACGTTGAGGAACATTGTTTTTTATGTATTCCAGAATTTTTTTTACAAAAGCCTTCACAGGTTGGAGAGCCTCAGGCCGTTTTTACTTCTGAGAGACTCGGCCTCTCTAAGACATCCCTTTTATAGCCGATCATGTTACACACCTGATGCCAGTTAACTTAATTACTTGCTAAATGTTCTTTCAGCTGATTCTCTTATATATTAATTGCTTTTTCCGCCCTTTTTTGCTTGTGTCCCAACTTTTTTGAGATCTGCTGCCGCCAGAAAATTTGAAATGAGCCCATTTTGTGGATAAAAATGTAAAATGTCACAGTTTCAACATTTGAAATGTTATCTATGTTCTATTGTAAAAAACTTAATGGCTCGTGATCTGTAAGTCATTGCATGTTGATTTTATTCACAATTTATACTTCCTCCCGACTATTTCAGAATTGAGGTTGTATAATGTTAGTTTGTTGTACTTTTTTTGCATGCAAACATGAACTTTTGTCAAAAGTAAGGCACATGCCAATATTTTTGAAGTAGTATCAACCCATTACAGCTGAAAATACAGTTAGAAAATTACCGTTCAATGTTTTCGTGCATTTTGTAATTGAGGTTAATTATACGAAAGGGAAATTAAAACACACAATCAATTACTACCACTTCTTCTTATTATCATTAGTATTATTGAATGAACCAATTTGTCACCCTGTGCCTATTTGTAAAAGCCAAGCATTGGAATTAGCAAGTCAACTTTGAATCAAGTCTGTCTAACCACCAAAAATCACTTCCTGACTTCATTAATGATATTCAGCCGCTAATGGTACCAAAGCCCAGCAACAATGCTCTGACAGCCTGGATTATGGCAGCAGTTTACTGATACCCACCAGGGAAATAATTTATCATTTTCTGCTACTAATTATTCCTTTGCCTGGTATGTCAATATATACGATGAAACCTTTTTTTTTTTTCAGCAGTCTGTTTTAGGCTGCCTGGCCATGCTGAAAAGTGGTGATAACAGAACGAGGCCTTGGAAATCCCGTGGGTGAAGTGTCATAGTGATTGACTGCGTATGTTCAGGAATCTCTCCAACACAAAGAAACAGAATCAGTTGAATCTTTTTCTTTGTTGATGGCTTTGGTCTTCATGAGCACTTCATAACAGTCCCAACAGTTCTGATAATCAAACTGACTGAAGTGAGCGATTTAAGTAAACGCAGGCTATACCCGTGCATTCTGTATGGTCATGAGGAATCATCATCAAATCACTGGTGAAAAACATGATTGATAATGAATGCAATATAGTATTTCATAATGCAAAGTATACTGAAGTTGAGTTTTGTTGAATACCTGGTAAGAGTTAAAATGTAGATATGTTTATCAATATATATTATTGTAGTATCAGCATCTTCATATTTTACCCATTCAATTATTAATAATCTATCATTCTAAAGGAGTTTTATGTTTCACTCCTGCAATGTAACAGGCATTATGTGAAGTTTTGCAATCTTTAAGCAAGCAATGGGAGAAATGTAGATAACGAGAGATGCAAAGATACAAGTAGCTGGCTTTAATCTTTCCTCTGATGACTTCATAATAATCGTGACCATCAAAATGATAGAAGTTCTTTGTTATTTTCAAATCAGTTGCTAATCCTCAAAACCTTTTATCTAAAAGATCATTTTCTTGTCTATGTATGAATGTAATGGAGATTTAACGCCCCCCAGTGTTCTTCCATAATACCAGTAAGCAAGTACACAAATACGGTGGAAATACAGGTGGCGGTCAATTCACCAATAGCTCAGCCGTATTGTAAAGCTCGTGACACTTACAGTTCTTGTTTGGACCGGTTCAGACATGGACTGATTCAATTCTGTGACGATTTTCAGAGCTGTACTTCTGTGTCCATGTACCCACCTCAGAGCTTTGACTTGCAGTGCTTAGTTCTTTTTGCTTTTGCTGTTTGAAGAAAACTGTCAAAATCTTTCCACACACTGTTTCCCTCAGCAACTTTTTTTTTTTTTGTGACTGACACTCCAGGAATTTAGGGGCTAATGGTTTACCCCCCTTTGATCTCTTATCATGTACCTATATATAATTTGGGAGAACTACCATGCAAAGTGCCGGTGGTTTGATCTCTTTTGGGGAGATATTTGTTTGTAATTAGCATTCAAAATAATGGGAATGATTGGGGAAAACCCTTTCGGAATTGTGATGGAGACATTTCAAAGTTAAAGGCATTTTTCAGAGCTCCTCTGATATTTTGTGCAACACAGCTGTGATCTTGGTATTTGAAGTCTTTATTCCCGGGGGGGGGGGGGGGGCTCTAAGGCATCCTTATACATAAGGCCATTGCACGCAGATGCAAAATTCTTCATGGGTGAGCACCTATGACATAGCAGATGTGTACATTTTCTGCGTTTTGATCACCAAAATAGTAGTTCAGATGACGCTAAGCCACGGGCCAAGATGTGGTGGTATAACCGTCTCGTGTCACATCAGAAACAGTCACCTTCCACTTGAAGTAGTAGCACAAAAGTAGTATGAAAAAAGACTTGATTACTTTATGGATTCACACGCACACAGAGCAGTAGCATTTGGGAGTAGTTCTGTAACTAATTTGCACACTTCAAACTTTCCAATCCTTTAGAGAAGCCCGATAGACCACACATGCCTCAGTACCCATTATACAGCCAGATGGGAAACATCTGAAAGTTGTTGTCTCAAGGTTGCAGTGGGATTTACAAGATTTGCAACTCTTATGCTTGTGTAGTTTCCACAACGCTAAAGCATCATCGCATGCATAGTGGCAAAACTTCAAAGCCCATCTGCTGTGACATGAAACTGTGAATTTCATTCAATAAGTGCTTAGAAGTCCTACATTGTGTTGTGTTACTGGGCCTACAGTTTTACAATTCTGATTTGAATGTTCAATCAAATGATTTACTTATACAAAGGTTTGATTTTTAAAGCATTCTCATTAGCAAATCTTGTTAATGTTATCCCATGCAATGAATATTAACGCCATAGGTACTGATAATATTTCTGGAATTGTTAGTAAAATAATCTATCGTTAAAAAAATGCATTTTGAGTTTGGAGTTCTGAATGTAACAGCCAGGTTCTTTCATCAAACTTAAGAATCTGTGTCTAATAAATACATTTATAATTAAGATATACAAAACATGGGAATCAACCTGCATATGGTGAGGAAAATATTTCCTGTTTATTGTTAGACAGCATTATGCACAAGCAGCACTTAAAAATACAGACAACAAGTAACTAGTAGCTATGGCTACAGTGCATCCAGCCTAGGTACAAACTTCGTTGTCTGGTTAACACATTTTTATATGGAGCAAATGTTTCTCATAAAATATGCAGGCCCCTCTTTCATTCGTAACAGCTTAAGAGGCCTTCTTAGGTTCATTTGATTTACCTTGTTCCAGGACAGTTTATTAGTTCAACACAAAAATGTACCGTTCCATTGGTTTTTATTTACAGTTACCATGGAATAGACGTGAATAAGCAAAATAATAGTCCGTATTGTAGCAAGCTTTACTCCCTAACCATCCAACCACATCCCTTAATTACTTTTTTCACTGTTAGATATATGTCACATCTATGCAATCACATGAGGATTTTTCTATATATTGTGCATTTAATCACATGAGGATTTTTCTATATATTGTGCGTTTATTTTTTTTCTTGTGGTTTTTCTAAAGAACTTCCTCAAATGGGTCAGTTGGATGACACATACACTTCCATGAAGTTGATAACTTTGCCCCTATCAGAAAAAGCCAATGGGATTGCATGCAGAAATAACCAGCAAGTCTACACTCAAAATCTGAGGCAATTTGGTCGAAAAATAAAAAAGCACAAGTGCTTGTCAGCACCACAAGTGTTGAGAGTCAACAGATTTCCCACTTAATTAGCTGACTAATAAAATCAAACTTAGCACCATTAAAAATGCAATGCAGGCTATTGACCACACACAAAAGAACATATCAAGTGTCACTGTATACATCACAAACAGCTCAATGTTTGTTATTACTGAAGTGCTTGGCACATGCACGTGGTGCACGTCAGGATCACAATACCACATGCTTTTCTTTATTTCCATCAGTGCCTCACTGGAAAAGCAATAAAAATCAATTGATTCTTCAATTTGCCGTAAATACAGGACATACCTCACCAGTGCGTTTTTAATGGACCCAAGTATATTTGAAGTGTGAGAGCATCAAAAGTCATTTTTTAACAAAATGGATGAAATTAATGACAAAATGTTCTGATTTTCTGAAAGTATGCATCAAAGTGAACCTCAAAGGGAAAAATAAAAAAATGAAAGAAAAAAATGTGGAACCTGGGAAGGCCCCTTAAACGGATCTTGAAGAAAAGGATCTTACACTGGGGTAAAGGTAGACTTGGCTCAAGCATCAATACTCAGATGCCAGAGTGCAAGTTAAAGCTTTACTAGCAAAGGTGAAGCCATGCATCAAGATTGCACAAAATGCTGCCAGCTTCTCTTGGCTTGGTATCATCTAATATGGACAGTTTCATGGTGGAGGCATGCTTTGGTGCCCAATGAGTGGTTTTAAGGAGAAACAGCTGCCATGTTCTCTGGACCAAAATTAACAAGACAGCCCAAGCTTTTATCAGGGTCAGGTCCAAAACTCAGCATCTGGTGCGTCACTGCACCTGGCAACAATGCCTATGCTGACCCGTCCACCTCCAAAGGTGCCTACAATGGGCAAGAGTGTGTCAGAACAGGACCTTTGAGCAATGGAAAGTGGTGGCCAGGTCTGATGAAGCACAGTTTCTTATGCATTATGTGGATGGCCGGGTGCTTGTCCATAATTTACCTGGGGAATAGATGGCAGGCACCAGGATGTACCATGGGAAAAGGGCATGTCGATAAAGCAGTATGATGCCATGGGCAATGTTCAACTGAGAAACATATCCTGGCATTCATGTGGATGTTACTTTGAGATGCCATTTACCTGAGCATCGTTGCAATCTTTTTTTCCCACAGCAAGGGGGCCTAAACAATATTAGGCAGGTTGTTTTAACGTTCAGTTTATGCTGCCATACAGACATCGTCTATTCCAGGAATATGCATACCTGCATTTTCGAGCGAGACGCCCCAAACAACATTCTGTGCAAAATACAAGTGTATGGCTGTGTAAACAGAGAGTAGGTGCTAGATTGGCCTGCCTGCTGTCCTAATCCCACTCAGATTGAGAGCGTATGGCACATTATAAAGAAAAATATATGGCAATAAATGCCACATACAATTAGAGGAAACGGGGTAAATTTGCCATTGGCTAAACATGACTGCATGAAGCTTTCAGTGGCCCAAGACTTAATGAGTGTGATTGAAAAACAGCAGGTTGATATTGTAGTGGTACATGGTCAACTGTGCCAACACTTTTGGATTCTACTGCAGTCATTACATTGTCCTTTTCAATAAGGAATTCATTTCAAATACAAGAACATAAAATAATGTACTGTACCATTTTAAATACAGTAGACCGTGTGAATGGACTTTTCAAAGCTTGGATTTTATTTGCATTTTCCATCATAGTGCAACTATTTTCAGACTTAGGGTTGTACTTCTCAAAAGCTTACTTTCTTTAACTACTGTCACATGGCATCAAAGCACTGAGTTCAAATGGAGGAGCTGTGGATTTGTGACCTTGACTAAATCGGGAGCTGGCATTTAAGGTTTTTTTTTTTTTAGGCCACTTGCAGTGAATAATTACCATGGCCTCCTGCAAGGTGAGGACAGCAATTTCCTCTGGTAACTCATGCATACTTAAGCCCAAGGTATACACCAAGGCAGAAGCCACACACTTAAAGCCGTTCTGTAGCAGGGATGTAGCCCTCTGTGTATAGTGCAGAAAAAATTACAATAAACTCACACACAATTGACCGAATTTCTGTTGAAACAGCAGCATCGCAGGGTAATCAATAGTGAGAAATGACTGTGGTTCCCGTCGCAAATTGTGTGAAAATAGTTTATCGTTTTCAGGTACCATACTTGAACCATTCTCTGTGGTCATTAAGTCTAGCCACTGAAACAGGCTTACAGAAATTGAAACAACTGATTTTTCCACTGGCAATATTTGCCAAATACAATTTATTGGACAACATTAGTTCATTTAGAACACAAAATCACCACAAAATATGCATTAATCATCATAAAACGTATTGCTGAAATGGATAAATTACCAGCAAAATCTTTTTTTTTTTCTTGTTAAACAAATAAGATGATGGCACATCCTGAGCAAAAAAAGAGAAACAGTTAAGAGCTCCTTCCTATGAAGTATTTAAAGTCGTTTTTAATTCGACCGACATCCGCTACTTCCATTAGTTGTACGAGACCATTTAAGACGACGCATGAACAATTGAACACTGCATTTATGAAACAACTGACTTTGCAATTGTTATATTGCGTGATCCATTCAAATACTCACCAAAAATACGCACTTATGAAGTTCAGTCCTAACAGGAGAGAAAAGTAAGGTCCAAAATTCATGCTTTCCCTTATATCCAAAAAGGCACACAGTACAGTCCACTGCGGCAACAAAAGGAACGTTCATTATATAGCAATGGATTAGTTCAACAAGACATAATGTCTGAGACCCGAGCATAACTGCCAGCTTTTGATTAAAAAAAAAATAAAATAAAATAAAATAAGACTAATCAATGATAACCTGGAGGACATCGAGTCAACGGGAAAGGAGGGATCCATGTAAGAAAAATGACTGATATATATGGAATTTACACACAAACAACCTTGTTAGCAACTGGATGGGGATCGTACAGGACAAAATACATAGACTGCATTCTAATTTCCTTCGGAAACAAACTCACAAATACTGAATAGCAGAGCTGCCTGGAAATCTTTAGTCTAGATTTACACTGTAAATATCAGCAAGACTAGTCTCTAAAGCAAGGTAACTATATCTAAAGGAAACCAAATTTCCAACATCAGTACTTGTGTTACAGATACAAAAACATCAATCACAATGGAACTTCAGGTCTTCATACATACCACTAGCCTCCAGTTGAAACCGCCTGGTAAAAAATGTTTAATAAAACACAAGATATGGCAAGTATGCACTCTTGGTCAGTTAACTGTATTCACATAAATTATAAGGAGGTCAATAAATCTATTCCGCTACAATTTTTGGCATAGGAAATAAAAACAACACTGATATGTATGCAGACTACAAGATAAGATCTACCAGAAAATGCAACATGGCATTTGCCCCTTCAATTTCTAACAGACACATACATTATATGTTAATGTGAAGCCAAAAAAAAAAAAAAAGAAAAAGCAAGATGACGTCTTCCTAAAAAGCAAAAGTGATTCATTCCTCTTGCTTCCTTTTGGGTTTCTTTGGGTTTCTGGAACGGCTCTTGGCTTTGCACAGGGGACATATGGGAGCGTTTCGATGGATTTGCTGGTGACAGGACAGACAGGCCTAAAGAGAAACGATAAATGCAGGAGAGTTACTGATGCAATCTGGTCTCCCTGCGTCCATTCATCTTTCCCCTTATCCTCAACTTACCTCTTTGTCCACTTAATGTAGGTCTGTTGTTTTTATGAAAGTCAGATTTCTGGGTAATAAATGACTGTTCGGTAGCTTTTGATTCTGATCGGTTTACGATAGAGGTCATTCTTCAGTGCAGGTCAAACGGCTCACCTTCATTGGTGGGGGTTGCTGACGGAAGGTAGTTGGCTGTCGTGCATCCTGTTTCCGGGATACCTGGAGCTGCTGGGCAGCTGCGGCAGCCGCAGCAAGGGATTCTGGGATTAATGGTTCCTGTGGCTCCGTTTGCCACTCTGCCTTCTGCTTCTCAAAGTATCTGCACAGAAACAAGTTTATTTGATAGCAAATAAACAAGCCATTTAAACACTGATCACCCCAGGTTCAGTTTAAAAGATTCGAGAGCAAACTGGCCCCACGTAATATGCTAACTTTAACCTTATAAAATCTACGAATCCATACATGGATCCGTAAAAAGCAGCTGCTGTATTAAAACCTGCGGAACTTCAGTCCCATTTTAAATTCTAGTGGAGATATCAAGGTTTCAAATGATCCCTAGTCGGTCTTTTTGAATTACAGGGAAATGTAAATGAAATAAAATGTACAGCATCAAAAGATTTTCCATTTTAAGTAATTCTGTGGCTATAAACACATAGCGTCCTGGGTTTGAAATTTCTCTCAATGTAACTGTGGTGCGGCCTCAGTGAAGCATTACAACCAGCAGATGCAGAATATGCCTACAACATTGTCCTCCAATATAAAAAAAATGCTCTTTTTAAATGTTAAATCTACTTAAGGGAAAACTTAAGTGAAAAAGTCGGAGTGAAAAGCCGCATTTCCACCAAATGTGAAATGAAATTTCTTCTCATTTTCTTTGTGGGAGTTTGACCGTGGGATCATTTTTATTTTTTCGCTTGAAGGATTTCCGTCCAGTTCACGCGAAGATCCCATTAACTCCTATGGGAGAACAACCTGGCAGAGGATTGACATGTAAATTCACACCGCCAACCAATAGTAATGCCAGTTGAGCCTTGTTTACACTCAAGGGGCGGTACTTCTTGCAATCTCCAATAATCATCAACAAGATGGTGACGCTAATGTTGCTGTGCTAACGTCACAAACATTTCTTTTTATGAACAATGTGCAGGCTTGAGAGTAAAAATATTCAAAAAACTCAACCGATGTTGAGCTAGACCAATATTTTGTTGTGAAACTGAGATCCATAGGTTATTTGACACAGCTAGGTAGCTAGCGTTCCCATTATCTAAAGCAATGCCGCTAACTGCGGCGTGAATATGAAGCTACGTAGCCTAGCTAGCCAATGTTACTGCTAGACAGTGGATGAGGGGTAATGTGGTCATATGCTGGAAGAATCCGGATGAGGTTTAAAGGACTGTGTACGAGGGTTTTTCAGTCAGAGGAGTCAGATTGCGGGCTTGGGGGGGGACAGTGGATAAAGGATGCGGCCAGACAGGCGACAAAGTGACTCACTCGAGCGAGAGCTTCTCCTCTTCCTCACTGAGATGCGGCAGACGCTGCAGCCCCAGGGTCATTCTCAGGGCGTCCACGTGCTCCTTCAGGGGCTTGTACTCCTCGTGCAGGCGCCGGGTGGTCTCAAGCAGCTTGTTCAGGTCGTTCTCGGACTGCTTGATCGTGTTCTCCATCTGCGCCACAGGAGGCGTGCAAACAGTTCACCCACCAGCCATCTCAATGCTCAGCAAAGTCAATTCCAATGACAAATACGGCTCCAGTTCAAACATAAACCGTAACAGGCAACTGGAAAAATTAACCTCTTAAAACTTAATTTCGTCACTATGAGGCAGCTTTAGTGCCTCAGTAAAGTCCAGTAAAGACCCAAACCATCCGTCATCAACAATGGTCCTTCCCAAGAACCAATCAATACCCAGAATAAGGGAGCTAGCAGTAGCTTCCATTATAGAGTATGATTAATTTGCATTTCACGTGAATTTACAACTCCTAGCTGCAGGGCATAACGGTCACGTTTCCTGCTTTGACATTGAATAGGCCGGGTGTGTTCAAGGCCAAGTTACTCAAAGGACTGACAGCGGCTGGTTTTCCTCCTGCCCTTGACCAAACATCAGGAGTTAAGAGTAAGGACAGCCATGCCAGTCAGCCAACTGAATATTACAGTTAATTACCGAGGAGGGCCGGGTGTGTGTGTGCAATAAGACCTACAGGGCCGGGTTCATCAAATACAGCTGCTTTACCCTAAACTGTGGAACGTTTAGGTCAGTCATCAATTCTAGAGGAGATCCCACCCGCAAAGATCCCAAATATGTCCATCAGAATTACATGGAAATGAGTACAAAGCGATGCACAAGTTTGAGATATTTCTCCATTTGATGTCATGCTGTGGCCATAAAAAAAGATGTGATGTAACTTCAGAGTAGCACTGCAACCAGCAGATACAGAATGCGTGTGTGACATTGTGTGAAAAATGCTTTCTCTAACTTTGAACCTTCTTTGGGGGAAAACCAAGTATAGATCAAGAGTTTAACAGGTGAAGGACACAGTTTCTAACCACGTTGATGTCGGCGTGAATCAACCGCAGCTCCTCCACATGTGCCATCTTCTCCTGGAGCAGCAGGTCCATCTCCTGCTTGTACTCCTTCAACTGTTTCTCCTCCGTCTCCAGAGCTTCAAACTCCGTCTTCAGCCTGCTCTTTATCCGCTCCATCTGAATAGTCTTGTTTCTAGGACACAATAATCGGTAATTTTATGACCAAATATGCATGAAATATTCCATCTACACACCCCAAACAGTTCCCTCTCCCCCCATCTGATGATTACTTGTTTGTACTTGAAAATAGGATAAACCAATTAAATATTTAAATTGCACTGTCCTTGTATTGTGCATGGTGTTTGAACTAAGGGTGGTGGTACAGGAAAGCTGTAGTGTCACAAGAACAATAGGATTGCTCTATAATGCACCAAAGTTTTCCAAGCAAAAGTGATCCGATCCCCAACAAAACTGCCAGAGTTACTGCATGTCGAAAGGTTAAATTTGGCCAAGAGGCAGTGCCACAGGAAACATTACAGAGCCATCACAGTCAATAACTTCCTTCTCCATGCACCAGTAATGTTAAAAGTAGATTTGTAATGCTTCCCATGAGAGCTTCTAAATGTAATAAAATTAAAAATAAAAGCTTGACCAGGTGGTGGCGCTACCGCAAAGATCATATGGTGACCAACATCTATTATAGGCAACAGCCTTTCTCTACGCACCAAAAACAACCACAAGACGCACGAGAACATTCCCCTCCAAACTGAATTATTGCATTTGTGAGTGTAAAGCTTGACCTGCTGCTGACGATACCGGGAAGCTATAGAGGTCACACAAAATGATTTCCTCTGGGAATGAACAGGGATTCCCATAATAAACTGTTCTAAATATCGCTCTAACTTCACTTCAATTCAAATAAAATCTTATTTGTATAGCTCTTTTCACGGAGAGACGGTCACAAAGACGCTTTACAGTGAGAAAATAAATAGTAAATAGATAAATACACGAGGCAGTGTCCAGCGTAATACCCCTTAGCAAATGAGGCAAAAAAAAAAAAAAAAAAACTCCCAGTGAATCCTTCGTAACATGAAGGACCTGCGACGGTGGCCGCCTAGGCGAAACCATAAGTACCTTTAAAACTCATTTTCATCGACATAATTATGAGTAAGCCACAAATCTTATGCTGCGAGGATGAAGCGTCCGTAAACAGCGCGCGGAAACCACTTTGAATATTGCAAGGTCATGTGTCATTGTCTAGCGTCGCCACCAGTAACCGAGTCTAGTCCACTCTAGCTAACGTTAGCTAATTAGCAATGTTTATTGGCCATGACTGAACAGCGGCCGCTGGGGGCACTCAGCTGCACACCGACATCTGGCGATGAGCTGATCAGCACTACTAATGATGGTCCGTCTTAATTTCTGTTTCCTTGACATCTGATCGCAGCATCAGGGATCCATTTAACAATTACTAAAGACAACCAAAAATGATCTGAGTTGCCTTATTATTAATAGAAATATGATGTTGCGCCAGTTTTCGAAGATAAGCTCACAAAAATCCACCCAAGATTGCACAAATGAACTGATTTTATGTATATATATATATTTTATTTATTCAATCATTCGCCTTTTCCAGCACGCTGTTGCCGAGCAAGATAACGTAACTTGTGCCACATAGCCATTTATTCGGGGCAACTATTTGTGCGAGTCTACATTAAACTCTGCTAATTGACTCCCGCAAGCAAATACAGCGCAAACAGTGATGTTAACTGCACTAGCTAAAATTGCAATGCTAGGTACTGTCGCACCAGCTGAAATGATAACAAGTAGCTCGCTAGCTTTCTTGTTCGCAAGTGAACGACGCATGCAGCTTGCAGCTCTCAGAATGCACGTTCATCTTCATCATATCCAGATGAATGAAAAACCAGTTTTAAAAAAACAAAACAAATGTATCACATGTTTGGTACCTTATTTCCTTAATGTTTTCCAGTTTGCACATAATTTCTTGCTCGTCTGCCATGATTTCAGGGTGGATTCCACAGGACAAACCTATTACCCGAAGCCCAGCAAAACAATGGACTAAGGTGGCAGCGACAAGTCTACATCGTGGGCATGCGCAAGACAGAGAAGACATGTGATTACTGAAGTGATTTTTCAGGAAATCGTTAAAGCTCTTTGTTGCCACCTGCTGAAAGAGGACGTACTTGCAGTGTGTATTACGGGGGCTTGCTGAAATTTTAGGCAGACATGAGTCACGAGTCCTGGGGGCTCATTTATAAATGGTGCGTAGGCATAAAAAGAGATACGTACGTCACTTTCCTCGCAGATTTCTGATTTATAAAAACAAACTTGACTTTAAAAAAGGGAAATTATAAAGATTATGCACAATGTCAATAAATTCCAAATCCAACCTGATTCAATAAATGAAAATTCCATGCCGTTTATTTTGCCCATAGGTTTATAAATTGGGTTATTTTCCACAAAACTTCATTTTTATTTTTTTGTGTGTACGTATTATTTAGGTAATAAATCCACGCAAACTTCTATAAATAAGGCCCCAGGCATGTAATATTATTGTAGACTCGCACCAAAAAGGTAACTTCCAGCGCGTTTGAGAAACCCTTGGTCAAAATGATGGGCTCAAAAGGTTATGTCGGCACTACAATTCAAGTTCGAGTTTAGGGTTCAATCCTCCAAACTGTGCTGTACAATGCTGTGAAAAAAGTCTTTTCCCGAATTCTTTGCTTGTTGCAGATTTGTCACGCTTAAATGTTTCGCATCATGAAACGAATATTAATATTGGACAAAGGTAACCCAAGTCAGCACAAAATGCAGTTTTTAAAACGGTTTCATTGAGGGAACATGTAGGAACATTAATTTCATTTCATTGAAAGAAAAAAGCTATCTAACCTTCCCTGGCCCCATGTGGAAAAATTAATTACTTAATTATGCAATCAGCGAATTAAACAAATTTCATTGATAAATGGGTCCACTTTCACTAGTCACACCCAGGCATGCTTATTGCCAGCCCTAGTGAATCTAAATATCACTTAAACATCACCTGTCTGGCAATGTGAAGTCAGCCAATAAGCATCACATGATGCCGTGATCGAAAGAAATTCAAGACCAGATAAGGAAGAAATTAGTTGACATCTAACAGTCTGGAAACCATTACAAAGTCATTCCTAAAGTTGTTGAACTCCAGCAAACCACTGTGAGAGTCATTGTCTACGAATGCAGAAATCTTGAAACAGTGGTCAATCTTCTCAGGAGGGCCCAGTTTATCAAATTTCTCCCAGAATGCATTGACAACTCATCCAGGAGACCAGAGAAGAACCCAGACTACCATGGTTATTTAAGGTCAGAGTTCATGATTCCACAATAACAAAGAGACTGGATAAAAATGGCATCAATGAGAGAGAGAGAGAGAGAGAGAGAGAGAGAGAGAGAGAGAGAGAGAGAGCACTACAGCAACAAAAAAAAAAAAAATTGCTGACCAAAAAGAACACAAGGGCTTTTCTCACAATTGCCAAAAAACATATGGATCACCCACAAAACTTTTGGAATGATATTCTGTGGATTGATGAGAGACTGTGGAACTTTTTGGAAGACATGGGTTCTGTTACATCTGGCGCAAAGCTAACACAGCATTCCACAATAAGAACATCGTGCCAACAATCAAACATGCAAACATGGTGGTGGTCGTGTCATGGTCTGGGGCTGCTTTGCTGCCTCAGATTATGGGCGATTTGCCATAATTGATGGAACCATGAACTCTGTTCTCTACCGGAAAACTCTGAAGGAGAATGACCAGTGTGATCAGTATTTGACAGCCAAAGCCCAAGTACAGCAGGGCTATGCGGCAATACAATGATCTGAAGCATCAGATCTAACTTTAGTCTGATTGAGATGCTGTTGCATGACAGTGAAGGCTGTTAAAGCTCAAACTCCCCAATTTGGCTGAATTAAAACAATTCTGTTCAGAGGTGTTGGCTAAAGTTCCTCCACAGTGATGTAAAAGAGTTAGTGGAAACATTTGATTCCACAGAACCAGTAATTTGGATATTTTTTTCTTTTTTGGGGGGGAGGAGGGGTGGGGGTTCGAATAACGTTTTAACTTGGGTGATATAGGCTTTTAATAACTCTACCTTCAATAATTGAAATAATTATCTAAGCATTTTGTGTTTACTTAGACTGTTTTTGTCCTATAATTATATGGATGATCTGAAATATTTCAATAAGACAAATAAGATAAGATAGATGAATACTTATTTTAAATTAAAAGAAATACGTTCTTTGCTATCAATATAATAGTACCACAAAGACATTGTCCTACTGTAACACGACTGAAGTAAGATTTCCAAAGAACAGGCGTGGAGTTTTGGAGAAAAAAAAAACCATAATAACTGATATTCATTTATTTTTCATAATAATAAATTCCAATTATGGTGAATGTTTGACAGTTTGTCCAACTAGCATTTATTACATCAATGGTGAAGAATTAAAAATATTCTTTCACAATTTTTTTAATATTTGCCAATTGACATCTTATTATATAAAATGATTAAATACTGTGAGCAAAGGTATTTTTTGAAGTGGCTAGATGAATACAATTCAAAATCAAGTTTTTTGTATTTTATAAACAAATATTTTTTTAGTATCATCGCAGCGAATTATTCTCACAAATTATTCTTTACAGTTCATGATTGTACAGAAATCCTGATCAAAACTATTTATCTACCCCTATCGTGTGGTGGGGAAGAGGTATATTATATACTCAGTCCATATGAAAACACAGCACTCACGAAATCTGGAATAGCGCCACGGATTGATATGTGAAGTATATACGCATGATGCATTTCAGATAATGAATGATTTAAGAAGACATGTAAACATCATTCAATTTCATTCACGATAATGTTAATGCGCGAGAGAGGTTTAACTGGTGTAGGGGTCAAACAGGAAAGTCAATAACGGGTGTGACCGCCATTTGCATTGACACATGCGGTGCATCTTCGTCGCATGGAGTAGATCAGTCTCTAGTTAGTGTTCAGAGGGATAGCATTCCACTCCTGAACAAGGGCAACCTCAAGTTCTCGGATGTTGTCCATCTGGCGTCGACGTGAAAGACGTCGTCCAATTTCATCCCATAAGTGCTCGATCGGGGAGAGGTCGGGTGACAGAGCTGGCCACTGAAGCACGGGATGTTCTGCTGTGCAAGGTACTGCATGGACACCCTCGCAGTGTGTGCCCTAGTGTTGTCCTGTGGGAACGTGTGGACATCGTGGTGTTGGTTGAAGAACGGCACAACATGGTTCTGCAGCACCTGGTCCCGATAGTAGACGCCGTTCACCCTTCCTCTGCAGATATGGTGAGTGGTTCTGTGACGGTAGCTTATTCCACCCCACACCATAACGCTGCCACCACCCCAATGGTTCGTTTGAACGACACAATCGGCGTTATAACGTTCACCACGTCTCTGCCAAACACGTATACGGCCATCTGCGTTCCTTAAGTGAAATCGTGACTCGTCAGAAAAGATGACACCGTGCCATTGTCTTAGTCGCCAATTCTGGTGCCTGTTTGCCCACTGTAGGCGCTGGTTTCGGTGACGATCCGTCAATATGGGGCCGAAATAAGGATGTCGTGCACGCAGTGCAGCTCGCAGACGGTTTCGTACGGTGTTGGGGTGAATGAATCCACGTCGTCCTTAGACTTGAGCAGCCGTTCTTGTCGCTGGTAGTGTTCGGTCTCGGACATGATCCCGTACGATCTGACGGTCCAGATATGCCATTGTCACACGTTGTTGACCCGGTCGAGGACGGTCCCGAGTGCTCCCCGTTTGTAGAAACCTTTGATGGAGTCTTGCGATCGTTGTGTGTGCGCAGTGTAGTCGTCTGGCAATTTCCCTGGTGCTGGCGCCAATTTGAAGCATGCCTATGGCGCGTTCCCGTTCAGGGGCTGTAAGTCGCGGCATAGTGTTGACGTTTCACAAGTGTCAGTGAAGAAGTGAAATTTTATTCGTATTCACATGCTTTTAAAGGCAATATGTGCACAAATTCAGAGTGAAATTCATTTTTCTCGTAGTGAGCGTGCAAGATGTTGCGCTTTTGCAAAAAATTGCCTAGCGTTACAGTTAACTTGAAATTCTCGCATTTCTTGCACCTGGCATGTCGGGTGACGTCACTTCAGTGTTGTTGTTGTATAAAAATTATATTGAAGTTCATTTGAACTTAAATATTGACTTTTTTCAAGTGGTAGGTTTTCATTTGTACTCATATTCATTCATTTGTATATTTTATCCCACCTCAGACAAGAATACTTGGATGGCATTGGTCGAAATTTTAATCGAATGAAATTAATTTTTTTTTTTTGTTAAATTTTCATCGAATGGAAAAATATATACATGACGACGGGCTGGGTTTTTTCTTTCTTTTTTAAGTTTAGATCATGATTATATAAGTCAAATGTTTGGTCACAACATTGTAAACGCACTGTTGTGGTTGCAATGTTAACTAAGGAGCAAATGTTTTCAAATATAAATTAACCACTAACGATAGTGTTGTGTGAGTGAGAGGGGACAGTCTACTGGGAAGTTGTTAGCATCCTCCGATAATTGTGGAAATAATCTATGTTGTTTGCTCACAGGGATGAAGTTGATGCGGGTTACTACGGTCACGCGTCTCCAACTGGCAGGAACGCTTTCAGCAAGGTACATTTAACTGCGTACGAAAAAAGTACTCCTAATTATTTGCACAAAAGAATACTGAATGATATCTTAAGTATGTAGCGCATAGTGTGCAATTTCGGACAAAGCCTTACATTACAGCTTTAATACATTTGTCTTGACTTCAGCTTATTGGGCATCTGATCTTGCATTTTCATCTTAGCAGACACATATAAGCATGCCAATTACCAGATATTAACATTGGCAAGAGCATTTTTTTTTGCTAACGTTAGCATTAGCATGTTAGCATTCCAAAATTAACATTACTGATTTTGCATACATATTTTAACTTTAGCTTACAGACTTTAGGTCATATGGCATCTGATCTTACATTCCCATCTTAGCAGACACATAAAACATGCCAATGACCAGATATTAGTAATTGCAATAGCTTGTTAGCATTAGCGTGCTAACATTAGTATTAGAATGTTAGCATTCCAAAATTAACATTACTGCTTTTGCATTACATATATTTTCATAGGGCACCTGATCTTGCATTCCCATTTTAGCAGAAACATATACACATGCCAATGACCAGATATTAATAATAGCAATGAGTTGTTAGCTTTTGCAAGCTAAAATTTAGTATTAGCACTGTAGCATTCCAACATTAAGATTACTACTTTTGCGTGTTTATTTTCAGTTTAGCTCCAATGCCATCTCATATTGTACACCCACCATAAAAGTCATACATAAGCATGCCAGTGACCAGATATTAATATTAATATTAGCTTGTTTGCGTTTGCATTAGCATGCCGACATTAGCATTAGCTTTTTAGCATTCCTACATTAATATTACTGCTTTTGCATATTTATTTTGATGTTTGCCCCTATGGCATCTGATCTTAAACTCCCATCATAACTGATACAAATCAGCATGCCTTTGACCAGATATTAACATTAACAATAAGTTGTTAGCATTAGTATGCTAACATTCACATTGGTGCATTTGCATATTTGTGTTGAGTTTTGCCCCCAAGGAATCTGATCTTATTCTACCATCATAACAGACACACATTTGCATGCCATTGACCAGATATTCACACAAGTAATACGCATTAGAATACGCATTAGCATGCCAACATCATCTTCATCATGTTAGCATTCCAACATTGACAATATTGCATTTGATTGTTTGTTTTCAGTTTAGCCCCTGTGGCATCAGATCTTATACTCTGATCATAACTTACACACATAGCATTTGCTTGTAAGCATTTGCATACTAACATTAACCTTACTGCTTTTCATATTTATTTTGATCTTTGCCTTCCTGGCATCTGATCTTGTATTCTTATGATAGCAAACACAGAAGCAATTGACCAGATATTCACATTAGCATTAGCTTATTAGCATTAGCATACTGACCTTAGCATTAGTATGATAGCATTACAACCCTGAAATTGCTGATTTGCATATTTATTTTGAGATTTGCCTTTATGGCATCTGATTGCGTATTCCCAACATAACAGAAACTCATTAGTATTCCAGTGACTAGATATTCTTATTAGCAATAGTTTGTTAGCATTAGCGTGCTAACATTAGCATTTTAGCATTCCAAACATTAACATTACTGGTTTGGCATATTCATTTTGAGTTTAGCCCTTATGGTACTTGATTTTCATTACCCATCATGACAGAAACACAAAAGCATGCCAGTAACCAGATATTAACATTTACTATAGATTGTTATCATTAATATTAGCATGCCAACATTAGCATTAGCATGTTAGCATTACAACATTAACATTGAATTAGCATTTATTTTCAGTTCAGCATTTATGGCTTCTGATCTAGTAGTACCATCATAGCTGATGCACAAAAGCATGCCAATAAATATTAACATTGGCAATAGCTTGTTAGCATTAGCATGCCAACATTGACATTAGCATCTTAACATTCTAACAGTTACATTACTGACTTTACATATTTATTTTGAGTCTACTCTGGCATCTGATCTTTTATTCTCATCATAGTAGACACATATGAGCATTCCGATGATCAGATATTAATATTAGCAGTAGCTTGTTAGCCTTAGCATCAGCATGCTAACATTAGCATGTTATTATTATAACATTAACATTTCTGCTTTTGCAAATTTATTTTGAGTTTTGCCTGTCATCTGATCTCATTTTCCCATCATAGCAGAGACAATAGATGCATGCCAGTCACCAAATATGAACATTAGCAATACACTTGTTAGCATTAGCAATGGCATGCTATCATTAGAATTGGCTTGTCAGCATTCCAACATTAACATTACTGCTTTTGCATATTTATTTTGAGTTTAAACTCTTTGGAATCTGATCTTGTATTCTCATCATAGCAGACAAAAATAAGCATGCAATTGACCAGATATAGACATCAGCAATAGCTTGTTAGCATTTAAACGCTAATATTAGCATTAGAAGGTTAGCTTGTTTTCACAATTTGGCAGGCACACATAAGCATGCTGGTGACCACATATTAGAACTATAATTACGATAAAAGTCTTAGCATGGTAGTATGCGGACATTAGCATTAGTTTGCTAGCATGCTTACATTTGCATTTTACCATATTTTCTTTGATTTTAGCTCTGTGACATGTTATATAAGCATTTTTGCAGACAAATATAGGCATGCTAGCGATAAGACATTAGCAGTAACATGTCAGCATTACCATTTTTGCCTGCTACCTTTAGCATTACAATGTTTGCATATTTACTTTGATTTTAACTTTATGGCATGCCATTTTTATTAGTATTTTAACAGGCTCAATTTAGCATGCCAATTAAAAGATATGAGCATTACCATGAGCATGTTAGCAATAACATTACCATGTAAACATGCTAGCATGAGGATTACCAAAATATGTACTCAGATTTTAGAACATTATCATTAGCGTAATAGCCTTAGAATGTTAGCTTGTTAACTCGTAGCATTAGTATGTTAGCATAGTAACCTTAGCATTAGCATTTTTGCATATGTCCCTGGATTTTAGCACTGTTGCATGTTATTTTTGTATTTTTGTGTGCAAATATAGGTGTACTAGTGACAGACAATAGCAATATTATGATACCTTTACCATGGTTGCAATAAGAACTAACATTAGCATTTTAGCTTTCTAAAAGCTTTACAATGTTTGCATATTTAAGTTGATAACATTACGGCAGGCAAATTTGTATTAGAATGTTAGCAGGCTCAAATCAGCGTGCCTGTGAAAAGATATGAGCATCACCACGAACTTATCATCATTAGCATTAGTATTTTAGCATTAGCATACTAACATGCAAACATGAGAAGGAACAGAATAGCATATGTACTCTGATTTTAAAATAGTGGCATGCAAGCTTCTATTCACAATTTGGCATGCACATATAAGCATGCTGTTGACCACATATTAAAATTATCATTAGCATGATAGCCTTAGAATGATAGCTTTCTAACTTTAGCATTAGCATGCTGGCATGCTCACATTGGTATGTTAGCATTAGAACATAACCGTGCTTCCATGAGCATTATCATAATAGCGTGCAAACCTTTGCATGGGCAATTTTTTTTTATTTTTGCTTTCGCGGAGTTGGTGATGATAAATATGAGTCAATTTGGCATTTTCATGGCAAAAAGTTTTTTTCAAAAATTACGGCCAAGAGACAAATAACTTTACACTTAGTCATAATTTTTAATTGTCAATTTCTTCACTTAATAAAACGGGTCTTCATACATTATAAAAAAGAAAATTATTTAACTTTTGAGTTTTTTGGCATATTTAGCGTTCGGGGTTAGCAAATGCTTTTCTTGCAGATAAATGAGATGGGCACATTTATGAATTCGCTTGCTTGATTCTTTTACATCTAGCTCTGGTAATCAAATTTCTTTTTCAGGGAAATGACTCTGGTTACAATCTATTATCCATCAGGAAGTTCAAATAAAAGTGTTTTATGGTGATCTTCAAGATGGAGGGATCAATGCTACCGATCCTCGGCTTTAGACTTATCCCACCAGATTCACCTGAAATTTACTCAGCATCATGTTTTTGTGGTCACCTGCAACATAAACCCGAGGACAGTATCCAGACCAAAAATACCTAGAATACACATTACGGCAGTGGGGAGGACGAGTAGGTTGTTGCTTGACAGGTGACCACATGGTTGCGGCTTGAGCCCTGGGGGGGACTTGGAATGCTTACTTGCACCTGGGGAGAAAATTTTGGAAAAAGTCTGTCGTTGGGCCCCCAAGGAAGGCCCTTAAGCCCCAAAACCACCCCAGGGGCTTTACTTCCGTTGCTCTCCTTGTCTCACCCAAATAGCAACTCTTCAATCAGGCATTTTTCCCAGAGCATCCCTGAAAAAAAAAGTCGAAGGAATTCTTACACCGGAGATAAAGTGTGTTTGAGCAAGGAGCGATAAGGCTGGGGCACCAGTACTGAAGTTCCCACAGAAATGCAGGGCTTTTGTGAAGCACCAGACGTTTTGAGCCTCATTCACTCACAGCTAAATTGACCGACTTGCATGTGTATCATAAACTAAGGCTGATTTTTCAAATGAGATCAAGAAAAAAATACTTGTTTTAATCCACCTATGCAGTTTAAATGAACAGCCTGAAGGATTTAATGTAACAGGCTGATTAAAAATTGAAACTGCCAAAGAATCAGCCTGAATGTCACATTCTGCAAGATAAGAAAAAAAAATCACACTAAAACAAAATGAATGATCATCAGATTACATAAAATAATGGTGAGAGCAGTAATCTGATAATATTAAGAGGAATAAATTGCTTTGAATTAGCTTTATGTAATTCTTGGGGTTTTCCTAGCAGGATAACAAGAGTGTGCAAATCCAACATACCACATTTCTCAATCAAGTTTTGGCTACAGCTCACATTTTTATTCCTTAAGACAGCTAATCCTGGCCTCCTTCTCTAATCTCTGAACCCTCTGTGGGAGTAAGGTCAACTCACTTCCTGTCTCTCAACCTTTCCAGCTCACCGTAGGACTGTTTTATTCTGACAATCCTGTGGGAGGGAAGGGGAAAAAAAAAAAAAAAAAAAAGATTTGGGAATTGGTGCCAAAAATCCATTTTAACTGCACCAGGTCAGCAGGGAGTTTTTGTTTTGACTGGGGGGGCGCCTGGTTTATGTCGGTGTCTGTAAATATATAATCAGCTGTTTGGATATGAACTCAAATCTTTGCACGGCATAAATATTTGTGCACCAACGCAACCAAAGAATGGGGCCCAGTGTGCCCAAGGGACCATTTGACCTGTGCAGGCAGAATTAGGTCAAAGCTAGACTGAAATGTATTGTGACATTCCTATTCATAATGGCGGGTCTCCCAAAAAGTCTGCCTCACAATAGGAAATAGAATCTAATTCTTGTTTCATGGTTTCCCACAGCAGAGGTGAGAGCATTTTCCATCTCTTTTATTGAAATTGTTGGAAAGCCAATAGTAGAGAAGAAATACAATAATTATCACAATTATTCTAATTGTGAAGGACAGTATAAATAAGTCAACCAAATGAATTCTCTAACAGAGTAAAGAGGTAATACAAAAATGATGTTTAATTAGGGCCTCCAAACCATGGCCCTCCGGGACTTAACAGTTCTTGGTTCCAACCGCAAAACTAGCAGCTTTTTTTCTCATTTTGTAGCCTTCTTATTTGGATTGAAATTTTTAAAAATCTCTATGGGAACCATTTCACATCATTCTCAATTTGCTACAATACAAATATTTGCATAAAAAGATGAAATACCACACTTGTTTAACTGATAATTGACAATTTGAAGATGGTTTCAAATGGGTCATCCACCATCCGTACAGTAATCATGCTGAAAGCGTCACGGCTGCTATAATGAAACCATTGACCATAATAGTGTGGAAATAACTTAAGCTAGACCGATGCAGAAAAACACAAGAAATGAGACAATAATCACTCTGGTAACATTTAGATTAAAATATTATTATTAATGGTACAAGTCAAACATACAAAAGTTGTTCTTCAGTAAGTCAAAAATATAACAGAAGCTCATTCCACATGTGCCAGTCCAGCTGTGGACTGACAAGTTTTTTTCCAGTCTTAAGTGTTCATGAAATGTAGAAATTAGAATAACATTAAAACAGGCATATGTCAACATGTCAACATGAAAAAAATATGTACTTCAGAAATATGTACTTCATTGCATAATTCAGATAAAAAAATTAAAACTTTAATTCTATTCTGGCAAAATATAACTGGACAATTAGGAACTGAACTATTTGAAGACTAAATATAAAAGAACTTAACCCCTGCTGCAAATATGCAAAACTCTACAGGCAGTAAATATACATACAAAAAAAATCTAATTTTTTTCCTTTATTCTTTTGCTGTCTAAGACATGTCCAGTTTTTCTCAAGTAGGTTAATGAGAATTAGCGGCTTTTCAAAATACCCAGCACCAAG
This sequence comes from Gymnothorax reevesii, assembly GCA_029721435.1. Classification (NCBI taxonomy): domain Eukaryota; kingdom Metazoa; phylum Chordata; class Actinopteri; order Anguilliformes; family Muraenidae; genus Gymnothorax; species Gymnothorax reevesii. The sequence goes on from CM056586.1 coordinate 31,411,577, forward strand.
GAATAAAGGTTGCACTGAACATGGACAAACTCAGTCAGCAACTCTGAGAAAACAATGGATGGAAAGCTATGGACCAATAACAAAGTATCCATCTGCCAAGGGCCAATTTACCCAAGGCAGCACTGCAATTACTAATAGTGCTACAAAGATGGTCTTAGTGTTTCTCGCTACATTGGCATGAAGTTTGTCACTTCTCATCTCCGCAATGCGCTTTGCCCTGACCAAAGATTGCTGGCAAGGCGTGTGACAACTTTTCAGCATGCCGGTGTCCACGAATTTTTTTTCCAGTCAAAATATCAATAACCACTGCTTTTGGGTAAATTACAAAATAAATCTTTGGCAACATTAAGAACAAAGCTGTCCCACAGTAAATAGGATAAATATGACACACAGGAACAACGCCATTGTATTTATTTAGCATTTAACAAGCAGAAATAGCTAAATATTGTTGGTGAGTGCTTCTTGGCAGGGCTGTTGACCAATTAATGCATTTTTATCAGGATGGACAAAGTATCCTGACTATAGACCTGCGCCATAAAAATGAGATTTCTGTCTCAAACTACTTTCTTTATACACTTGCGCTCCACTTTCATTTGGCTAAGTAGCTGCTGGCTGGACAGTGTATTTTCCCTCCGTGATATAAACAAACCCATTTCCTTCCCGGCTCCTGATAAATATTGCAGTGTTTTGTTATTTGGCATCTCATGAACTCAACAGGATGGATGCAGATAGAAGCTGAGGTTCCCATATCCTGCACACATACAGCAAACAACAACTGCAGTCTGAAAATCTTCTTCTCAGACTAAGAGCACCTATGCAGCCTCTAGTCAGTCTAACTGCAGTATGCTTTATCCTGAACTTCACAAACCCATGACTTTCTTAAATATTTTGCCTCTCCAGGTCAGACAGGAAAGCTCAAACAGAACGATGGCTCAAAAGTACAGCGTAGCTCTTAGAGCTGCTGCAGTCTCAGGCAGCGTTAGCGACCGGAGCGCTATGCCTGAATTGACGCTGAGGCCAATGCCTCTAAGGGTGGACACGGAAAGCACCGGAAGATGGCAGTGGGATCCCAGTGAAGTAGTGTGGGCACTAAGAGGGACTTTCCTTTGAGAATACCGGGACACATTCAATTTTCAGTTTGAAGGAATTCAGGAGGATTAAAACGGAAAAAAAACGTCGACACCTAGCCCCTCCTCTCAGAATAATAAATAAATAATAAATAGCAGCGCCAAAAGCGACACTTATTCGGTCCGCACACTGTAAAATACTTTGACCAGAGGACACAGGTGCACAACTCTGAGGTTACCACTGACTAGCAACGGATACACAACTCTGATGCTACAAATAGCACGTATCCAATGAGGCACCATAAGTCCACAAAAGGAGGCAAAGGTTAGTTCACCTTAAGGAGTAGTGTTATCAACAAAGGCCAAAAATCCTGTGGTAACACCCTCCCCCCAAAAACCTTGCATTTGGATGAGAAGGGAAATTCCCTGGGAAATGACAGACTCCTACACTATTCCTCCGAGAGAGGCCATAATTTTCAAACCAGCATCCTCCTCACACTTTCTGACTTAAAATGTCCTGGACTGAGAGGTGATTGGCTGCTGGCGGTTCTCCTCGGCGGGGCCCTTTCACCAGTTGGAGCCCTGCACGGTCAGTAGGGGCCGTAGCCCGGAGCCAGGGGCACCCCTGTGCCCACTCCCAGGCTTTCCCGCAGCGCCCGCAACTGCTCCTCGCCCAGGCGGATCTTGTCCTCTAGTTGGCGCTGCTCCACCAGCAGGGCGGCTTTCATTTTGACGTAATGGCTGTAGTCGCGCAGCTGCTCGGGCGTCAGGCAGCGGCCCAGCACCTCGCACACGGCCTGCTCCCGCCGGTCCACGTGCTCTTTCAGCTCCTGCGCCTCACCCAGCTGGCTCTGCAGCAGCCTCTTCTTCTCCAGCAGGGGGAGCTGTGGGAGCGAGCAAAGGATACAGTCACGAGGTGCAGGCAGAAGAAGACCTCAGTCACTAAGCTCCTTAAAATTCTGCTGTAAGCAGGACCGAACAATGAAGGATAGAGCACAGTATTATACAGCAGAATCATGCAGTTTTCTGGTTGAATGCACCAAGTATATCCCAAAATGCAATACAAGTGAAAAACAGCTGCGCCAGATTTAACTCAATACAGTAACTCATCCAACTCAAAAACTCTGCTAAAAGAAATGCCACCCAGGTAGGGCTGGGCACATATCAATATAATATAGTGATATTATGATAGAAGTCATCATCTGGGATTTTGAATATTTTAATATGGTGGGAAGACACAAGTGTTTTTTTTCTGCTTTTAAAGGGATGCAGGTTTCTGCATTTAAAAGACTTCACTCGTGGTTGCCAGTACCGACTTGGTCATAATATTCACATTTCCAATGACTGCTTATCAAAGAATCTTACATCTTGACAACATTATTGTAAAAGCACCGATACTTATCCCAAAAATATTGCCACAATATTGATATCGCTGTATCTGGTGAAATACATCATGATACCTGATTTTGCCCATTTCACCCAACCCTATCCAGTATCCAGTAGTAATCGCCTGTACAATTCTCACATTAACGCACCTGAAGCTGACAGAGAGGTGGCCCCGCCCCCCTGGCTTACCCGCTCGTGGTGGGCGGTGTCAGAGCCGAGGCACTCCAGGGCGTTCTCCACCCTCAGCAGCCGTGCCGACAACGACAGCAGGAGGCTCACCACCTTGTCCAGGTCCCCGATGAACATGCGGAACTTGTCCACTTCGTTGGGCTTGCAGACGGCCAGCAGCAGAGCCTCCACCTCCTCCCCGAGCTGGGCGTTGGCTCTCATGTCGTCCTGCAGGCCCCGCTGGGCGTCCCTCAGCACGGCCAGCTTCCTACGCAGGCTTTCCATCAGCTGCCGCTGTCCAAGGGGAGCAGATCAAACTGAGCAACAACATCAACGAGCTGGCAAGTAAAGGATACTAAAGCAAGAAAAAGCAAAGGTTTGTAGCAAGTTATGGCTACAATAATTGCCGTATTTTACCAAAGGCCAGATGGTACCTTGTAGTTGAGTTCTTCGTCATCGTCCCTGGCATTCATCCCTGGAAGTTCCTTAATTTTGTTCAGCAGCTGAGCCTTTGTGGCAGTGCTGCTACAGTGAGGACCTGGGGCTGCAGTTCCAGATGATCCCTGTCTGGAGCGTCTGTGGAGGGCACAGAGAGTAGGACAGGCCTGGATGGGTCAAGGCCTGTGGGTCCCCAGCATCTTTTTAAAGTAGACACCTACTGATTTGAAACTTTATAAAAAAAAGTTGTATTTGGCATCATCCGAAAGGCCATGCAATACTCTCCCCAACGATCAACACTTTCCACCCAGAGATGATAATGGAATAGAGTAATCATGGATGTAAAACAGGCTTTTAGCAACCCCCAATAATGTCCTTGAACTGCACTAGAGCTGTGACATCACTCGTTGGAGCAATTGTGAACTTGAGCTATCGAACAAACAGAATACACTGATTTGCGAGATCTTTTCAACCTATATTCAATTAAGTACACTCCAAAGACATGATATTTAATATTCAAACTGTTAAATTTTATTGTTTAATATTTTTATTTAATATTTACTCATTTTGAATTTGATGCCTGCAACACAATCATTACTGTTAATTGTTACATCAGCATTAGGATGTTTTTAAATGAACATCCCATTTCTGACAGGACAACAACTGGTAATTAAAACAACCAAATCCTAGGATACTGAATTTTCCATGGTCCTGAGAACAAACATAATTAAGAAACAAAGGACTAGCAGCATTACAATAAAATAAAGCTGGCAGTAGTTCGTTACGGTGTCAACAGGAGTTGATAAAAATCTGCTCACCGCTCCAGGGTGTCAACGCTGAGCCCCAAAACGCTGTGGCCACCCCTCCACGTTTCCCCGCTCGCGTCTCCTTTGGCGCCTTGGGGAAAGAGCTCCTCTATGAGGTCAGCCCTGGTCCTGGACCCAGAATCCTCTGCCAGTGGGGCATCCGCCAGGGAGCCACGGGGGGTCGTGCACACTGCCAGTGACGGACCTTCAGCCTCGGGAAGCATGTCAATATCAGTCTCCAGGACTGTCACTGGGCGGGCAAAACACTCAGTATCGACGGGTTCCTCCACTATCTCGTCCCGGAATTCGTCAATATCGGTCTCTATTGGCCCGTTCGTCACCTCAGGGCCGTGCCGAGGTTCTGAGATCTCGGAACTCTTACAGTGTAGTTCCTGCTGCAGCCGCTGCTCGTAGCTGACGAAGAAGTAAGCCTTCGCCGAGCGGGAGCCAGGATCGGCCACTGCAGGGGCTGCCGAGGCCCGCTGGCTGCCGGTTGAGGCATTCTGGCACTCCCACGCAGCAGTGTTTCGTTTGGTGTGTGGAGCGGGCTTCAGCGAGCCTGGACGGCCCTGTGGGGCGATCTCCTCCTCAACCGGTCTGCAATGCAAGAAAAAAAAAAGTTAGGACGCTGTATCTAATGTAAATAAAAACAAATTGCAAGGATTTGCAGATCACATAAACCCTATGTTTGATTGAAAACAGCACAAAGACAACATATTAAACTTTTTTTTTTTTTTTAAATCTAATCCAACCCGAACCTGGAATGCCGAACTGGTGAACTATGTACAAGGCTTGCTCGTATGCGACCCCTTGCTGCCAATTCAGGAGAGCGTAGACAGTTCGCGGCTCTCCTCCGAAGCACGCGCCTGTCTGCCACCGCTTCTTATCCACTCATTGGTTTAATCTTTGCAAGTTCAGAACGAGGGCGGAGGATACCCGGACATGAACAGGTTTAGAATCTTCCTGACTAGCGCCCCGTCTGGCCAACAGGTGGCGTTTGAGCAACGAACAAGGCAACGATTATTTTCCCTTCAGGAATTGTAATATTTTTTGAAAAATATCTGCTCATTTTGAATTTGATGCTTGCGATGTATTTCAAAAAGGTGGCACAGTCACAACAAAAAACCGGAAAAGTTGCAAACTAGAAAATACAGAGCGAAGCATCTCATAGCTAATTAGATTAATTGGCAACAAGTCAGTAAGATGATGAAGCATAAAAAGTAAAGATGGTGAGGGCTTCACCACTCTGAGAAAGATCGCATGGGCAAATGGTTAAACAATTTAATAACAATGTTTCTCAATGCAAAATTGAAAGGAATTCAGGCATTTCATCAACTGTGATGCAAAACACCGTAAAAAGATTTAGAGAATCCAAAGAAATCTCTGTACGCAAGGGACAAGGTCGAAAAACAAAACCGGACTGCCATGATCTTCAGGCCCTCAGGCGGCACTGCACTAAAAGCAGACAGGATCCCGAAAGGGAAGTTACTGCATGGCCTCAAGAACACTTTGGAAAACTACTGTAAGTGAGCACAGTTTGTCGCTGCGTCCACAAATGCAAGTTAAACCTCTGCATTTAACGATTAAACTAAATACAAACAAGATCCAGGAACACTGCCACCATCTCTGGGCCTGAGCTCATTTAAGCTGGACTGAGAAAGTGAAAAACCATCCTGACCAGTCAAAATGCAAAATTCTTGGAAATCACAGATGCCACATCCACCACGGCAAAGAGGAATGGGCCCATCTGGCATGTTGTCAGTACGCAGTTGAAAAGCCAGCATGGATTATAGTATGGAGGAGCATTAGTGGACATGGAATACATCCCTGAAGACAGCATTACTGCTGCATGATATACTGTATAAAGGAGCGACATATACAGCCATCCAGATTTAATTTTCAGGGAAGGCCTAGCTTATTTCACCAAAACAATGCCAAACCTCACATTCTGCTCATATTACAACAACAGGCTCTGTGACCTGTCACCCACGGAAAACATTTGGCGTACTATGAAATAAAAAAAATTTGACACAGGAGGCCGTGAAGTGTTGAGCAGCTGAAAATTCTACATCACGCAAGAATGGGAAAACATATTGCTTTCAAAACGACAGCAGTTCCCAAGCGTTTACAGAAGGGTGCTGAAAGAAGAGATGACGCAACACTCTGGTAAATCTGCTCCAGCTTTTTTGAAACGTGTAACTGGCATCAAATTTAAATCGGCACATATTTTCAAAAAAAACAGACAGAAATTTTTTAAAGTCAACATCTGACGTTAAACATGTTGTTCTGTGCCATTTCCAACTAAACATGGAGTTTAAATTATTAGCAAATCATTGCTTCCTGTTTTAAGTCATATATTGCACAGCGTCCTAACTTTTTTTTTTTTTTTTTTAAAGAAATGGGGGTGCAGAACAGCAATAAAAAAAAATATTGGCAAAGCCACTGTGCCCACTTGGCCAAACGCGGCCAAAATCGAACTCGGCCGAGATTTTCATCCGAAATACACGCATATAAAATAAAAAAGATCCGTGAAAAACTGTGGTGCTAAAGCCTTGACCTGGCAAAAGTTCACGGACGCACAGATGCACGACAGACCACCACAAAGGCATCTAAACACAGCATAACCCCAATTGGTCAAGAGGCCAAGCAGGCTAAAAATCATATTTTAGCCCTGGAACATTTCTGCAGACAATAGTGAGGTCCTGGGCAAAAAAGATAAGAACCACTAATCTACAAAACAGAAAGAGGGGGGATGGAGAGTGAGTGGGGCAACCGTTAGTCTACTCACATTGTGCAAGGCTGAGACTTGGGTGTGGGAGGAGCCACCCTCTGGAGTGGCAGGTCATACTCTTGGAGGGGCGGAGCCACGGGTCTGAAGGCTCTGCGCGTGAAGGTTGGGCTGCGCTCTGGGCGGTTCTCCGGTCCCTTCGTCGGGGGCAGGCTGTGAGAGCGTGGGCGGGTCGGTTCGGGAGCATGAAGGTAGAGCGAGGAACTCTCAGGGCGGGCGGGGCTGGGACGATGAGGGGCGGCGCCATCTTTGGGTGGGGAGGACGCAGCGGAGGGGTGGAGGTTCTGGCAGGACGAGGAGAGGAGGAGGAGGTTCTGGTGGGACGCCCTCCTGCGGTGGAACTGCTCCCATTTGGGTGGGGGTGGGCGGGGCGGGCCCTTTTTCCTGGGCGCAGCGGCGCCCTCCTCCAGCTCACTCAGAGGGGGGACCGCGAAAGCCGCAGAGCGCGTGCAGAGCCGCTGAGAGTCCGGCCGGATGTCGCTCTCCGATAGAGCCCGTCCGCGCCGCGGATACTGCTCTGCCAGAGGCTCCTCTACGCTACATGAAGACATTCTGTCAGGTGCCCTGGAGCCGCCCAACCGACACACCTGTTGCACAGTGCCCTCTGTTGGCTGGATGTCTCTTCTGCACCATGTATAGTCCCTGTACACCAAAAGTAAGGATGGAGTAAAGCAGTGGTCATCAACCCTGCTCCTGGATATCTTCCCGAAGATCACTCAAGCTGACCCGATTCAACCACTTAGTAGCTCTTTGCAACACTGCATTTCTCCAGCTATTAGCATGGTAGACCAGCAGAAATGGGGCTGGTGACTACTGAAACAAACGTTTTTTTGCCCAAGTCTGGCAGCATGGGAAGTAACATAAAACATCAAAAACCCGCACTGCGCTCACGCCAGATGCTTAATGAGAGAGACAGAGCCAATTCTCAGCTTTAGGATGCTAGTAAAATCCAGTCATAAAAGACAGCAATGAATACCCATGAAACTATCAGCCATTTCACATAGCCAAAAGCGATCAATCATACAGTGCTTAATTAAATAAGCCTCTGGGAAACCATTTGGACATTTTCTTCTTTTTTTTGCGTGGCTTACCTCTCAGTCAGACTGAACTTCCTGTTGAGTTTTGTTTGTTCGTCCTTTCTCACAGGATACGCCTGCAGAAGAGATTTGCCAAGTTTCACAAGGGAAAAAACAGGGAGGACACTGTAGATTGTCCCATCTACAGCAACTGGATGCAAAACTACGTTGCGGATGGATGCAAAAGCGAATAAGGCTGATAATTTTGTACACCTACAACAGCCCCAAAAAATGCTTCAATAGCATTTCATGATATGAATACAAGTTCTACACAAAACACACTTTACATATTTCTAGGAAGCCAGTTCACAAACTCTTTGTACTTTTTGTACTTGAAGGCCACCTTTACCAAGTACTACACATCAGGTAAATTCACAGAGCAGAACCGAAATCCTTAGTAGATATAAAACAAGAAATCGTCATCATCCTGGGACTAAACCAAGAACCTCCATTTGAAAACCACTCGCATAGAATAATGGGGTTTGGGCCAAAGGGCAATCAGCCAAAAAAAATACTTCAAATCAGTTACGAAAGTTACGCTAGCAATCGCTACACGAGCAAGTTACAGTAGAAGCAACATCATGACATAAGTGCGTATTTTTTTTTGACTTACAGAAAAACATACCTATCAACCAAATAATAAATTAGTGCATTCACTGCAATTACATAAATCAGCAGACAAAGCACACAGGACAGTGTGATTAATAATCGACAAATTGAAGCTGACTTACTGTAATGCAGGCAAGTCGTCGTCCCTATGGAACTGAATGAGGTAAGCCAATATTTTACAGGAAAATGATGCCGTTTACGAGTGGAGTAAAGTATGAAATCTATGCCTGAGTCATACAGTGGTTTTTCCCCCTTTCATATGGATGGGGGGGGGGGGTCTGGCCTGCTCTCTCCAGCTACTGAGGCCTTAAACTAAAAATGTACATTATTTGGGAACACTGAGGCCTAGTGACGCCCCCAGTTTCTCCACAGTTAAGGGTGAGTGGCACATCTATGCTGGGCCAAGACCGCTGTGGATTTTGTTGGCTTACTGCTGAGATGTGAAAAGAGAAGCTTGTGTGATTTTCTGAGTGTGAAAACCCATGAACACACCCTCCGTCTCTGATCCACAAAATCCCACCACGTCCCCAGCCAAGTTTCCACCCTGGGACCCCCTTTAATCTTTAATCTCCGTCATACGGGCTTAACGGTAAGGTTTTGTGTGCGTTTTAGGGGTGGGTTGTGTTGGCGTCTGAAAGTGCATGCGTGTGTGTGTGTGTGTGAGCTGAGAGTCACTCACGTCTGTTGGAGTACGGCTCTTCTGCTCATGACCAAGGCGTAAATTCTGGCTTTCCTGCAGTGCGGGCACAGCGGCCGGGGCGACAGGGTGAAAGGCAGAGCGGCGAGCACGGCCATCTTGGCTCTCATAGGGACACTGGCCGCGAGGTTGGGAGGGCGCTGGGCCATGTCCACCAGAGGATGGGGGGCGCTCAGGGTCCACCGTGACCCCCCTCCCCTGAGGATCAGCACTTGTGCTGGGTCTGGAGGGCTCTACAGCGGTCCGGGGGATCACTTCCTGTCGAGCGCACCCCTGGTAAGAGTATCTCCTGTACCCAGGCTCGAGGCCGAGCGTTTGCGTTTGAGCCTGAGCCGGTGTTTCTGGAAGGTTCCCGAGCCTCTCCAGCTTCTGGCGGTGCCGCATCAGGCTCGGGAGGCTCGAAGCGGACCTGCTCCGGCTGGTCTCCTCAAAGAATTTCCTGCGGTCGGCGAAGGGAAGTATGTCGCACTCGTCCAGTCGGGAGAAGCGTGAGGAGGACAGGGCGGGCCGGCCAGAATGGGCCGGCTTCACGGTGGCTGCCATCCCCTCGCTCACCCTCCTCTTTTCAGACTCTGCTTCCAGCTGCAGCTTGCGCTCCGGAGCCCAGCACCAGCGCCGGGGTTTCCCCGCCGAGCCCAGATCATCCCCCGCCTTGACCCGGCTGGGTCCACTCAGGACAGGGAGCAAGGAGGTAGGTAAGGACTCTCGAGAGCTCTCTGGATCATTCCAAGGACTGGCAGTCTTAGCGGATGGATGCAGCTGAGGGGTGGAATTTGAGACCAGTCTGTTGAGAGGACCCAGGGCGTTTGGGGACGGGGCCCGATAATTGATGGTTTGGGAAAACTGGGACGGAGGACTACGGCGGATTTGGGTCTCGGGGACAGCCTCCACACCCTCTTCCTCCTCCACGGTCTCCTGGCTGTGCAGTAGGCTGCTGCCAGCACCACTTCGCTGCAGCTGCGCCTTCTTCCTCTGGATCTCGTTGCGGAGGTTGGTGGCGAAGCGCTCGCTACGCCTCCGTGTCTTGGAGAATCGCTGCTGGCGGGAGGAACCAGATTTGGGCTGTGGTTTTGGGGCCTCGCCAACCTGCTCCTCTTGCACCTCCTCCACGAGTGTGTCCACACTAGCCGCCCCGACGAGCCCCCCAAACTCCCCTGGGAAGGCTGCAGGATCAGGAGTGGAGCCGGGAGGCAGGTGACTCGCAGGCTGATCAGCAGGAACGCTGACAGAGCGCCCCCAGGCCCGCGGGACGGGAGAAAGTCCAGGCTCGGAAGTGTCAGTTTTCGCTTGGGGCTCTTCGACTTCGGAGACTGCTGTTGAGCCTGGGGTGGAACATCGGCTCCCGCCCCACATCGCAAGAGAAGCGTCGATCCCCGCCGGACTTGATGGTGTCCCCGAGGAACGGGGTGAAGATTTATTCGGCCAGTCAGCTCCACTGTTAGAGAGCTCGAGGAGGCGGAGCTGGGCGGACAGAAGCTTTTCAGGAGCGCTGTGTCTGTGGCCTCCACCCGAAAGCTGGCTCTCAGGTGCCGGAAGCTGGCAAGTCCTCCGACCGGGCGAGTTTTGGGGAGAAGAGGGGCTGGGAGGTGGGGAGTTCCTCTCGAGGACGGTGATGCGGGCGTCCTCCTCGTCGCGGTCTGCCGCAGGGTCGCAGTCGAGGCAGGGCTCCAGCTGAGAGCTCAGCGTGTAATACTGCTCCAGCTGGCTCCCCCTGCCGCCCGGTGTCCCCCGAGGCTCACAGGGACACGTCATCTCGCTCCGGCCTTCCCCCCGACATACGGACGGGTGCAATATGTCCACCGGGGCCGAGGCGCAGCGCTTGTCCGCGGTGCCTGAGCAGCCGAGAGTGGCCCTGAAGCTGTCGCGCCGTTTGGGAGGCTGCGGAGGACTGCTCACCCTGACCCTGCACTCGCTCCGCTCCTCCTCCTCGTACGTGTAAGACGCTGGCCGGGCCTGGGCCTCGGGGAGCCTGGGCAGGGAGTGTGACTGACCGGCGGTGTCCTCGGACGGGTGACCGCATCGCCCCATCAGGCCGTGCAGCAGGTTGTCCATGGAGCAGGCCTCGTCCGGCCGCAGGGACACCGTATAGTCCGAGGTGTTGGAGCTGGCTGAGAAGGAGCTGTAGGCAGAGTCTCTCTTGTTGTTGAAGATGGCAGGGTCGACGGGGGAGAGCTGGCTCTCGTAGTAGCCCTGGCTCGGGGGGTCCAAGCTTTCCATACTGCCCAGTGAGCTGCTGCGATCGGTGCTGCAGTGTCGCGACAGCTGGTTCCACTGCATGGAGAGGTCACTGCATGGAGAGGACACAACACACACCACAAATCCTTTAGCAAGAGCCCGAACAACCCACAACACTCAGTGGCCGTGTTCGATAGCTTCACATACATGAAACACACAAGGAGGCCAAAGCGCAGCAAACAGTGGGCACTCTGCACGCTCTATATCCTGTTTCTGAGAAAAACATAAACATTCCAAAGATAATAGCGGACACATTTTTAGGGATGCTTAACATAGCAGAACCTCAAATGACATGGGAAAGAAATTCCCCTCTTTTCAAGGAAAAGCTGTTTCATATAAAAACTTGGTAGTTAGATTACAACAGTTGGCTTATCCACTGCTCTTCAGCATCCAGGAATCACAACCTTAAATTTCATATGTAGGCCTAACAATTTCAGCCCATACTGTGCTATAGAAAACACAAGTTATAAAACTGCAGCAAGACTAAAGCTCTTCAGTTCACATAGTATAGCTGTCCAAAATTCGAATAAAATCTTATACAATCAATTGATCAACGTTTTAGACATAAAAATACCATTTCCTTTCATTAAAAAGGCATTTACTACCATGTTGGTACCAATGTGGCACAGTAATATAATTTGCTTACATTTAAATATGCTAAATACAAAAAAAACTCACTTTCACAAGTAAAGAAGACAAACAATGGACGATAAAAAGCTACCATTCAAAGTTCAGCTTGGTAATAGCCGGAATCAGTACTGTTAAAGCTTCATAAGTAATTTCAGAAAAAATCCTAGTTTATTCTGTTTCCTTACAATAGCACTTGTAAAATATTTGACCAACTTTCATGGTTAATTCATAAACAACATTCACCGAGTAGCACAGTCAATTGCATCACTTCCATTACTAAAATTAGAAACAAGAATCAATGTAAAAAAGTAATCTTGAAAGCTTTCCATAGCTGTCAACTCAAAAAAAAAACAAAAAAAACAGTTGGTTTTCTGTGGAACGCTTTTCATTGTTTACTCAGGTCCTTCTATTTTTCATGAAGAGAGAATGTCCGAAGCGACTTTCAGAAAATAGTGGTGGCATCCCATGGGGGAGATGTTGACTTAAAAACACATGAGCTCACCGGTTTCCTCTACATTGTGTTCCTCTGGAAACTCGTCATCTGGGGCAAAAATCCCCCTCTCCCGCCCCACCGAGCGCTTTCACAGGGCGTTCCTCGCCCCTGCACCTAATCCCCCTCCCATGATAGCTGTCTGCTCACGACTGTCCGCAGATAGTCATCATATACTTCCATACATCTTTAAACCACCGGCAAGATTTTACAGACAGAAACTGAGCCAAGATCTACATAGAGAACAATTCTGAATGGAAATTCTCCATACAAAACTGACTTTAGCTCAAGATTACATTTCATCGGTGATAGAGACCCTATACTGATACCCATTTTGGTTTTAAGTGCACCGAATTAACCACTCTAAAATAAATCAGAGACATCATATGCTAGTATGGCATTATGGCTTGAAATATACTTGCTGTTCAACCATGCGATTGCGTGGTCAACTAGCAAACATTGCGCACGTATTTGGCCACATACTTGTCAGTGCACTGCACATGTTACTGCAGGATCCCAGTAAGGGGCACACTGTAGAATTCAACCAGACAGTTTTGCGTGAACTAAACAAACATGGCGACAATCAATGAGTTTAGTTTATGCATACTGCTACCGCACTACCCCAACTGTTTAGATGCATATTGCCCCTTGCGTATGCGTCGTGTTAATTTTTGAGGACGTGCACAAGCTACGCGCCAAATGAACGCAGGATATGCGTGGCAGCCATCCGCATATTTAAAAGCAAGTTTATGTTCAGCCTCAGTGCTGCAGATACAAGTCCACGATGTGATGGAGTTTCAGTGAGAGCTACAGGCGGAGCAGGGGTTGCCAGGCCTCACCTGTTGTCGCCGCTGGAGTGCCACGGTATGCTAAAGGGCACAGGGTGGAGCTGCATGGCAGGCGGAGCATCTGGGGCGGCGCTGCTGGAGGGCTCCGACAGCTTAGCCAGATGCCACGAGTGAGGCCTGATCACGGGTACGCTCCGCCTGCGAAACCAGAGACACAGTACGGCTGAGTGAGATTCAATAAAGCACAGTGCAGCCAAGTGAGATTACACACCTCACAGTGAAGCTGAGTGAGATTACACAGAACACAGCACACCAAAGTGAGATTACTTAGAACATAGTACAGCTGAGTGAGATTACACAGAACACAGTACAGTGGAGTGAAATTACTTAGAACATAGTACAGCTCAATGCAGGGTTTACCGCAGCGCTTTATAGATAGGGCGGCTGCCTTGACAAATGCCCCCCGCCTTGACTACGTCCCCCCCCCAAAAAAAAAAAATTCTGCTGTATCCACGCATGCATAAAATACGGCCACATTGCGATGAGGCAGAATAGCAGCGGAATCTGTTGGTTAAATATGTTACTGCGCCATCCATCACCTGTTGCTACTGTTATGGCCCCAATTTGTTATTAGATTTACAACGCAACAGCAACAGCAAGGGATGACAAACACAGTTTTAACAACTAAAACACATTTAATTTTTAACAAAGACAAAGACTAATAACAACCTACAACTAAAGACCAAGATTGATAAATAAGAAAAAAACAGAAATAATTACAGTCCCTTTTTAGTGGGGTGGCTTGGTGATGTCCTGGATGAAGAAAATGCTCAAACACAGGCAAAGAAATCCACAAAAGAAATGTCACAGGTCTTGAACAGAATGGCAGGTCTGGTCATCTTCTTGCAATTTCTCCTACTACTTTACTGACTCAATTCTTTTCCTTATATACTCTTTTGCAGACCCCACCCACATTTAGACCTCTTTTTTTTAATTTTCTGAGACTTGCCCCAGACATGTCCAGGACATGTCTAAACATGACTCCAGTCTGAGCTTAACAAAAAAAAGGTAAATACTGCCATCTAGTGGCCTATATTCACATTACACCTCCATTCCAAAAGGGAAAATTTTGACTCATAAAGGCAAAATTTTTCTTTTCAATACAAAATGGTTAAGTGAACACTTGTCTATATATACATATCATACAATATTCAAACACATGATATATATATACACATTCAAACACGGGATAAGCAATCAGCAATTACATTGTCTGTACCCTTCACATGCTTAATTTCCAAGTCAAACTCCTGTAAAATCAAACTCCAATTCAACAATCTCCGATTCTTGTTTTTCATCTTACTCAAAAACATTAACGGATTGTGGTCAGTGTACACAATCATTGGCTTTTGTCCTGCACAAACATAAACCTCAAAGTGTTGTAAAGAAAGGACCAGAGCCAACAGTTCCTTCTCTATTGTGGAATAGTTCCTTTGGTGGCGATTGAACTTCCTGGAGAAGTATGCCACGGGATGCTCAATGTCATCAGAGTCACTTCTCTGTAGGAGCACAGATCCACAAGCTTGGTCGCTAGCATCGACCGCGATGGAGAACGGTTTGTTGAAGTCAGGAGATTTGAGCACGGGGAAGTGACACAGCAGAGACTTCAGGAGATCGAAGGCTCTCTGGCATGCATCTTCCCAGGTGAACTTTACGCCTTTCTTCAGTTGGTTAGTTAGACTGAGAGCAATCTCAGCAAAGTTCTTGCAGAACTTGCGGTAGTACCCGATCATTCCAAGGAAGCGGCGCAAAGCTTTTTTGTTGTCAGGAACTGGAAAGTCCATGATGGCTTGGACTTTAGCATTTATGGGTGCCACCTTACCCTGGCCTATGACGTAGCCAAGATAGGTGACAGTAGCACAACCAAAGTCACTCTTGTTCAGGTTAACAGTCAGGTTAGCCTGGGTCAGGCGCTGGAACAACGTCTCTACATCTTTTAGATGTTCTTCCCAGGAGTCACTCCATGTGATCAGGTCATCGATGTATGCACCCGTGTGTGGCAATCCGGCGATTGTAGACTGTATCATCCTTTGGAACGTGGCTGGGACATTTTTCATGCCAAAGGGTAGGACTTCATACTGGTACAATCCAGATGGTGTGGCAAAAGCAGAGATGCTCTTGGCCCTCTCAGTTAAAGGCACACACCAATAACCCTTCAATAAATCAATCTTGGTCAGAAACTTTGCTTGCCCTACACTATCAATACAATCATCAATCCTAGGTATTGGAAACACATCAGTTCTAGTTACAGCATTGACTTTGCGATAATCTGTACAGAATCTAGTACTTCCATCAAGTTTTGGAACTAGCACACAGGGTGTACTCCAATCGGAGTTGGAGGGTCTGATAATATCATGTTTTAACATGTACTCAACCTCTTTCTCAGCAATCTTTCTCTTTTCAGGATTCATCCGGTACGGATGCTGTTTAATTGGTTTGGCATCACCAACATCTACATCATGAGAGGCAATAGAAACTCTCTTTGGAACATCAGGAAACAGATCCTCATATTTCTTGATCAACCTTTCAAACTGATCTCTCTGTGAGGGTTCTAAGTGCTGGAGTTTTACATCAAGATTTTGCAACACTTCAGAATTTGACAATTTACATGAAAGAACTTCAGCTTTAATTCTTGGTTCATCATCTTGAAACTCCCCCTCATCTTCACACGTTTCGACCATTGGAGAATCTGAAGTGACAGCTGCAACCCTAGCATTTCTGTCATGATAAGGCTTTAGCATGTTAATATGGCACAATTGTTTTGGTTTTCTCCTATCTGGAGTCTTCACAATGTAATTGAGATCATTGAGTTTTGTCAGAATTTCATAAGGACCATGAAATCTAGCCTGCAATGGATTGGACTGCAAGGGAAACAACACAAGGACCTTTTCTCCTGGTTTAAACTCACGGCTTCTAGCCTTATGATCATACCAAGTTTTCATGGGAAACTGTAGTAACTTTATCAGTGAATGGTCAGCTAAAAAAAAAAATTAAGTAAAACACGTTCATCTGAAATGTGCATCATAATTTGTACGTGCACAATAACAAAATTCAAATGTGACCCCAATGTGTGATAAAACTTATTCGATCAGAACCAGTTGAAACTGTAAATAATATAGCCCTATGTAAATAACGAGGTTAATATCATCTACTTGTATGCTTTGTAATTTGTGTAGTTAGTGTTAACGTGGAGTGCTGACTGTAAATGAGGAATTTCCCTTCTGTGTAAACTATAGAGTGTTCAAGGCTAGAGCTCTTTGCCACTGATAAGGCTTTATCTCTGCTGCCAGGTGCAGAGTAAAAGACCAGGACAGAGAAGTGCAGTGTTAAGAGCAGAAAAGCATTTATGGGTGCCACCTTACCCTGGCCTATGACGTAGCCAAGATAGGTGACAGTAGCACAACCAAAGTCACTCTTGTTCAGGTTAACAGTCAGGTTAGCCTGGGTCAGGCGCTGGAACAACGTCTCTACATCTTTTAGATGTTCTTCCCAGGAGTCACTCCATGTGATCAGGTCATCGATGTATGCACCCGTGTGTGGCAATCCGGCGATTGTAGACTGTATCATCCTTTGGAACGTGGCTGGGACATTTTTCATGCCAAAGGGTAGGACTTCATACTGGTACAATCCAGATGGTGTGGCAAAAGCAGAGATGCTCTTGGCCCTCTCAGTTAAAGGCACACACCAATAACCCTTCAATAAATCAATCTTGGTCAGAAACTTTGCTTGCCCTACACTATCAATACAATCATCAATCCTAGGTATTGGAAACACATCAGTTCTAGTTACAGCATTGACTTTGCGATAATCTGTACAGAATCTAGTACTTCCATCAAGTTTTGGAACTAGCACACAGGGTGTACTCCAATCGGAGTTGGAGGGTCTGATAATATCATGTTTTAACATGTACTCAACCTCTTTCTCAGCAATCTTTCTCTTTTCAGGATTCATCCGGTACGGATGCTGTTTAATTGGTTTGGCATCACCAACATCTACATCATGAGAGGCAATAGAAACTCTCTTTGGAACATCAGGAAACAGATCCTCATATTTCTTGATCAACCTTTCAAACTGATCTCTCTGTGAGGGTTCTAAGTGCTGGAGTTTTACATCAAGATTTTGCAACACTTCAGAATTTGACAATTTACATGAAAGAACTTCAGCTTTAATTCTTGGTTCATCATCTTGAAACTCCCCCTCATCTTCACACGTTTCGACCATTGGAGAATCTGAAGTGACAGCTGCAACCCTAGCATTTCTGTCATGATAAGGCTTTAGCATGTTAATATGGCACAATTGTTTTGGTTTTCTCCTATCTGGAGTCTTCACAATGTAATTGAGATCATTGAGTTTTGTCAGAATTTCATAAGGACCATGAAATCTAGCCTGCAATGGATTGGACTGCAAGGGAAACAACACAAGGACCTTTTCTCCTGGTTTAAACTCACGGCTTCTAGCCTTATGATCATACCAAGTTTTCATTTTTCCCTGACTTGATTTCAAGTTCTCTTTGGCAAGGTCACAAGCTGCACGCAATCTTTCCTTGAACTTGCTAACATAGTCTAACAGACTGATATGCGGCTCTTTCTCTTGCCATTGTTCACTCAATAATAGCAAAGGTCCTCTCACTTCATGACCAAACACTAGCTCAAATGGACTGAATCCAGTAGACTCCTGCACTGCTTCTCTAGCTGCAAACAACAGCAAATGAACCCCTTCATCCCAGTCTTTCTCATGGTCATAACAATAAGTCCTCATCATTGTCTTGAGAGTGGAATGAAACCGCTCTAAGGCACCCTGACTTTCTGGATGATAGGCACTAGAAAGAATCTGTTTTGCACCTAGTTCATACACAACCTGCTGAAACAATCCTGAAGTGAAATTGCTACCTTGGTCTGACTGAATTTCCCTGGGAAGACCAAACAACGTGAAGAACTTTATCAAAGCCTTCGAGATTGCAGTTGCCTTGATGTTACGTAGAGGTATGGCTTCGGGGAATCTGGTAGATGCACACATGATTGTCAGCAAGTACTGATTTCCAGATCTAGTCTTGGGTAATGGACCAACGCAATCAACAATGACCCTAGAGAATGGCTCCCCAAATGCTGGGATAGGCCGCAATGGAGCTACAGGTGGGTCTAACTGGTGTTTTCCAACTACCTGACAAGTGTGACAGGTTTTGCAAAAGTTGGAAACGTCTTTCCGAAGCCCAGGCCAAAAGAAGTGTTTCATGATTTTATCAACAGTCTTGTTAACACCAAGATGACCTCCTAAAGGTAAACTATGAGCCATTGTTAAGATCTCATTCCTGTAGACCTTCGGAACAACAATTTGCCTGACCACTGCCCAATCTTCATTGGCAGGGATATCAGGAGGGCGCCACTTCCGCATCAGCACACCATCCTTGAGATAATACCCAACTGGAACTGCGTCTATTTCTTTATCAGGAAGGGCTCTCCTCTTTAGTACACAAATTTCAGGATCATTAGTTTGCTCCTCAATCAACCGCTCTCTGGACAGAGACAAGTCTCCAGACACATCAGAATCACCAGACCCATCCGGCTGGCTGAATAGAGAACTGATAAAAGTATCTGATAAGTCCTCAAACGGAGAAACCATAGTAGGCCAATCAGAGTCATGAGGCGAACCACCTGAGTCCTGACTATTCAATGTACTGGACGGCACCACAACATCATCTTCTTTAGCCTTCTTGGCCATAGCACGAGTCACTGCGCAAGAAGGATACAGAGATGGGTCCTCATCCCCATTTTCAGTGCTCGGCTGTGAAGTAAGATGTACAGGGGGAACTACTTTGCCCCCAGCCAGGTCATTGCCTAGCAACAGAGAAACACCCTTTATAGGTAGACTTGACATAAGTCCCACCTTTACCTGTCCTGTAACTAAATCTGACTTCAAGAATATAGAGCGCCGGGGTACAGATACAGTCCTCCCTTCAATACCTTGTACAAGTATGAAATCCCCTGAAGCGGTCTCATCACGTAACTCCAAGGAGTCCATCAACAAAAGTGACTGAGAAGCTCCGGTATCCCTTAGGATATATATGGGGACAGGAGTAGTATGCTCATTCAGAGCCACAAATCCCTCTGACACAAATGGAAGAAATTCCTCCCTCACAAAGTCAGCTGTATTAGGCTTTTTAGCCCCACAGGAAGCAGGCAATTTAGCAGATTGGTTATCCACTACAGGGGTTTCTAACCTTGTTTTCACAAAGGCATTTGGTTTGGTATCCTTTTCTTTTTCTTTCTTAGCTTTAAGGAACCAACAGTTAGTTGTAACATGACCAGATTTCTTGCAATAACTGCAAACTAGACCACTTCTGTCACTGTCAGCTTTCACACTTTGATCAGACCTGTTACTGGATTTCTGAGCACCATCACCAGATTTGTCTTTGTCTTTGGGTGAGGAATCTTGGGTATCACCGTAACCCTTTTTCTGAAATTGGGACCATTTATTGTTACTGCTAGACTGAAATTTGGACTTATGTGTGAGAACATATTCATCTGCAAATTTGGCAGCTGATTGCAAATTCAGTGCTTGCTTCTCATTAAGGTAGGTCTTAACATCATCTTTAACACAGTTCTTGAATTCTTCAACTAACACCATCTCTTTTAGTGAGTTGAAATCATCCTTGACCTCCATAGAAGTACACCAGCGCTCAAAGCAAACCTGCTTTTCATTAGCAAATTCAACATAAGTCTGATTTTCAGATTTCTTCAGACCTCTGAATTTCTGTCGGTAAGCCTCTGGAACCAACTCATAAGCTCTCAAAATAACCTTTTTGACAACCTCATAATCAGAGGAATCATCTGCAGACAAAGCCGAATAGGCTTGTTGAGCTTTACCCTTGAGGACAGTTTGCAACATCAGAGGCCAGTGTTCCTTTGGCCACTGGCAACTCTTTGCTACCTTTTCAAAACACTGGAAATAGTTGTCAACATCCTTTTCCGAAAATGGAGGCACCAGTTTTACCTCCTGGCTAGCCCGAAATTTATTTTCAGTTTGAATTTTTATTTTTAGTTGCTCCATTTGGAGTCTTTCTTCTCTATCGAATTTCTCTAATTCAAAATCTCTCTGTCTTGCAAATTTTTCTAACTCAAATTCTCTTTGTTTTTCTTCTCTTGCTAATTTTTCTAACTCAAACTGCCTTTGTTTTTCTTTTTCTTCCCTCTCAAATTCTCTTTGTTTTTCTTTTTCCTCCCTTTCAATCTCTAGCATTTTTAATTTAAGTTCCATTTCTATATTTGGATTTTCCACTGGAAACTGTTCCAGATCTCCTGGTGCAAACACATTTTCATCAATGTAATATTCAACTATCTCTCTAGCCAGTCTTGCTTTTCGCATGGCTGGTTTTACCTCTGTCAACTCCAACTGTCTGCAAATTTCTAGCAGTTCTGTCTTTTTAAAAGACTTCAAAACCCCTACGGTTGGTGATGCCAAGAAATCATCCATTGCTGTTGTCAATATATATCTAGGAAAATTCACAAAAACAATTTCACAATTTGGAATGTTAGATTTTCAATAAATTACTCACACAATGGTCTATCCCGGACGTTGAGCCCCCAATTTGTTATGGCCCCAATTTGTTATTAGATTTACAACGCAACAGCAACAGCAAGGGATGACAAACACAGTTTTAACAACTAAAACACATTTAATTTTTAACAAAGACAAAGACTAATAACAACCTACAACTAAAGACCAAGATTGATAAATAAGAAAAAAACAGAAATAATTACAGTCCCTTTTTAGTGGGGTGGCTTGGTGATGTCCTGGATGAAGAAAATGCTCAAACACAGGCAAAGAAATCCACAAAAGAAATGTCACAGGTCTTGAACAGAATGGCAGGTCTGGTCATCTTCTTGCAATTTCTCCTACTACTTTACTGACTCAATTCTTTTCCTTATATACTCTTTTGCAGACCCCACCCACATTTAGACCTCTTTTTTTTAATTTTCTGAGACTTGCCCCAGACATGTCCAGGACATGTCTAAACATGACTCCAGTCTGAGCTTAACAAAAAAAAGGTAAATACTGCCATCTAGTGGCCTATATTCACATTACACTACACCAACATCATTTTTTTGTATCAGGAAGAAGCTAATTATCCGGATACACAATCCCTGCCATCGTCGTGGGAAGGACATGTGGAGGCAAGATAATTGCTCATCCACACAAAACATTTGAATAGTATCTCCTATCAACTGCTTGCCCACATATTCTGTTTCATTAAGACGGGCTAAATGCAATTCTTTTAGTTTCTTAACAAGGCTACCGATGTGTTTGCGCGTGGCTTTCTGCTATGTTTGACAATTGCATGTGATTTTCTCTAGTGTACAGTAATGGATGGGAAAAAGCAGTCAAAAATATCAGGGTACTTTATTCAAAGAAGCTAGTGTTCTGTCAAATTTTGCTACCTATCAAAATATGTTACCTCGCGGTTCTGCGCTTGCGCAAACCTAAAATCTTGGGCTCCATTTATTCGCTCACATCTCAAGTACCTTCAAATATCATAATTAACGTCTATTTTCAGTGCGCCTTTCAACCTGTAAGCGTATACATATTTGCATGTACACGCTGGGTTTTTCCGTATACTGGGAACAATAAAAGGCCACCCCAAAATGTCAAATTTTGTCAAAAGTCATCATGCCTCAGATGTCTCGGGTGATGCGGGGACGTGCCATTGGCATGCTGGATGCAGGGATATCCACCAGAGCGGTCTGCATGCAGTTCCTTGAAGCAGAGCACATTCGAGTTCTGGACTGGCCTGCGTATTCGCTAGACATGTTGCCATAGAACATCTTCGGGATGTTCTGGATCGACATGTCCGTGACCGTGTTCCTGTTCATGTGCGCCAGCTCTGTGTGGCCCTCCAGGAAGAATGGAATAACATTCCACAGGCCTCAATAGACAACCTGATCAACTCGAAGGAGTTGTGTTGCTCTGAGAGACGCAAATGGTGGACACACGAGATATTGAACATTCAATTTCTTCAACCTAACCCCCAACGTGTTCAAAGGATTGTCACTCCTTTGCAGATGCCAATATCAAGATGTAATGGACGGTGATCTGAAGATTTAGTCGTTAACAAAAATGAATTTTGATTCGCTTCATATATTGCATAACCCTATTGTTAAAAAAAAACTCAAAAATTTGACATGGGGCGTTTATATCTTTGTTCAGTGTAGAATACCGTACAGCAAAGTGAGATTACACAGAACACAGTACAGTGGAGTGATATTACACAGAACACAGTGCAGTGTAGTGAGATTACACAGAACGCAGTGCAGTGTGGTGAGCTTACACAGAACGCAGTGCAGTGGAGCGAGATTACACAGAACGCAGTGCAGTGGAGCGAGATTACACAGAACGCAGTGCAGTGGAGCGAGATTACACAGAGCGCAGGGCAGTGGAGCGAGATTACACAGAGCGCAGGGCAGTGGAGCGAGATTACACAGAGCGCAGTGCAGTGGAGCGAGATTACACAGAGCGCAGTGCAGTGGAGCGAGATTACACAGAACGCAGTGCAGTGGAGCGAGATTACACAGAGCGCAGTGCAGTGGAGCGAGATTACACAGAGCGCAGTGCAGTGGAGCGAGATTACACAGAGCGCAGTGCAGTGGAGCGAGATTACACAGAGCGCAGTGCAGTGGAGCGAGATTACACAGAGCGCAGAGCAGTGGAGCGAGATTACACAGAGCGCAGAGCAGTGGAGCGAGATTACACAGAACGCAGTGCAGTGGAGCGAGATTACACAGAACGCAGTGCAGTGGAGCGAGATTACACAGAACGCAGTGCAGTGGAGCGAGATTACACAGAGCGCAGTGCAGTGGAGCGAGATTACACAGAGCGCAGTGCAGTGGAGCGAGATTACACAGAGCGCAGTGCAGTGGAGCGAGATTACACAGAGCGCAGAGCAGTGGAGCGAGATTACACAGAGCACAGGGCAGTGGAGCGAGATTACACAGAGCGCAGGGCAGTGGAGCGAGATTACACAGAACGCAGTGCAGTGGAGCGAGATTACACAGAACGCAGTGCAGTGGAGCGAGATTACACAGAACGCAGTGCAGTGGAGCGAGATTACACAGAACGCAGTGCAGTGGAGCGAGATTACACAGAACGCAGAGCAGTGGAGCGAGATTACACAGAACACAGTGCAGTGGAGCGAGATTACACAGAACAAATTGCAGTAGAGCGAGATTACACAGAACACAGTGCAGTGGAGCGAGATTACACAGAACACAGTGCAGTGGAGCGAGATTACACAGAACACAGTGCAGTGGAGCGAGATTACACAGAACACAGTGCAGTGGAGTGAGATTACAGGGAACACAGTGCAGTGGAGTCAGATTAGAGGGAACACAGTGCAGTGGAGTCACATTACACAGAACACAGTGCAGTGGAGTGAGATTACCCAGAACACAGTACAGTGGAGATTATGCAGAACACCATACAGTGGAGTGAGATTACAGAGAACACAGTACAGTGGCGTGAGATTACACAGAACACAGTGCAGCGGAGTGAGATTACAGAGAACACAGTACAGTGGATTGAGATTACAGAGAACACAGTATAGTGGAGTGAGATTACACATAACACAGTACAGTGGAGTGAGATTACACCGAACAAAACACAGCTCTGATATTACACAGGAACAGTGTAAATCAGTGAGACTGCACAGTAAAGTGGAAGGAGTCTAAACACAGTAAAGGTGAATGATTTAACAATGATAGTTCAAGTAAGTGAGATTACATACAACAGCACAGCTAAACAGGATGACACAGACACAGCAGAGTGGAGTGAGATTACATAGGCACATTACGGAGCAGATTGATACCTAGAACACAATACAGTCAAGTGAGATAATGGACACAGCACAAGTGACAGATTGCATTGATCAGAGAGATTACACAAACACAGCACAGCTAAGCAAAATTTCAGGCACACACACTAAAGGTAAGAGAGGAGACCAACACATTACAGGTGAGTGAAATCCCTCATAAACACAGGCACTGAATACAGGAGGCTGATATCAATAAGACATTGAGAAACATCGAATGTAATGGTGATCTGTTAAGTGAGCCAACAACTCGACAGCCACACAAGATCCCAGAGCGGCTTTTCCAAACACGGTTCCAAACAGAATCCCTCAGCAACAAGACGTCCGCATGACATAGCCAATCAGCACGCACTGCCGACACTTTCCCACAGCCGCGGCCACAAGTGAGTCAGCAGGCATCAGATAGAGACCAAACGTCCCAGAACCCAGTTATGAATGAATTGTTATTCTACTATTAATAACTGCTGACTGTTCCTGTCGGAGCACCGGGGGGGGATGAGAGACTAAAAAAATTAGTCATGATAAAGATGTCGACACAAAGTCTTGAGAAAGGATGTGGATCTGCTGTTGAAAGCGCAAAGAATGCACTTTATAGACCCAGTTCAAAAATAAACCAAAAGTAATCTGAAGCATGGATATTACTTCCCTCCTGACTCCATAACAACGAGCTCCATTTTGTTGGAAAAGCTGATTAGATTCGTGAGAGGAGAGCACGACCGAAATTCTTTGGAATTTGACATTCACAAACCTACTGAATAAAGCTAGCTCTGCTGAAATATTGTATTTAAAACAAAACATACGGAAGTTTCTTGATAAGAGTCCTATAAATGGCTCAATATCAGAATCACCTTCACACTGGGCAACTGTCTTACGCAACTTAATTATTTGGGTCCCAAAACTCCAAGAGCCATGTGGGGAAATATGCAGATGAAGTAAGTTCCATCTGATGCGAAAAAATAGAAAGTTAAGAAATAAAACCAGTTTCAAAATAAATTTGTGAACATTCATCATAATTCTATCGTTATCTCCCAAAAAAGTGGAGAAAAGGTCATCGTTCATGGTTAACAGTTGTGCGCCAAAACCAAAGAAGAGGAAGCACGCATATTTAACTGGACGAAAATAATAAGAATAAAACAAAGCCTCTTTTTATAGTTTTTGAAGATCAAAGGTGCTTCTCTCCACGCTCAGTGATGGTCTGGTCTCCTCTCTCTCCCCTGCTGAGCTGCTGTAATATATAAAAGGACGGGTTCCCAGCATGACAGTCCTGTTACAGCACCGCAGTCGAGTAGCTACTTACGATTCGCCGGCGATGTCTTCATACAATCGCAGAGCTGACAGGCTGGAGTAAGTCGTGAAGAAGAAGAATTCAAGCAAAGCGAAAAAATCTCAAAACTGTTCTCCCACGGTCCACTTTCATCTTATTTTATGATTCAAAAGTTATGTCCGATCTTTTAATCCAGAGAAGCTTGATGGTCCCTAATGAAATCTACACAGCTCCACAGTGGGGTTCAGCATGACTGTAGTTACACAGGCAAGAACGTCCAAAGAGCTTCTGTTTCAAACTCCACAATGCAACTCAGAGGGCTAAAAATAAAGACTCTGAGAAAGAAAGACTAAATGATTTTTTTCCCCACACTCTCCAATTCTAATGTGCCAGAAGCGTCAAAGACAGCCAATCACTGTCCTTCTGGAACAAAGGGGAATTGAACTGCGGCACTGTCTGCAGAAAACAGTCGCAACTGTCAGACTTGAGCTGCCCTGGATTCCGATCGGACGGCTACAGCGCGAAAATGAACATGACCCCCCCCCTTCAAGAGAAATTCAAACGCCCTGCTCTTACCTCCCACTCTCTCCTCGCCTAATGATATTATAAGGCAGGAAGCCCAGCTCAGACAGAGAGGAAACCATGTTCAGAGGAGATAAAGGCTACGCTGCCGCAGAAATAATACTCCGGGTTCTTTTATATTATTGTTTGAATAACAGAATTGCGATGCCGCTTCCCTTCTCCCCAAGAGCCGGCCGATTCGCAGAGTGCGGAGTGATGCGGTGGCGCCCCGCCACGCAAATGTTTTCTTGCCCTTTTCTCGACATCGATGGCACAAAAATGCGAACTTAACCGTGAGGTGGTGGCAACAGTGCCAAGTCCATCATCGGAACAGTTGAAAAGAAGGCTAATGCATTCTAGGCCCCATTTTAAATAAGTCTCTTCACTGTATGTTGACCTTAATCCTCCCAGCGTTCCCCTGTGGCAATATGTTTTTGGAGGGCATTTCTCCTTGTTCCATTCGATGTATTCTAAGACCATGATTCTTCTTTGATACAGTACATGCCAAAATCTAACAAAAGTGAGCTGTTTTAGTTCTGTTTCTGCCCACGTGACATTTCACCACTTGGGCATTCTGATAATTTTGTAGTATCCTCTATTTATAAAGCAGCAGACTAGTTATACATACACTACATGACTTTTCTGAGTAGCAGTGTTATAAAGACCTGAATCAACAAAATAATGTCAGTAGCAACAAGGTTGTTACCAAAGTACGGCAGAGATGGGGCATAATATTTAAGTGTTCCCACACGGAATACTGGGATATACCTAGAATATGTGATTATGTAATGCTGTCGCTAAAAGAAACTAATAATTGATTTATCTGTTCAGGGTCTGAAGTGTGTGCAAATTGCAGAGCATCTGCACAATAACCTGGTAGGATAAAGGTCAAGTTATACAGAACCCCACATAAACAAAGAAATATCCATCAGGAGTAATTTATGAGCAGTATTTATGGAGTTTCTCACCAATACGGGGGAAAGGTAATAGAAGGTAGAAAGAAACAAGTGTTGCCACTAAACGTGGCCACATGTCCCCCGCCAGGTCACTGAAATCGACTGGGGTCAGCGTGTCACACCAAAACACATTGAAGCCAAAGATGAATGAAATCGGTCAAACCTTTCTTGAGATATCGCGTTCGCAACAAACGGGACGTGACGGACGGAGCTTAATACCACGTCCCTCGCTCCGATCGCTACTGCGAGGAATGTGAATGAGAGGGAAAAGGATGATGAAGCCGTGGAAAGACTGCAGAGATGACGAGCCAGGAGAACGACAAAGAAGAAACCAGAAAAGAGACGAGTTTATCGAAAGTCTAAACTAAAACACATCGTAGTCGCTTTAGCGCAGCGACAATAATTCATGAGGAGAGCGCCAGGTACACAAACCAGCGCTCAGAGGCTTAGCTGGGGGTAAGCAGGGAAGGCTGTTTCACATAATGAGTCAGAACTGTTCCATGAAACAGAAACCAGATTCGTCCCAGATTTCACACTGCGCCCTACGACCTCGCCGTCTCTCCCCTTTGCTGACTCCCTGGTGGGAGATCGTTTCCAGCCACTGTATAAATCTCAGCGCCAACTAATGGCTTCCCTCCGCGGGTGGTGCAAGGAAGGATGTGCGTCCCAGCGCTAGCGGGATCCGAGTCGGCCTGCAGCTCTCCGACAGCCTTTTTTTTTTCCCCCCACGTAATGCAAATAAAAAGCGGCCGTGTTCAGTCTTTCGCCTTGGCCTGCTTTTGAATGAGTCAGGACCGGGCCGCGTGTTTCTACCAACCTGACATTACCTTCTGTAATCGCATCATTAAAGCTATAAGCAAAAGCCACACTCGAGTCCAACTCATGCAGAGAGTGTTCTGAGAAGCCAGTGGGAGTCCGTCTCCCCTGATCCGTAAACACACATCAATGGAGAAAGAGACTTCAGGGCATTTCGGATGCAAAACAATGCAGATGTGAAAGGTTTAGCTTGCAGTTAAGAACTGGGAGAATTCCAGCAAAACATAGTGGGAATATCATTGAGAACAAGAGCAATCATGAGGGCATACTACGGCCAAGCCATTTGGAACTTTACTGCCATCTAGTGGATTTTAAGGTGTATGGAATTTATTACTTCAATCTTCCAATCTCGCAATGGTGAAGGATCCTTTAAAAATTCCAAGATCCGGAATTTGATCTGAATCAAAATGATTGGCCACGACACATTTCTGGAACAAAATTTAATAAAAGCTCGTTCAAAACTTTTATTGCGTAATGTTGTCAACAAGCAAACAAACAAACATACCCAAAAACCGAAAATAAAACATAACCTCATTGGCGGAGGTACAAATGGGAGTAATTAGTTGAGTCAAGTCAATTTCCTGAAGGCTGAGAGCACTGTGAGCTGAGCAGGGGGAGAGAGGGTGAGGATGGGGGTTTGGAGACCTTATTGGAGCTTTGGTTGGGGGTGTGGCCACATTTCTTACTCTGATGCTCCCTGGGGAGAAAGAGGAAGTTAACTGGTCCCGTCCTTAAGCGAACTACCGGTGATTCCCCGGCTGCAATCAGGCTTGTTTGTGTTGGGCAGCGGCTTCCCGCAAACAGCGAGCATCCCGCTTTGCTGCATTCCAGCTAATCAGGGAGGCGAGACTGGGCCGTTAGCTGCGACCGTCCAGGAAGGGTGAAGCCCAGCGCCACTCTGCAGCACAATGCCCTGTTTGTTGTTTCGGGATTGGAGGCTCGTCTCTTTTTGTCCGCGTAAGAATGCGCAAAAAACGCGCCACGTCGACAAACTGCCATTTAGGCTCACTGGAAACTCCCTCCCTTCCTCCCAACTGCCAGCCCTGCCGGAGGACACTAGCGGAGAAGTCACCACAAGGAGCAGAAAGGCCGTCTGTTCACCCCAAAGATAAACATGCTCTCAGTATTTCAGAGATCGAGGTATCATCCTAACTTAAGGAGTAAGAAAGCACAGTGTGTGCAAATAAAATCACTTTCTTAAACAATAAAATGTTTTTAGAATCTTGTTTCCTGAGAAGTTTACCAGTTTTTCAGTCCTTGTCTTTCATGGTCTTATATGACTCCTGTCCCAACTTTTTTGGAACTTGCTGCTGTCATAAAATTTGAAATGAGCATATAGTTCCAAAAAAATAAAGTAATTCACTAAAACACCAAATACTACTGCTGTCAACTGAATACAGGTCAAAGAGGATTTACAGATCTCTCTTTTTTTACATGTTCCACCTCATCCTAATATTTTGGAAATAAAGTCGGGTCTAAAAATCAAATGTTCCTTGCTTTAATGTTGATTTTATTTCTTAAAGCTGGATATAGCGACTGCCCCCAGTGAAGAAGAGTAATGAATCTATTTCCTGCGGTATGAGTTTCCCTTAACAAATGGATTCAGGCCTAAGCCTAGCATCAACATTAGCCCACAATGATAAATTGGTGCCAGGAGTAACTGTTGCCAACAACAGTTGTTTAAGGGAGAAAGAACACTTACATTTTTTCCCCCAAGGATAATGAAAGGTAGCCACATAAGCCTAAAATAAGTGGCTCTTTTAGATTAAAAAAATATATATATATCTATGGTATTATTTAGACTCCAAATTGCCCATGGGTGTGAGTGTGAGAGTGAATGGTGTGTGAATGGTGTGTGTGCCCTGCGATGGATTGGCAAGCTGTTCAGGGTGGGTCCCTGTCTTTGCCCGTAGTCAGCTGGGATAGGCTCCAGCTCGCCCCGTGACCCTAGTGAGGAATAAGCGGGTATAGAAAATGGATGGATGGATGGTATTATTTATTATATTCAAGTTACTATTAATTTCACAGTTATGCTAACTATGGACTGAAAACCAGCAGCTGATGTCACATGTTGAAAGCACAGCATCGCAGTATTTTTTCTTGCTCTGGGCTGAAGGAAAGCTCAAGGTACCCACACATATAATGACTATGATGAAGTACTGTGTCTGAAGCAGGTTATCTACAAACTATGAATGCAAGATATGCTCCATCATGCACAGAAACATCACTTGTAAATCCTAGTAGTTCCAACACTGGTGTGAGAGCCCCTAATGCTACACTAATCCTCATTTTCATAATGTATGCTTCATTCTTCAACCGAATGGAGCTCAGTGTGGGATTACGCGCACACACACACACACACACACACACACACACACACACACACACACAAGTGCGTCCTTTGAAATGCATGCATCCACAAGCTAAGCGGTTTTCTCATTCTGCCGTCAAACCGCTGCACTCAGTCACACTGCATCAGAGGACTACAGACATTTTACCGAGCAGGGGGGTCAGTATAACACAAAGGGGCTGGACATAGCCTTGCAAATAAAACCTAGCCAAACCTGCGCAACCGCAGTACTGCTCATCATTGCAGCAGTAATCAGAAAGGCCAAGATGCGCAACACCTGATTTTTCTGTGGTCTCGTTCCACCACCGTTAAAAACATGTCAAACTTTGCTCTGAGTGAATGGGCAGAGATACTAGATCTATAACAAGGGGAGACTGTAGTTTGCCTGAATTCTGCACTACCTTTGCGCAAACAGCCTTTTCTTTTAGAGCAATTAAACCATGGAACACACTTCCTAGCAGCTCAAAAAACTGCACAGATTTTTGTGTTTTCTCGAGAGAAGTGAAAAAATGGATTCTAAACATACACTTTCATTTATGCTTATGTTTCTAATATTCATCGATTTTACACTGTTTTGTGGGGTGGGGTGAAGTGGGGGGGATTTTTATATCGTTTTGTGGGGTGGGGGGTGTGTTGTTGTGGTGGTATGTGAATATGTGCCAATACTTCTTTGTTTTACCTGCTCAGGGACTGCGGATGGAAAATAGCTTTTAGCTAAATCGGGAACTCTTCTGCTATGATTAATGTATTTGTACAAGGTCCTCGTAAGAAATGAACCAAAATAAACTAAATTCACCTGATGAGGCAGATATTGAAGGGCTGACCTGGAATTGACAGCCATCGAAGATACAGCGTCATCAGTCTGACATGGCTGAAAATGAATAGCTCATAAGAAATGATTAGTTAAAGACTGGATAATTTGTTACACACACAATAAGAACTACCTGTAAAAAAAAAATCTAGATGAATTAGTCTATATTCATCAGTATTAGGGCACGATAAAAGAAGAAAAGCATACAAAATAGACTCCATTTACCCTGTATCTTGATTACATCAAAACATTTATTATACGAGAATAAGTCTCGAAAAAGTGTTTAATCCTGACCAGGACGAAAGATCATCAATACCAATACGCTCAAGAATGCCTTTCAGCAAAACCTTCGAGCGAGAAATGTAGAAACATGATTCTCAGTCCAAATTCATTCACATTTGCTCAATTTTTTCCAGCAATGCAGTTTAATTAAACTGTGAATCAGCACAACAAGTGATAAAAAATCATTCCCAACACGTCTCACAAACACACAGACATACGCACACACGCACAGGCACACACAAACACACACACACACACAACCACCCGGTCATGACATAAACAAGCACAAACAATGCACACACAACAATGCCTAACAACAAAAATAATAGTTGGTGATGGATCTGGAAATGTCGGTTAGGCTGCTATTCCAGGAGCGAACACAGGAAGCGTTAGAGTGGGGACGGGGGCCCTGGAATGCCTGGAATGTCCATTGTTTTGTTAGCCGCAGGGGAGCCTTTGTTTTTACTGTCCACTGGCACAGCAGGGGAACAGTACGGTTCTCCCCCGGCTCTCTGGTGGACGGCCCGGCAGAACCGAGCAGCTTCCAGACAGCTAACTCCCTCAATCTGTAACCTCTGCCCTCCACAGAAGCTGCTTCTCTTATGGGTTACGAGGCACGAATTCATGACCACATTCGCAAAGTCGTTCTAATGTCAGATCGTACGCAGGGTACAATGAAGTAACTTAACATCACCGCAAAGGAAGTCGCACAGCAATTTTTTACATTTTCCATTGTTCAATCGCTTAAATAGACTATATTTAAATCCATGCTCCATTAACCTTTAATGGCTTTCACCGCCATTACGGGCAAAATATTCAGGCTGTATGAAAATTCTTCTGAATGGCGTTCGCAGTAGTTCGCCATATAAACACTCTTTCCGCACATCAAATTTTGCGGGAGAGAAATTCCTTCCCAATCCCTTATACTTCCAGGAATTGTGGGATGACAGTGTTCCCACGAGTTTAGCAGTTTGGGCCCTTTATATTTGGCTCGCCAGACTTTAATCATCGCATTCCGGATGTAATAAATGAAGTGCAGGACGCTGCACAGGATGTTTATTGGTGCGAGATGCATTGCTGGACATTACTGCCCCTGATCCTACGTCCCTGCACCTCGCATGACACGTCTTTCTCATGCAGCACTATTTACCTCCACTGTCCTACGAGGGTTATTCACATATCATGATAATTTAATAATCCCACACCCTGTCCAGCAATCCCTTTAGTTTAAATACTCTTTCAGAGGTCAAATCAGCGAATCATTCCTAGTTACATCAGACACAGTTTTATTGTAACATCACCAATACTGGCTGTGTATCTTTAATAACCCCTTTGCGCAAATATAGACGCCGGTGTCCGTATGATCCAAAATTTTATTCCTAAATAATTCTGTAAGTGGATTTCCAAATGTCTTGCTTCACTGGAATAATTTCCCAGTCTCTGTGACACAAATACTGAGTTATAAAGCCTAAATAGGCTCATGCATAACTGGAAAAAGTTGGGATTATATGTATTCTTAGCAAAGGGGTTAATGTAAACATTTATTCATATATTCATTACCTCACCCACCGATGCCTGGCCAGGGTCACAGGTGCAGCAGCCAATCCCGGCCTTCCACAGGCAGAGCCTGTTCATAACCTGCCCGTTCAGGAGGGGCCGACTCTCTGGCCTCTGGTATTGCTGCTTCAGCGATACACTCGCATGTGTGAAGTCAACCGGATGAGCAGTTGTCAAAAAAAATCAAAGCACACACAGACAAACTAACAGACAACGACACCTTCGATTCTAGTTTGAGGAGACACAGGAATACATCCTCGACAGTTTGCTAATCCATCTCGGGGCATACGCACCATTCACTCCAAAACTCAGACTGATCCGCAATTTAGATTTCAAATTAGCTTCTCACACAGTTTTCTACAGACAGTGAGAAAAACAAAGTTCCTGGAGAAAAGCCCCTAAAACACAAAGAGATCATGCAAACTCTACACTATAAATGTGTTGTAAATTAGGGCTTTCACAGAAATCATGAAAAATCCCCAATAAAAGAGGATGTAGCATATGATTATACAGATACGTATGCGATTCAAAGAAGGTCAGGACCTCCCCATCACAAATTTCATTGTTTTGATGCAACATTTCTGCCTGGCAACAGTCATATCTGGCACAAAAATGCATGGATTTCAACAAGAACTCATTCAGAGGCCAAAGCTGATGCGATCATTTCTATCACCGAATGACCCCAAACAGGCCAACCAACTCAGGGAAAGATGGAAGTCAGAGAGAGCTCCCACGCTGCATGGACATGGATAAATGCTACCATACTTGTCTTAGGACAGATTATTTTTTACAGACTGGGAGGGACAACCACTAAAATGAAGAGATGCCTCATCTCAGTGACCCATTTATTAGACTGTGTGAGTGAGGAAACTGCTCTCACAGTCAAGTCAGTGCAAACAGAGTTCAAATCACACTTAGGACAGCCAACGCTACACTGGGAAACAAAAACCAGCCTTCAGTGCTAAAGTACAAGCAATGTGCTAAGGAGACAGAGGCAGTGATCCTCACATGGTACTGCAGGAACCTTCCACATCCACCACAATCATCCTGACTGTACACTCTAGTCTCCTCTGTGCCCCAGTGACAGCAGACACATCACAGGCCCCATTTACATTTGTTATTTCACATGCCTCATATCAACATAAAATCAAAATACAATTTTTTACACTTGCATTTACACTGAGCCACATACAGTATGCATGTGCCTCTGTTAGCCAGGTAAGCAATCTGAAGGCATCTGTGTTCGTTTTCTCGCACTGGACGCAAATTCTGTGTAGGCCCTCCAGACCAGAAGGTGGCAGTAAAGCACAAAAGGATGTAGACCCCCTGAGAGGGTTAAAGATTACGTCTGCAACTTGGGCAGACAAATACATGTAAACTCCTTGCAATCGGGCTAGAGTGCATCCATGACCAGCTCTGGTTTGAGCAGTTGGATATTTGTCTCCAACACCCCCTTGTCTGCATTTACGCTCGGCTTTTCTGACATCCAGTATCCAATCATGAAGCGGGTGAGTCTAGACGGGGCTATAGTCTCAATTTCATCAAAACAGAAAGGTCTTTTTTTTCCATTAATGGAACCAATCAGTGCACATGGGGTCGTTTTGACCCCACCCAGCCAGAAATAGCTACGCAGCAAACAAAAGGTCGGTCGTCTTCTGCCAAGTCTGGGAGAACATCTCCATCGAGGTGCTGCAGAGAGAGCAGAGGGATAACAGGACAGAGCTGAAGAGGAAGTGTGGTCTGATGTCCGGAAAGCCTATCAGAGGCTGTGGGGCGAGTCCAGTGGAAGGGCTGACTAACCACCTCTGGCTCCTCTCCTGACGAGTCATCAAAGAAAATCCCTTGATGACGCAGACCGCACGCGCTGCCGTTACATTTTCACAGGCGCTGAACCCAGTTTCCTTTCCCACTGTGTAAATCGGGCCCGTGTTCTGGTGCCAGATGGAACCATGTAATGCGGGGCAAAAGCTAGCATATCGTTAGCCTCATAGCATAATAGCCCAAGTCATATTTTTTGGCAAATTGACCAATTGGCGGTCTGTTCTTTCATGTTGGCGAAAGAATGTGTAGTTTCCTTCTTTCTCAAAACCTTAAAATAATCCATTCTCTTTAAATAATTAAGAGAAATAAAAAAACTTAAAAACAACAATATACATGTAGAGGCAAGCAATGATAAACGGTTGCTCTGCGGAAATGAACAGGAAACAATGCTATAAGGGCATCCCACTGGGAAACATTAAGGAGCATTAAGGGACTATTTGCCCGCCACCCAGAGCAGCCACGTGGTAACCCCAGTCTTAACAAGCACAAATGGCCCAAAGATCTGTAATCAGGAGGACAACAGCTGCTGGCAATTTTTTCACAATCAGGACATGTTTTTCTTGCCTGATATCAATCAGTTTTCCAAACACTTGGCAACCGTGCAGTTACCACACCCACATCAGTTAGTGCTGCACTTCCCCCCTCATATGTGCAATGACCATGGGGGAGTTTTTATGGTTTCCCCCGAGTTAAATCAGTCGCACTCCTGGGGGTCGGTAACGTGTGTTTAAGGAATGTGGAGAGAGGAAACACAATCAGGCCAGGTCAGGACAGGAAGAGGAAATGCCTCTTTTCACAAATCTTCCTCCATACAAGCATCACAATGGTAAGGAGCACAGAGTCCTCAGTCTTTCAGGTGACAAAATTAGCACAGAATCCAGGATTCAAGAGTGAGGCTGAATTCTAGAAGAATAAATTCAAAGTTTTAAAGAAAACAGGAACTTTAAAAACAGGAAAAACAGGAGATTTAAGCGAACCTGAGACTCAGCTGGTTTGCCACCCTGCCACGCCCCTTTGGGAGAGGGGTTCAAATCTGAAATGAAATGCAAATCTAGTTTACGTCCTAGAGATGCTGTATCCAAAATTTCATCAAATTTGAAAAATATTTACAACTGTTAGAGGTTATGGGGTGTTTAGGGGTGAAGGTTACAAAATGGCCATCACTCAAAAATAATGAAGATCAGTCATTTATATATTCAGACAACAGGTACACTACTAAGTGTCAGGTCTTTATCTATAATATAAATAGACAATCTAAAATAATCTAAAATAGACAACGTGGGTGCGGCAGGGTGATCACTTTTTGGGGGTGTGGGGCTGGGACGCAATGCCAAAGTACAAAACCCAAAATCAGTGAAGTTGGCACGTTATGTAAATCGTAGATAAAAACAGAATACAATGATTTGCAAATCTTTTTCAACTTATATTCAATTGAATACACTGCAAAGACAAGATGTTCTAACTGAGAAACTTTATTTTTTTTTGCAAATAATCATTAACTTAGAATTTAAAGGCAGCAACACATTGCAAAAAAGTTGGCACAGGGGCCTTTTTACCCGTGTGTTACATCGCCTTTCCTTTTAACGACACTCAGTAAACGTTTGGGAACTGAGGAGACCAATCTTTGAATCTTTTCAGGTGGAACTCTTTCCCATTCTTGCTTGATGTACAGCTTAAGTTGTTAGACAGTCTGGGGTCTCCGTTGTTGTATTTTACGCTTCATAATGCACCACACATTTTCAATGGGAGACAGGTCTGGACAGCAGGCAGTACCCACACTCTTTTACTACGGAGCCATGCTGTTGTAACACGTGCAGAATGTGGCTTGGCATTGTCTTGCTGAAATAAGCAGGGGCGTTCATGAAAAAGACATTGCTTAGATGGCAACATATGTTGCTCCAAAACCTGTATGTACCTTTCAGCATTAATGGTGCCTTCACATAAGTGTAAGTTGCCCATGCCTTGGGCACTAATACACCCCCATACCATCACAGATGCTGGCTTTTGAACTTTGCGCCTATAACAGTCCGGATGGTTCTTTTCCTCTTTGGTCCGGAGGACACGACGTCCACAGTTTCCAAAAACAATTGGAATTGTGGACTCGTCAGACCACAGAACACTTTTCCACTTTGCATCAGTCCATTTTAGATGAGCTTGGGCCCAGCAAAGCTGGCGGCGTTTCTGTGCGCTGTTGATAAATGGCTTTCGCTTTGCATTGTAGAGTTTTAAGTTGCACTTGCAGATGTAGCGACAAACTGTAGTTATTGAAAATGGTTTTCTGAAGTGTTCCTGAGCCCATGTGGTGATGTCCTTTACACACTGATGTCGTTTTTTGATGCAGTACCACCTGAGGGATCGAAGGTCACGGGCATTCAATGTTGGTTTTCGGCCTTGTCGCTTACGTGCAGTGATTTCTGCAGATTCTCTGAACCTTTTGACAATATTACTGACCGTAGATGATGAAACCCTAAATTTCTTGAAATAGCTCGTTGAGGAATGTTGTTTATAAACTGTTCGACAATCAGCTCATGCATTTGTTCACTAAGTGGTGACCCTTGCCCCATCCTTGTTTGTGAATGACTGAGCATTTCAGGCAAGCTGCTTTTATACTCAATCATGGCACCCACCTGTTTCCAATTAGCCCGTTCATCTGTGGGATGTTCCAAATAAGTGTTTGATGAGCATTCCTCAACTCTCTGTCTTTTTTGCCACTTGTGCCAGCTTTTTTGAAACATGTTGCGGGCATCAAATTCCAAATGAGCTAATATTTGCAAAAAATTACAAAGTTTACCTGTTCGAACATTAAGTAACTTGTCTTTGCAGTGTATTCAATTGAATGTAGGTTGAAAAGGATTTGCAAATCATTGTATTCTGTTTTTATTCACGATTTACACAACGTGCCAACTTCACTGGTTTTGGGTTTTGTAGTTTATGTGCTTAAAAGGTGTTGCATACCAAGTTTTGTCCAATTTGATCAACATTTGTGATTGTAGAGGCGACAGAAGATGTTCGACAGCGTTTATGCCATCTTAATAACTCAGCTGGTCAACAACCAGTTGAGTTCACAAAAGCTTGACAGACTGCGAAGGTCTTCAACCACCAGGTCTGGCCAGCGTGTTTTAATTAAGGTTGACATTTCACGGCCAAATCCTCCCAGTGAAAAAGGAGAGGGAAAAATGAGCAGTAATGAAAAGTTACAAGCCCCAGTTTGAAAATGACGTGAATCTTGGCAGTAACTGGCACAGGAAGGCCCAGGGAGACCTGGCTT
Organism: Gymnothorax reevesii; assembly: GCA_029721435.1. Lineage (NCBI taxonomy): Eukaryota > Metazoa > Chordata > Actinopteri > Anguilliformes > Muraenidae > Gymnothorax > Gymnothorax reevesii. The sequence goes on from CM056586.1 coordinate 31,449,359, forward strand.
TCTACACTGGTCCACACTGGGGAGCCAAGGAGTAGTTTCTGCTAACTGAGCACCATTATCACCACACAGACATGTCATATATTCCCACCAGCTTTACAAGAAGTGCTAATGGGTCTTGGGGAGTCACTGCAGTAACGTTTTCCACAATAAAATCACAAAAAAAGCCTGGGATATTTCCCCCCCCAGCTCAGCTATGTGGATTTTGGCGCCACTGCTGGAGAAGAGAGAGCACTTGAGCACCGACGCCGCAGGAGACGCGAGTTCATAGTTCACCGCCGTGCTGATAAAACTCCTTCCAAAGCCAGCAGAAAGCGAGGGTCAGTGGGTTAATGAGGATTACGCAAACCCGAGACCGGACCTCAGCTGTCAGTGGAAGCCTCACCCAGATGTCTGCTTGAATTTATCATGACCACAGCCCTGAAACTCCTCACAGGCACACAGGTCCCTCCAGCAGTTTTCCTTTAAGTCCTGGCCCCTCTCCTGTTGCAATCCCAGCAATAAGGACAATTACAACAGCCCTAGGGGCAAATTCAGTACTGCAAAGAAAGTCTGACCAAGCATTTTAATCTTGTACTTGGAATTAAAATATGTTTTTTTATTACATTTTTTCTCAGTTTAACAAAAGATTTCACCTCTGCTGTGAGAGAATTTCAAATCATTCTGAGATTTGACCACAGGGCAAGAAAATTTCACTTGTCAAGCACATAGTAACTAAGAAAAAAACAATATTTCCAGAGAGAAAAAAAAAAAAAACTTACAGCAAAGTTAGATTAAATTACTTGTTGAGACAGTTTTAGTAGTGTATACTATAACAATTTGCCACAATTTGCTCCACTTCCTACAAAAACATAAAGAAAGAGTGTAAGTAAAATGAAAGTAAGTGTTTCTCATATATTGAGAGGCCAACAAAAATGGGAAGAATTTTTAAATCTTGAATAACTTCACCCCCTCAGTCTAACTACCTTCATATAGAATAATTATGATTATAAATAATCACTGTATTTGTATAGTGTTTTTTTTGCCATTAAAGCACTTCTCAGACATAGAGGGGAAGCTCCCCTCAACCATCACCACTCTAACGTACACTTTGAATGATGCACGGCAGTCATTTTGTGCCAGAACACCTACCACCATCCTTCAGCAAAGTCACGGGGGTTATTCCAGTCTGAACCGGTTCCACAGTCTGCTCCGTTATATTAGTGGCCGGGAATGATTCATTAATTAACACAAATGAAGAAGCTGGTGAAGTCATGTCCAGTCGGAGGGGTTCAAGGAAGGCAGCACAGGGTGAGAATTGGGCGCACAGCTGGACATTTGGCTTTGATGTGCAGTCTGAAGAACGGAATGTGGCTGGCCTTGGCACCAACTGCCACCAGACAGATCAATCCACCCTCGTGCTACACCCACGGATCAGTCCCAGACAGCACCAAAGCAGTCTTTCCAGGTATGTGCAGTGCTACATTTATTCAGTGCATTTACTGGGGACCCATTTTCCGCTCTGTGTATTTTCAGTGATTGCTTTTTTTTTTTGGTAAACCAACAGGGTGTAGCATAATCATAAGCAATTTAACAGACAGAATTGAGCTAAAGATCTAAGGTAGGAATGTCAAGAGATGAAGGCATCCTGCCAAAGATCAAACAAATTCATTTTTCAGAGAACCTTTTTTCCGAGATTTTCTCCAGAACCAAAATCACTCAACAAACTGCCGACACAGAAAATGGCATTTTGTTAAAAGACCCTGCAAATCCACTCATCAAAGCAGCAATAATTCACAGGAGTGTTTTTTTTAGACATAATTACTTCGTGAACAATTAATCCGTTTCATAAATTTATTGAGAGGACACTGTCACCATGGAATTTCGTTTTCAAACCAAATCAAGGACATGACTAGTAATATAAAAACACAAAGTTCATTCAACTAGGTCAAGTAGTCGCTGCAGGAACATGCCCCCACCTATCCGGACAGACAGATAGACAGACGGTCAGACAAACAACACGGCTCCATTGCAACATCCCCGGCTGAACTTTGTCGCTTAACAGGGGATTAATAGAGTAGAAATCTCTTTCCACTGTGACAATGACGAAAAAAGTCATTAAAAAAAACACCCCATACTGTTTAGAGCTTGTACACTCCATACTTGCGGCATAAATCACCACAAGACACTAGCACACACACAGCTGCACCATTCTTTAAGGGAAAACGCTTAATTACATTCAGATATGCGCCAGAATGTCTGATAGTCAGCACTATCTATGGTCACAGGACTGGACAGGGAGTGTCTGAGGGCGAGGGTAACATCATGTCCGGCCCGCCTGCCATCCAGACGTCAGCTATTAACAGATTAGCCAAAGCAAACAGATAAAGCATCATATGAGGAAGTTCAAGATTCCCATTATCAGCCAAAGTAAACAACTCAAATGACCCACTGTGGAATAACCAGGCTGGCTGAACTGTGAATTATCCTTTCTGATGGGCACTATATCATGCCGACTGCCATCTCCAACTCACCCAACAACCAAGTCCAAAAATATTGGGAAAAAGGGAAAATATAGGGTGAAGGGACATGAAGTGAGAAATATACTCGAAGATGGTTGTATTCCTGATGCTGCGCAATGATATCAGCATATCAATTATAAATATCTTTCATAAGATAATTTTTCAGTCAATCAAAGACCTCAATTTAAGACGTCAGTGACAACGTCTGTGTTCATATTCATATGCAACAGTATTTCCCTGCCATTGTAATCTTATGCGAGAAATCTCTTAAAACAAGACATTCCCTTACATTATTGTCATTTGGCACTCTTATCCAGCGAAACGTACAACAAGACGACGTGGTCATCACAATCCTCTGGCAAGATCAAGGGCCATAACGTAAATAAATATGCTTCGAAGTCTATTTCTAGAATCCATTTTAGATCAAGACTAGGTTATTAAGTATACAAAATTTTACCTATGTACCCCTCATAGTCTTTGAGAAAACTTGTCTCCAATGAAAGAGTGATGGACAGACGGACGGACGGACAGAACTCAATCCTTCATCTGCCGCACCACTTAGTGGCGAAAAAAAAAAACACACGCAAATCCAAATTACTGAAGCCAATAGACCATTTAGGCTTTAAGGCTTTCTGCTAATGTGCTAATGGCCACATGTTCATACTTAGCTCCTTTTTGACACTGGTGTCCCATGAGATTCTGTATATTTGTAAAATGCACCATGCAAGGAGAAAGGAAGGATTAGGCTGCAGTTGGTTTCACAGAGAGTGTAGAGTCACTGTCACGGATCAGACAAGACGAGATTCTGCCTGAAAGGGAGGGACCCCTAAAAGCCAGACTTTGGTGGGACCTACAGCACAGAGATCGAGGTTCTTACCTCCGCACCACCATCTTTAGGATCCTGTAGGAGCCTTTGATGAGAATAAGGGCCTCCTGGCGGGAGCCGTAGAGCGCAGAGCCGTTGATGTTGACGAGCTCGTCTCCGACTCTCAGTTTCTTGCACTGCGCCGCCTTTCCGCCGTCCTCGATCTGCAGGGACAGAGGGGTCAGAGGTCACACAAAATGTATTACTGTACGAACACATTTCAGGAAATCCTGTATGGTAAGCAGCTGATGATTACACAGCAAACCATCCCAAAATCATGTGTCAATAGTCAGTTTACTGAACGCAAAGCTCTTGCTGGAAATAATTACATCAAATACATTCAGAAAACTAAATTCATTTTTTCCTTAGCTAAAAAAAAAAAAAGAGGTTGGCTAAAGTGTGTGCATTTATTCTGTGACCTTTGACCCAAGAGTGCCACACTGTGAATGCAAACCTAGACATTAATACAAACACATGCCACCGTGTCCAGCATTTGCTGAGATCTCGTCTGCACAAGAAAACGTGATGCTAACACAAACGCAGACAGGAAACCAGGGTAAACCATATAAGTCCGCCCAATGGACGACCTAAAAATTATCTTAACCTGTTTGATTAGTGACAATGCCAAAAAAGCTACTCTTTAGTTAAGTTTTGTTCCCAAACAAAAAAAATGCCTTGTGGCTCGCATACCAGAATGGCCGTCTGCCTACTCAAAAATACACAACAACAGCTGTAAAGTGAATTGGTGACAACTTCAGGCCATTTTAGCACTGCGGCCCAAGTGAACACATTGACCAAAACTGTGCACAGGCATAATCTAAGCCCTCCCAGCCAAAACAGTGCAGCTCCCACACGACAAACTCTCAGACTCTATTGCAATATAAGGAGGCTGCTTCTCCTCTGCATCTCACATGCTCCATTGCAAAACAGCCCATTCTGAGCCAAGGCTGTCCTCTCCTCTCTTAAAGTTCCTGTCTGAGGTCTTAGTGATAAACCAGGCACAGCTGAGCCAAGATGGTTCCCATATGCCTCCTCTACTCACTCTGGAACCACTGCAATTCTTGCAGTAAAGACACCCTGTGGTCTAAGTGAAAAGCACTCCCTGAAGCGTCAGTGCGCCCATCTTGACAACAAGGGCCTGAGCCCAAACTCGCCTTTCCTGACAAACACTTACACGAATAACCCTGCAAACAGTGTAAGCGAAGACTATAGGGTTTGCAGTTCGCAGCTCGTAAACTGAAAGGAGATCTTTAAAGTCTTAAAACAAACATCATACCAAGAATAAACGTCGGCGGGGACCCTGAGGTTTGCAGTAGAACAACACGGGCACATAGCAGGAATACTTCTGTGGGTTTAACAGACGATATTCTGGGCAAAAAGCAATAGTTAAGTGAAATAACAATGTGTATCTTGTTCCACAGTGTATTTGAATAGATTCACGAAGGGGAACAACACAGCTGTCGTGACCTCAAAAGGGTGCAGGACCCCTGGGGGAAGAGATGAGGGATGTCCGCCAAAGCTCATGGAGAATAACCATGCCCAAGCATTCTGGAATGTTCCATTGTCAAACTCAACTTCCTGTATTCCAACTATCATCATCGAGTACGGAACCAGACTGTGGCTAAGAACAACATTTCTAACATTCTACCAAAAACGAGACGGGAAACGATGGGAAGAATCGCGAAGAATGCGTGTAATGGAAACGTAATTGAGATTTTACGGATGCAATTACAGTTGAACAGGACATTTTTTCCCCTCCCTGCTGTCTCCTGTCAAACCGAAATGCAGAAATAAAACTTCCCATGGAAGGATGTCATCTGCAACCAGGCAACACAAACAGGCTAAAGCGCTTTGTACCCGGGGCCAAAACGTCTAGTTTAATTCAGAACGTCCTGAAGTCTTCTCACTACAGACACTGATTACATTACAGTCATTCAAGGAAATGGATAAAGTCATTTATGCCCACATTGTGTGGGTGAGGATCCTCCACAAGAAGAGACTTATAATTCCCCCACGTCAAGACCAGAGAGAAGACGGAATCATTGAAGTCGGGATGGCGTGCCAAAACAAAAGCATTTGCAGTATGAATAAATATTTCATAACTCCAGAACTTCTAAACAACCCCACTGGAAGAAGCGAGAGACAGAACGCAGCTTCATCTTTCATTTCTATGCGAACGCTAACCGAACTGAAGCCTACATATTTGTGAGGAACAGAGTGCCAACAACATTCTGCCACTCCTAAGACAACAAAAACATCAGCCTGGCAAGGCCTTACCTTATCAGCTCCACCAGCTGGGGAAACCAGTGCGATTTATTCTACAGAAAAGAGGCAAATCCGGCAGAAATAAAGATGCCTTCTCCGTCGCATTCTTCACCAACCAAGCTCCATCTCTCTGTCAAGTGTTCGCCCAAAGCCATGATGTAACGGGGAGTGACTCAAGTTAATTCTAACTTTTTGCCCTTTGTATTTATTTAAAGAATGTGCTCAGAGGGGAGGAGAGAGAAAAAAAAAAGGTTCAGAGTATTTCGCGACATCCCTGGCAACCCTAAGGAGGAGTAACGGTTTCCCTGCAGCACATCACTGTCCCGTAGGCCGCCTGAACTCCGGACTTCATCCAAACCTTCTTCACGTGGGCTACCAGCTTCCCCTCTGTCACCCACCTCCAGCTGTTCAAAGTTTCCTGGTCAGAAAAGGATAAAAATAGCCACGTCGTTCCGCGAGTGAATGCGTGTGCCACACCTAAGTTTCCATGGTTTTTTGTCCCCTTGTTCTTATTCCAGTTTACAGCAGGCGCCGGCTGGTTTCGCCGTGCCCCGTGACTGCGAGGTGGGCGTACAATGAGGGCCTTGTGCAAGCTGAAACCTTCTCCTCGCCATCCTCGGCGCGCAGTCCCCAAGGAGCGACCGTTAACTGCAGCTGTCAAACATGAAACGGCTTCCAGCTCTCTTCTTCAAGAGCAACTCGGCTGAGAGGTAGGCAACGTCACTCACCGTAGGATTTAGGTTTGTTTGGATTTTAATTATTCACTGGCATCAAAACAACCTTGAAGAACCAGGCTGAAGAAAGGTATTGTACTTGATAGAAAAAGGAGAAGGGGAAATAATCCAGTGAATAAATAGACAATAAGTCACTCTAACAATAGCTAAACTGAACTGTAATATTGTACTGTAAAACATGTATCAAATCAATTCAACTGTGCTAATTAACATTACGGAAGACCTTTCACAAAGATGCTTAGTAATGAAGCAGAAAAGGAGACGCCCATCCAAAGCCCCAAAATAACTCATGAGGGCCAGGTCACGCAGTAACGGAGTAACAAAGCTGTAACTCCGTTACCAACCAGTTTTTTTGCCCTTTTCACCCACAATAAATCAAATGAACAAAATTAGCCATTTTGTTTTTTGAAGGTGCTAGGGAAGACCTACACAAGGCCATTTAAATTCTAAAACTATCTAACTTAGTTTTGGAGCTATGAGACAAAATACACCAATTTTGTAACTCTGTTACCGCGTGACCTGGTCCATGAGTTAACCCTTCGAGCGCTGAATAAATTTTCAAGGAATTAAAAATGTTGTAATCCTGAGCTGTTGAAAACCTGTCATGTGGCAAATTGTTTAAAACAGCTCCCCTGCGGGAGCTCTTTTAAACAAGTTGCCACATGACAGGTTTTCAACAGCATCTGATTTTGATATCTTGCATCATTGGGCAACATTACTTGCCTATGGCTCTAAAAGGGCTAAAAGAAAACCTCCCAGTGGAGAGAAAAACTCTCCAGCAATGGAAAGAAAAAGCCCCCCCCCTGATTGGAGGAAATCTCAGGAGGACCCCGGCAACAGTGGGGAACCCCACCCCATTTCTCATACACTGGTGACAGAACAGGACTAGAGGACCAGCAGGAGTGTGTTCTAAAGGCTCATTAATATCACTCACATGCCTCAAACACTGGGGGCCGGATCGGTACACTGTACACCCCCTCCTCCAGTACTGACTCTAAGCTCTCCTCTACTTCATCCCTAACCCTTACCTTCATTAGACCCTGCGGGCAATCTTAATATTATTAGTTTTACATTATTGAGAAAATAAAGATTTAAATGAAAGAGTACAATAAAAAAATATCAAAGAAAGAAAAACTCAGAGCTGTTGAAAGGCAACTGAGAAGTCTGTAAATGTTCCATATTTATCATGGCAGCGGTTTAAAAATGCTAACGCAGCACAGGTATCCCAGCATGTGTGGTCGCCATCTGCTTTTATTCTAAAAAATTTCAAACTGAAGAGGTAACCCCAGCAGAAATTATTGGCTCTTTTTTTTTTTTTTTTTTTTTTTTTTTAAACAGAGGCCATTATTGAACAGTAAAAGCAAATAGAAAACTGTTGGCAGCACTTGCCAACATAAATGAATGCGATTATTGAACAGTGCACTTTATTAACCTCGCAGTATGACCGGCTGATGATTAATAAATTATAAGGGTGATTAATCAATGAAAAAGAACTTTATTAAACTCCCAAAGTGGCAATAAATGCAGCATTCTACTCCATGGAACAGCTCTGTAAGCTTGCCAATGATTCTGCAACCTTGGAAATAGGAGCTGAATCCTGCGTACTGCTACATGTAGCCTAATTCACCTCTGAAATCAGTGGATTTGTATAGAAGTATAGTCAGCACAATAAAATCTCGCTAACCGATTTTTGTTGCAAGGGGGTCGCCGTGGAAAACCACAAAGACCTCCCCCACCTCAATCCCCCGAGCACTTGAACACAACTTGCGGGTCACCCCCCCCCCAAAAAAAAAAGTAGCACAGGCCATCTTGGAGCCCCTCGGGCAGTTGCAGGGCGGCGGTAAAAACTGTAGCCGACGAGATTCAGCCCTGTGCTCCTGTGAAGGAGAAGAATGCCCTCATTGTGACTCTGGGTTTCCAGGGAGCGTGAGGTCACGCTCAGACTCTCCATAAATACCTGGGCGTGGGCCGTCGCTATGGCCCGCTGCCCGCTATTGTGCCAAGGCCGATTCGCTATTCTGCTGCCCAATCGACTGACGATGCCTATGAGACACACGCCCTATACCAGCTGGGGAACAAGGCCCCAATGTTATCGTGTATGACTTTATGCAACTGTACAATGATGAGCCAATACTGCACATCTATAAAAGGCAAATTTCTCAGGAAATTACTTTTACAGTGACAAAACATCAACAGACATTGTTTCAAGGCAACAAATATAACAGACTCGTAGACTGACACTTCTAACGGTTCAGAGCAGCAGCAAGGCGAGACTGAAAGGAATGCCTTTTTGGAGATAATGGCTTAAACCAAGCAAAGACACATCAAAAAGACTTTTTAGTTGCTTTGGCTCAGCAAAGTGACAGAACTGTCAAATTCCTCCACCCGCAAAATATGATTACATACCACAATAAGATATTACAACATATTGAAACACTTCATATTGTGAAAAATCTCCCTTAATTTGTCAGGCATCTGCTGAGCAAGCACAAACAGAGCTTTCCCGCGATCAGACGAAACTGCATTACTGCAGGGGACAGATCAGCGCATCACAAAGACTAAATGAGTTTCTCCCCCCCCCGACAGGAATTCTTGATTTAAAGTCTTCACTTTCATTGGTCCTTTTATAACACAATAAATCATAAAGAGGACAGTGCATGCAATAAACGTTGATATCATTCAGGGGAATCAGCAGGGAATGATAAGCGGAAATATAAGCAAATAAGCGGATAAGCGATAAGCGGAAATAAGCAGAAATTTTTTCCCAGCAAAACCAATAGGCTAATGCCAATCCACCATATCAACTCTTAAAAAACACTTGTACAAATGAAGCTATTCTCTGTATAATTATAAACTAGTAAAACTTTATATGATTTAAAAGAGTTTCCCCATTTTCTTTAAACAACCCCTCCTTTTGCAGCAATCCAAGCAGTTGCTCCATTGTGCAGACTGAGACTTATTATTCACGAAGGCAGAAGAAGATTTCTTCAGACAAAAAATCATAAACGGTCGCACCGCAAGAGGAGTCGAGAGGGCCTGCAGCCCAGAGCACATCTGCTCACCATCCAGCTGTGAACACTCTGCCTGCATCCAGGAGCGCGTGTGGTCTCGTCTCCGGCTCGGCTACTTCTGCCTGGGTTTTCTCTTCCACAGGTAGTCGAAACGGTCGACAGGTTTTGTTTCGGGAGTTTAATAAAACCCCACAGGAAACGGCAATCAAACGGAGCTGGTGTCAGGTTCAGTGGCTGTCATGCCATGACTACCTGAGATTCTCTGGTGAGGAGGACACAGCTGATCTTGGGAGTGTCTACAAACACCAACACTGGGCAGAACAGACTCTTAAAACATTTTTTTCTCCTTAGGGGTGGGAAAAGGGGAAGTAAGAGTCAGCCACTGGTACAACAGCCCAGCGTGGGAAGATTTATACAGAGCTGTAATCTACCGAGAAAATAGCTAACCACTCACTATTCTAAAATGAGAACGAGATGCTGTCACTCAGTCTTGCGCTTTTTAGGCATGACTTTTGTCGAACATAATGATTGTTATGCCTTAAGAGAGATGTCGAGACAAGTTGATATATGTGCAGCCTAATTTTTAATGGAGTTTAACCATTTTTTTTTATTTGTGTTATTTCAATGCAAGTCAACAAAAAAAAACATTTAATCTAGCCATAAGTAAAACTTGAACTAATCTAAAAACCTGTAAAGGTTAAATTGTCAACTGTTGAACAATAATGCGAAGTAATGTTGAGCGCTATCAGTCCTTCTGTATCAGATGGGTCAATCCATGACAAGTGGACCGATGAGTTCAACTTATTCATCTCGGATTTTGCTGAAATTTTGTTCAGAGGTTCCTTCATGCCGAAAATGAAATGTAATACAGTTTTCACTCCTTATCTTAACTGTTTCCATCACTAAGGCTACGTTCACACAGCAGGCAAATGTGGCCCAAATCCGATTTTTTTTTTGCCCATGAGTGACCTGTATCCGATCTGTAAAAGACAGTTTGAACAGCACAAATCCGATTTTTTTCAGTCCGACCCAGGTTATTTACATATGTGGTACTAAATCTGATGCGTATCTGATATTTTGCAATGCGACTGCTGTCTGAACGGCCAGGTCGCATTTATCCGTCCTTTACGTCATTGTAATGCCGAGAGGAGATGCCTCCATATTTACTTCCGTCAACAAACAGTGCGTGCCTGAGTGGTCACGTATTACCCGAGGACCTCTTTTGCGCATGAGGGTCACTTCAGGGTCGCATTCAGTTCATACTCAAAACTGATAGAAGTCGCATATAATGTGTAATATGAACGAGCGCGCAAAAAAAATAAAAAATAAATAAAAATCGGATTCCTCCAAAAAATCTGAATTGTTCATCAAGGCCTGAACGTAGCCTAAGAGTCTAAGAACTCGGGCAACTTTGTACCTCACATTGGAGCCAATTTTTTCCCCGTTTTCAACAAGCCACTAATCCATAACAAAAACTTGTTCTTTGATCTAGGGTCAAAACTGTAAATAGATTTTCACAATGCTGTCATTGGAGCTCTTAGAAGTTGCAATTTTCCCAAAAAAGATGTCAAAGTAGGTTCCAAATTTTGTCTGTATTTTTGGATACCCATTTTTAAGTAACCATAGCTGCTGAGGATTGATTTATTTATTTAACCAGGGAAGTCCCGTTGAGATTGAAATCTCTGGTCAACCTAATGAGTTCTTGTTAACAGAGAAGGAAGTGTTGATGAACAACAAAATGTCACAATCCAAATAATTTTATCTGTCCAAGTTCTGAAAATATACGGACCCTAAAAAAAAAACAAAAAACAAAAGTGTACCATTTGTAAAGCCAAAAATGACAATGTGGAACAGCTTGCAAAATTTTCCAATAATAACCACTGAAAGGAGCATGTTCCCAACTGCTTGGGGTTTCTCATGTTGGTGGCTTGTTTTTCCTATTTTGTAATAGAGTGGCAAAACTTTGTTCCATGACATTTCAAATTTTGCACTTTTTTCATATATTAGCACTTCTGCATTAGTCCTGGGTGTCAAGGCCACTGCCAAGTTTTTCTATTATTAAACACACACTAATTATGGTTTTACTAATCTAAAAATATGCATGGTTTGACAGTAGAGTAATTGGCATCATCAATGCCACGTCTGACAGCTGTGAAGGTCCAGCACCCAGATCTCACTCTCCCACCAATTCATCTTCCTCTGAATGGATGAATCTCCTCCTCAAATCAAACAAATCCTGTATAGTGGAAAGGGCATCTGCTTGCAAAATATGCTGTTAACCCATTGCACTCGGTATAGCAACTGGTGCAGATGTCAGGTTATGTTGCTCTGGAATCAAATAATCATCATGGCTAGATGGCCAATGGAACAGTTTCGTTGGTCTTTTAGGGAGCATGAATGAAGTGTAAGGATCTTCTGTTCTTCCAAATGCTTCCTTCTACCAGGATGCTTCAAAAAATACACAAGGATGAACTCCTAATTCCAAAAGCCCTGTATGCAAAGCAACTGCAGCAACAGACTACATACACAAAGGACACAGAATTCCTTAAAAACACTCCGTGCAGCCACAGAGCATGCTTGTATTCTGCCAATCCATAACAAGGTCAGCGAGCCAGAAACTGTTGTAAGAATATCCAAGACTCCTATACAGACTCCGAAATCTGACACTGGGCCAGATTCATTGACGTCTTTTGCACAGACATACCCTTTTTGCCCTGTCACAATTATCAATGATTGGTGCAGACGAAATTCGCTGGCCTATCACTAGCCATGACATTTGTTTAGCAGGGTGCGAGAGGTCTTAGCAAAATTTGGCCCATTGCTTCTCATCTGCAAAGACAGATCAGTGAGGCCTGCACAGACCCCACCTGACCCTCTATCCCCACAGCCAATTTTCACTTTTCATTGGACACTGAGTGCATAAGGCTGTGCGTGTCCCACTCTTTAAGCCGAGGAACAGCCTTAAAAAAAAAAAAAAAAAAGAGGGGAGATTCACAAATAGACCCAAACACCCACAACACACATCCCAAACAGCCCGGCCTGGCACAAAGAGGTGGATAAAGACACTGCTGTCGAGGGGGGCTTAGGTGCTTTCAGGCCCACCTTTTGTTCTGCGCTGGACCACCACTCCAGTGCTCCAGAGACCTACGACCTCGTCAAGCACAATCTCACATCTAATTCACCTCTCACCCCTCCACATTCAAATTTGCCTCTCCCTTCTCTCACAGCGGTTTTACCATTTCTTTCTCCAAACACCCACATCCACACAATGCCTTAAAACCCAAGTTAAAACGGCCTTAAAAAGTGTTTTGTTTGCGACCAGCCAATCTGTGCGTATGCGGATCCAAGGCCAATGCAATAGTCAGTTTGTCCTAAAATGGCCCCCATTTCAACACCTAGCGGACTAATCGGAGCAGAGCTCCATGGAGCACATCGAGGGAGACCCCTGGTTGGCTCTGTGCAGTTCCAGCTCCGGCTGGACAGCTGACACACTTGGACCAGATTCAATCCTCGAAGTGGTCGAGAATATTGTCGCGTCTTCTGCGCCCCTTATGGAAAGTGCACAGCAAACGGGGGGGAAAAGAAACAAAAGCTTCTTTCAAGGAGCTGCGCCGCTAAAACGAATCGCCTGCTCTCGCTCGTAACCATCGGCGGATCTCGCCGGCCCCTCTTGACGTTTCGTCAAGACTCTGCGAGAGGGGTGGCAGACAGGGCAGCCCATATTTCCACCGAGAGCACAAGGCTGTAACTTTTCCCAGATTCGGCCCAAGATGAAGGTCTTCGCCCCGATCGCACAGCCACATGAGCGGTCAGACAGAGAGCTTTCTGTTTTCCTGGTACCAAAGAGGGAAAAAAAAGTTAACACAGGAGTAATCGTTCTCATCGGAGCTCTGCGCTTTTATATCCTGTGGTCAGTTCTTCTCGGACTAATCCTGTTTGCACAGACGTTCATGCAGCTGGAGGAGAAAGGATCACTGAGGAGTTCAGCGCCTCCTTCGTCTCTGCTTCAGTGGACAATTTCAAGGGTTTGTGCAGTCTTACCCCAGCCATAGGAAAGCTACAGACCATCTGGGATCGCACCAGCCGCAATTGCAAAGCTGGTATTGTTTTCAGTATAGCAGTCCTCATATACTAAAGCGTTCAGTGAGTGTGAACTCCACGTCCATCTTTGACCTCAGCCTTCATCTTTATCTCAACTACACACCTGTATTGTTTCGTGGCTGCATCTCAAAAGGTTGTGATGCCATCATGTTCACAAAAATTGTCCACAAACACACTCACACATGTATAAATATCAGCATCGCTTTTGAAACACATTATAAATATGACTATACCTCCCCAATGTCCGGTTCAAATGCATACATTCAGCATTACGCAATTCACCATTTTCAGATATAAACATCACCAGAAACTTCTAGCGAAATGTTCTTACCCAAAGCTCTCAGGACAATACTTAACAAAATTACAAATTTTCTCACAATGATATGCACCTTATATGATTACATGAACAGAATCTTTGCTTCAGTAAATATCCAGCTAGCAAGGCAGCCTTACATAAAGTAACTAGATAACTCTGTCGCCACAGGGACCGATTCCTGTATCTCCTCGATCCCCAATTTTCGGACAAAATGGCCGCCACCAGCCATATCAGATGTCCAAAATTGCTGAAAAATCGGTCTTGAGCATTGTCAAATAAATATCCACGCCAGCGCAAAATTAGAAAAACTTCCTGTAATAATTATCGCTTCCAGAGCCCAGAACAGAAAATCTCTGCGGGTGCGGCAGAAGCCCCGGAACTAAACCATCCCATCTCTCGACTATCGCGCCGGGGAGATACAATAAGATATAGTTATCATAAAAACCTTAGGAAAATGTAAACAAAAGCTATGGGTTATTGACCAGGTAGCTTACATTATTCACATTAAACACAACTGTGAACATAATTATCGTAGTTTTAAATACTGATGTTGTTGTTGCAGGATAAATGCAGGATGCGCTCACCATTTACTTCAATACTCAACAGGAGTCTTTTCGGTGAGGTACCATAAAAATCTAACAAATTACAAATTACAGTTGGGCCTATGTAATGTTTTTGCATTACATCCTCAACTTGATGATGCCAAATGCACTCACAGATAAAACTTCCTTTCAATAATAATAATAAAAAAAAAAGCAGAGTCTAGAAGCTCTCTCAAGAGCAACAGATACTGGTAAACGCAAGAGCAACTATTCACCACAGAAACACCAATGAAAATACATTGCTCTAGCCAAATCAGTAACACAATGTGTCAGATAAGCACGTTGTGTCATAAAAGGACAGAGACATCTGTAAAAGGCAATAAATAATAAAACATGATCCATCTACACTGTTGTGCAAAATCCAGAGCGCCTCCTATTTTGAAGAACTTCTTTAATTATTTTCATGCGTTCTAATGCTCAAAACATTGTGCTAACTACAAACGATTTGGGCTGGTGCTCATTTAGAACACTGGGAAAACTATCCTCCAGTTACGAAGTGGACAATGACTCATGTCATTGCGTTGATGGCCTGCTGGAAAACAACAAAGTGAGATAAATCAATCAGACGGTTGACCGGTGACATGAGGGCGGGGCCTGGTCGGCTCTGACATCCCTCTGAATGGGTCCTCGGTGCACCATTCACACGGTAATGCGAGGAAGATGACCTTGCCCTCACCAAATGGCCCGGTGGTGAAGGGAAAAAAATAAACCACTGTGGTGCGGCTTTTGCCTCCCTCTGAGATAAGAGTTGAAAGGAGAGTTTCCTTATTAGAGGTCCCCGCACTGAAAGCAAATGCATGTGAAACAACAGTGAGCGACCCAGTAGCAGACTGAAATTGCTTAACAGCTTCCTTAAGGCAACCCTAGAACAAAGTGTGCAGTATACCGTGTCTCAGCCTTGTGCTGGAATCTCGAAAAAACATGAAAAAAAGCCCCAATGATCCAACTTCCTGCTTCTTCAGGAAAAATCAATAAGCACAGCCTAAACAGACCGAGGACTGACTCCGTGCTCACTGGAGCTGATCAGAGCAGCTCCAAGGCAGTTTGTTCTCACTCTCAGCTCCCAGAGTGAGAATGACCATGTTTACCAGGCCGCTGCAGGGACACTAAAATCTTCCTGCTTTTAAAACCCCCCTTGCGCAGAATACAACTAATGCCTTTTTTTTCTGTCTGTTGCACATGGGCCTATTTAGGCTTTATTACTCAGTGTTCATATCACAGAGACACTGGAAAATTATTCCAGTGAAGCAAGACTTTTTAAAATTCAATTAAAATTATTTAGGAATTAAATTTCTGAATGTACGGACGTCGGCGTCTATATCTACCCAGAGGGGTTAACAATGGGCAGGACTCACCGAAGGGCAAGGCTGACCAAAAAATGCACCAAAAAAATGGACTTGCAACAGAGCTCAGATTGCTGCTTCATTCTGCAATCAAAAGGTACTTCAACAATTTTGGGAATGATATGTGAGGAAACTGAAGAAATGAAATCAAGGACAGAGAACTTTGCAAGCTCGGTCAGACTCCAGCTACTTCCAAAACTGGAGTTCCAACTATTTTCTTTCGCCAGTCATATGCGCAGCGACACTATCTCTGAGTCAGTGAAAGCCACATATTTTCTCAGTCCTCTGGTATGACGCAAATATGAATGACATTTAGGCTAAATCCTGCTCCATACAAGTCAAGCACTGCACGGCAACCGCATCATGAGTCACTAAACACTGCACTTGTGGCAGTTCTGACCTATTTTATCAAAATCACTTTGGACTGGAAAACCCCTGATCTCCTGTTTAACCGCTTCCTACATTCCAAAACACGCACAGGGATTTGTATCCCTCAAGTTTGTCTACATTACTAACAATCTGGTGACGTTAATTAAAGTCTGACTCGGGAAATAAAGAGTGGGCGACGGTGCTATTTCTTCATTCAATCTACAAAGGAGAAAAAGTTAGAGCAGCGGATTCAAGGCTTTATAAATGATTACGAAACATGAGCCCGAGTTTAAGTGATTAAAATTAATGCAAAAAAATTATTTCCTCAATGTCTTTAAAACAAATCACATGCTACTCAAAGCAAATGGAAAAATATGCAGGATTTCTGGTGGAAATTACTTTAATTTAATAGTGATTACAATTTGGCTGGTAATTTTAAGATTGCAGGTTTAATGTCCCAAAGGAGCACTACTGTTCGATCCCGGAGCAGAGCCCCAAACACAGATTTCTTCAGTAAAAATCCAGCTGTATAAACAGATTTTAAAAGAAGAAGGTATAGGCTGTATAGGTCACTCTAGATATCGGTGATTGACTAATGGTTGAAATGTAAAAGTAAATGACTTGATAGAAGCTTGGCAAATCTACTGTATGTTTGGGCCCAAATCTGTCAAATGCTGAGGAAAAATAAATAAATAAATAAATAAATAACTTAACAAGAGTGATCACAGGATGACATCATCCCCCCCCTACCCGCAATCAAACCTCAGAAATCCAAAAATATTAAAAGACACCAGTCTAGGACCTGATTTACATGCACAGCAAGTTTTGTTAAACACTGAACGGTACTCTGGTTCTGCTCTGAAAACAAAGGTATCCACGATTTATCTGCTTTAATTTTCCTACAATACAAACATCTATCTGTTTTGTACTTTAATTCATCCAGTAAGAATTTGAATCACTGAAGCTGCAAATACTCAGATTCAGCCCCAAATATGTGAAATTCCACTCAGCTGTGGAGAGAAACATAAAAACAAAGCACCACCAACATTCTATCGATCATCAAACAGGTATGTGTCATAGTGATTACAGCGCATTCAGGCAGAAACCACCAACCTGGGTGCAGCTGAGATCAGTGCATTCATTACGGTGTGCCTGTGTTTGTGTGAGTGACTGTCCACCACTGCAACTTATTTTCCCAACTTATAGCAGGGCTGCATAGTAAATCAAATTTTAGTCAAAACCACATGTTAGCATATTGTAAGCCTCATAGCATAATTGACACTCATTTTTTAAGTTTTTCATTATTAATATTTTTAATTTAAGAGAATGGATTTAAGTTTCTTCTTTTTAGGTTTTGAGATAGCAGCAAGAGCAAGGACCTTAGGCAACTTAAATATGCCCTTCTATTCTGTCTTCAGCTTTAAAAAAGATGGATCTGACTTCATAAATTTATAATGGAGTTATTATACCCATATATTTCTGTCACATTACCCAAGTCGTTCATCGTATATCGCATTTTTCTCTCCATATCCTGTAGCCTCAGCACTTAGGAAGATGAGACAGAAAGATGTATATTATTCTGATACAAATGACTCCAGGCCTTCCAAGGCTCCCTGGAGGAAGACATCCTCTATCTCAATGGGACATTCCTGGCTAAATAAAGAATAAATAAAAATAAAATACATTTAAAAATGAGAGAGGTTGAATTTTTATTGAGGTTAAGGACCTGCCATACCATTTCTCTTAAACAAACTCCCAAAGGGCTCTCAAGCACTCCAAGAATGGTGCTTCAATCGAGAACACATACAGAAGTACAGATGTTGCGCGCTCTGTACTACATTAAAAACAAGATATGGGATCATTCACAACATGTATTACATTTGAGGAGCTTTTCATGTCCTGTTCTTACCCTGTCCACAGCAATTGTCAATGCGATAAAATGCAGAGCGAGTGGTTTTCAGTGCAGTATTTGGGCATATGCTATGGGCACAAAGGGAATACAGTCACAAGCTCAGCTAGCCTTCGCCTTGCATGTCATTTCTTCTTAATCACATTGCATGGTCTGGGAGAGCTAGGATTTCTGGTCTTTGTAGGCATGGGTATTCACACGCTACTGAGAGGATTGATTAGGTGTAAACGACTGAACTTGTCAGAATTAAAATGCAAATACGGCCCAACTGATGGGCAACCCAGTGGGTCTGGACTGGTCTATTTGATAGCGCTGAACTTTAAAGGATCCATCAGGCCAGACTCCATTAAAGGAAGCTCCAGGGCCTGATGGGCGGAGATAAGAGTTCACAGCGAAGCCCCGAAAACCCAAAACAAGGTCGACTCCGTCGTTCCCGCTCCGCCATTAGAGCAATTAACCTCCCCGCAGCGAGACACGATGATGACGAGAAGACGGGACACAGAACCTGACTCTGACTTTTTTAGCCTGCAGATGAATACTTCTTTATAACAGGTATGCAGAGGCCGAGGGATCATTTTCAGATACAGCCAGCACAAGCACAATGTCATTGACCATGGACATCAAACTATAAAAAGACGCCAACATGGCAGCCTTGTCAATGACATTATATTTGACTACTTATTTTCCAATCATCACCAAAATCAATAGGGATCCAGTTTATATCACAGTTTATATAAAACCTGTTGTAAGTAGAGTGGGAATGATACAGTGCAGACAGACTGGCGGACAGACCGATTGATGGACTGGGGCGACCACAATATAAGCCCATCTGATGAAGTCAGCATATGAGGAGGAACATGGATTCGGACAGTTTTTCTCCTCCATCGGTTCACCACTCAATCTAAAACTGCACTTGGGCACAGACCACTGACAAAAGCAGGGAATGACAAAGTGGATTTTTCCATTTTCCCAAATGTACACAGTCGACAATCAAATTTTAGGTGAAGATGAGCATTTTTGGCGAGTCTGCATGGAGCTGTGGCGCGCGCGTCCCTGGGTGTACTCTAGTTGACATAGAGACCAACCCTGCAATCTAAATAGAGCTCTGATCTAAAAATTTTGTGACTTTGAAAAAACAAGCCAAAATAAAATGGCAATGAAGCAGATGTAAGGTCATCGCATCCACCAAAGGAAAGCAGAGCGTTCCAATCTGAAGCGCATACAGGGGCAGCGTCCTATCTAGAACATTCCAAGTTTTAATAAAGAATGCAAAGAAGCAGGCCTAGTAGCATTCATAATCCCAAGATATTTAATGAAAGCCATTTGAATGCGGGTCAGCCTATTGGGCAGTGTGATGAATTATGTTAAAGCGCAACTAGATTAAGCCTTTGTCAGAAATCCACAAAACTAGCTCTCTGTCCTTCCTAAATCGTACAATATTTTAGCATTCAACCCAAGTAATTGGCAAATGATCTTAAAATAATGACATCTTAAATTTCACAATCTAAACCTCAAGGAGATTCAGTTGGCTCCATTTTCTCATCAGCAACACTAACAAAATGAAGAGAGCAGAGACATTTCTAATGGCAAATGAGAAAGGCTGAACACTGTGTGAGACAGCCTTCGACAAAATGAGCACGTCTGTCCGTCCGTAAGTCCTTAAGACCGAGCCCATTTTTCTCCTCCATCAGCTAGCCAATCAATCTGAGACTGTACATGGACATTATGCAATGGCAAAGGCAGGAACTGACGAAGCCGACTTCTCCATTTTTTCCCCCTCAAATTTAAGACCTTTATAACCAGATTTTCTGTTTACAAGCTTTTTTGGCAAGTATGCAAGGAGCTGCTGCGGTAAAATCCCAGGAAATTATGCCAGTCATTATGGCATGCACATACCCAGGTGTAGACTAGAATAAACTGAAGAACTGAAATGGAAGTTCTTAAGTGCACGTTTCATGATAAAGCACAGCTGTGGTGGGAGAAGGAAAAGTTTCATAAAATATCTGTTTATTTTATCCACAATGATAAGGAAAAGCAGTTCATAAGCCATTTGTGTACACACAGATCCCAGCAAAGTGTTCATTCACGTGACAAAAAAAATACAGTGCTGTTTTTTTTTAATGGTAAGCAAGCAAGCATGTCTGACACTATACATGTAGCCTATGTTGCATAATTGCAGGGACACAGAACTTCCACACCACAATAATTCTCAAATAGTGGGATTGCAGTGGGCCATCCATTTCGGACGTTCGGGCAATTAGCCTACAAGTCTGCAATGTGCATGCTTGCCAATTTCAAGCTAGCTTGTGCATAGGTTTCAATTTACACAACATGGCTAACTCCAGGACACTGGGAATTACAGACAGCTGAGACAAAGCCACCCAGCTATTTCTTTTCCCCGGTTTTGCTTCCTGTAATTGTTATGGTTGCTTTGCTCTCCATGGAATGGATCAAATAAACACTTGTGCTTTTGCCAAAACTCCATAATCTTCCTCTTCTGACTATTACGTGTTTTTGCTCTGGTTCTCATGTCTTGAAAACGTGGTGTTTTTCTATAAACAGGGCTATCCATGCATTACCCATGGAAGACCAGCCATTTTTTTTTTATAAATCAGGACATCATGTATTCACTGCAGTTTAAATTATTCCCACAGCTCAAACCAACCAATTCAAATATCTAGTTCACAATTTTTATAATATGGGCCAAATCTCTTCTCATTTAACCTCAAATGCCTTAACCTGAATGTTCATTTGCAGCAACAAATTCACAGTCTCATACCTGTCAGCTCTTTGTTGAGCTGAGGAGGCAGTGCACTCGGTTTCAGATTCATTATGTACAGCTTTGTGCTCTGAAGGTACAATGGAGCAACCTCTGATCTATGGTTAACCTGCCCTGTAATCACCAAGTGCACACTGTTAATCAGTGATTTTCAGAAAATTGCAACAGCTCGGGGAGTTCAGTGTTGTACAGTTTTCTATTCTCTTTAAAGTCTACAATAAGCGCTCAATGTTTGAATAAGAGGTCATTTTAGAGTGGGTCTTAAATTTGAGCCAAACTTGACGGTTTGGGATTGACAGTGGTCTAGATTACACACGATGGCATTTTGAAAATGAGAGCCAAATAATGAACATAGTCATAATTCACGCTCTGTGCATCAACCTATAAAGTATATTTCGTGATTTAGAGGAAATTAATGTTACATTGTTATTTTTTCTAAATGCTCAGATTGAATGCTCAAAAGTTTTTAAACATCAATCCATTTTTAATGCATTTTACCATCAAGGGCATTCAATCTGTATGGCACATGTGCAAGACTCCTCAAACAAGAAGAACTATTCTCGCATGCAGTCAAGCAGCGATTTAACTGGACCGACAGAAACATGAAAACTAACACTAACATTATTCTAGAAAAGACTAAACAAAAGCACAAGTCCACAAGTTCACAATTTTCATCACCCGTCTTACCCAAAATAGACCTTATAATGGCAGAAATTCCCTCCACACTGGTCATGCACTTCCTGAATGCGCAGCAGATGTTCCGTCAGATGGGTCTGCCCTGATGTGAAGGTGCACATTACGGCACACAATTATAAGTTAACATTACTAATTAGTGTTGAGTAGCTCGCTGGAACATCAACGCAGAACTGAAATCATCAATTTGACTTCTTTCTTCCTGGCAGTCATGAAGGGAATAATGACCAAACTGTCTTGCACACTTTAAGGCATTGAATTAGAGTTATTTGTCAAACTGAATTTGATAAACAATCTTGCCTTAATAAATCTACACTTAAATGGATGTATTAAAGGACAGCCACAAAAATAACCCAATCAAAGTGAATACAAATTTATACCCGCCACTTAGATTCCACACGCATTTCCAGTATGCTCATGCCCACAAACACCAAAATTATACAATACTTTATTCTCAGAACCATATCGACCAGATTGAGTAAATTGTCAAGTTCACCTTTAAGTTCAAAGAGGCAAAAAAAAAATAATCACTGCAACACACCCATCTCAGGCTTTCATGCACAGAACTCAAACATGCACATTTGAGAACAGCTCTAGTCTATAGGGCCGCAGGGATTCCTGTGTCTAACAGATAGCATGTGTTTTAACCAGGTACTGAGTCTAAGCGGAGAATTCCCTTCAGTGAGACTGACCACTTTAACTCCACAGAAAGGCAAAAATGCTGCCTGTATTTCACCAGATTAAGGGACAATCCTGCTCTGAACAGCCTATAACATGTGAGCTGAAGGTGCCAAACCATACAAAGAAAAATGGAGCTAAATTTTTTGGGTCGTAGACAAGTGTTACACTTCACTGAAGGCCCAAGGTGGGTCTCAAAGCTTACCCCCCACCTCCACAGCTCAGCATTATACACTTGGACCGGCACTCATCTCAGACTGATGACAATTTAGATAACTAGCCTATTCAGACATACCAACGACTCCTTGGGAGACACACTGACAGTGGCTTAAGGCTAGTTATGAATTTCTCAATTTAGTTTTCCAAACCTCTGAACCAAAAGATGGAATGACGAGATCCAGCTGACAGAGTCATCCATTGATAGAAGTGATCAGACGTGGAAGAGAACTAAGGCCATTGGTCAGATTCACTTAGTGACTAAAGGCTGACCACCTGACCGAACTGGCAAAATCCAGCTATAAAGCCATGTACAAACTTTACTAAACTTGGGTAACTTTCCCAACTCCCATCTCTTGCTCAGCAGTTTGAGCCCGAGAATGTGACCTCTAGCCACTCCCGAACATCTTCGTTCTAGAAAAATAAATCAACACTTTAGAGGAATGTGGCAAAAGGGGAAGCGAGGGGGGGGAATGGTTTCTATCTTACCCCTCCCCCCACACAAACAGCGGTGAAAGATAGCAGAGAGACTTTCAAATGATAACAAATGAAGGCACTCAAAATAGCTGCATTCCATTGAGCATTTTCTTTTAATTTTGCTAAAGACATTGAGTCACACAGTAAATACTGTCACCACATGACATAACATTACTGTGGTAACAAAAACAGACTTCGACCACAATGTTGGACATTTCAATCTGAGAAGCAGACGACATTCCATCGAGCTAGTTACTCAAATTGTTTGAGTACATAGGCGAAGAAGGCTATTAAGTTGATGTGGTTCAGTGTAAACATATGAATGTATGAATAAGCTATAGTCACTCAGAAGCATCACTACTAAAACTTCAGACAACAAAGAAGACATGGCTGTCTTACCCCGGGCAGGAACATATCTGTTACCTTATATAAGCAATTTCACCAATACATGGAACTATTAAAAATCTATTCCTATTTGGGAGAAAACCTCAGTGAACAATCCAAATTTCAGGCCATATAAAAAGAGACCATTTTATGGCTTAAAAATATTACCAGAATATGTTCTTTAACCTCAACTAGGAAACATGGTAACCATTCAAGATTTCAGAAACTAGGCCTAAGTGCACCTTTTGCATAACTTTTCATAAAGTACTCAGGCATTAACATCTGTATCCAGAATCCATCAGCAGCCTAGCATCGTTCTACCACCAATTCCAGTTTAGCAGATGCCAACAAGCAGCTGACATAAAACCATGCTAGACTTTAATTTTATCAACTGTTGGAAATCTACAATCTTTCCCAAGGCAGGGTAGCTCCCTATTACAAAGATTTGTCTAATACAGTAAGGCAGAAACTAATGCAGAGATTTAGAACCATCAGTAACATGCCATTAAATGCTAAGACATAGGAATTATGAAATCGACTAAGGAAATTGATTGATGTGGCGGAGGGGAGACTGTGGTATATGA
The DNA here is from genome assembly GCA_029721435.1 of Gymnothorax reevesii. Lineage (NCBI taxonomy): Eukaryota > Metazoa > Chordata > Actinopteri > Anguilliformes > Muraenidae > Gymnothorax > Gymnothorax reevesii. Next base: position 31,473,183 of record CM056586.1, read on the forward strand.
GCATTAACTGCTGTAAATAAGCCATAACTAATGAGACAATAGCTCAAAGTCCACCGTGGGACCTCATGGGAGCAGCTCTGGGCATTAAATTAACAAGATGAATAAACAGAAGCAGGCAAGTTACTTCATGGGATATCTGTTAAAATTATCGCGAAGGGATCTTGGCTGTGCCCATTTTTCAGATAAGAAAAGCGATTGCAACCCAGTTTGGCTGCTATTTCATATCACCACTGCCTAATTCCGAAGTTGAATATGTTTTTTATAGCTTAAAGTCCCATTCGCAACTTGGCTGGTGTCAACAATTATGTATACGGACAGAAACAAGAACTTTTCTGGCTTGCCAAGAATGAGTAATTTAACCGCGGATGGAAATCCAATTTAATAACAGAGTACTGCATTTTCAGTTCTGGTTTCTTCCAGGATGACAAATCCTGTCCAAAAATGGACTTAATTCACAAAAAATAACATATAGCTAGCCACTACATGCGAGTTAGCCTCAGGAATTAAAATCAATCACCATATACGAAAGGCCATTTGCATCCAAAACTCATGGCAAAGTTGTTTGAAATCTTAAAAATAAAAAAGCGGTGGTAAACCTATGCTTAGTGAGATACTGCTCACGTCACAAGGGAAAATGTATACCCGCTAATGTCAACTGGCTCGCTAGTCCAGGAAATAAATTTAAATACTGACAATGGTCTCGCAACCCAGAGAGTGCGAGCTAGTTTGGTCAACCCAAGCCGATGTTGGGCAGCCAAGTTAGTAAGCAACAAAAAAAAAAAAAAATCCAACTTTTTTTAATGATGAAGCTCATTAGCTAACTGCAATCGCATCTATTGCATTTTTACTAAAGTTAAAATGAGTAATAAAAATAACTGGATTACGTGAAACGTCCTGCTTACTCAGTACCAGTTATGTCCACATGTGCACTGCTTGAGCAATCCTGTCATCTGCCGACTAGCTTTACGTGAATTATTGAAAGTAACGGATTTATGCACATACAACTAGGTTGCCAGAAAAGCTGCAAACGTTAACATAAATTACATCGTCCATGATCACACAGGAGAAATAACTGCCTCCAAGTTAAAAATACCTTCAACCGGTTAAGTCAGTCAAGTTGAAGAAAATTCTCAAAATCATAACTTAAGCAATGAAAACTGAGGAATTTCACCATTGCGAAAAGATTGAACAGTTTCTTGCAAATGAGAGAGGTAAATGCATAGTAGCTATAAGCAAATTGATATTTCATTAAAAATCACCAAAACATTGTTACTTTTGTTATGATGAGCGGTTCACCGTGTTCCAGTCCTCCTTTCAGTGTGAACCCCCAGGGAGCACCTCCTTGTAGTTGGACCTGGATGTGGTGGAAAGACACGAGTTGCTCCACTGTCTCCATCCTCTGCTCCATGTCACGACCGTTCTTAATCAGTCACAACTATCCTGAAGTTGTGGCAAAGTTTAGGATCTCCATCATCTTCGCTCCGCTAAGCTGTGGCCGCAGAGCATCGAATGCCATGGGGAGGAGAGCGAAAGAGGAAAGCGGGGAGAATTCAATTACACCGAGGAAGCAAGCCTGCCGAAAATCTGTAGTTTGAGTGACAACGAGAATAGCCATTTAGAAGTGGCGCTTTAGTTTGAACGACCAATGAGAAGTGTAAGAGAGGAAGGAACTATGTAGCATCAACCGCTGTATTGTTTGTCATGGAAAGTGCCAATGGGAGCTTCTACTAAGCCGTGAGAGCAACGAGGCAAACTTGACTGTCAATTTTGAAAATTAACATCATTAGTTGGTGCAGTGCAGCTATTCTGTTTTCGAGTTTTAAGACGAAAAAAAGCTTCCTTGCTTGTTTGCCTACTTAACCTCCGTACATTTTTTGGGAAAGTTAGCTTGCTTGCATGAGTTGTGGTATTAAGCGAGCGTGTTGACGTTAGCGTTTTTTTCCATTTGAAGGTTCACGAGTGGAACATGGGCACTGTAGGATAACTGTCGGTTGTGATGAACCTACGTTGCAGTCGAATTGAAAACATGAAGTTAAATGAACTGCAGTATTAGGTAATTTAGCTATTTAACAGATGCTCTTACCTGACGCCACCTGATTTGCATGGAAGTTGAGTGGACTTGGCTTGATGAAACTCCTCGACAAACGGGGAGGGCGAATAATTTTGCGACTAGAAAAGCACAAACGTCAGTGGTTTGCAGTCTCGGGGTTTTCACGACGTGCTGCATATGCCTGATTGCATGCTTTAGTATTTTACACTCAGAAGTCATCAGAAATATCTCCGCATGGAATGAACATTTTATTGATGTCACACAATATTTTAAAGGAGCCCAATTAAACCAAGCGTAATTAGGTGAAACATTTGGCACTTTATTAGGCTTAGGTAGTTTAATGTCCGTCCTGTATATATAATTTTGCCCTACACTTGATAAGTTTTAGTTTACATGTGTCTGATTCTTTCTTCCTCTTTTTTCTTTCTTTTTTTTTGCAATAAAGCATAACAACATCAAGGTTTTTCCCCTTATTTATCCGTGACATACTTTTAAGAGAGTAAATACTTTTTCTTGACATGAAAGGATCCAAACTAAAGATAAGACATAATTTGGTCAAATTGGGATCGTAAAAATATGGCGGGAAAGAAAATCAGCATTCACAGGAGTCCCCCAGGATCCTGGTTGAAAACCATTTCTCTGCAGGACCAGTCTAGGGTGTCAAAGTCGATCCTAAGAGTTAGTGTGGGTGAAGGTTTGTGTTTTAGCTCAGCATTAGACAATTAATTCTGTTTATGTGTTGATTTTGTACAGTTACTAGCAAACTGGTAAGATGAGGAGTCATTTTCATTTGTTACAGTTGCTTCAAGAGCCTCTTTCTCAGATGCAAAGGATTAAACGTTTGCTAAAATTCCAAGTCATAGAGCCAAATGCCCAGCTATTTTCCCCCTCAGTGAAGTAATGCACAGTACTGGGAATGCCGTGTGCTCATAATCATTGTTTTTCTACATTGCGTGCTTCCAAACATTACTATCGATTACAGCTGAATGGAAATATTATTCGTTGCACAATGTGGAATATGCAGATATCTTGTTTGCACATGTGATAATAATGTCACTGTGTATTGTCACCTCAGGCAGTTTTTAAATCATGCCAGTTCGTTGTTTTCCTTCAGCATTTACTGCATCTGTTTCTCAAAACTTTTTTGGATTTTACTTTTTAGTTATCTGCAATAGATATGGCATTAAAATGAGGGTACACTTTCTTAGATAATATAGAGTGTCACCTTATGGGTAACAAATACTTCAGGTTTGGTTCTGTACTCCACTTTTTTTAAGTACTGGTACTCCACTTTTTTTAAGTACTGGTACCTAAAAGAGTATGCTGAGTACTGGAGAAAGGTCTTGAGGACAGACTAGACCTCGACTCACTTCAGAGTCCTTGAAAGGGAAAAGCATGGTGGCGAAATGGCACATCCAAATGCATCTCAAGCATCCAACCTCAGTAGCAAACCTTGGTGGAAATGTTGTTTTGGGCATGTGGGCCTGCTGCAGGCACAGGCTTACTCGTGATGTAACTACTGATAGTGGTGGCAGAACACATTCTGAACCATACCATAGAACCTGCTCAAGTTCAGCCAAATGCCTCCAAACTTATTGAATACCCCTCAAAACTAAAGCAAGGCAACAGTCTCAAAAGTGCTTTGAAACAACACAAGTTTTTCAAAACCAATAATTGGAGAACACTTGTCTGACTGAGCCATGTACCAAAATCAATCAAATTCAAAATGTGTCTCATATGGTGTTGGGAAATCTTTTGGCAGCTAACCCCAGAAACAAGCACAAGATGAAGACAGCTGTGGTAAGGGTCTAACAGAGCAGCACCAGAGGAGATGGTGAGATGGCCATTTCTCTTTCTAGTTCACAAATGAACTGAGGATATTTTAGCTATTAGCATATGGTGCTGACAGTCAGTGGACTTCACAACAGCCAATTTGTGTACTAAACATATAAGGCAAACTTATTGTTACTTCAGTTCAATCAGAGGCACTCTACCTCCAGAGGCTGCACAGCTGTCTGTTACTTGGTTAAAGAAATTGCATTTTTTTTTCATATTAAACTTGTTTAATTATATTTCAGGTGGAACCACTTCTTAAGACTCATGTTTGAGGAACAATGGGAATTTTAGATCAAGAAAAGATGCATTGGCTGGATATAAAAGCTGATATTTACTTTCATAAGAGTGAATGTACACGGACACATATCGCTGCACAAGCTGCATTTGAGTTCCTTGAAGTGAGTGTGCTTTCTTCCATTAGACTAGAGACCTCTCCTGGAGCTATCATTGTACAGCACTAAATTATCTGAAGTGTCCTTGTGCATACAGATTTGACCAATAAAAAATATGATTAAAAACAGACTCTATATAGATCTGGAAATGACACTTGCTCTATGCAGACCTTCAATACAAGCAGTTCCACAGCAGGGGTACAGGGGTAAAAAATCATGACCATTCTGGTGTGCTTCTCTCTGAACACCTACATCAAACACTCATGGTAATTATTTATCAGTAAACATATGGATTGGGGTGATTAGATCACTTTATTGCCATAAATGCCTTTCTATAAATATTGTTTTTTTTTGGGAAACTGCATGCATGTTTGTTTTTCCTTCTCTTTTCCAGCCATGGTCGGTAGATAATAACTATTGTGGCTCCCTGATACTATTGCTGTTACTCCCCCTTCGCCCCACCCACTACCCTCAATGGGTACAATTTAGTTGTTTGTGTCTCAGAAAAAGGGCCCCCCAAACCATCTTGAGATTATCACTGATTCTTGGAGAAAATACAGTTAAACCTTGGGCTATTTGGCCAAAAAAAGTGTAGTGAAATTGATCTTGTCTGCATCGCTAGCAAAGCTTGCTCATAGAATTGTTTTAATTTTTGGTCGAATGTTTCGCTGATCTTTATTTAGTTGTTTTTGCTGAGGTTTAGGTTGTGCCATATTAGCCTTTGAAGTCTCTAAGAGAACAAGAGTGTCCCTAAAACAGATAAACACCAAACTTACATTTCATACCATACCTATCACACATATCAATACATTTATACGTGAACAGCAAGGTAACTTTCGACTGCCAAATCCAAGTGAGTGTTTCTGATTCTTGAGTGTTACTGCTGGTGTACCATGCCAATACTCAAAGACTGGGCCGCAGGATTTGCCAGGTACAAATGTGTTATTTAGACAACAGTTCGCATTACCTCCATCTGCAGATCTCCAAAGGGATACGGATTGTGCCAACAAGGAATTGATGGTAGCTCTGGCTAAGCACAGCTGTGCATGCCACTACAGGACTCTGTGCAGGGAATTAGAGACGGAGAGGTTTTTGTATTTCCTAAGCAAACACTTCAGCCATCATCAGATTGAAGATGGGGGCCAGCGCAGAAGGCCTATTGTTTAAGATTTTGGGGCTGCCCTGACAAGGTAAGCCTGAGAACAACATCAGCATTAACATGAAAGAAAAATTGCATCCTTGCTCAGTGGAACAAAAAATACATGAGACAACTCAGATTTTTAAGCACAAAAGGGCGGCAGACAGTGCTAGAGCCTTACTGTTAGTCATAATAGCTGTGACTAATAATAGTGCCTCAGCTTATATATATATATTTTTACACTTCCAGCCATTGTGATGCGAGTAGCCATAGGTTTGATTCAATAAAGTCAACTATTCCTCATAGCTGAAAATTTGCGGACAATTTATGCTTTATCTGCCTAAGCTTGAACTGAAATGGAAGACCTTAGTGCTAAAAGTGCTTAAGTCACAAAATGTCTATTTTGAGAAAAATAAACTCAGAAGACTCTAAATGATGTTTTCCCATCCTTACCTCACAGTAGCCACGTTTACATGAGAGCTTTAATTCCGAATAAAAAATAATTCCGCTTTAAAAAGACCATGTAAACACCTAATTCTGAATAAAAAATACTATTCGGAATTAAACTTAATTTCAAAGTGAGTGGCTGGTTTATTCCGATCTGAAATCTGGATTTATTAATTCCTCGATCATGTAAACATGTGAAAATGTGACTTAAGTGCTTTTAGCACTATGCTTCAATTTCAAATAAGAATTTGATGACTAGATCGGCAGCTTTCAGGTTTCCAAGCTCCAATGATTTAGATTTGGTGAGAAAAATACAAAAGATCAAATGGCTCTGGCCATGAAACACACCGACTTTGGAACCGAGTTTAAAACAAGTAGATATGAGCCTTCTCTGAAAAAGTGCAAGAACGGCAGCTGAGTGCTCATTCCTATTAATCTGCATTATGTTTTGAATTGGTTTCTCCTTGCCATACAAAAGGATGATCATAGGCCAAAAGTTCATTGTCACTGCAACAGCAAATTTATATCTGCTGTATTGTTAACCATGCATTTTACAGTAACATTTAATTTGACGCAGTCAGCAGGCTAACTAGTGGTCAGGTACCTATTATAAGCCAACCATTGGGAGATGTGATGGTTACCAACAATCTTGGGTCAAGGCTTACCCATTTTATATTTGCTGTATTCGAGAAAACTAAATTCCTTTACCCAGTGAAATGATAATGTCCAGCAAAAAAAAAAAAAATGCACATTGTAAACCTTGGTTGATATGGCCTTATTTTCATTAAAATATTTCCACATTGGGCCTGCAAGTAAAATTTGATTCCTAAAGGTCAAATATTATACCATTTTTATTAAATAAGTTATTCTATCGTCAGAAGTGACAAAAATGTGCTCAACTTTGTAGCAGAAAAACCCTAAATAATTCATAGTCTTCTGGTGATTTGCTGCTTATCATTCTCTTGCCTCTAAAGAATAGGCTATATCGAGTGGGTGTCTCCTCTGTGAAAATGAGTTGTGATCTGATTGCCGGGCGAACAGAGCGAAACATGAAAAAGTAATGGTCCTGCTATGTGGGAGAGAGAGGTGGAAGGTCAAGCAAGGTTGTGAGACGGAGTACGACACATCTATGCAGAACAGTTTTGTATGTGATGTAGAAAATAGCCGGAATTTCAAACCTCATGCCTGAAACGCATTAATAGAAAAGAGGGATCAAACTGCTAAACTGAGGAGCTTAAAAGTCGACCTTTGACTGATGAAACAGTGAGGACCACTGGACTGGTGGACTTAACTGGATAAAATATTTCCCATTCTACGAGCCCTTTGACTCATTAAAAGCAAGAACAAGAGCCATCTGGCAATGGCATATTCCCCTGGCCCCCCACATTCATGGATTAACTGCTCAAGAAATTCCTAAATACCAAAAGGCACATCTACATGTGACACCTGACCTACATGTCAAATTTCGTGAAGGAATACTGAACGGTTTTCAAGTTATGCTCCAGACAAAAGAATGTTTAAAGACGGACAGACGGAGCGATAGCTATATCCCCCGCATTATATGCCGGGGGGATAAAAAAGGCTTCAGTGTTTTCAACCTGATTTCAGTTTCATTTCCAATCCTTCAATGGCTAGAATATGTTTTATTTAGAACATCTGCATTGATGAAACTCATGCATTATGTACTCATATATTTAAAACTTACATCAATTTCCTTGCAGTGTAGGTGTACAAGAATGCCACTGCCCAGTATGGCTCTTCTTCCATGCTGTAGTTTTGTCTGGGCCGTCTTTAACTACAGCCTCTCATTTCTAAAAGGCCGATGTTATTCGCACTCAAACGTGTGGCCAATGCTGAATTTTTTTCTTGGCCACACTTCGCGCTTATACATGCATGTGGCCAATGCTGAAATTTTCCCTTGCCCACAGCTTAAAATATAAGCTTGGCCAAGGAAAAAATGTTTGCTTTGGACACACTTAAAATAAGTGTGAGCAATGGAGCTATGTGCATCTTGGTCACACTTAAGTGCGTCTAACGCGAATTTCGATCATTTTTGTGCTTGGACGCACTTATTTCAGTGCGAATGGTCACTTCGTTTCTAAAATTCCATTTAAGATAGCACAGCGCTTAACCTATGTTTGTCTGAGATATATGCTAACATTGGGAAGTGCAAAACACTGAAAACATAACCGAGGATGACAATAACATTTTTTTCAGCACAAATAGGCCTACTGCAAGGTGTTACCAGTATTTCGCCTCCGCAGTTTTATACGGGCCTGAAGTTACTTTTTAACTCTGAATTTTTCGTTTATCGGTAAAATCCACAGGAGGACCGCAAACTTTACAGTAGTCCAGGCATACTGTAATGCGACATCACAAGTAGGCAAAAGAAACTGAGAATCTTTATACATTTACAGCATTATTCTGCAAATGTCCTCACACAATAAGTTTTACGAGACGCTTGTCCAATTTCAGCAACGGCAGTTCTCAGCCAGCCATAAAATAAGCTTTGTAACCTGGAGCTAAAATTCCACGGACTATCTGCTACAATGCTGCTTATGGCATCCAGAGCCCGGTGCGATTTGCAATTGCAGAAGAGGAAGCGCGTTCTCCCGACCGTTCGATTAGACAATTTCTCCTCCCGGAAGTGCTTTTGCCTCTTCCAAATGTCTCTTCGCTCTTCAAAAGTATGCAATTCACACCGGGCTCAGGTACAAGTCATAGGAAGCGACCACGTCTCAGAAGGCAATTTATTGGTGAACAGTCATGTCAGTGTCACAGGTCATCGGTTAAAATGCCTGGTAGCCCTACGGAGATAGGCAGTTAAAACACATTGCTGCGTCACGTGACCAACAGTATATTCACTCATTCTTAATTTTTTGAATTTTTTCCCCTGGAAATCTTAATTTTAGGAGAACAACGGCAGTTGAGATTAGCTGTCAACAAGCGCAGTTGCTGTTATTGAGCTGCATGGTGCTTATGAGTGGCAGTCGGCAACTGCGAGTTTCGTGCTCAAAACGGGAATTAATAAAAGGAAAAAAGTAGAATAACAACAAAAAGGCAGCAATCATTCAGCTATACCCGGGTTGATAATGCGGAAAAGCGGTCTTTAAAAAAAAAATGTGTTCCCTGATCATGGCACGATGCGCATGATCAAGTGGGAAACCTCCGATTGTCTTGAACGTCACCTGCTGATGCGTGTGCAAGGTTAATTGGGGTCACAGAGGAGCGTGTGTAAGATAGGCTTAAACGCTGCCCACCAACATGCTCAACTTCCTATATCACGGCCTCCAAAACTTCGATAGAGGTGGCCTTCCTGGTTGCTCTCATTCGCAACAGAGGTTGGACATGACGGCTACTTATAATCACATCCAACTCAAGGTTTTAATGTTATCGTGTCTCTTTTTGATGTCTTGCACTTTAACGCCGCCTCGAACTGACGGAGAAGCGGCGTCCTCTTTGTTTAACGGCGATGTATCAACATTACAGCCCAGACAAAACATCCATAGCCGACAGAAGTTGTCACACCACAGATCCCCCACGAAAAATCAGGTTGCCGACCAGAACTTGAGATATATGCTAAATTTCTATAACAGAGCTGCAGATGAAGACGGTCGGCCGCGGGAGCCCAGAGTACTGGGGTTCAATACCGTCAGACTGATTCGGTCCACCTCGACACAAAAGCGGTTCTCAGCACTGTCACCTGGTAAGTAAACCCAATTTCTCGTTCCTTTTAAATTCGTCTTCTAAGCTCATGTTTTCTGAAAGTTTGATTCGAGAAATCAGCCCACGTATAAGCATTATGGTAATGAAATTAAATTGATAGTGTGGCTATCACAGATGCTGACTGACACAGTTGGGCCCATTGACTGTGAATGGATGAACTATGTAATTTGCTAATTTAGTTAACAACTACGTTTTTCGGAAACGCGCCCCTGGAGGGGCAGGTTCTTACGTTTTGAAAGACCGAACATTTCCGCATGCTGGATCGCGACCGTGGAGTTAACCGGCCCAAATATGGCCACTGTGTGACTAATTCGAATTTATTTTTCGAAGCCAACTTATCTCGAAGAATAATCTTGGCCATTTTCTACGTCTAAATTATATCAGTATCATCGTTACATGTATTAAAATTAAAATATCATTGTCTAGGAATTCATGGTTTTGTGCAACTCGCTTGAGTGTTTCAGTAACTCTAGGACTGTGACAGTTTTGCTGTGTTATACTGAATTATCCATCTGACTAAAGATCTAACAAAACTCAGGAAAATTGTGAGGGATAAGTGAGTGTAATGCATTTCTTTTTCTCCTTTGTGTATGAATGTCTGTCTAGATCAGCAGTACAGCTACACGGTGCAGTACGAGTTGAAAGCTCTTCCTCTGGGGAAGATAGCGCGAGCAGCTTTCGTTCATCTGCGCAGCGCTGCGCGTTCCCGCCTGCCTCTGAGCTGTGCAGTCAACGTGTCCTCTCTGGGGCCCGTCAGTCAGAGAGTCTCCTCTAGAGGCCACGTGGCCCTCAGCCCTCATGACCAATGGACTGAGATGGATATCACGCCCCTCTTGTCCTCACGGAGCGAGGGACGTCTATCCCTGGCCATCCAGTACCTGTGTGCGGAGGATGGGCTGGTGAGAGTCGCCACGTTGAGGAGGCGAGGCGGGAGGCGGACCCATGGAAAGCCCATCTCTCCTCAAACGCAGCTGAGGCCTCCCGCACTGCTGCTCTTCCTGGAGGAGGAGGCCCAGGACCCCCAGGACTGGACTGCCCCTCAGGAAGCCCGAACCCCTTTTGTGACGCGTCCCCGCCGGTCCAAGGATCTGGGTAGCATTGGTGCAGACCTGCCGAACTACAAGCGGCAAAACAGCGTGGCCGAGAGCCACTGCAAGCTTCACTCCTACAGTGTGACCTTTAAGGACCTGGGTCTAGATCACTGGATCATCGCCCCACATGAGTACAACCCCCGTTACTGCAGAGGCGACTGCCCGCGCATACTCCACTACGGCTACAACTCTCCAAACCACGCCATCGTTCAGAACTTAATTAATGAGATGGGGGTGGGGGAGGTGCCCCCGCCTGCTTGCGTCCCAAACAAGTACAAGCCAATCAGTGTCCTCATGATTGAGAAGAACGGCAGCGTCGTGTACAAGGAGTATGAGGATATGATCGCAGAGTCTTGCACCTGCCGATAGCCTCCGGGACAACGGGCATCTGCCCTGCGCATGGCAAACGCGTGTACCCCTCAATGTCTTGAGGTCATGTGACGGTCCCCATCTGCCCCGCTCTTCTGATCAGGAGGGGGGTTAGATGTAGGTGTGGGAATGAATGGTGTTGACTCTAAGGGCTCCTAAAATCTTGACCCACTCCTGTTTATTTTAATCTCACCGATGTAGCTCACCGTCTGTGTCCTGAGCGTTGGTTGGGCTGAGTTAACGTTTTCACGGCAGTGGTTTCTGCGAAATTCAGGAACCTGGGGGCACCCTCTCTCTTCGGAGAGCATTTCTACTGGCACATCACCCCTGGGAGTCCAGGAATGAGATTTTGGATCTTAGATGCTTTTGGCTTGCTACCCTTGCACAGTATTGGCACTTTTTGAGGTTTTCTATTGTTAGATTTTCTCTTGAAGATTTTTTATATGTAAAGGGCTCCTCTTTTTCTTTTGTCTTGTTTTTCCTTTTTTAAAAAAAAAAAAATGAAATCCACGAGATTGGGGAGCTGTTGGCCAGGGTCTGCTAAAAGCTGCTTTCACCCCAGACGTGAAACGATTTTTTTCGCACGACAGATTTCATTGAAAGTCAATGCGAAGATGCGACTTCGCGTGTATTGGCGTCTTTGCATTGACTTTCAATGTAATCTGTCGTGCAAAAAATTTGTTTCGTATCCAGTGTGAAAGCGTAACTGTCAAGATCTTGGCCTATGTGTCTACTATTCTAGCCAGATGAAGTGACCTTCTTAAAGCCTGAAAAGCCTATGTGCACTGTCACCGTCTGTCAGTTTCGGCTAAATATGAAGAGGCATGTGCAATGTATGAGAGGACCTAGGATGTGAGTGTATGGTAGAGGGAGGTTGAATATTCTTATTCATAATGTACATTTTATGATGAATGATAAGAAATAAAATAAATTGCATATTTTCTAAAATTCATTGCTTTGTTCTGTTGCTGCACGAGGGTAAGTTTATATGTGTCCACAGTCTGGAGTCTGTCTTGAAATCTTCCTTTGGGCAACAATTCTTTGATTCAGTAGAACGGCTGTGAAGCATACATGGGGTATAATGAAGAGCTGAACCAAGATACTCACCAAGTCTTGGCCACTAATATTTGGGCGCAAACCCCAATCCCTCCCTATTTGTGCTATTTTAAGAGTATGACCAGAGAGATGTTCTATGAAGCAAGTTCAAAATTCGCCAGGACTTCTTTGCGAGAGCCGGCTCAACAAACCCCAAAACTCGCCATCTGTGATACAATAAGCTGCCGTAGCAGGTTTAAAGAGAGCCATCATCACGAAAACCTTGGCTTTAGGCTCGGTATACCACACTAACCCCCTAATCTCGCTTAGTAGTACACCCCTGTGAATGTTCAGCACAAAGTCTGTTTACATATGTATGAATTGATAATTTCCTCTTTTCTTGGGGACTCGGACGTGTAAGAAGGAATTTATTCTATTTTACTGTCTATACATGACATGGTCAACAGAGGGCACTCTAACCCTACACTTTCAACCATGGTTTCACTAGTGCGGGTTTGTCCGTAGACTTCAGAGTTACTGGAAAGGTGTAATCATGACCGGAATCCTGTTTTTGTCGCTGGAATATTAAGTGTACTTCCAAGGTGAGAGCGCTGGAAAACTGTCTACGGAAGAAGCCAAGAGTTGCAATGAACAGCTTATGTTCTAGATGTTGGGAAATCACTGGAAGTTTGGCAGTTAAATGAAATCATTTCTGGGAATTATTAGTCACAAGTTTATTTCTTGTGACTGTTTTGAGCAAAGTTTCACCAGCAGATGCCTTTCACCATTGTCGCAGGAAATGCTGTCATGCTTAACCTTTGGGGGTATATGTATTTGAATATCTGGTAATTTAATAGGCCTGTATTTCATAAGCTTATCACTTATTAAGCATGTCATTTGCTAATGCCACTGTTTCTACATTGCATGAAGAACGCAAATGAGCTACCAATATTAATGAATGGTATATTAGCAGTTCCAGTCTATACTGTTGAGATGACCAACTGTTTCTCTTGTTTCCCCTTAATTTTTTGATTGTACCTATGACCTTTACATTTTACAAAGAAATTAATTTGGACCTCCAAGTCGTATGAAAATTGATTGACTGCAATGTGTGTGGGCCTGTGGCCTATTTGCTCATAGTTGCCGCATTGAAATGGATTTTTTTTTAGGATAAATCATCTGAACATCATGCGAAAAACAATGAAGGAAATGTCTGTTAGTAAAACGTGGCTTTGAGTTCAAAGGTCAATTTTTTGATCTTTAAAATTCAAATTTTATTGAAATATAAATGCTTTATGCTTATATTTTTATGGAAACAGCTATCAGAATTGCACTGTAAAAGAAAGGCAATAATGAAGAACTGTACTCTCCCAAATGAAATTATGCACTAAGCAAGTTCTATATTCAAAATAACAATAAACATTTGTTTGAATTAAAAATATGAAAAAAATAGCATCTCCTAAATATGGTTTGTGTGTTTGCATTTTATAAGTTATTCCTCTGCCATTGTAAATGGTTATTTCATGTATGACTTTGCCACCAAACACTTTGAATATCCAGCCAAAGAGCTAGATTTGCCTAGCTCCAGTGGACATGCAGAAGAATACCATATAGTCTTAAACATACTTTTCATTTTCCTTTTTATTTTTTAGTTTTTCACATTACTTCATTGGTGAATTGGCTGAATTATTACAATAGTCTTGCCATGAGATGGCATGTGATGCAGTTATGGCGTTAAAAATTAAATAGTCCCTTCCAATAGAATGCAGTTGTTGAAATAATGTTTGCTTGATTTTACAGTGCTAAATGATCTTTGGAAGTCCTCCTCAAAATACACGACTGTTGGTTTATCCTTTAAGGCAAAGCAGTTAATGGTCCTCTATACAATCGCTTTGTTATCTCTGCCAGGTCTTTGCCAGGAAGGGATCATATGTTTGGTTGTGTGTGTGTCCATGTCTATTTTGTCCCTCCAGCCTAATAATATTGAAGCACAATTATGACCGTTCGCTGAAGAACCTCTCATGATTGCGGTAATTAAAAATTTTTGAAAAATGAATTTCATCTTTGTATTATTCTGCCATTGGCTGCTGACTCCTCGCTCCTCTTGAGTGGCCACGTAGGACAACAAGTGATCAATAACTGATTCTGTTTGAAAATGATCTTGTTTCTGCTCGGGATAACGAATGCACCTGGTGGAGATTTGCACTTTACTGATTGCACTCATGGTTTGAATGGAATTCTGGGATGTTGAATTTGATACTGAACTTTGTATACTGGTTTTTGTTTCAACCACAATTGCAGTCATTGCATTGTACTGAACTTAATTTGTCCTACTTAGGACCAGTTCCTTTTTAAAGCAGCTATTTACTGTTGTCAGTAACTTTTTAACAGAAATATCCATGTATGCCATGAAGAATCAAAGATGCTTGAACGTATTGCATCTACTTTTTTTTTTTTTTTTTTTTTGACATTGCAAGCAATTTCAGGTAGCAACATTTTTAAACAGAACAAATTGGACACTGATAAAATCAGTAAGTTCCAAGGTAGGTCTCTGAACACAGGTCTCTTGAGTTATTTCAAAATAATTAGCTTGAACTTTGCAATATGAAGATGACTCAAAACAGATTTGACAGTCAGTTGTGTTCAATTTTTTACCCCTCGGCCTGAGGGGTATTGTCGTCACCCGCGTGTCTGCCTGTCGTCTGTCCATGACTTTGTCCGGGTTAGTACTCCGCAACTAATGATTTCAGCTTCACCAAATTTGGTATGGTAACTCACTATGACCCATAGATGTGCACCATCATGTTTTTTTTTTTGTTGCTGGATTTGACCTTTGACCTTAGCGCTGTCACCTTGATCTTGTCCAGACCAGCACTCAGTAACTATTCATTATAGCTTCACCAAATTTGGTGTGGTAACTCACTGAGAAACATAGATGTACATTGCCAGGGTTTTGGCTGGATTTGACCTTTGACCTTAGCACTGTGATCATCACTGTGGAAATCTTGTCTGGCCCAGTACTCAGTAACTATTGATGGCAGCTTTGTCAATTTCAGTATGGTAACTCTCTGTGACCCATAGATGTGCACAGGCTGAGGGGTATTCAGCAATGCCTTATGTTTAAACGATGTTTTCATGCAGTTCTTTCTAATATTAATGTCGATATGGATTTTTTTCTTCCTTATGACGAGGATAAACATCTGTTAAAATGTGGCATGAAATAACTATCAAAGCACAAATGCACATGATTACGGCAAATTAGCAGCTAGTTGAAATCCAGTGATTACAATTCTGGTTGGAATAAAAACCAGCATACACAGGGAGGCACCAGGAACAAGTTTGGAAACCACTAGCCTAAACCATTTCTTTTTCACTAAGGTGGGAGGGCTGGAATCTATACAAGCTAACTATGGGCAAAACATGGGGATATCCCCGGATAGCTCATCGATCATTCACAGAGCACGTGCATCGATCACTCCTGCACCAGATGCAAATTGACAATTTTCTTGCTCTGAGGCAACTATGCTACCCGCTGGGCATCTTTGCCACACTTCAGAAAGCCAACTATTATTCACGTACATCCATGTGTATGCATGAACATTTGAAAAAAAAATTTCCTGGCCATATACATCAGGGGTATGTAAAGGCCGCTTGTGTTATGATTTAGACAAGAAACCAGTTGCAGATTCAGGGTACAGTCCAATGAGGGTATTTATTGATCGGAATACAGCAATAATTGAAGGACCGAGGCCCAGAGCAGGATGAACACAATCCCATTTAAGTGGTATCGAGTAGTGCGGGTAACGGCCATGGCCGCGCCTGCCCAGTGACGTCCCGGGGCAGGAGTCTGGTGGCGTCAACCCCCGCCAAGGCAGGACTGTCAGACAGCAAATCCAAAGGGTTTAGCAGAAAAGTAGTCTCTATTCTGGAGATCAATAAAGGGTTCGGAGGTGTTCCTAATAAACTGGGCAGAGGAATAAATAGGAATAATGAAGTTCCGAAGAGGAATTATGTGTTTCACAATCGTAAAGGTTACGTTAATCTCTGAAGACAGCAAAGCTTTTAAGCAAGAAGACGTAAACTGACTGGTTTCTTTACAGCAAAATAGCGAGACAATCCAGCAACTCTGCAAGACCAAAATCAGGTTAGCATATTGAGGGTTTGGAGCGCAATGGTTATATGTCCATTTTAGAGGTTTTGAGAAAAAATGATTTTTAGGCTTCCAATGTTCTATTAAATCAGGTATTTTATATCATTGTTTTTAACCAGTCACTCTTTTGCTGCATGGTTCAGAAGTATATTGATCAACCAAGTTTTCATAGGAGTATAACCGCAACATCATGCTCAAAATTGCCAAAAATGGACGTCACCTCAGTGCTCCAACAATTCTAGCACATGATGTGACATAAAACAATGGTGATCGGTTGAAGGTAAGTTCATTCGCAATGGAGGACAGACTATTCTGTAATAAAATTCACGTTTATTCATCAAAATGTCCATGTTGAATTCATTTAAGCAGATTTTGTTGGACATATCACAAAATGAAAATGTGAATTCTGATTAAAAATGAAAGCAGACGGACATATAGTTATTGTGCTCCAATGAATAGCTGACAGAAAGCTGTGACGGGGGTAAAAATCTCAAAACCACAAATTTTGGACACATAACCATTGTGCTCCAAACCCTCGATATGTACCAAAGGAGATCAGGGCATAAGAATCAGTTACACCTGGATAAGGGGAGGAACGCAAGACACTAAACCAACAAGTGCACCGCCTATTGGCGAATGTCGTATTGCTGTGCTATACTAGTCCCCTACCGGTGTATGTATGTTATATTTCCTAAAAAGTAAGTCAAAGTGACCTGAATAGGGTACATGACACACCCTCTCCCCAAGATGCATCCACACACCAAGTTTGATGTTCCTAGGTCATATGGTATTGAAGTTATGGAGCAGACACGAAGGCGGACGGACGGACGGAAGGAGTGCAATCCTATAGTCCCCTCCATTTCCAGTAGGGGACTAATTAAGAAGAGAATATCTCTAAAAGACATGCAGGTCTCTGGAAAGGGAGAGGTGACAATTAAGGGGAAGTGAAGGCTGTAACAAATTGGTCCTGGGGAACAACAAACTGCTGCGATTTCTAAATGTGTACTTATCACCTTTCCTGTGGCCTCATCTTAAATGCTAAGAAAAATCATGTGTTTGCTTTTGTGGCAATGAGGGAATACATCATACGCATCCACTATAAAAAATAAAGAAATAAAATCACACATACAGAATGCACAGCAGTTCTTTGAATCTGAAAATGGGTTCACACGCACAGATTTTATTCCCCACCCCAAAATCAACCATTAATGGAAACAAACATGTCCCTAATTAATATACCATCTGGTATAAAAACATGAAGATGCAGGTCATGCCTCAGTAAAAGTTGGCTAGCGGCACAGCAATGCAAGAAGCACGATATCCTCAGGAGCGTGAAATCCAGCTTTCAAAGATTAAGGTGGATGTACTGGAAGAAACATTTTTGGCCTCCTTACCACACTTGCAGCAACCGAAGTCAAACTGGGGTAAAAGAAGGGTAGAAGGTCACTGTAAGCATTGCTGCTGCAGGTTCTCATCGCAATGCCCAATGATGGAAAACACCTTGGTCACCTCGGAAAATGGTCTCCCTACAGATGTGTCAATGTATAACAATTGGGCGTTGAATGACCCGATTGTGCACTGCGTCTTGCATGATTAAACTGTACGTGCAGATCATCCCTGAGGTTAGCAAAGCAGAGAGGAGCCATGGCTTTAAAATCGCAGTTGTCTACTTTTGTCATGAAAATAACAATATTGCAACAATATCGTTGCAGGTGTGATTTTGTGTCTTAGAAAATATCCAGCTGGGATACGCAGCTCCAGCTTTTAATCTTTCACCTACACAGCATGTAAATATGATGAGTCAGCAGCAAAACCAGGTCATTGAGCAGCCATGTCGATCAGAGTCATTCACCTCGTCCAAAATTATTAGCAAATTGACAGTAATATAAAGGATTGACATTGATCTATTGTCATATATTATTGGGGAACCTGATGTAAAGTGGAGTCAACCCGCCAAAATGAGTCAATTTTGAAACCCAGAGAGCATCTGAATTCTCTGGAATGGGCAGCCTTCTTCTTTTCCTCTCCACTTCTCCTTTACCCCTCCAGAAAACTTTGCATGGGTCTTTGGAAAGTTGCAGGGAAATTTTTAAGTACTTTGGAACATGAAAGAAAACAATCAGATGTCATTTCCTTCACTATGTTATGAACTTGAGAGTAAAATTAGCCACCACAATTTATTGGAATATTTTGGGACACGAATAATACATTCAGTCGCTGCAGCTGCAAAGGATTTTGGTACGTAATTGAGCTTTCCTTTCTCGTAAGGTTGGTTCTGCATTTCCTCGCTGGAGGAAGGCAATGAAGGAGGTAACTGCCTCCTCCCTCTCTGAAACAGACAAATCAAATGCTCTTTGACGTGGCCACCAGCCAAACTATTTCTATTTCATGTCTGCTAGCAAGGAAGGCTACTTGCTCTTTAGAGAATTTGGATGTATCCCCAATATGGTTGATACCTGCGCCAGCACTGATCTTTGTCAAATTCTCCTTTTTTGGGGGAATCCAAATTCTCCAAAAAGCAAGGAGCCGTTCTTGATAACAGTGAAAAATGATTTGGCGGGCAGCACTGACAAGGAGTTTTCAAATAGTCTATTTCATGCAGCAAAGGAGGCAATTTGTTCCTTTGTCGTTTTCTTGCAGCAAGGAAACACAGGACTGCCTGAGAAGAAAGGAATCATTGATTATCAACCACAATCCTTTGCAGCTAAATACATCATTCATCAAAGTTGTCCTGTTTGAACAGTCCTCTCATTATCACTTGCTGTCAAGCTCACAACATATAAAAAAAAATGACATTCGATTTGTCTGAAACGTATCATAAGGTTACTGCAAAATCTCCTTTTTTCTTTCCCTTAATGCGAGCAATGTTTTCCAGTGAGGTCAAGGAACAGTGAAGAGGAAAGGAAAAGAGCAGCCTATATCATAGAATTTGGATGCAGCCTCAGTTTCTCAAAAGTCGGGCCCAATTCAGACTATAGCTCCAAGAGTGCAGCTCTTGGCAATCAATACCTGCTTATGAGGCAATGGTCAACATGGGCCAATAAATCTGAGCAGCTCCTAAAAACTCTCTGTTCTGAATTTTCCTTAAATGTTCTGACAAAGATCCAAAGCTGCCATTGCACCCCACTATGCACTGTCTGCATGCACGTTGGGCCAGATTTATCAAGCCTTTGCGTAAATTTTAATAATTGGTGCACATGCAACTTCAATGACATGAGTTGTGATTTGAGTTAATTAACTCCCTCAATGAATCTCATGCTCTTTCAGTCTTTTTGTGCCAGCTAAGCAGTTTAGTGTTAGAAAAATGATTGAAAGCACACATGACACCTGTTTTCGAATATTTTATCGCTGTTACCATTAAAAAGGACCTAGTAAGCTAATTTCTCATGTCATGATATGCCCAAAAGGGTATCAGCAAAAAATACATAATTATTTCATGATTTCTGGGTAATTTGGTTCCTGTCATTCCTAACCAGAGTTGTAGTCGAGTCCTCTGAGTCCAAGTCCCATACGCATTCTGATTTCTGAGTCCGAGTCCATTAAAAATATAAAATGCTCGGGAATGCCCCCCCACAAACAAAATCCTGGATCTAAACCTGCCTATGTTATAGTAAACAAGGTATCCAGACAGTCAAGATATCACCTGCACAACCCCCATATAATTATGATAGTGACTTCTTTTTCTTGATGACAATTAAGATAGTAAAAAATTAATTCAATAATATGCTCCTTTTTGATGTTCTTCATCAAGCTTTGCCGCCCGTCCGGCGAGACCCCGGACTTGAGCCCAACTGTCCAAGTCTGAGTCTGAGCTGTAATGTGAATATAGGCCACTAGATGGCAGTATTTACCTTTTTTTTGTTAAGCTCAGACTGGAGTCATGTTTAGACATGTCCTGGACATGTCTGGGGCAAGTCTCAGAAAATAAAAAAAAAGAGGTCTAAATGTGGGTGGGGTCTGCAAAAGAGTATATAAGGAAAAGAATTGAGACAGTAAAGTAGTAGGAGAAATTGCAAGAAGATGACCAGACCTGCCATTCTGTTCAAGACCTGTGACGTTTCTTTTGTGGATTTCTTTGCCTGTGTTTGAGCATTTTCTTCATCCAGGACATCACCAAGCCACCCCACCAAAAAGGGACTGTAATTATTTCTGTTTTTTCTTATTTATCAATCTTGGTCTTTAGTTGTAGGTTGTTATTAGTCTTTGTCTTTGTTAAAAATTAAATGTGTTTTAGTTGTTAAAACTGTGTTTGTCATCCCTTGCTGTTGCTGTTGTGTTATAAATGTAATAACAAATTGGGGCCATAACAAATTGGGGGCTCAAGGTCCGGGATAGACCATTGTGTGAGTAATTTATTGAAAATCTAACATTCCAAATTGTGAAATTGTTTTTGTGAATTTTCCTAGATATATATTGACAACAGCAATGGATGATTTCTTGGCATCACCAACCGTAGGGGTTTTGAAGTCTTTTAAAAAGACAGAACTGCTAGAAATTTACAGACAGTTGGAGCTGACAGAGGTAAAACCAGCCATGCGAAAAGCAAGACTGGCTAGAGAGATAGTTGAATATTACATTGATGAAAATGTGTTTGCACCAGGAGATCTGGAACAGTTTCCAGTGGAAAATCCAAATATAGAAATGGAACTTAAATTAAAAATGCTAGAGATTGAAAGGGAGGAAAGAGAAAAAGAAAGGGAGGAAAAAGAAAAACAAAGAGAATTTGAGAGGGAAGAAAAAGAAAAACAAAGGCAGTTTGAGTTAGAAAAATTAGCAAGAGAAGAAAAACAAAGAGAATTTGAGAGAGAGAAAGAGGAAAGAGCAGAAAGAGAGAGACAGAGACAGAGAGATTTTGAATTAGAGAAATTCGATAGAGAAGAAAGACTCCAAATGGAGCAACTAAAAATTAAAATTGAAACTAAAAATAAATTTTGTGCCAGTCAGGAGGTAAAACTGGTGCCTCCATTTTCAGAAAAGGATGTTGACAACTATTTCCAGTGTTTTGAAAAGGTAGCAAAGAGTTGCCAGTGGCCGAAGGAACACTGGCCTCTGATGTTGCAAACTGTCCTCAAGGGTAAAGCTCAACAAGCCTATTCGGCTTTGTCTGCAGATGATTCCTCTGATTATGAGGTTGTCAAAAAGGTTATTTTGAGAGCTTATGAGTTGGTTCCAGAGGCTTACCGACAGAAATTCAGAGGTCTGAAGAAATCTGAAAATCAGACTTATGTTGAATTTGCTAATGAGAAGCAGGTTTGCTTTGAGCGCTGATGTACTTCTATGGAGGTCAAGGATGATTTCAACTCACTAAAAGAGATGGTGTTAGTTGAAGAATTCAAGAACTGTGTTAAAGATGATGTTAAGACCTACCTTAATGAGAGGCAAGCGCTGAACTTGCAATCAGCTGCCAAATTTGCAGATGAATATGTTCTCACTCATAAGTCCAAATTTCAGTCTAGCAGTAACAATAAAAGGTCCCAATTTCAGAAAAAGGGTTATGGTGATACCCAAGATTCCTCACCCAAAGACAAAGACAAATCTGGTGATGGTGCTCAGAAATCCAGTAACAGGTCTGATCAAAGTGTGAAAGCTGACAGTGACAAAAGTGGTCTAGTTTGCAGTTATTGCAAGAAATCTGGTCATGTTACAACTAACTGTTGGTTCCTTAAAGCTAAGAAAGAAAAAGAAAAGGATACCAAACCAAATGCCTTTGTGAAAACAAGGTTAGAAACCCCTGTAGTAGATGACCAATCTGCTAAATTGCCTGCTTCTTGTGGGGCTAAAAAGCCTAATACAGCTGACTTTGTGAGGGAGGAATTTCTTCCATTTGTGTCAGAGGGACTTGTGGCTCTGAATGAGCATACTACTCCTGTCCCCATATATATCCTAAGGGATACCGGAGCTTCTCAGTCACTTTTGTTGATGGACTCCTTGGAGTTACGTGATGAGACCGCTTCAGGGGATTTCATACTTGTACAAGGTATTGAAGGGAGGACTGTATCTGTACCCCTGCGCTCTATACTCTTGAAGTCAGATTTAGTTACAGGACAGGTAAAGGTGGGACTTATGTCAAGTCTACCTATAAAGGGTGTTTCTCTGTTGCTAGGCAATGACCTGGCTGGGGGCAAAGTAGTTCCCCCTGTACATCTTACTTCACAGCCGAGCACTGAAGATGGGGATGAGGACCCATCTCTGTATCCTTCTTGCGCAGTGACTCGTGCTATGGCCAAGAAGGCTAAAGAAGATGATGTTGTGGTGCCGTCCAGTACATTGAATAGTCAGGACTCAGGTGGTTCGCCTCATGACTCTGATTGGCCTACTGTGGTTTCTCCGTTTGAGGACTTATCAGATACTTTTATCAGTTCTCTATTCAGCCAGCCGGATGGGTCTGGTGATTCTGATGTGTCTGGAGACTTGTCTCTGTCCAGAAAGCGGTTGATTGAGGAGCAAACTAATGATCCTGAAATTGGTGTACTAAAGAGGAGAGCCCTTCCTGAAAAAGAAATAGATGCAGTTCCAGTTGGGTATTATCTCAAGGATGGTGTTTTGATGCGGAAGTGGCGCCCTCCTGATATCCCTGCTAAGGCAGATTGGGCAGTGGTCAGGCAAATTGTTGTTCCGAAGGTCTATAGGAATGAGATCTTAACAATGGCTCATAGTTTACCTTTAGGAGGTCATCTTGGTGTTAACAAGACTGTTGATAAGATCATGAAACACTTCTTTTGGCCTGGGCTTCGGAAAGACGTTTCCAACTTTTGCAAAACCTGTCACACTTGTCAGGTAGTTGGAAAACACCAGTTAGACCCACCTGTAGCTCCATTGCAGCCTATCCCAGCATTTGGGGAGCCATTCTCTAGGGTCATTGTTGATTGCGTTGGTCCATTACCCAAGACTAGATCTGGAAATCAGTACTTGTTGACAATCATGTGTGCATCTACCAGATTCCCCGAAGCCATACCTCTACGTAACATCAAGGCAACTGCAATCTCGAAGGCTTTGATAAAGTTCTTCACGTTGTTTGGTCTTCCCAGGGAAATTCAGTCAGACCAAGGTAGCAATTTCACTTCAGGATTGTTTCAGCAGGTTGTGTATGAACTAGGTGCAAAACAGATTCTTTCTAGTGCCTATCATCCAGAAAGTCAGGGTGCCTTAGAGCGGTTTCATTCCACTCTCAAGACAATGACGAGGACTTATTGTTATGACCATGAGAAAGACTGGGATGAAGGGGTTCATTTGCTGTTGTTTGCAGCTAGAGAAGCAGTGCAGGAGTCTACTGGATTCAGTCCATTTGAGCTAGTGTTTGGTCATGAAGTGAGAGGACCTTTGCTATTATTGAGTGAACAATGGCAAGAGGAAGAGCCGCAAATCAGTCTGTTAGACTATGTTAGCAAGTTCAAGGAAAGATTGCATGCAGCTTGTGACCTTGCCAAAGAGAACTTGAAATCAAGTCAGGGAAAAATGAAAACTTGGTATGATCATAAGGCTAGAAGCCGTGAGTTTAAACCAGGAGACAAGGTCCTTGTGTTGTTTCCCTTGCAGTCCAATCCATTGCAGGCTAGATTTCATGGTCCATATGAAATTCTGACAAAACTCAATGATCTCAATTAC
This sequence comes from Gymnothorax reevesii, assembly GCA_029721435.1. Classification (NCBI taxonomy): domain Eukaryota; kingdom Metazoa; phylum Chordata; class Actinopteri; order Anguilliformes; family Muraenidae; genus Gymnothorax; species Gymnothorax reevesii. The sequence goes on from CM056586.1 coordinate 31,497,022, forward strand.
ATTGTGAAGACTCCAGATAGGAGAAAACCAAAACAATTGTGTCATATTAACATGCTAAAGCCTTATCATGACAGAAATGCTAGGGTTGCAGCTGTCACTTCAGATTCTCCAATGGTCGAAACGTGTGAAGATGAGGGGGAGTTTCAAGATGATGAACCAAGAATTAAAGCTGAAGTTCTTTCATGTAAATTGTCAAACACTGAAGTGTTGCAAAATCTTGATGTAAAACTCCAGCACTTAGAACCCTCACAGAGAGATCAGTTTGAAAGGTTGATCAAGAAATATGAGGATTTGTTTCCTGATGTTTCAAAGAGAGTTACTATAGCCTCTCATGATGTAGATGTTGGTGATGCCAAACCAATAAAACAGCATCCATACCGGATGAATCCTGAAAAGAGAAAGATTGCTGAGAAAGAGGTTGAGTACATGTTAAAACATGATATTATCAGACCCTCCAACTCCGATTGGAGTTCACCCTGTGTGCTAGTTCCAAAACCTGATGGAAGTACTAGATTCTGTACAGATTATCGCAAAGTCAATGCTGTAACTAGAACTGATGTGTTTCCAATACCTAGGATTGATGATTGTATTGATAGTGTAGGGCAAGCAAAGTTTCTGACCAAGATTGATTTATTGAAGGGTTATTGGTGTGTGCCTTTAACTGAGAGGGCCAAGAGCATCTCTGCTTTTGCCACACCATCTGGATTGTACCAGTATGAAGTCCTACCCTTTGGCATGAAAAATGCCCCAGCCACGTTCCAAAGGATGATACAGTCTACAATCGCCGGATTGCCACACACGGGTGCATACATCTATGACCTGATCACATGGAGTGACTCCTGGGAAGAACATCTAAAAGATGTAGAGACGTTGTTCCAGCGCCTGACCCAGGCTAACCTGACTGTTAACCTGAACAAGAGTGACTTTGGTTGTGCTACTGTCACCTATCTTGGCTACGTCATAGGCCAGGGTAAGGTGGCATCCATAAATGCTAAAGTCCAAGCCATCATGGACTTTCCAGTTCCTGACAACAAAAAAGCTTTGCGCCGCTTCCTTGGAATGATCGGGTACTACCGCAAGTTCTGCAAGAACTTTGCTGAGATTGCTCTCAGTCTAACTAACCAACTGAAGAAGGGCGTAAAGTTCACCTGGGATGATGCATGCCAGAGAGCCTTCGATCGCCTGAAGTCTCTGCTGTGTCACTTCCCCGTGCTCAAATCTCCTGACTTCAACAAACCGTTCTCCATCGCGGTCGATGCTAGCGACCAAGCTTGTGGATCTGTGCTCCTACAGAGAAGTGACTCTGATGGCATTGAGCATCCCGTGGCATACTTCTCCAGGAAGTTCAATCGCCACCAAAGGAACTATTCCACAATAGAGAAGGAACTGTTGGCTCTGGTCCTTTGTTTACAACACTTTGAGGTTTATGTTTGTACAGGACAAAAGCCAATGATTGTGTACACTGACCACAATCCGTTAATGTTTTTAGTAAGATGAAAAACAAGAATCGGAGATTGTTGAATTGGAGTTTGATTTTACAGGAGTTTGACTTGGAAATTAAGCATGTGAAGGGTACAGACAATGTAATTGCTGATTGCTTATCCCGTGTTTGAATGTGTATGATATGTATATATAGACAAGTGTTCACTTTACCATTTTGTATTGAAAAGAAAAATTTTGCCTTTATGAGTCAAAATTTTTCCCTTTTGGAATGGAGGTGTAATGTGAATATAGGCCACTAGATGGCAGTATTTACCTTTTTTTTTGTTAAGCTCAGACTGGAGTCATGTTTAGACATGTCCTGGACATGTCTGGGGCAAGTCTCAGAAAATAAAAAAAAAGAGGTCTAAATGTGGGTGGGGTCTGCAAAAGAGTATATAAGGAAAAGAATTGAGACAGTAAAGTAGTAGGAGAAATTGCAAGAAGATGACCAGACCTGCCATTCTGTTCAAGACCTGTGACGTTTCTTTTGTGGATTTCTTTGCCTGTGTTTGAGCATTTTCTTCATCCAGGACATCACCAAGCCACCCCACCAAAAAGGGACTGTAATTAATTCTGTTTTTTCTTATTTATCAATCTTGGTCTTTTGTTGTAGGTTGTTATTAGTCTTTGTCTTTGTTAAAAATTAAATGTGTTTTAGTTGTTAAAACTGTGTTTGTCATCCCTTGCTGTTGCTGTTGTGTTATAAATGTAATAACAAATTGGGGCCATAACAGAGCGCTTAGTTTCCAAGTCCTTGCAAAAAGGACTCCAATCCGAGTCCTGAGTCCTAATCCTCCAAGCCTGCTCCAAAACCCCTGAAAAATTGACTTTTCTTAGTGGGCGTTCCCTTTGTCCAATGAGGTTTCTTCAAATTGACCAGCGAACTGAACCACCGTGTCAACGGAGACTGATGATGTGATAATTTCCCAGCTACTCGTAAGTCTAAATTCAGGTGACTGTATCTAGTTTGCTTTCCATTGACTCCCTAAAGCCCAACGTCCCCCTAGCGGTAATGCCGGCTTTATTTTCAATGGGGATTTTTGATGCACTGTGAGACTCTGACCCTTAAACGCATAATTCCTGTTAAGCTGACCCTGTTTAAGACCAGTTTATCAATAATCACACAATTTATTTACTGAATAATCAAGACCAATAAATAAGCCTTTGATTATTAAGAAAGTATTTAGAAATGACAGATCACTGAGGGGTAACATTGACAACAAACGTACTAGTGATATTGCATGGTTGGGAAAAAAAGAAATAATGAAAAAATAATTAATTAACCCTGTGCTTTCCCAGAATTCCATCTCCTGTTCTGGGTTTTTTTAAAAGGGCAACCTATTTTAAGATTGCACTTAATCAGAATGCTGTCAGCGTTCAAAATAATAGGTTGCATTTGCAGGGAAGCCTTCTTAAGTTGAAATGTTGGTGATTAAATAATTTAGTAAATTGGATATCAGATCATCTTGAAAGTTTGATGCATGGCATGCATTTGAAATAATTTAGTATGCATGCCATGCGTCAAACTTTAAAGATAGCAAAGTCATTTATTAGGTCTTTGCAGTTCCGCTTCTGGGAAAGTTATAGAAAGGCAATAAAATGAGTTTGTATGAGTGGCAATTATCTAATTAAACAAAATCTAAACCTTATCAAAATACCATCTTCGGCAGCATTTACTACATAATACTCTACTTAAAGATGGAATTTTGAGAAATATTGTAGCCTTCCTCTTTGAGGCAAAGTTGTATGTCATAATTGTTAATGGAAACACAGCAAAGGAAGCCCCTTTGTTCAGTAAATTGAGTCAGTTTATGGTCCGATTCCTACACGGAAATTGGTTGAGTGTTAACCTGCATTTTGGAAATGTCATTGGTTGTAGACAGTTTTATTTTTACATGCGCAGCCTTAACACACACACCTAAGTCGGAAAAACTGCATTTTTACTCAATCAATCAATTTGCCTTTAGCATGGACTCTAAGATTCACAAATGGCTAATCCAGGTTAATGATTCTGTCCCTTTTTTGTGTTGTCTGTTTTGTGAGCAGTATGAATTCAGAAGCTTTGTAAAACATTGACATTTTATGTTACCATAAATGTGGATAGGAAAATGCTAGATAATTATAGCAATGAACTATAAAGCAAGCTGTGGGGAAATGGGTGCAGATTGATGCAGAACCTCTCAACTGAACAAATTAACACCTAGTTTGTAATTAAGAAACCAAAATGGGATCAAGTTTGGAGATATAATGCACTTTAAGGCGAGTTAAGAGTAGTGCCAGTATCCCTCCGATGACAAATCCTGAGTGTAAGAGGTTGAACAACACAATGCGTAGGGAAAGGTAACTTCTGTTCCCTAAGAAAGCATAGATGTGACATTCACAAAAGTCCGACATGATGTCACCATAACAGTTTCACCACAATTGTAATTCAGTCCCTGATTTTGAGAATGATCCATATTTAGTATCCGTGCAATAGTTACTGGGCAACTTACTCCTTTGAAAACAGATTGAATTTGATTTAATATATAAGTACAATCACCCATTCTGCACGATCTTGTCAACCTGTCTCAAACATTTCTTCTGGCTGAACTTGCAACGGTTTCTAAATCCACAGTCAATTTAGTAGCTTGCTTGCTAACTACCTCATGAAGAACACAATGGTTATAGAAAGGTAATGAATGCATGCCAGCCAGCTAAGTAAGTTAGTTTTGACAGAAGCATTTTGCTTGCTGGCTTGTTACATCAACAACCAAGTCATTCACATTTAGTCTATTTAGTATAAAGCAATCAGACAAAAAGTGGATGCCACACATATGACTAGTTACGGCCTCCTGCCAATTGATGTTGCTGTAAAAAAAAAAAAAAGCTGTCGGTGTGAATATTCAGATGAGGGGCAAAACTATTCTTATGAGCCTGCATGTGGCATAAGAAGGGGAGCCAAATCTGCAAGCCATGCCGAAATGTATGTGCACAAGAACTGAAAAACTGAGTTTTCATGGCATGTCCCCTTTAACTAATAATTTGTACAAGTCAAAGTTGCAAACCTGTAATGTTGGAATATTGTTCATAAAAGAGCAGTGGTGGTTCTAGAACTGGGAATTTGGGGGCCGCAGACATGTCCCTTTATGACAATTAGTCCTGGCTAGTTCTCAATCATTTTCCTTTACTGACGCGTTTTCCAATTATCGTAATTGGAAACTGAAGACACGGTTTCTCTCCATATGTAATCGAACAGCGATGAAATCATGGGCGAAATTCAGCACAGAAAATAATTTACTAATTAATAGGCCAGTGCTTTGCGTTGATTAATCAGGTCGGCGTTCCAATGAAATACCGCCTTTCACTCTCGGAATTGCGTGGGTTGATTAAAAAAAAAGTGGCACTTAGCAGTTAAATAGGCAGCGTGCTGCTCAAGCTATTAGCGTGAGATTCGACAGGTATACAATTTGAATAATGTTGGTTTAAGTACAGCAAATACGCGTCCAGATGAATGATCGTCTTCTTACGTAATCGGGGAGAACAAGCAGCAGCTGTTAAGTGCGGAGTGCTCTCGGAGCGAACCATTTGTTAATCATGAAAATGACTGAGAACAGGTCAAGGCTAATAACTGTTTTAAACGGATGTTTTGTCACAATTCTCAGTTCTGGTTCCGCCACTGTACTGAATTTAGCCCATGATTTCATCGCTGTTCCATCGCATATGGAGAGAAACCGTGTCTTCAGTTGCTAATTACGATAATTGGAAAACTCGTCAGTAAAGGAAAATAATTGAGAACTAGCCAGGACTAATTGTCATAAAGGGACGTGTCTGTGCCCCCCCCCCCCCCCCCCCCTTAAAATTCCCAGTTCTAGAACCACCACTGTAAAAGAGCCTAATCTTTGGTATTATGTCCGGTGATATTGATTAAAGTGGTGTGAATTTCATTTTAAATCACTTTTGGGAGGTTATTGTAAACTACACTAAGCTGACCCATCAGTAATCATGACTTCACTGGTTGACGTAGAATGTTGTGAAAGTATCAGTCTGTTTGCGATTAACTTTTTAAAAAGCTGTACAAATTCATTGAGGCCTTGAGAATAGATCAATTCTTGATTGGGGGAACGGACAGGCCACACTCCCAAGAACAGTAAAAGTGACTTGCTTTCCCTCTCACTTTAGTTATTATTTGGCATTTCTTTGAATAGTTTGGCAAACGTCCTCTCTGTCCAAACAGTGCTTTGAAAAGCCATGAGTTGCTCAGGACCAGAGCTGCAGATCACCTGATTTAGTGTTACATAACTATAGGTGATAGATTTACCTCTATTCTGGAACCATTTCAAATTCCAACTGCTTTCTTATGGTAGAGAGCTGCACATCTAGTTTAGCAGTTCATTTTTTAAGGTCTCGTGAGTGATTGTGCTCCGTGATTTACCCCATGAGTTTGACGCACATTTATACATATGTCCCTGTAAGCCAGCCAGCAGTTTTAGTAGATGATGTTCATTTCCCCATCCCTGACAGTTCCAGCCCCAGATGAAGTCATGGGTCTCAGCTGTCTGGGATTAAAGCCCATTTTATCCCAGTGAGCAGCATTTTATCTGAAATCCTTATCACGCAGCATTGCCGTTTATCACTGGGTCAGCAATACTTGGCTCACAAGAATGGATTGCGTATTTATTACTGTTCCTACCAATGACCGAAATACAGGGCTCTGCAGAATAGAAAGGACATTTTTGAATAGCGAGAGCTCACAATATAGGTTAGTGTTGAATAACAAGATTAGCTCATCTCGTCCCATTTTTTTTTTCCACAAAAGTTTGATTATTGTTATATTTCTCATGGCATATAGCCCAAACAACAACCTAGAAGATCTAGTTTAGCCCAGTGAGGATGTAGCTATGGAATTGCAAAGCTTGCTTAAATTACCTGTGGTGGCTGATGGGGGGGGGGGGTTGAGCATTCTGAGTTCATTACTGGAACCAGTGAACTTTTGACAGTTATCCAATAAGTACAATTAGGCCATTGGGACACTTGGAAAAGCATTTTCCCATTTTACAATCCTACTTATAGGGTCCAATTGCAGCTCTGGGGCTATCTCTTTGACAGAGGTGATAAGTTCAGGAGCCAAATTCAGCCACGTGTTCCATCCACTCATACACTTATCCAGCCGATTTCTCAGGTTGCACATCCTGGTTTAAGAAATATGATGATCGGCAAATCCAGATGATCAGACTAAAATACAGGGGAGGACTAGGCCTGTATGAATCTGCATATATCTCCTCTGCCCCTCAATAATTTGCACTTTGAGAAACAATCTAGAGAACTGAGAATTCGGTCAGCCACTGCTTTGTTTCACACCGCCCGGCGAGCTGCAACTCTTGCAGAGCAGCCGATTTCGCATTAAGGCTTTAGATACCTGGTTGTTTAATACTCTACTTTGCGACAACCTATGCTACACAATGGCCAAGTATACAGTGTATGGTCCTGGGGTACAACCCTAATTCTGAAATAGTTGGGACAAAGTGTAAATTGTGAATCAAATCAAAATGCAATGACTTTAAGATCACATGAGCCAATATGTTATTTACAATAGAACATAGATAACATTTCAAATGTTGAAACTGAGACATTTTACATTTTTATCCACAAAATGAGCTTATTTCAAATTTTCTGGCTAAAATAGATCTCAAAAAAGTTGGGACCCATGCAAAAAAAGGGCTGAAAAAGCAATTAATATATAAGAGAATCGGCTGAAAGAACATTTAGCAAACAATTACGTTAACTGGCATCAGGTTTGTAACATCTTCTGCTATAAAAGGGATGTCTAAGAGAGGCTGAGTCTCTCAGAAGTAAAGATGGCCAGAGGCTCTCCAACCTGTGAAGGCTTGCGTAAAAAAAATAGTGGAATACTTTAAAAACAATGTTTTGCAATGTTAAAAGGCTTGAAGGGCTCATCATCAACAGTGCATAACATCATCAAAAGATTCAGAGAAACTGGAAAAATCTCTGTGCATAAGGGACAAGGCTGAAGACCTTTACTGGATGCCCATGATCTTCGGGCCCTCAGACACCACTGCATCACTCATTGGCATGATTCTGTCATTGACAGTACAAAATGGTCCCAGGAATACTTCAAGAAACCACTGTCTGTAAACACAATCTGCCGTGCCATCCACAGATGCCACCTAAAACTCTATCATGCAAAAAGGAAGCCATTGTTGAGCATGATCCAGAAGCGCCGCCGTGTTCTGTGGACCAAGGCTCATATAAAATGGACTGTAGCAAAGTGGCAAAGTGTCCTGTGGTCAGACGAGTCAAAATTTGACATTCCCACCCCTCCTGTTATCAGCGTTCAGTTCAAAAGCCAGCATCTCTGAGGGTATGGGGATGCACTAGTGCATATGATGTGGGACACTTGCATGTTTAAAAGAGCACCATGAATGCTGAAAAGTATATTAAGGTTTTAGAGCAACATATTCTCCCCTCCAGACGACATCTATTCCAGGGAAGGCCTTGTGTATTTCAGCAGGACAATGCAAAACCACATCCTGCAGCGATTACAACAGCTTGGCCTCGTAGTAGAAGAGTTCATTACTGAACTGGCCTGCCTGCAGTCCTGATCCTTCCCCGATTGAGAACATTTGGCGCATAATTAAACGAAAAGTCCGTCAAAGGAGACCCAAAACTTTTCCAGCAGCTGGAAACGTGTATTAAACAATAGTGAGATCAAATTCCAATGGCTAAACTCAAGAAACTTGTCTCCTCAATGCCCAGACGCCTCCACTCTGTGTTAAAAAGAAGAGGGGATGCTACACCATGATAAACAGGCCCCTGTCCCAATTAATTGAGACCTGTAGCAGCCATCAAATTTAAAATGAACTCCTTTTGTGGATAAAATTGTAAAATTTCTCAGTTTTAACATTTGCTATTTTATCTCTGTTCTATTGTGAATAAAATACTGGCTGGTGTGATTTGAAAGTCATTGCATTTTGATTTTATTCACAATTTACACTTCGTCCTAACTATTTCGGAATTGGGGTTGTATATCCATCTGCTGTCAGTACTAGGGTACATCCAAATATCCACTCACAATTACAATATGGAATCCCAGCTCAAAAAAAGGCAGGGCGGCATTAAAAATGTGCATACAAACAGAAAGCAGGGATTTATACATTTTTCTGACTCATATTACATTGCAGACAGAGGGCAAGTTATTGAATGTTTCATCTGGCTAACTCAATTTTATTTGTAAATGTGCATCCATTCCTGCCATCAGGCCAGCAAGGCATTACAAAAATAAGTGATTGTGATCATATTTTTGTACACAAGCAGCATCTAGGAAAGGTCAAGCATTCAGAGACAAAGATGGACTAAAGAATGCCAAAATTGTTGACAATCAAAGCTACAGAAATCAGACTTACACAACAACAGGGAATCCTCAAACAAACAAGAAACTCCGCTGCGGAGTAGCACAGTGAGGCAGAGCAAACAACCTCTGAGCACAGACTGAACAAACGGGGAGGTTAGATGCATGTAGACTCAATGAAACAGGCAAGGAACAGGCAGGGAGATTCACAGAGGATGCGAGTCAAGAGACAAGACAGCACAAGAGAATCTTACAGTATGGAAAGATACAATTTTAGGGCCCGGGAACCAAGATGCTCAGAGAAAACGGAAAACAAACACTTCTTGACCAGAAAAATCAACCAAACCAACATACAGGCATGAAAAACATGACGTGAAAACAAAGATCTCCTAACAGTACCCCCGATTGGCGGGCCTGGAAGTGCCTCTGGCTGTTGGTGGTGAAAGGGCCCGATGAGAGAGAGTGATCTAGGATGCCTGCGATTGGATCCTTTCACCCGTAACCTTCCAACTGACCAGCCAGTAGTGTCCTCTGCCCTGCCGATGCACCTCGTGGAGGCAGTGTACTGTAGAGGACGCCATACCTTCACTGCGGCTGGGGAGAGAAGGCAATACAGGGGTGGGAACCAGGACATTGTGAATCACTGGCTTGATCTGGGGCATGTGGAATACTGGGTGGACTCACGTTAGGTTGCTAGAGCTGCATAGTGACAGGATTTATCACCTTAGAGATAGGGAAAGGGCCGATGAAATGTGGAGCCACATTCCTGGAACCTTCCCTCACTGGCAGGTCCTGGGTCAAGGGCCACATCCGTTTACCGTGGATGCAGTGGTGGTGTCAACCGATGGCGATCTGCTGCCCTTCTCATATAGTGGACGGCCCACAGCAAGGCCACCCAGGTGTGGCTTCAGGTTCATCAGCAGCGCTCAATAAATGCGGAAGTGGACGGGGCCACCATTTTCCTCTCCTGAGCCAGGAACAGCAGTAACCGGTACTCCATGCTGAAGGGAGACAGTCATATAGATGTGAACGGGAAGAAGTTAGTGGAATACTCTTCCCATGGGAGTTGGCAGCTCCAGGTTGTGGGTTTAGCAGCCACCACACATTTCAGGACTGCCTCCATATATTGATTGTCCCACTCAGTCTGTTCATTAAATTGGGAGTGGAAGCCTGAAGGCAAACTAACAGAAGCAGCCAGAAGTTTACAGAGGGTTTTCCGGAGGTTCGAGGTGGATTGCAGGCTTTAGTCTGAGATGATGTCAGTGGGAAGCCCATGATGCCTGAGAACATGCTGAATCATAAGCTCCGCAGTCTCCAAAGCAAAAGGAAACTTGAGCAAGGAAGTAAGAGACCAGCCTTCAAAAAACAATCAACAGTGGTGAGGACAGTGATGGGATTGTTCGATGGGGGGCAGACTGTTGACTCCAGAGAGACAGGCTAGCTGAGAGGAATAGTCATGCCGAATTACCTGCGGACAGACAGACTGGAGAATAAATTGATAGACAAAGGGACAGACACTGAGAGCGCGACCTATTAGCTGAGCAGCGCTCAGTGCTGCTGCTGCTGTCACATTCTTAGCTTCTGACCAGTAAGATAGGCATTAATTAAACTGGGCAAAGAACAATGAGCAGTGTGCCTGGGAAGGGTTAAGCCATTTAGCTGTACAGAGGTATTAAAAATTTTTGTTGTTAGTCCAGCAAGGTACAAAATCGAAGCACCTTCGAGCCAGTATCTCCACTCCTCTAGAGCATATCTGACTGCCAGGAGTTCATGGTTCCCCTTACAGCAATTGTGTTCTGTTGGAGATAGATGGTGGGAAAAGAAAGCACAGGGATGTAATGTCTTGTAATTAAGAGAAACCTGAAACAAGACTGCACCAACGCTAACATCCATGGCATCCGCTTCCACCACAAACTTGCAAGCAGGGTCAGGTTGGATCAAGATGGGGGCTGTTGTGAACCAGTCCTTGAGGGTCCGGAAAGCCTAGTCAGCAGTGAAGGTCTACATAAAACGTCTGGCTAAGGAAATTAGGGTCGTACAAGAACTGTAGTTCTGCATGAACTGGCAATTAAAAAATGGTGAACCCATGGGAACACTGTAGCTTCTTCTCTGAGTAGGAAAAAATTAAAATGTTATTCAGGTTGACATAGATAAACCAACTGAGCATGTGCCAGAGGACATTGTTGATGAGTCCCTGGAAGACTGTGGGAGCGTTAATATGTTCAAAGGACATAACCAGGTACTCAGTACCAGTGGGGATATTAAACACTGCCATCCACTGATGTTTCTCAATGATGTGGATGAGGTAATAGACATTCCGAGTATCCAGTTCAGTTAAGATGTGACCCTGAAAAGATTCAATGGCGGTTAACATGAGAGGCAGAAGCTAGCAGTTCCTCACAGTGATGTTGTTGGCCCCTCATAATCAATGCCAGAAAAAGAACCCCACACCGGCAGAGGATGCTAGCAGCTTCTGACTCCTGGATGTGTACACCTCCATGGCCTTAGTTTCTGGACGTGACGGGGAGCACAAATGGTCTCTGGGGGAGTGAAATGCCAGGCAGGAGGTTGATGGAGGAATCATTTGGATGGTGTGATGATAGACAGGTTGCCCTTGACTAGTTGAAGGCTACTCAAAGATCCTGGTGTTCTGGAGGGATAGAGAATAGGTTGGGGATCTCATCTTTCGGCTCTGATCCAAGGCAGACAGCAGCTTGGGCATACCTCAGACAGTGGACCGAGCAGTAGGAACTCCATTCTAACGCAGGGTTACAATCAATCCAGGAGCTGTGCTTGAGAAGTCATGGATATCCAAGTGACATTAGTGCACAAGGCAACTTGATAATGAAGAAAGTTATTTCTTTTCAATGATTACCAGAGACGAGGAGGTCCAGCGGAAGTGTGATGTTAGTAATCTTCTAGAAGGAAACTTCCATGATTTCCATAGCGTTAACAGGTTGCTAGAGACACTGACTGGCCAGCTGCAGCTGGAAGGTGAGCTGGGCATCAATAAAATTTGCATCTGCCTAAGAGTTAATCAGGGCTGAGAACACCTCCTGGCGGTTGTTGGTCTGCAGGAGTGCAAGTGGAGATTGGAGCAGCTGAGACTGGACTGGATAAAACTGGAGTGCCCCTGACTGGATTGGACTGGACTCGAGTAGCCATGACTGGAATGGACAGGACTAGAGCAGTCATGACTGGACTGGAGCGGCTGCGACGAGACTGAACTGGAGTGGCCATGACTGGACTGAACTAGAGCAGCTGTAAATGGACTGGACTGGAGTGGCCATAACTGGACTGGAGAGGATGTAGCAGCATGGATTGTGCTCACCAGTACTTCCCTAGCTACCGGTGAGCATTAGCCTCTACTGGAAAAGATAAGGCAACGTGGACGAATTAGTCACAATATTTGCACATATGTGCCTGAAGCCACCAGTGTCAGGCAGGTGTGACCCGCCGGCATAGGTTTACGACCCTCCAAAGGAGTTGTTCCTGAGCTCAGGAGACCTGAGGACCTAGCAGCTCATGCAGGCCTATAAAGCCTCTTATGACCCTCTAACGGCAGCGATGGGACACCTGATGGTCCACATGAATTGCCATCTCAACCAGCACACTGAAGCCCTTCAGCAGCTTTCGGGTCACAATCTCATCTTTGACCTCCTCCAACAGGCTGTGGAGGTAGGTGTCCTTCTATACCTGGGGGTTCTAATAGGAGATGACTGCTTAGGGTAGAAAAATTGGTGGAGAATGACTCCATGCCACGACCTTGGTGAATCTTCGGCATCTCCCAGGCTGCCTCATGCCCCTGAATCCATCAATCAAAGACTCTTCTTCTCTCACCCATGAAAGTCACTAGGGATGCGCACACTAGGAATTGGGACTCTCAGACAGGAGCAACCTGAAATGCTAAGAATCAGCCTGGAAGAGGACATGTGTGTACATTGACCCCATGCACCGCAACGAGGATGATCAGACTGGTAAAAGAATTTCCAAGGACCAAAGACAAGAATTACAGACGATAATTGAGTCTTGGGGTCAAAGAGTCTCCAAAATTACAATCAGATGACACATACATCATCACAAGTTGTTAGGGAGAAAAAAGCCTCTGCTATCAATCACCAACAAACAAAAGTGGCTCCAGTTAGCTAGACATCACTGGAACTTTCAATGGGACCAAGGTATATGGTCAGATGGGACCAAAGTAGAGCTTTTTGGCAACAAACATCAAAGATGAGTCTGACATAGGCAGAAAGATAGCCATAAAAACAGGCACTGAGAAATATGTCAGAAGATCTTTGATGTTGCATGGGTTATTTTTTCCTCTGAAGGCCCTGGTTATCTTGTTAGGATGTAAAATATGATGGACTCCATTAAATACCAGCAAATATTAAATGAAAATCTAACATCCTAAGCCAGGAAGTTTAAAACGGTCCGTGGTTTTTCCTTCCAGTAGGACAATGATCCAAAGCACACCTTAAATTCTACAATAAATAGTTAATTGACCACAGAAGTAAGATTTTCCATGGCCATCCCAGTCCCTCAGCCTAAATCCCACGGAAAATCAATGGGATGAGCTGAGGCAGAGAATCCACAAGTGTCAATCTTGAAAACTGAAGGATCTGGAGAGTATGTATGGAGGAATTATTTCAGATCCTGTGCCATGTGTTCACCAGCCTCACCACCCAAGGTAGGAGAGGACTCTGAGCTGTTATCATAGAAAAAGGAGGCTGTACTACAATACATTAAATAAATGACTGGGTGCCAGTGATTGTGGTAAATGGTGTTTGGAAAAAAAAAAAAATTTTCACCATAAGAATTCAATGTTTCCTTCAATTGCAAACTGAAATTCCAATGAAGTTGGGTTGTTGTGTAAAACGTGAATAAAAACAGAATACAATGATTTGCAAATCCTTTTCGACCTATATTCAATTGAATACACTACAAAGACAAAATATTTCATGTTCAAACTTTATTTTTTGGGGGAAATATTCACTCATTTTGAATTTTATGCCTGCAACACTTTCCCAAAAATCTGGGACAGAGGCATGTTTACCACTGTGGTACATCACCGTTCCTGTTCCTTTTAACAGCACTCAATAAGCCTTTGGGAACTGAGGACACTAACTGTTGAAGCTTTGTAGGTGAAATTCTTTGCCAATCTTGCTTGATGTGTGACTTCAGTAGCACAACAGTCCCGGGTCTCCATTGTCGTATTTTGCGCTTCATAACGTGCCACACATTTTCAATAAGAGACAAGTCTGGACTGCAGGCAGGCCAGTCTATTACCTGCAGTCTTTTACTACGAAGCCATGCTGTTGTAACAAGTGCAGAATGTGGCTTGGCATTGTCTTGCTGGAATTAGCAAGGACGTCCCTGAAAAAGATGTTGTTTGGATGGCTGCATATGTTGCTCCAAAACCTGTATGTACCTTTCAGCATTAATGGTGCCTTCTCAGAAGTGCAAGTTACCCATGCCATGAGCACTGACACAACCCCATACCATCACATACAACCAGATGCTGGCTTTTGAACTTTGTGGTGATAACAATCTGGATGGTCCTTTTCCTCTTTAGCCTGGAGGACACGACATCCATTATTTCTAAAAATAATTTGAAATGTGGACTCGTCAGACCACAGCACTCTTTTCCACTTTGCATCAGTCCATCTCAGATAAGCTAGGGCCCAGAGAGGTCGTCGGCATTCCTGGGTGTTGTTCATATATGGCTTTCGCCATATATGATGTAGCGACAAACTGACAATGGTTGTTAACTGACAATGGTTTCCAGAAGTGTTCCTTAGCCCACATTGTAATATCCTTTACAGAAAGATGCTGGTTTTTAACCCCTTAACTGTCACTGGGCCCTAATTAGGGCCGGGCGAAATGTGAGAAAATGCAGGTGACAGTTAAGGGGTTAATGCAGTGCCGCATGAGGGGCCGACGGTCACGGGCATTCAGTGTTGGTTTTTGGCTTTGCTGTTTAAGAGTAGATTTCTCCAGATTCTCTGAATCTTTTGATGATATTATGGACTGTAGAGGATGAAATCCCTACATTCCTGGCAATTGCACATTGAGAAACATTGTTCTTAAAATGTTGGACTATTTGCTCATGCAGTTGTTCACTATAAGTGGTGAACCTCGCCCCATCCTTGCTTGTGAATGACTGAGCCTTTCGGGGATGCTTCTTTTATACCTGATCATGACATTCACCTGTTTACAATTGACCTGTTCACCTGTGGAATGTTCTAAACAAGTGTTTTTTGAACATTCCTCAACTTTCCCAGTCTTTTGTAGCCAATGTCCAAGCTTTTTTGGAACATGTTGCTGGCATCAAATTCAAAATGAGTGAATATTTCGAAAAAAAAAAAAAACAATAAAGTTTATCAGTTTTACCATTAAATATCTTGTCTTTGTAGTGTACTCAATTGTATTTAGCTCAAAAAGGATTTGCAAGTCATAGTATTCTGTTTTTATTCACATTCATTCATCGGAATTGGGGTGTGTGCTGTATGTTACTTCAACTAAAGGTTAGATTTTTGTGAATATTTTGAGTGAACGTTCATGAGAATGAACAATACAAATACATTTTTTGCATCTTGTTTTGCTCATTTTAACTAAAGGGTGCCAATAATTCTTGAGGGAACAGTATATGTAGTTTTCTACATCTCATATTTCTTTGTCTTAAGGAAAACTTCAGTAAAAGTTGGCTTATCTTACCCAATTCTGCCCTGCTACCTAATACTTTGACAGTTAAGTAATAGGCAGTTGTAGGAAGGGCAATCACCCCTAGTGTGATCTAACCTGACCTGTTTAGCATATCTTTGCAATTGGAATAAGTTGCAAAATTACCTGCTCCTCTAAGTATGCATTGCAGGCTTTGAAAAGTTTTAACACGTTTGACAGGGCTGAACCCTCTGCCCTCAGCACGGTGACCCTTTGGGGCAATAACACCAAATCTTCTCATAATCATCTCAGTGGGTCTGTGGAGAGGTATGCAAACTTTTCCTTCTCTTGGCACAAGCCTTGAGTAATAGCTCAGGACAATGCACTTTGTCTTTCCCCCTCATCAGTCCTTGAATGGCATCCATGACTGCATGCAAGTCTGCCAAGAGTAATAAACAAGCAAAGAAAAAAATATACTGGCAAAGGTCATCACTGGATTCCTGCCACCGACTAAGACCTTGACAGTGATAAATCCTTCAGCAGAAAGATGTTGAAACCAGTGGGCTGAGCAGGCTAATATGTAAGTCCCAGTATTGATCATTTGCTATTTTCTGCAGCAATGTTTGGCATGCCCAAAAAATACTACCTAGGGAATACGTATAATGAAAAGCAAAAGTGTTGGGACAGTGAAATCCTTCCTGTTGTTTCGTGTCTGTTCCAGCACAATGATATGTTGCCATGAAATACAATGCACAGAACAATGTTTAAGTGCACTGTCCCTGCATTGTAGCAGAGCAAACGTAACATGATGGAAGTCAGCTACACAGCTATTTCTTGGCAGGTCATTGTTTGAGTCTTTAGTTCATGCAAAAATAAGCTAACTAAAGCTTGGAGCAGATTCTTGATTTGGAATTTGAATTTGGAGTCTGCTGCTGTTGTTTTCTTGCAACATAAGCACTATATCAATGCCAGAAAAGCTCGGTATCGAGAGGCAGAAAAGAAGACTGAATAAAGTCAAAATACATGTGGCC
The DNA here is from genome assembly GCA_029721435.1 of Gymnothorax reevesii. Classification (NCBI taxonomy): domain Eukaryota; kingdom Metazoa; phylum Chordata; class Actinopteri; order Anguilliformes; family Muraenidae; genus Gymnothorax; species Gymnothorax reevesii. Next base: position 31,513,540 of record CM056586.1, read on the forward strand.
TGAGCCTTAGTCGTATCGAAAGTAACCCTTTTGTTACATGAATAAGTAGCAAGTTCTTATTTCATGCTGGTAAGGTCAAGAAGTAGGTATGAAAATACATTTTATAAGGGTCACCTCAACATGCTTCCCACGAACAGCATGATATAGATAACTTGGTTTACATTTACAATTAAGTATATAAAACTGCTCTGGATAATGATATATAAAAACGGAGGAACTCCACATTGCATAATGTTCTCAATATTGAGCCAATAATTGCAAAGATGATTTTACGAAGATGATTGTAAATGCCCCATTCCATTCTGTTGGTAACAAAATTTTGGCAATAATGAAAGTTTGCAAGAGAAAGTAAAACTGAAATGAAAAAACCTGACATTTTTACTCGGCTAGACCCCTGAATACTCTTGGTGCGACCTTTGTAACACTTCCATGATTTGGTGGCCAAAAGGCTATCTCCACAGCTATCCGTTCGTAGAACATATTTGCCTCATAGTTATTACTCCAATAAATAGCATTTCCACTCACAAATTTTCTCTCAGAAAGGTTGAAATGTTTGCAAATTACAGGAATAAACTTTCTATGTTGCACGGATAAAGTATTTAAACTTTAAACTTTCTGGGTCCAAATGATTTAATGGGTAATGTTTTTTTTGAGTTTAAAGGTCATTAAAACCTCTTTATGCATCATACAAACAATGTCAATTTTGGCCTGTAATGCATGAGCCTATTTAAGGCTTTATAACTCAGTACTGATGTTATAGAGACTGGGGAAAATTATTACAGTGAAGCAAAATATTTGCAACTTCAATTTCAGAATTATTTAGAAATTACATTTTTGATTTTTACATTGATGATATTTGCGCAATGGGGTTAAATGTATGGTCTGTTTTCACATAGCCCATCGTAGAAGGCAGGTCAATTCTGGAATCAACAGCAAGGTGCTAAATGAATGTAAATGTGATCACAAGTCTGTGAGAGTCTGTCACATACAAAATAGCGCATGCAAATTATTGTATGTATGCGTATGTGGCAACAGAATCAAGAGACATTTAATCCATTACTGTTCCCTGAACACACCGTGGAGAGAAATGACGCCAGTAAAATAGGAGTACTATATTTAGGTATTCAGTGTTGACACCTTTTTCCATATGTGTACAACCAGATGTGTACAAAGTCATCCTGGATTGTAGTATTTTTTGGGTACATACTAATAAACACTTCTCACGAGTGCAAGAAGTGAAGAACATTGTGTCCTAGAAACTTTTGATCGACCCAAACTTATGTTTTAGATCCAGTCAGATTTGCAGTTTCATGTTTATTCCCTGTGGCTGCTCTTTTTTAACCGAGGTTCATGATTCATACGATTTCAACAGTTCGCAGTTGGTCTGGATCATTCCCCCTCCCGCACTGAAATGCAAAGGGAATTTTCCAGACTTTACGATTGATTTTCCTGACAGAATATAATAACAGCCATTTTAGGCTGATCTAAAGTGGTCTAGTAGACTTGAAACACTTGTTAAGGCATATTAGAAGGACACTGTGTGCACCTAGTCATCGACAGTGTTCGAATAATACTGACACTCAATTATTCTGGACTATTTTTCAGAGACTGCAGTGGACTGGATGGGTTGTTAGTGATGAACACGTTCCATTTTATTGGCCTTCGGTGCCAGAAAGCTCAGTGCTCTTGGCTCACGGCAGAGCCCGAGGGACATTTTATCTGTGCGGCGTTCAAATATTTACCAAACACGTGACGTGTTCATCTGGGCACTGGAGAGCCGACTTGGAAGTGAAAGGGGAACAGTTAGCCGGTCTGTCTCAGTGGATTAGATCCGGAATATAAAAGGAGCGGCAGTTAAGTGCCATTACAGCTCCAGCCTCTCCAGAAACATTCCTCCAAGCCCTGGATGTGAGGAACTCCCTGAAGATGCAAAGACAGACCTGCAGAGCGACAGCCGTCTGGGGCTTGGTGTTACTGGTCCTCATCCACCAGGTAGAGTTTACAGGTCTTTCTATAACATTACAAATAAAACTTTCTTCATTACAACCGTATAATAGAACAATATCAATGCCAGGAAAGGCTATGGTGACTGACAAAAATAAATAAAATAAAATCAATGCATTAATTTACAAATTTCATGGGAAGCAATTTTTCAATTTTAGACATTTCCTTTTCAAGAAAGTTTTTCTGTTAGATCTCTCTTGTCTAATGTTCATACTTTGTTACAGCTATGTTAATCATATAAATGTCATAGTGAACTTAATTTTTAATGAAATATGAATTTCTTAACAACAAAAATAATACTACAGTTATTTCAAATTTTTATCAAATTGCTTATTACAGAAAACTGTGTTTCCAATAGGGACATTAGTGTTTTTAGATTGGAAATTTTGTAAGACAGAAATAGACTCAAGTTAATGTACATTAAGCAAATACTTTAAAATCATGGCCAACATCCAGGATGCGAATAATAACTTGAAATAGATATGAACGGCAAAGCTTAATTGAAATCCTATTCAATTTTTTGGGTCTTATCGGGGTGATTATTAAATATCTCTGGTGTGTTTTTTTGAACACGCTGGGTCCTGATCAGACAGGAAATAATTCTGTAGCACTATTCTCTTGGTCAATAATGCATTTATATTACATTCTATATGCTCTAAAGTACTGTTCGGTAATGGCATGAATATTAGGCACATGTGGTGTTCTGTTTAATGATTATTGTGTCTGTATGTATTTGTTCGCTGCAGGTGTGCACCAATCCAGTTCAAGACAGCAGGTCGACTCATCTTCAGAGTGGAGGTGTTTTGAAGCGGATAGCTCGCATGACACCACTGTGGAGAATTATGGGAAGCAAGCCCCATGGTGCCTACTGCAAGAACAACTATGAGTGCTCGACTGGAATATGCAGGTACTGGGGAATCGATAGCTACTCAACTGGATGAACAATGTACTGATATAATAAATATGTATGTGCGTGTGTGTGTGTGTGTGTGTGTGTGTGTGCATGCTTTTAATGGTTGTTTCCTTTCCCATAGTGGGGGACACTGTTCATTTAACCAGCCCATCAAGTCTTGAAAGCAGAGAGCAAGAGAGAGAGAGAGAGAGAGAGACCATTGCCATTTATGTCCAGGACAAACGCCTTGGTTCCAACAGAAATCGATGAGCGACAAATTCCTTGTCAGGGGACAGTTGCAGCAGAAAGTATCAAACTTGCTTACATTCTTTTGAAGGTGTCCTCTCATGCCTCCAGGTGCCCAGCGAATTAGCCATTACAAGCCATTTAAAAATTTGTTTGTGACATCAAATGATGAAGTGACCACCCAGAGAAAATAAGGACTGATCAACTTTGGCCAACCAGTTAATCAGCTTCCATCATTATTCGAGGTATTCTCTCCACCATCTGATTTTTTTTTTTTTAAATGGCCAGTATTATGTAGTTGTGCACCAGGTTACATGATAGGAGACCTTAAAAGAAACTTATTGACACAAACGTACAGTTTGAAATACAGTAAGTAATTGTGCAAGCATGAATGAGTAAGTGCGTCTGAAGAAATTGAGCAACTCATTGAATGACAGTGAAAGAAGACGCAGTTTGCTGTTTTTTTTCCCTTAAAAATAGACATTTAAAGGCCACTCTAATGAGTCATACTAAATAATTTTTAAATTATGCGGGTTACAAGCCATCATTTACAAACTTTTAAACTATTTCAAGAATAGAGCACCAAAAAAACCATGGTTTATGTTTGAATCATGGTATAAAAGTTCTCTCAGATATATCTTGAAGTTATTGTATTACTTGATGCTAGCACTGCCATCCTATTTCACTGGAGTTATAATATATGGACACATGTTAGCATGCATCATGCCTCTGAGGTGCATAACTTATGAACGGTAAAATTGGTTGTACGATGGTATCCCTTGTGAATATTCGTCTCGAGATGCAGAGAACACAATTGAAAAAAGCAAAGGAAAATCATTGCAACTGGTAGACATGGAAATGGAAGGCATGAGGTCGGTAAGGTTTTCGAAGAGATCTTGTAAACACTTGATATATGTGCACTACTTTAATGTATATATATCATGTATCAAATTCTGAGGTGTATAAGGTATGTCTCCCAATTTATCATTTATAGCTGTTCAGGTTGTGGAGGCATGCATTATCTTGCTTTTTTACTTCTTTATTTACCAAAGCGTTTTTTTTTTAATTGGCTTTTTATTTTCAATTCACATTCTTAACATCATACCCAAATCGTATTGCTCCAATATACAATAAAAACATCTTGCATTATTTGAAATAATGGTACTTGGTACTTAAAAAAGTTTGAACCCACAGCATTACAGCTACAGGTAATAATTGAAGCAAGGACTGCCTAACATATTTATTAAATATTTATCAATTTCCAGCCGTTAGAAAGCTCATATTTCATACAGAGGCAAGAAAGCTAAATACATTTTGATTGATTTATTGTGGTGTCGCAGAAGAAAGTGCTGAAATATGGTCTTTGTTACAATTATGTTTAACTATATATTTGAAGACAGTACTGTAAAACCTGCTATCATTGTACTGTGATTTGTCATTTGAGCAGTGTGCTCTCTTTTTTTGTACAGAAATGCAAACTTAACTCTGTTATTTCTGCAAATAAATGTTTTTAAATGCACTTTGAATGTCTGTTCCAGCATATTCTTGCTGCAGAAAACCATACAACCTTAAATAACTTTAATTATTCCTTACTTTTAAAATTTGTACAAATATACTGATATAATAATGACCAAATGAACTAATTTTGTAAATCTAGAAAGATAGCTGTCTGAGACATTGTGATGCAAAAAATGCAATCATGAAATTGCAAAATGTGAAATGCGGAACCCAATGCACATATATCTACAGAGGTTTATTTTACCACAATTCTGTCACGAATGTGGAAAATTGACCTTTGTAACATCACTTGTTCACCACGAGTAGAGACAGATGACCTCTTGTCCACCATAAATCAGCCAAGTGAGTCATGAACTGTGGAATGTTTAAATAGACAATTTTATTTAGGACACTGCCTGTGATTTGTTTAAGTTCTTGAGTAAGGATTTTGGATCTGTGCCACATTTGACCCAGATCATTCAGTTCCTAATTCTTCTCATTACTGACTAATGTAACATGCAGGAATAGCCTGGAATATACATTGAATGAACACTGTTATCTATCCACATGGATGTTTGGATTATGTAATTTCCATAAACTGACCAACTGAATCTAGCCTTTGATGAGCATAGCATTTCAAATGATTTCTTGCCACCACTTGAGTGAGTTATTGTGAGTGCTCTTATTCTATGGTATATAGAGACCACAAAATTCTAAAGTGCACTTTCACCTAACAAGAGAAATTTGTCAAATGAGGTCTGTTACTAAAACTGATTTAGTTCAAAGAAAAAGAGTGGAATTATACAAGCCTGCCAACAAGACTTGCTTTTGCCTATTACTTTCTTTCTTTCTATTAGTTTTTATGCATGATGGGAAATTGACCACAATTCAGTAGTAAGACACAGTACATAGTAAGATTTCTGTGAGTCACTGGTGAAGGTTTATCTGACAACTTTAGTAATGCTTTAAGAAACTTGCATATCATGTATCATCAGCAAAGTACCTTCAGCATACATGCATTAATGCACCTTAAGCTTTTAATTGATAGAAAAAATCTCTCTTCACAACAAAAAGGTTAGACTATATCCTCTCCGTGTTGAACACAACAGATACATCTCACCGTCATCTAAGGTAATTTTGTATGCACTTGTGCATTCATCTGAAAATATACGCCCGTTTCCCCCAATAAAATTGCTCAATGCAGATAGAGACCACTACTGGCTAATAATTATCTGGTCATACCACAAACTCAAAGAGATTTTAGTCAAGGCTGGGTCTGGGCCATTCCAGGCCACCCTCTCTCTTGTTTTAATTCATGATAGTTTTGTGTTTAGTTTTAGCACCATTATAGTCCTGTGTGGATACCACTGAATACTCATATGAACAGTGCACTTCTACAAAAAGTTGTTGTGTGTTTTCCACAAGGCTCTTCATTGCATGCCCAAGCCTTAATCACCAGATATAGTACTTCATCTACCCCCTTGACACAAACTCAAGCAAACTTCTGAATCAAAAAGTATTTTTTTGTCCACTGCTTGAGTGCACTTGATGAACCCCACAGAAGCCTATAGGGGACTATATATTAAAATGATAGTTTAAGCTAGAAAATAAAAATATTATTCCACAATAGCACTGTAATGCAATAATCAAATTTGCATTTTTATTTTCACATACTTTACCTGAATGGGCATTCTCTGAACATATTAAACTGAAATATGTTGGAATTACAATGTAAATAGCCAGCCAGTAGTACACTGTCTAACTTTCAAACATCAAGTTTCAACCATAGAAAGCTTTTTCCAGTTTCAAAATAACATTCATCCCATAAAAATCAGGTTCATATAAGTAGCATATGGTGTCCCTTTAATAAAGAAATATTGATATCCAAACTGAAGAACTTCCTTGATAACAGATTATCATTTTCATTTTGACACCAAAAGAGCTTAGTGACATGTAAGTGTAAATGCAATAAATTGAGGGCGCTGTTTTGCTCATTGCTTTTGAATATTGTGCAATGCACGGTAGGTTCAGTCTTTAAAAATGAAACGCTGAATGACATTTTGATTTTCGTATTGTCAAAAAATTACATTTCAATTGTTAATTGTGACTTAATTTGTGCTAGCATAACTTGAAAATCAAGCTAAATTGGTTACATCACATTTTAATTTTCAAATTTGAATTATCATTTGAAAATCGTCCTCTGTATGACTTAAAAAATTATTTCAATCAGCCTTTTCATTTTCATTTTATCATAGTTATAGAATACCCATATGAGTAGACCATGAAAATAGAAATGCTAATTTGATTATTGCATTTCCACTTTAATTTTTGCTTAAATTACACAAACATCTGTGGACATTTATAATGCTTTTCAGGAATTACATTTTAATTTCCAAATTACATTATCATTTTATTGTAGTCACAAAAGGTCTCCATTCAATCCCATCAAGCCTCTCGATTTGATGATACATGGGGGGTGTGACACAGTCTGTCCTGAGCCTATGTCACCCATCAGGCCGGTGCTAAACTCCAGTTTCTGTAGCATGAGGTGACTACACTGTTATAAATAGACTGAATTTAACCATTAAACTAACGCATTGTCTCCTTGTTATGTTAACTGTAAGTAGAGTCCTGCATGCATTTAACTGTGGTTTGCACTTAACACACACAGAATCTCTGTTATAAACTGTAAAACTGCAGTTGAAATAACCGGCAAAAAAGGTGCCCGTGTATAACAGTGTAGGAGTATTGCTACCCCTCCCCGCCGTCCCCCCGAACAGGATGCTAGTCCATCGTAGGTCGTCCACCCCAACGCTCTTAGTCAGGTTTCCCTGACAATTTGCTGGTACCCAATTAGACACCCGGGCGGAGTGAGGCATAACAGGACTGAAGTGTTTTTGCCCAAGAACACAATGCAAAAGCCGTGGCAAGGACTTGAACTCAGGCCCTTTCGATCCTAAGTCACTTAAACCACTGCACCACAGCCTCCCCTGAAAAAAAAAAATTGTTTTGAGGCATAGCACATTTTTAACTGCTGTTTTTCTGGGTTACACCTTAAAAAGCAAAACAGAAAAGCAGAAATAAATGCTGTTTCCTTTCCTCCTGAATAACTGGTCTATCTTTTTGTCCACAGGACTGCATTGTCTCTCACAAACAGCTGTTATTTTGCAAAACTATGCGGAGGTGATCTTTTTAAAAATGTCCTTCTGCTTGGAAATCACTGTGACCTTCAGATTATTTCCATCTGGATTTAGCAGTATGTAATAACGACAAGTCCACGCTGCTTCAAGGGTAAAAAAACAGATAAAACCAAATAGATGCTATTTTTTTGCAGTCATATCTGTTGTGTTGAATCTCTTTCTGGCCACAAATTCCTAAGATAGACAAATACTAGCAGAAAACCATCGGTACGGACACACGTGCGTAATTCTCAACACCCCCTTTTTTGCATTATCATCGAGAAGTTTCTCATATAATGTGGACACTCTGGACACTTCTCCAGTGAGTGCTGCAAAGATCATGTAAGTAAAAACAGGCAGATTATGTCAATCTGCTGTGATCACACAAAATAATCATGCGGAAATTAATACTTTCTTTCACATTATGAAAGAAGGAAGTCACAAAAAACTCATGTTCTTCAAAGTCTCCATTCATCCCTACAAGCCAATCCCACATCACCCCAAACTTACAGCTAACTAATCACATTAATTTCAGAGAGGAGAAGACTGTTTCTGTTGGTTTGTAAAATCCACTCATAGTCAGTGCACACAGATCAAAACCAACTGCTCAAATAATCAGATTTACAGCAGGCTGCACTGAACCAGGGTTTTGCTCAGATCCTTGCAATTCAAGCTTCACAAATTACTTGAGGTTAAACTTCAGGAATATTACACAACAGAGGCAGGTGCAATAGCTTGTAGCATTAATAGTAAAGAAAAACTGCGTGCAAGGTGCTCTCCTGACTTAAAGGTGGGATTGGGTAAAGGCCGACCCCATCTGTTCATTAGTTCTTTTTGAAACCATTAAAAACATTATTTTGAGGCGGTATATACAAACCCCAAAAGAATGCTGTTTCTCCTACACCATGCACAGGACTTTTTAATGAAAGATCTAACTGTTTTAACCAAAACAGCCACATGTTGCCATTATAATTGCTAAGCACATTCAGTGCATGTTTTCTACAAGGATAGTCACAAGGCTCTGAAGATTCACACCCAACACCACAGAAGGAGTTCCCATGGACGTGCTACACATGTGAATTAGATTGAGCACCCTTTGTTGGAAAATGGAAGTAGTTTATCTGTGAATTTTACCAATTGAAGCACTGATTACTAAAACCCCACAAGTCAAGTCAAGTCAAGTGTGACTTATGGGGTTTTAGTAGTAGGTGCTTCAATTATGGCTTTTCTAATAATTCCAACTTCAGGCAGCTATACAGTGCAATGATCGATAATCTTTTTTGACCTCCCACAATTCTTATTTTAACTTATGCTATTTGAGATTACATTCATGAGTTCACAGAAACTGCTCATATTTTACCATGACTAAGTTGCACACATACTTTCAATGTACATATTTCAACTTACGAACAGGTGTATGAAATGAAATTATAATTCTCTAACATGAAAAAAGAATCTTACTGCAGCTGTTTCACCTCCTTAATCAGGTATAAATTGTATTGAAGTGTGAAAACATCTTCAATGTACTTTATTTAAATAAAAATCTGATTCGATATAACCGTAGATATCCATCAAATGTGATATTATTCTTTCACTTGTGAAAACAAAATTGACGCTCAGGTTGTTTTCATTTCTGAGTGCAAATTATGTTGAGTTGCAGTTTGCGACCAAATGTATGTAACAATGATGCAGAACATAGTCAATTCTTGATAGTGTATTTCCCCTGTGTTCTGTTAATTGTACCATCCCATAGTGCAAGGACAGGAGCCAATTAAAGCTGAGCGATTTGAATAATCTGTGATATAATGCCCAAATATTCGGTACTGGTGCGTATATACGCCCTTAAAAGAATGCTGACATTTTTATTTGACAATTGCTCTCAATTCCTTTTAAATTCCTCTTGTGCACACTCTTAAAGAATCATGAATAGTGCTGATAGTAGGGAATGCAGAATCGCATTCTTTCCTCGTCTCCTGACATAGCCAAGATTGGCCTAATCAGCTCTCATGTTATCCTGTTAGCCTGATTATTAACATCAACACTTCTGGCAGCTGAGTGGTTTTGATCTTTCCCTCTGTTTTTCCAATTATGAAATCTTCAAATATTCCCCTCATTTCTGAGGCCATAGAATCTGAATGGGCGAACAATTCATCAATCCCCTGACATTTTAATTGGCCTTGAGTTCTCTCTCTCTCTCTCTCTCTCAATAGAAAGAAAGAAAGATTTCAGTAATTAATGGTCCAAGTAATATTTGGGCTTTTTCTTCCTCCTTATAATTTTTGTTCACCAAGACTGAGCAATTTTTCTAAGCACATCATTAAATCACAATTAAACTGAAAAAAAAAACCTCCGCAGTAGTACATAAATCTAAAAAGAAATCTTATGATTGAATATTGCAGCCTCTCCCCTTTTTCTGCCAAGCTGAGTAGTTTTTTTTTTTTTAATCTGAATATTCTCAAGAACATGAGAAAGATCCTGTCGCATTGAATCAAAACAAGTATGTTTTAGTTTAGAGGGTGTGAAATTTCGGATAATGCTGAGCAGTTCTGCACAGATTCCCTGATGTTTACTGCAGGGTATCGTAACTGGAAACAGGTGTTTCTCGACACTGGTCCTGGGAACACCCTGTGTATGCTGGTTTTTGTGCCAACCCCAACTGCAATAAAGATTTTAAGCAGCTATTAATTCTACTAAATTAGGTCCTTTCCTTGTTGAAAGGGATCGTTCACCTTCTTTAGCCACATTGTCTAAAATAGCCACTGGATAACAGAAGGTGATGTAGAGTTAAAATTGTGCCTCATCGCAGACGGCTTCAAAATGGGTATATGTTTCTCACTGACTGAATTAAAGATGACACTGAATCGAAAGGGTCCTAATTACATCACAGAACTTTTCCCTCCCTCTTTCCATAGTGTATTCTAGGTTAGGCCTACTATCATAAGCCTAGTTTAAAATTGTCATTAATTTCCAAGGGGCCATTTTTAACAGATCATATAGGCGTCCACCAATTAGAGACCAAAGGAGTCTTTATTTGCATCAGTTAGTTTCCCCTCTTTTTATGCTATGACAACTCTTCAGAGTGTACACAGCTATTTCTGACAATATGGCTCAAAAGAGCAAATAATCCTCATAAACATGAATATTACAAGAAAGGAAAATTAACACTTCGTTGGGATTCTAGGATTGCTACAGTGGCTGGAGTAAAAAATTAGCATACAGGTGATCCCCAAGACCACTGTTCAGAACCTCAGCTATAAGAATAAATTTTAAATTCATCTTAAATTTTTCAAATACCGTAACTGGAAATTTCACGCAGAATGAACTCAAAGTCAGTGAGAAATAATGAAGTTTCTATGATAGCAGGTTCGGGAATGGACTTTCACCTTCGAGGTTGCAATTAAGTCTCATTACGGGCTAAATGTCGCCATCTGGCGGCCAACATAGTACAGAGCGCACATAAAAAAATATTTGTCGGGAAGCTCGTGAAGACGGCGAGTAACTTACGACCAAGTAGGAATCTGAGGAAATAAAGCTGTCAGCAAATGTGGACAGGCAACTTTATTGTTCCTGCCCTCCAGTACAGGAACAAATTTGAGGGATTTCAAGGAAAGTGAATATACGTGAAAAGTTACGTTAGAAAAAAATTCCCATCCCCTTTTTGTTTTTCTCATAACATTTCCTGTTTTGTTTAACATCCCCGTTCACGTTTTAAGGAGGTTTGAAATCCCAATTAAGGTCCCATTGCTTCTATTGCTCAACTTTTCTAACCATTTATTGACCCGATAAACTATATGCAACATACGAAGAAAAGAGTTACTATTTTCGTCCAGACGTATCAGTGTGACTTTTCCAAGAATGAGGTTTTGGCAACGGGTAATTTCTATAACTAGAGATGCCTTACGATATGAACGGATTACACGTGCTTGCGTGACCTCAGCACAGAATGGCTTCCTTCGTATCCTGAAAGTCGATAAAAATCCATTTATGCATTTAAAGTACTTTTCTCAGTAAACGGCATTTTATTATCATACTGAAATTTAAAATTTATTTAATATTTTTATTAGGTATTTTTAAGGTTTATAAAGTCAGCTTAAGTGTTTACCGTGAACATATACAATAGTTTTATATACTATGTGTTTCCAGGATCTTTGAGTTGTCAATTCGTGTTCGGGGGTGGACAGCCCGTGAGGACTGCGGAGGAACAAATGGACTGAAGAGTGGAATTAACGTTATAAGGTTATTGCATGATGAGTTTTATCACTGCCGATAGATCCACTCTAGTTTCTGTTTTTAAAATAAAACGCTCTTGTTTCAGAAAAACTCTCTATTCGACTGTGTATTAAAAGTAGCGCTTACTATATAGAATCATACGGTAACTTGTTTATACATTGCGGGCTGGCGCAGTTTTCGTTTTCAAAGGTTTAAATTGGTCGAAAACTAAAAGTTAATTTCGTGGATGCATTGATACATGTATTCATACAGATTTGAACTTTACGATTTTTAATTATTTGGAAGATTGTTGGAAGTGTAACTTGACACCTGAAGTTTTCATGTTGTGATGTGTTCATATTTACTTCCCGTTTATATGTTGCCACTGTGTGCTTGTTGCAACATTTTTAGCAAATTGTTGCTTTTGCATAGCCATGTGAACCATTTCCACGATCTGAAATTGAGAAGACGAACATCATGAGGAGCCGCAGCAATTCCGGGGTCAAGCTTGACAACTATGCCCGGATCGTGCATCAGACCATCCTAAGTCACCAAGTGAGTTATTGCTGGTGGCCTATTTAAGCAAAAAAAATCAACTTCATGAAATGATTAAACGATACAAAGATATCAGAAAGTTGAATTGCTTAGTAAGTAAATAAATCATTCAGCGCAGTGGGTTACCTCCAGTCTGTTTACCCTGTACATGCGCTGGTTTAACATAGCCTGTTTTTCACTAAATCTGATGAAGTGGAAGAAACAGTATCTTTGATCGCTAATGCGTCTCTAAATGTTGTGATCTTTTACTACAAACCGTGCCAAATCCAGTCCCTGCGGTGGGATGTGTTGCTATGGATCCCAAATCCATTCACTTTTAGCTGCTGCAGTCCTGCTTGTTTTTGTCAGTGGCCTTCGCGTTTCGCCTCATGCAGGTTCCCTCGGGGAATTGGTATCTTACACACGCATGCTTCTAGAATGGTCCGCGTGCATTTTTTGTGTTAAGTAAAATGTTTTTGCATTTAAGAAAGAAGAGTTGGAATCAGATTCTTTTATTTAGTTAAAATATTGTCAGACTGAAACCCACTGGCATATTTGTTCTTATTACAGATGTAGTCGTTTCCCTAATAAGTACTTCTCCTGGGTCCGCGTATCACCGCTTTTGGTGTGGTTGCTGTCAGTCATTAAAATTTTAATTGCGGATTTATGATTCTCTACTGGAAAGAGGAAACGTTGTTTCTTTATGATTAAACCATGTTTAGACTTTTAGAGTAATTCTCTCCGTCTTGAAGATAATGTGTAAACTGTGGAGCGACTGGAAATAAGAAGAATACAAATTGAGTATAGGTCTTTTGGACCAATACCAGTTAGATACTATCTGTATGGACCCAGTACCGGTTGGACCCCTGACCATTTGGAGCCAAACCAGTTGGACCCCTTACATTTTGGACCCCTGACCACTTGGACCCCAGACCCTACCCAGCTAGACCCCATGCTCTTTGGAGCCCAGACCCTAACCCTAATCCAACTGGTCTGGGGTCTAACTGGTCTAGAGCTAACTGGTCTAGGGTCCAACTTGCCTGGGGTCCATAATGTATAGGGTCCATACTGTTAGGGTCAGGGGTCCAACTGGACAGGGTCGACCTGGTCAGGGTCAAACCTGTATGGGCCCAACAGATACAGGGTCCAAATGACCCATTCCCATTCGAATTGTAGACAATGTACTGCATCGCAATGGCTCAGAAAATTCCTTTAAACACATTCGGACAGTAGAGACTTTGCGTTTTATTGTAAAACTGTCAGACTATACACAGTTATAAGGCTATCATTAATTTATTTCTCTTCTGTGTTTTTGTTTAACCGAGGATCCGGTTACAGGGCTCCTGCCAGCGAGTGCGGATCAACCAGATGCCTGGGTGCGAGATAACGTGTACAGTATCCTGTCCGTGTGGGCACTCAGCCTGGCCTATCGTAAGAACGCTGACCGCGATGAAGACAAAGCGAAGGCGTATGAACTGGAGCAGGTAACCAAGAGGGACAGCGGGTTGAGTTTTAATGGTCCCATATTATGCAAATCCTGTTTTCTCTTGTCATTTCATATACACTTCCTCTCCCTGACGTCATATCTGACAAAAAGTGAAACTAGATTGCCTCATTGTTGTCGCAGTGAAGAAAAGATGCGTGTAATTGGCCTGTTTGCCCCGATCAGCCTGACAAGGGGTTTTATTTGCGTTGCACAGCCCTGTATAGATGGGCTTTGACAGTCATTTTATACTTGCTGCTAACTGCACATTGTGTCGGTCAGGATTGCTGTATGTATCTTTGCTCGCTTAATGTGGAGCTTTGAAGTTCATCAGTCCGCAGTGTGAGACGGGGCCCCAAATGTGTGTCACTCGTCTGTGAGTGAAGGATTGGCTGTAAAGAGAAGCCATTTTGGGCTCTGGAGTCTCGACTTCCTTGCAGTCTCAGGTTACAGCTGCTGAGGGACGAAGTGAAGGAAAGGTCAGGGTTGAATCTAGCTGCCGACCTCCAGCCAGACTGTTCCATTTGACTGTATCCCTCTCTCCCTCTCTTTCTGCTCTGCAGAGCGTGGTGAAACTCATGAGAGGAATTCTCCTGTGTATCATGAGACAGGTATATACCCTTGGCTGCGGGAAATACAGTTAAGGTGGGCTCACTGATGCAGAGAATGGAAGCATTAGCAACCTCATAGTATCAGGAATAGGCAATAGAGTGTGAGTCAAAGGGGCTGTGTCATGATTACTGCACATGCTCACAACTTTTCACGGAGTACATCCGCTCAACTGCAAGTCAATATCTAGAAGATATTTTTCTTCTTCTGTGATTATTGGAGATGGCAGCCGGCTTACATTCATTGTGTTCCTTGGCTAAACCTTAAAATAGTGCCTTGAATGCTCAAATTTCCATAGAAAGCTCCGTTATGTAAAAAGCATAATGCTGGAGTTACTAAAATATTCAGTATAAATACAATGCAAAATGAAGAGGAATTGGCAAGGATTTAGCATATTGTTTGGCAACACTTGTTTTTGCACAAAATTGGAGGCCACTCTGCCTTTTTGAAGTCTCAAAATCTAATGAAGATACACGTCAAAACATTTTGTGCATTATCTACTTGATACAAGAACATCATGTTCAGTAAATTTGAAGCTAATTGAGGAAGTAAGCAGGGAACTTTTTTGAAATTTGGTTATTTGAGATGGAGTTACCCTATTCCACTAAGATGGAGATTCACTGTCTGGTTATTTGATGGGAGATAACAGCTACTTGTGTTGCAAATTTTTAACAATAAATCTAGCGATTTTATTTTGAGGTTAGTCAAAGAGATGTTATGATACAGGCACATTTTGTCAGTAAATAATTATGCAAAAATGAACAGATGGGCGAAAACATGATATGACATTTCTAATATGCTTTTGGTCCTCTACGGGCCACTGAAACAGCTCCATCAATAACGTCCCCTTGAATTCTCAGAACTAGGGTTTCCCAGCAGAGCATTTCTTACAGCATCACACTATGTACACCAGCTTGTTTTCTTCCCACAGTGCATCCCGATGCCATCTCCTCCCCTGGTACCGTGTGCACATACTTTGCAAATGCGCATGATGTAAAAGGGAAGGAGATGCATTGGACCAGCAGACCTTCTGCCATTACTGCAAAGTCTAGTTCCTACACTCAAATGCCCTTTGTGGGTACTGCCTGACCAGCCCATGGCTACGCAGCCATATATGCAAGGAGATGGGATCCTCTGTGCGCTGTGACACATTCCTCTCATAACTGTGGTTGAAATGATCTGTGATTTGTGCCAATGCCACAAGTTTGTTGATTTTGACCAGATCAGAAAGCTTTTGTTGCCTTTTGGGGGCCCAATACTCTGCCTCTAGTTCATGGTGTGCCCCTCCTCGAACCACAGTCGATAGATTCTCCCCAAACTGAACGGGGGCGCCCCTTAAGCCTTGCTGCATTGGAAATGCTCCAACCCAGTCATCGGGCTATGATGATTTTGCCCTTGTCATAGTGACTCAGGTCCCATTACACTTTTAAAATGATGACTATGTGAACCAGGCCTGTTCAAAAATTTTGACTTGTGCTGGTGTTATGACATAACCAAGGTTACTTGCTTCATCTATGTCACAATGTGTTTGCCTCATTAGTGTATTTTATGCATTAGTGCAGAATTCTGGCCACATGGTCTGAGCAACATTGGCAACATACCAAAAGTCTAAAACCTTTGCGTATGTCACACAAAAGGCAAATCATGAGAACTATGCAGACTGTGCAGAAATGTACCGCAGAACAAGAGGACAATGTCCCTCTCCTTTCAGTAAGCACACGCTGGTCATTGAACACCCAATGCCGGACTATTGCTGAGCATTTGGCAGGAGTGAACACATTGTTTAGCACGTTGTTATGTAACAACCCTACTTGACATTGATTTGTATTAAGTTGCTCAGAGATTCCATTTTTGTGTTCGTGCTCAGAGCATTACATAATTTTTAAGCAAAAACAGAATGTGAAATGTGAATCAGAATGTACATTCTGCCTGCTAATGGACTTATTTATAGAATGGCCGTCCAGTCCATTACCTGCACGAATATTCATTTGTTTACATCTCCCAACTAATGTGAGATTCCATGCGGGGGACTGAATTTATAGCAGTATTGTGAGTGTGCTGGTGTTCTATTGTTGTGTTTTGGTTCTCTCTCTCTCTTTCGCTCTCGCTCTCTCTCTCCCCCTCTCGCTCTCTTTCTTGCTTCCACTCTCTCTCTCATTCTCTCTCTCTCTGCCTCTCACTGTCTCTCTGTCTTTCTCCGACTGTGTTTGTGCTTCCCTGAACTCTGATGAGACACACAAAGGCCGTCTGGATGACTTTCCTCTTCCCTGACATGTTCATAGTTGGACAAAGTGGAGAGGTTCAAGTACAGCAAGAGCACCCTGGACTCCCTCCATGCCAAGTACAACACACACACCTGTGCCACCGTGGTGGGCGACCAGGAGTGGGGACACCTGCAGGTGGATGCCACCTCACTCTACCTGCTCTTCCTGGCACAAATGACCGCCTCAGGTACAGGAATTGGCGGAACAGCAATGACAATATCAATGAAGTATAACTGCCTTGGCACTTAAATGCACCGAGGGGGTCTTTTGTTTTAACACTGCAGCCCCCTAGTGGTGCAAAAAGGTACTGCACTGCACCTCAGATGAACACTTTGTACGTTTGTTATGGACAAGCACTCGCTCAGTCGGACAGATGGACAATCATATTGACGACAATGCTCCTTCGTAATATTGTTTTCCAAGGGAGTAAACTATCGGAAGTATTATATCATAATCCTTATTCACCCTTGATGTTTCCTATTGAAATTTGAGCCAATGGTAGTTGTTTATTGGGCCTTACATGGTGGAGATATGGTGGATGCACAAAGCAGCAACTTTCTCTCTGGACAAACTATAAAACCCAGTGTCCCAAGTCAGTGACGGTGGCACGGTAATGTGGGAGATGTTGCCCTCAGATAGGACTTTGAAACAAGCTCCACACTCTCTTTGAGTCATTAATTTCAGTGCAAAAAACAGAAAAAGGAGCACTCTCAACCAGTCCAATACTTTCAGGTGCAAGGCCACGAAAAGCTTTACATAAGAAGAAGAAAGGTCAGCACACACTGAAAATCTTGTTGAATGAAGTAGACTTTTAATCAAGACTTCTTGCTAATCATGCGACAGCAGGCTGAGAGCCAAATTTAGCTCTTTTAACAACCATATCCTCTTTTGAACCAGAAAGTAATATACAATAGGACAGTGAAAAATAAAATAAATAATTCAGTCAATCTGATGATGCTTCCCTTATGTCCCCATCAGGGCTGCACATTGTTTACACTCAGGACGAGGTGGACGTGGTTCAGAATCTGATGTTCTACATTGAGGCTGCTTACCAAGTCGCAGTAAGTTTCCGTTGAGGTTAAATGTGTTTCTTTGTGCTTCTGGTGTTGGTTCACATTGGAAGGGCATCTAATGGTCTGGTTGCATGTTTATTTTGTGGTGGTGCCTTTCCTGAGATGCTTGTCTGATGTCCAGCCTGTCTCTTATCTCAGGACTACGGTATGTGGGAGAGAGGTGACAAGACAAATCAGGGAATCCCGGAGATCAATGCCAGCTCCATCGGCATGGCCAAGGTGAGCAACTTTCGTAGAAAAGAATCATTGCCTTGTAGGGTTGTCACCTACATGGTGTATGTAGAGTTGACCTGTGCTCAAAGTAGATCTAATGCACAAACAATGCAGGAAAGAATTGAGACCTCTTGTGTTTAGAATTTATTGCAACAGTAGATGCAGAGGTCTGATGAAACGAATTTGCCATGTATAAACATACCGCACTCCCTGGAGACCTGGGTTTGGTGGTATCTTGAGAGCCTATTAAAGAGTGGCTTTTTCTTCCGGAAGTTTCCACCGCCACACACCGGCGAGGCAGGGCAATGGCAGTGACTCCAGTGCTCGTGCTGAAGCAGCTGGGAATGCCGCTGTGATTGATAGGCAAGCACTTGATGGAGACCCATCCTGTCACTGCTCCCTCTCTGTTGACCTCAGCTGAACTATCTCAAGCTGCCCCTTCCCACAGGCTGATCCTTGCCCATACATCGCCTTTTAACTGTGATGTCTCTCTTCAACATACGCAAAACAGCATAATAGAGTTTAATTCCCTGTGAACTGACAATTTTTAACCCCTTTGCGCAGAATAAAAACATTGACAATTTTTTCCTGTTATGCACAAGCCTATTTAGGGCTTTATAACTCAGTATTTGTATCACAGGGACTGTGGAAAATTATTCCAGTGAACCAAGACAGTTGGAAGTTCAATTTCAGAATTATTTAGGTTTTACATTTACGGACGCCGGCGTCTATATCTACGCACAGGGGTTAAATAATGGTAGGGGTGAGGCTCATGCATGTATATATTTGGTGATTTTGTTTTCCAGAACAATTCAGAACATTTGTGACATTTAAATGATGCATTTTTTTTTATTTTTATTTTGTTAAAATTATTTGCCTTGAATCTTAGGTCCCCATGGGTCTCCAGTTTGGCTATGCACTGTCTCATAGATCAGTATCAGAAATGCTCCCTTTTGCAGTGCCATTTTCCAGAAATTTCCTGCTGTTCTGGTTGAGCAAGGAGGCCTGGCCTGCTTTTCTGTGTGATTGCAGGCAGCTCTGGAAGCCTTGGATGAACTGAATCTTTTTGGTGCCAAGGGGGGTCCTGGTTCTGTGGTCCACGCTTTGGCTGACGATATACAGCACTGTCAGGTAAAAAGGGGGCTATGTCGTTATTCCTTAACAAACGAAAGCAGAGCTGCCATTACGGAAATGAATAATTGATTGTGTGCTTCGCTTTCGCTTACGCAGGTTTTTGGTCGCATTCTCCAAAGCTCTGGAAGGTCTGAGCTTCAAATTTCATTGATGGCCTCATTTATGCTAAAGGATCTGGCCAGCTCGAAGCGTGAAATTACAGCCTGCCTTTGATAGGGCCTGGATCATAGCCAATCGGCTTCAATCGTGAGCCAGTTCCCCTTCTCTCTCTCTCCCTTTGCAGTCTATCCTGACCTCTATGTTACCGAGGGCGTCGACCTCCAAGGAGATTGATGCAGGAATCCTCTCCATCATCTCGTACCCAGCCTTTGCAGTGGAAGACATTAACGTTGTGAACATGACGAAGGAGGAGATCATTGCCAAACTTCAGGTTAAAACTGTTTCTCAAACCAGGACCCTGTTTGACAAAACTGAGTTATTGAGTTGCTTTGATAACTACACTGGGTAAAACTCAGAACCATCTCAAATGTAGAGCGAGAGCTGATGTAAAGTGTGTTACCACTGGTTTTAAGGCTCATGTTTGCTTCTTTTAAAAAAAAATTAATCGGTTCATTTCAAACAATGTAACCATCACTGCAACCATACTTCTATGCGTCCTTTAGGTTAGCGTGGATGTTAAGCTATACATCCACTTCAGGGCAGCTCTGAGTCAAAAGATTCTGAGTACTAACATGGCGATGGTGGAGGTGGTTATAAAGTGTTGTTATCATAATCTCTTGTTAGCACTGCCCCTATAATTTGCAGTGGTTCTGCTTCATTACCTCTGCCCTATGAAGTTGGAGCAGGTTATGTGATCATAACCGTTTGTCTGTTGGTTGGTTTGTTTGTAAGCAGGATTGCACATAAAGTTATGGATGGATTTTCTTCAAATTTGGTGGAATGAATAAGTATTGTTCAAGGAAGAGGTGATTCGTAGGGAGGTCAAGGTCAAAAACATGCAAAAGGTCAAAAACACATTGAAAACCTATTTGCGCGAAGACCACTGGACTGCATAAACACAGGGGTTGCTTGCTAATACTGGCAAAAATGACATTTAGTACGTTGACGGAGGTACTCGTGCTATCTTTGTGCAGCTCTAGTTTTGTTTGTATTCATAGGCTTTCTGAAAACGTGGAGAAATACTGACAACTTGAGTGCCGTGTACTGACAGCGGCTCTCTCAGAATTCAATTGAATTCAATTTATCTGTAGAGTGCTTTTCACAGACAGACTGTCACAAAGACGCTTTACAGTGAGAGATTAAATAAATGAAAGGACAGTGTCCAGCCTATTCCCCACTACAGCAAATGAGGCAAAAAAAACTCCCAGTAGGGAAAAAATTCTCAAACAGCAGTGAGAAAAAGCTCCCTAGTGGGAAGAAATCTCAGGAGGAACCCGGCTATAGTGGGGAAGCCCGTCCTCCACCGGCTAGCTAATTAATAACAAAATAAAGTAATAATGAAATAAATTGGTAGTTCAATTAAAGTTCATCTGAACAGTGGCGTCTGTAGCTCCAGGAAGTGGCATGTTGAGGATGGTGCAGAACTGGATCAGAACCAGATCAGGACAGCAGCAGCCAGCGCTCATGGTGAGGGACAGGGCTCAGATGGTCCAGGACTCAGGGTTGTGGAGGGAAAGATCCTTGGAAAGAAACACAGGAAAAAAAGGGGGTGAGGCACTGGATAAAACTCCTGACTATTAATAAAATACATGTGCCAAGTAAGAATTTAGGAGCAACTGGTCAGGAAAAAGTCAACACTCCTCCATCCACTTCCTGCAGCACAGAGGCCCTACACTTACACCAGACTGCAAGATCGCTTTGATTTTCTAAACACAAGCTACTACGAATACCATGTATTTATTTATGGTTGAGAATAAATGAGTCCTTACTTGACACGGTTATCTGGCTGCCTCCTTAATCTCGCGATGGGAAAAAGAATCCTGTTGCAGGATTCTCCATTGCCCTTGTTTTTCTCATTGTACTGTTTGCCCCCTGTCTCACACAGGGCAGATATGGATGCTGCAGGTTCCTCAGAGACGGACACAGAACCCCGAAAGAGGTGAGGGTGGAGAGCAGTCGAGCTCTGCATTATCCAGTCTCTGGTGTGCCGTCAGGTGTTGTTTTTGTCAGCACTTCCTGAGTACGGCCTGTCCCCGTTCTAGGACCCCAGCAGGCTGTACTACGAGTCGGCCGAACTCAAACTGTTTGAGAACATCGAATGTGAGTGGCCTTTGTTCTGGACCTACCTCATCCTGGATGGCATCTTCATCAACAGCCCAGAGCAGGTGTGAGCAGGGCAGAGTGGGGTATGGGCATGGAGTACTTGTGCTTTACTAATGTAGTGCAGTGGAATCTGATACTTTGCAGGATTGAGTTGACTTCATTCAGAGGAAGCAATGCCATCGACTTAAAATTAGGATATTTGGCAGCGAGTGTTGTGTCTTTTTTCTTTTTCACAGAAAGTAGAAGGGAAATGAGCAATTGACTCAAAATGAAATTGGAGCATTTGTCTTGCTCATCTCATGAAATACTCCTGCTAGATACTCAATTATCTACAGTGTTTTGCCTTTGGAATAGAAAGGAGATATGTTAAATGGTTCACCAGAAATGAAAAGTCTGGAAATGTTCTTTATCGTTATAAACCAGCATAGTATTCCCTTTTTTTTTTTTGTGGCAGTGTTAGCAGAGCAAAAAAATTGGCACCGCATTTTCACTCACACGCTCACAGAGTTGGTTAAAAAATCTGCTCGCGTTCCACAGTATCTGATGTAGAATTGGTGGGGAAGAATCCTTAGGACTTAGGTTTGTGCTTCAGTCTAAAGCACATGTGCTGTGGCTGCAAGCTAACTTGCTAATTTGGTTTCTCACTGCTGTCCAGGTTATGGAGTACAGAGAGGCTCTGGAGAGGATTCTCATTAAGCAGAAAGATGGGATTCGCCTGCTCCCCGAACTCTACAGCGTGCCCCCTAACCGGGTAATGCTCTCTTCCTCGCGGCTCCCTCGTAGCTGTATGTTGTGTTGGTGCCTTGTGCCTTTGGCTTGGTGCTGCGCTATGCTAGCGGCAAAGCTAGCAGAGGGAAGGACTCTTAAAAGCCAAGGCTGTCCCTCGGTTCTTCTTCTACCATGAAAGGTGCTGTAGACACGGTGACTCCCTTTAACTTTAATTTTAATTCATTGACTAATCATGGGGCAGCACAGTGGTGCAGTGGTTAGCACTGCCACCTCACAGCAAGAAGGTTGCGGGCTTGAATCCGGCCTTGGGCCTTTCTGTGTGCAGCTTGCATGATCTCTGTGAGGATTTCCACCAGGTACTCCGGTTTCCTCCCACAGTTCAAAGACATGCACATCAGGCTAAATGAAGACTCTAAATTGCCAATATATGAGTGTGTGAGTTAATGGTGTGTGTGCCCTGCAATGGATTGGCGAGCTGTCGAGGGTGGGTCCCTGCCTTTGGCCTGTAGTCAGCTGTGATAGACTCCAGCTCCCCTGTGACCCAAGCGGGGAAGAAATGGGTATAGAGAATGAATGAGTAATCATGGAGCCCTTTACCATGCCAAGTGCTTACAAATGAGTCTGTATCGTGTGTGTAATATGCATTTTTCTTTTAAAGAAAAATTTGATTTAAAACTATTCTATTTGTGCATGAAGGCTGCAGTCCTCCTAGTTTCAAAAATGCTCTCTTGCTGGCCGTGGAAAAAAA
This sequence comes from Gymnothorax reevesii, assembly GCA_029721435.1. Taxonomy (NCBI): domain Eukaryota; kingdom Metazoa; phylum Chordata; class Actinopteri; order Anguilliformes; family Muraenidae; genus Gymnothorax; species Gymnothorax reevesii. The sequence continues at coordinate 31,536,616 of CM056586.1, forward strand.
TGAATTGCTGCTTATTTAGTTTGTAGATCTCCATAGCACATGGATGGACCAGCATGCTCTGTGTTTCAGCTTTATTTCTCGTTAACTGTTGATTGGTTCAGATCTATCTCATTGGACGCAGGTGGAGGAGGAGTATGAGAATCCACATTCAGTGGACAGAACCCCCATGGGGAAGTGTCCTCTAAAGTGGGGACAGTCACTTTACGTCTTGGGGAACCTGCTCGCTGAGGTAAACCTGTTTTATCACCAAATTAATCTGCTACATGTTTGAAAATGTTTGCTGTACTTTATTCCAGGGCACTTGGTTTGCTCAAACTGCTGTGTTCCACGTTTCAGGGTTTTCTGGCACCAGGTGAGATCGATCCTCTCAATCGAAGATTTTCCACGATCCCGAAACCTGATGTCGTAGTTCAGGGTGAGTCCTCTGACGACTGGCTTTGGTTCTGTCAGCCGTGTCATTGTGATTCCTTTTTGTAATTATCGCAGCCCCCGGATGAAGTCAAGCAGCTACTGTGGATTCGTGTTTGTCGTTTCCACCGCCGCGTTCGTAGACACTTCCTTGTGGACGCGGTACAGGCTGTAATTTTTGACTGATTACTTTCATATTTGATATGGATAGTGTGTTATGCATCGATTTTGGTTGCCGTGGCAACAGTATTGTCCAAATAATGCGCGAATTTTTGCTGAAACATGAAGATTTCCTTGTGGATGCAGAACAGGCTGGAGAAGCCGGCTTTCGGGGGCTACACTCGTGGTCTCGGGCGACAAGACTGTCTCGTTTTTTTATTGAATTTGTTGGGGCAATGTAGATCAAAAACACAGAGAAATAGAGATGTATACAGGCCCTCAAAAACACAGAGAGAAATAGAGATGCATGCAGGCCCTCAAAAACACAGAGAAATGGAGATGTATACAGGCCCTCAAAAACACAGAGAGAAATGGAGATGTATACAGGCCCTCAAAAACACAGAGAGAAATGGAGATGTACACAGACCCTCTTCCAGACCAGGCCTTCCTCCCTTTCCCATCCTACCCTGAACCACACAGGACAGGCAAAGACAAATAATCCCGTTATGGGCATAGAGAGGAGGAGTCGACATGCAATAAGAGTATCAATAAGAAATGAAATAATTTACTATAAGTTCTTTCTCTGCCTTAATTGCATCTTTCCGTAGTTGTACTACAGTTTCTCTGTAGTTGGAGATCTTGCATTAATTCTAGCCAATGATAGTTCAAGGAGTAAAATGCCTCGCTGACAAATCACCCAATGTTTTATTGACAGTGTGAAGTGGGACCCAGCACTGTCATTAGGTGATTGCTTTGCTGTTTATTACTGTTAGTGAGTCTCTGTTTTGAGCGCGAGAAAACATGTTCCCGTGGGGTAGAGTATTGTAACCACGATAACTGCACTAATGATAACGTAGTTGAAGGTACACCAGTGGATCAAAGGTCAAAAAAGGGTCATGATGAAACTAAAGGTGATGTCCATCAGTGAAGTACTCAGAGCTTGAATGTGTGTCTATTCTTTCAGTCTGTATCCTGGCGGAGACGGACGAGATTAAAGAACTTCTTCAGAAGCACGGGATCGACGTGGAGACCGTCGCCGACATCCATCCCATTCGAGTGCAGCCGTCGCGTGTGCTGAGTCACATTTATGCACGACTCGGTAAAAATGGCATAACCCCGTAAAGCGGCCGCAATGCATTGCAGAGCGTGGTTTCAGGAGAACACCGGCTCGCTTGGGCTCTCTACCAGAGCATGTGACGTTGGTTGCCTCTCCTTACCCCTGGCGGTTAAAAATCTGGGTTGCATAATTGAACTTTGAACATAATAGCGTAGTCAGCTGACCAGCAGAGAGTGCTGCTGTGCAGAGAAAATTGGTTATACCAGTTTACTGAGATCATTTCTTCCACAACTAGAACCAGCTGTATGTTGCTGTGCAAGGCTCCAGGGCACTGTGGGCCCAAGCCGAGCCCTTGATTGATGCCAGACTGTGGGGCCCATCGAACAGAACCACTCAAAGTTGTCAGACAGCTCACCAAACGTTTCGTACTTCTACAGTTAATCTATGCCATATATCCACACCACATTTTAGTCTTAAACTTCCCTTCTTTGTTTACTGCAAGACAAGTGCTTCTACCAAGTGGGTGATCTGTTATAATTTACCTGGCTGTAGATGGCTTCAGGCTGAGATGTGTCCATTTCTTCAAAGCCCTCTGTCTTGGTTTTGTAGGCCGCAACCCCAGGCTAGGTTTGACTGGAAGACCATATCGTCGCATCGGAGTTTTGGGAACCTCCAAGTTCTACATCATCCGCAGTACCATATTCTCCTTTACCCCTCAGGTAAGAGGCAGGGCACAGGCAGACATTCACAGTCATGAAATTAAAGATATTGTAGCCATTCAGTCAAGTTGCGCCACAACGATTTTCATCTCCCATCAATGTTGATATGGAATTATTTGTAGTAAGTTTTAATTCCTGTTGAAAATGTTGTTTTTGTTCCGAGTTTGTTTCAACCCAGCATTTACTGATTGTGATACCAGGTTGCCTGCATAAAAGCAGACTCTATTTAAACCCCACGGTTCAGATTTACTGATTCAGTTGCTTTTTAATTAACCCTTTGAACCCTCTGTTACATACAGGGGTGGTGAGCCCTACTTATCCCGAAACACAGCCTACTGTGGTGGGAATACCATAAACGAGGTCACATGACAACCAAAAGTCTTCAAAGTTGCATGTTTGGAAGCTGGTTTTCCAGCAATTTGGATTATTGGGCGTTCTCTATGCGACCTCTACTGTGGCCTATTGGGTTCAAAGGGTTAAATCCCCTGTCTGTTGCCCTCCAGTTCATTGATCACCAGCAGTTTTACCTGGCTCTTGATAACCGGATGATTGTGGAGATGCTGCGGACAGACCTGTCCTACCTGTCTTCCCGCTGGAGAATGACCGGTCGCCCCACCGTCACCTTCCCCATCTCACAGACCATGCTCAGTGAGTTACTACCGCCTGTAAGCTCTCTACCATCATTTCACAAACACACGGAGAGCCACGTTACCGTTTATTCAGTTCACATGTTTCTAGGAAACACTAGAGAAGCCATTTGGTTATAGGATTGGATCGGTGTGCATCTGGGCTTTATTCTTTTCTCTCTGTCTTTGTTATTTTTCAAAAAATTGGAGCACACTTCTGCGTAACATATTCCGTTTCATTGCCGTCTCATGCTCGGAATGGACTTCATCCCTACAAATGACAATTGACGGACAAATGTCTCTCTCAAGTCCTTTTAGAATCACTCTCCATTTGGTTTTCTTTAGTTTTCAGGTAAGGAGGTTGCATCTTGGAGAAGGGGTGTTTTTATTTTTTGCACTGGCCCAAAACTCAATGCAGGATTCATGGAGGTGATTCATAGACTCAATCGTACGCATATTGGCATATTCAGGTGGTTCCTGCATCTGTAGTGCGGCTCATTCAGTAGCTGTGTATTGGGCATCTTAAGAGTTTGCTTATTTGGCGTAACATGCCTTGTTGATGGCATTTTCTTTACCCTTACATTCCAGCTGAAGACCACTCTGACCTCGATCCTGCTTTACTGGCTACTCTCAAAAAATTGCAAGATGGCTACTTTGGAGGTGCTAGGTAAGGAATTTCAAAACACTCCATTTTCAGAAAGAGTAACATCAAAAGCGTTTATCCACCAATGCGGAGAATATCTTTATTTTTATCGGATGGGGGTTTAGGTTTATGTAGAGTGCGTCTCGTATCGCTAAATTATTTTTACTTTAAGCAGTTTATTCCTGGAATTGAAGAGTTTATTTGTTGAAAGCTGTTCTATGCCACTCCAACAAACCTGCAGAAATCCATGCGGCAGATGTAAACTCAAGTTGATCAGCATTAAAAAAAGAGATTTTTTTTTGATGCATCTTAAAGTCACCCTGCTGTTCTTTCTGCTGGACTCACACAGGATACAGACGGGGAAGTTGTCTGAGTTCTTGACCACTTCCTGCTTTGCTCACCTGAGTTTTATGGATGGCGGTAAGCAGCAGAAATCGAGCGTCTATGGAAGTGACGACGAGGATGATGACTGCATTGTTGACGAGGAAGTGCATGATTTAAACTTTGATGGTAAGGAGGACGCCAGGAGTTGGTCTCACCAGCTGTGCTAAACAATTTTTCTTGCACGTCCTTGGAGTGTCATTACTCTTAGTACACTTCACAAACAATTGACCATGGCATCTCAGCTGGTGAAACCATACACAGAAGCTCGGGGAATTCTACAACCGTCCATCATTCTTTAGCCAAGGCCATGTTGCGCAACATTTCCTATTTTTTGTCATATTTGCATTAGTGGCGCTCCTCATCAAAGCCTCAATTTTTGTTTGATTACTTTGAAACTCATAGGCCAGTTCTTCCATCTACCTGATTTTACATTTCCTGTTGTGCTTGTTCAGTCACCTCAATAGGCAACAGCTTGTTTTCGCTAATTTGGCTTTTCGCTACTGCACTTTCACGACTGCACGTGGTCCTTCCGCTACTATGTCTAAGTCTGTTAACTACTATAATCAAACAAAGTGTTTGTTGCCGATTCGATCTTTGTTTGAGTCATAACCCGAATTGAGTCATAACCCGAAAAAATACTCTCAGCTGTAATCTGAATGGTTTTTATAAAGTTTTATGACTGATTCTGAAGTAATATTTATGTTGTTAACTCACATTTATCTATAGTAGCAAACAGACTTGGCCATAGTAGCGAAAGTGCAGTGGCAAAAAACCAAAATAGCGAAGCCGCCGTAAACCCCTCAATACCATCCAGGGTTGGGTCAGAATACTCAACCTCCCATAGTGCATTGCACTCTCCTGTAAATCAGAATCCAATCTGTCCGCTACAGGTCGTGTAATTGAAGTAGAGGCGCATCTCCCACTTTCATAGCTAGCAAGACGTGTATGGGGCAGAGATTATTGAATGAAGGTTACCCATGGAGCCCTGGCTGACTTAAATCCTCTCTCCCATGCTAGGGTGTAGTTGCATAATGACACTGCCCTGGTGTGAACCTGTGATGTCCTTGTTCAGCTTACATTCATGGGCTCTATTGACTTAGCCAACCTGGAGTTCTTCCTCCTTGAACATATTTGAACGTAATTTCCATTTTAATGGAAACTGAACAACAGGATGTGCCAGCAGTGTTTACCGTAGAAAATGTTCCTGTGGCCAGGTGCGTGGTGTTGTGGAGGATGGGGTGAGTGTCTGGCTCAGGAATAAATCTGTTGTGTTTTTTTTTTTTTATGAGTCAGGCTTATGCAAGGAATGGTGAGAGAGGACGCCTGGCGCTCAGTGTATTTTCAGCTGCACCAAAAATAAATGCAGGAGGAAAAAGAAGTAAAACCGAATGATATTTGTGCTTTAGTCACTCGTGGTGTCGGTTCTGTGGCTGTTTTTCTGATTGTGGAGAACAGTTTCCCCATTAAAACACAGAGTATTACCTTGAAATTCAGATGTCCAGTACGTCCGCACTGATGACGATACTCGGAGATTAATGGTGGCCATACCTCTTACGTGAGACCTCCTTGGCCATAGAGGCTTCTCAGTGTTTTTCAGGGCATGTTTGCTGGTCTTTTGAGGTTAGAATAATGCTTATTTAAACATCTGCCTTGCGTGGGTGGTTAACCCTTAGAGCGCTAAATGCAGGTATTGTTGCTCAGTGATGTAAGATACCAAAATCAAAGTTGTTGAGAACCTATCGTGTGGCGACTTGTTTAAAAGAGCTCCCACTGGGCAGCTCTTTCAAACAAGCCACTATGCAAGTTTTCAACAGCATAACATACTTTCTTTTTTTTTTCAAAAAATTTATTTCAGCACTGTAAGGGTTAATGAACAGAGGGATTTTCTTGATCTGCATATTTCAAATCAGTTGCCTTGATGTATTCGGCATTCAGTAAGTGCAGCGTAGGCTAACTGAACTGTGTAGTTTGTGAAGAAATACTGCAAAGACACCAGTGTATTCAAACATTTAGTTAGAATCATTGATGGACGGTCGCTGAGAACAAACATTTTAATATCAAATAAAAACGATTAAGACATTCATTGCCATTTGTCAGATCAGATATGTGATTGTATTGAAGCAGGAATACTGGGCTGGTCAGTTTTGTTTTCTGTTGATTCCCAATATAAAGTAAATCACTAAGTTGTTGATGTAGCATTGCCTTACCTGTTTTTCGGTCTGGGGTGCGTTTCCCAAAACCACAGATGCTAACTTACGTAGTTGGGACCACTGACCGCAAATGGACAAACTATTTAAGTTGCTACCTTAGTTAGCTACTACACTTTCGGGAAACGCGCCCCTGAAAAAGCACTGATAATGAGCTAAAGCTTAAAATTCACACTGTTAAAAGGAAATCTCTCACCTCATTGCTTACTACCATCTTGTCTCACCTTTAAAACATTGACCCCTGAGAGTTAACTGTGGTGTTTCTGTCCTAAATGCCCTTACCATCACTGGCAGAAGATGTGGATCAGAGGTCTGTGCATGGTTATAAGAGAAGGCCTGTGGCTGTCACTGTTTGATTAATAGAAGCAGTGGATTTTGCCTGCATTTAGGATTGCATTCATATTGTACCTAAGAGTTCCTCTTAGATTTTGTGAGTTCACTGCAAATGAATGCATGTTTCCAAAAATGGTTATAACACTGTGGCACGTTATAGGATTTTGGTCTTAGTTTTGTGTTTGTGTTTGAGTGTACTGTGCATGGATTGTTTGTCTTTAGTATTGGCTGATTATGTGAAATGTCGAATGAGTGATTTGCTTGGCAATGGCATGCATTTTCGCCCTATGAAAACATGTTGGCATGAAAGGTAGAATTAAAGTTTCGAGTAGCACTTACGTGAAGTGATATGGGCGGATTCCAGTGTGCATGTCGATGAATTCTGTTTATTCTCTTGAGGCATACATGTACGTGCTGCCCGTTTTAGTGAAGTGCGAGCGATCTGTTGATTTGTTTAGAAAGATTCCATCCTGTTTAATTGAAACACAAGCCGGCCCAGTTGCTGGCCCTGTCAGTCCCCATATTTCATACTTTATGGTGTTGTTGCCTGAAAGCTCCCTGCCATTTTGGCTCTGGTGATTCATTCCTCGTGGCCGTGTGCCCGCTCCGTTCCTGTAGAGTCTGATGACCTAACGCAGTACCTGGACCAGCTGCTGGCCATGAACGTGCCCAAGCCTAGCCCCGCGGCCTGCCCCGCAAAGGGCGGTCTCACTCGCTTCAAGACTGCCGCCCGTAAGACCCGCGAGATGGTCTCCCTGGTGGCCAAGGCCAAGGACCTGAAAATCGAGAGTGAGAGCTGGTTTTTTTTTTGCGCACTTCGCCCTGTTTGTCTTGGTGGCCGCCGGGCCTGATGGTGCTTCTCTCATCTCCCAGATGTGCAGATGTTCCTGCCCAGCAAACTGTTTCACTCCCCACAACCGTCTCTCAACCTGACTGATACGGGCCCCCCGGAGCAAAAGGTATCGCAACTGCCATTTAATCTGGGGGTGTGTGGAACGATGGTGTGGTCAAGTACATGAGCTCCATATAGGTCAACCTCCATGCTGATTGGCTGTATCTGTATGTATTGTGGAACCCATCCCTATACAAAAGGCCCCCCACACCACAAACTCTGACTGCAAAGATAAGGATAATGAAAACTCTGTGAGCATCCCCAATTATCTGTGAATAGTATCTTGGCTATGTCATCTGCAACACAATGCTCTGAAAAATTGGCTGTCGTGTTTTACATCATTGAGTTAACAAAAAAAAATGTCCTGAAAGTGATCCGCGGCATCTTTGGTAACATCTATATTGTTGTAATTTCTTGGAATGACTTTCATGAAGATAAATATATAACTATTGCCATACACTTGCTGGCCAAAAAAAAAAAGTTGTCATTACCTCCGCCAACGAAGTTGGGGCAGAGGTTATGTTTTTGGCCCTGTTTTTTTTGTTTGTTTGTTTGTTTGTCTATTTGTGATCAACATAACTCAAAAAGTAAAGCATGGATTTGTCTGAAATTTTGTGAGTGGATTGCTATTACATTGAGGATGGACCCTATTGATTTTCACCGCAATCACTGAAACAATATGGCCGCCAAGGCAGCCATGTTGAAATCCTATCACATGCGACAACTCAACTTTGCTCCCACTCATGCACATTTGGATTGTGCTGCCTCGGTGGAGGTTTGCACTCTACAAGTGCCTCTAGTTTTGATTCCAATAAGCAAATACTTTAGAGCCTATGATTGGATCATTGTTGCTGTGATCAATATTACGCACTCTAGATTTGTGAATGCTGTGCAGCACAGTCCCAGTGTGAGCCTCTGATCGATGCCTGCGGTTTGGCCAGGGTACCGCGGCGCAGGTGTTCTCCGAGTGTCACTTGCCTCGGGACGAGAGCGGGAGCATCGACTACGAGGCCCTGACTCAGCTGCTGAAGGAGGCCGAGCATCTGCAGGACCAGGCGGACATCCTCTACATCCTCTTCAAAGACAAGTGACGTCTCTCCTGTCTCCCCCCCCCCCCCCCCCCCCACCCCCATCATTGTCTCTGCTCTGTATCCAGCTGGCACCTTGGCACCATCCTCTGTTAACCCTTTAAGTGCCACCCAACGATGTAAGATATCAAAGTCAGATGCTGTTGAAAACCTATCATGTAGCAACTTGTTTAAAAGGGGAGCTCTTTTAAACAAGTTGCTGAATGATAGGTTTTCAACAGCTCAGGATAACTACATTTTTAATTAGTGGAAAATGTATTCAGCGCTCAAAGGGTTAAGCCTCTGGGGGCGGCTCTTTGCCAGCCTGCACGTACCGGTCTCAGAAATGAGAATGACGACAATGTCGATCCCTCCTGTGTTTACCGCTCCTCCTCACGGGATTGAATGCATGCAGTAATTGCTTGTTTTCATATAATTTCAGAGTCAAGAAAGGTCACTGGTGTACGGAGCTTATCTTGTAGAAAATATCTGAAGTGATTTTTGTGGGACGCAAGACATTAACAGTCCATAGTCAGTCTCAGTCCTGGGGCTGCCCTAGGTGTGTTTGTTTTTTTTCCAAACTTAGTTCCAATGCCAGAGTTTATATAAGCTGTTCGTATCCTGTGATTGGGGGCTTCTCCAGTTGAGAAACATGTACCATCGCAAGCCTCATTATGTCAGAATTGGCTATCATTACCTTTTTAGAATTAATGAAAACTAACTTACTCAGGAGTCCCTGTGGCTGGGAACCACAGTTCATGGGCACCTTACAGCATAATGAGCTGTGAACTGAGCCAGCTGCTGGAGCATTTGTTGAGGAGGAGGCAGAACCCTGAAAATATAGCTTAGATCTTTAGAAATGGTCCATTGTGATCAAAACTGGCTCGTTTCACATGAAAATTTGATATGACCATCTTGAAAACATACAGAAAAAATGAGATCAGAATTGTGAATTTCTTTCACTTCTTCTCTCGTTTTTAGCACAGTGTAATATGGCATCTTTAAAATGAGAAGAAAACATGAGAAAACTGTCATAGGAGAAAATGTAAAAAAAAAAAATGTCTTTTTGTTAATTTTTTTTTTATCCACACTCTTACAAAATTTATTATAAATAATAAACAAATGTTATTTATATAGCTCTTTCCAAGCCCAATAGCACAAAGTGCCTTACAAACATTATCCATTTTTGAACATTGGCTAAAGAGTCATGCGACATTGCTCAAATCCATTGATTTCACCGAAAGATATAACCACATATCCTCAGCATAGGAATGAAAAGATATTATGCTGACGAGTAATCAAACCCAGAGGAGTCATATAAATAGAAAACTATATGGGCCCAAGTATGGAACCTTGAGGTAAACCTGAAGTTAGCGCTGAAGACAATGATACATAATCACCAAGAGAAACAAAAAATTTTCTGTTTGACAGAAAAGAGGAAAACCATTTCAATACAGTCCCAGTGAGCCCAACCCAATCTCTCAGCCTGTAAATTATGATTTCATGATCAGTTGTATCGATGGCTGCACTTATGTCCAAAAAATTTGGAATGAATTTGAATAAGAATTAAAACCATTTTGGCAAAAATAAGGATTTTCAAGATGTAATTTGAAACCTATTTAGTTTTGTGTTATCTTTTTATCCTCCAAAATCCATGTGGGACTTAGTAGGCAAAGTAAACTGGTAGAAATAAAAAAAATTTTAGTCTTCTACTACTCCTCAAAGTGACCTTCTGATTTCTGACGTTTCTGATTCTCAGGGGCATGGACTGGGACACGAGGCTTCACGGTAAGGGCTCAACTGTGAGGAGCCTGCTCTCGGAGCTATACGAGAAGGCCGGAGATCTGCGACAGTGGGGCATCATCCGCATGACCTCCGGGCTGCTGCGCAAGAAAGTGGAGGAGCTGGACGAGGTAACGCTGCCACTTCCTCTGGAGGACTTCCTCTGTTACCTGAGCGCTTTGACTCAGTGTCATTAGGCGGCAGGTTGACTTGAAACCGAAGAGTTGCTGGTTCAAGTCTCCAGTGGGGCTTGGGGTTCTGACTTAATTTAGAGGGATGAAGTTGGGAAGAAGTCTGCTGTTGGGCCCTCAAGCAAGGCCCTTAACCATTATACAGTCCCGAGAAACAGTTTGCCACCTTCCTGATTTCTTATTTTTTTGCATATTTGTCACGCTTAAAGGGGACCTATTATGCTGATCCTTCTTTCAATACATATTAGTAATGTTATAATGTTGGTTGTCCATACTCAACCTCTGAAAAGTTTCTAAACATAAGGTACAGGGATTTTGCCGTAATCCACGTGATTTTGTGGGCGTGATTTCCTCTCTGAACAGCTCCTCCCGAGATCTTCGCAAGATCTGGGCAAAACCTGACGTCAGTTTGTGCCGTTCAATTAGTACAGACCTCGCCAGAGCCAATCACGGCGCTGGACCTGCCCACACCGGAAACTATTCTAGCAGGCAGTAACAACAGCAGATCATACTATGCCTTAGGAGCGTCTACACTTTTGGAATTGCAAAAGAAGAACTGCAGATCATTTGAGGTGCAGTTTTGTCGGTATCTCTCCCAAAGCTGCTTGTCCGTTTACTTTTGTACACAGAGAAAAACACTTATGTCTCTTCCACAAGAGGATGCCACCAGAAATCAGTGGGTAGCTTTGTTTGTTTGCTGGCAGCAAACAGCCACAGCCAAAGGGAACATTAGCTGCTTGTGCTCAGCATTTCACCAAAGACAGCTTTATAAATAAAGGATAATTCGACACAGGATAAGCATTTCAGCTGCTTCTCAAACCTGAAGCAGCTGCATTGATCAAGCGCTCGGAGCCACAAGCTGTAAGTAACGATATAACTGCAAATAACGTAAGTGAAGCTAATGTGTTACGGGTGGCTAGCAGGACCGCTAGCGATAGTTAGCACTAACAGCTGGCCTCAAACGCAGGCTTTGTAAAATATCTGAAGATAAAGCCTGTATCGGTCGCGACTGTCTGTGACTCACAGACACAGGAGCTGCAAGTTGCTTTTACTGCATAAGCCAACCTGACGTGATAGCCAGTTGATTGTGGCTGTAGCACAGCGGCTAACATAGCCAAGTTACTGTTGCTAATGTTTGTGTCCTAAATTTGCAAGAGTGATATCAGGGGACATTCTACAGAAGGTGTGTGAACGTAAATATCATTTGAAGCTAACTTTTAATACTTGTTTGTAATTTGGATACTTGGTACAACTGTTCACAGTAACAGAACGTGTGTCCGTAAAACCTGTATTGCAAGGGTTGTTCTCTGTGGTTATGACCGCTCGGTTACCAGCTACTGCATGTTAGTTTGCGCGCTGTGCTAATTAAAAATGCTCCTAGTTAACTTATATGCAGTAATTCTGATCGGTATGCTTGTGTTACTTCGGTAAGCATCAATGTGACAGTTTCATCATAACGCTGCCTGATTGTAGCCACCACAGTTGAAAAATATACACATTATCTCGTAATTATGAGATCTAATTACACGCAGTTGGTGAAGTAGGCCGGCTTCTTTGAATAAAGTACCTGATATTCTTGACTGCTTTTTCCTATCCATTACTGTACACTAGTGAAAACCATGTGCAATTGTCAAACAAAGCAGAAAGCCACGCGCAAACACACCGGTAGCCTTGATAAGAAACTAAACTAATTGCATAGAGCCTATAATGAAACAGAATATCTGGGCAAGCAGCTGATAGGAGACACTATTCCATTGTTTAGATGAATAATTATCTTACCTCCACTTGTACTTCCCAGGACAACTACAAGTTATTGTATATCCGGATAATTAGCTTCTTCCAGATACTGTAAAATAATAATTTTATCGTAGCAACAGGTGATAGATGGCGCGGTAACATATTAACCAACAGATGCCGGCTGCTATTCGGCCTCATTGCGATGCGGCCTTATTTTACTGTATATGGATGCAGCAGAATTTTTTTTTTTTTTCTCGGGAGGACGTAGTCAAGGCGGGGGGAATTTATTGTCTAGGCGGCCGCCCTAACTATGAAGTGCTGTGGAAAACCCTGGTTTTGCAGAGCTAGGGGTGCGTTTTTGGGTGCTTGTGAAATGATCGCTTTACTTATCTATGACCGGGGTCAGCCTAATACATCTCCAATGTCTGGGCAAGCTCTCTAATGCTACCAGTGAAAGCAATAGGGAAGCGCACAGGCTATAACATGTCTGGTATAAAAAAAAATTTCTCTGCATTGCCATCGATTGAATATTAAATTCTTTCCTGTAAAAGTGATCGATTCGCTCGCTTAACATAAGCAACGGTTCACGCAAACGAAACTTGCGGTCTGTAAAACCTGCATTATGTTCATGACATAACTGGAGCTCTATCTAGCTCTCGCAACCTATCCATAATGCGCCCATTTTCCGCAAGGAAATGCTGGTCATTCTGAAGCAATAAGTAAACCATTACCACTGGAAATTTTCGAAAAGGATGTTTAGCCTGGAGATTTCGCCCCTCCGTCATATACCAGCGTGGAAGCTGTTTGTTTCTCCACGCTAACAACACACTACAGTTATGCACACGAACCAGCAGGCTCTAATACAGACCGAAGCAGTCCATAAGCTGTTGGTCCACTTTTAGCTGCTCCTCACTGTCCATTTTCCCTCTAAACTCAGACCCACCAGATTTCTACGGTCTCCGGTATACAGTTGGGCATGTCAACACGTTCTACAAATGTGTCTATATGGGGTGGATTCTGGCTTTCCCTGCATCCTAGCTATAGAGTAGAAAAACTGCTGTACTCACCACTGTTGCCGTAGCAAACTGTAGCCGATGGCAAATTCATGCTTGTGCTGCCAGACTTTTGCACTGCGTCCTCCACTGCGTTTATTAGATCAAGTTCATTTCATTAGATCTATACACATGTACTGCATTAGATTGCGGAATTTGCCCGCCGCTTCCTTATCAGATGGCAGCAGTGTGTCACGTTTCACTCTGGGGAGGAGGACCCGGAAAACTGCGTTCTGTTGCCTCGTCCCGCCTAACTCCGGCCTCCACAGAGCTTGCCAGTCAGAAGAAAGTGGGCACACAGGGAGTGGGGTCTATAGTGGAAGAGCCACCCCAACGAGGCCTTTCAGACAGAGACTACAAATTAGTTTTTGTGAGGATGGCAGTATGAGCTAAACAAGGACCCTGTTTTGGACTTTGAACGATCAGGAGTACTGTAGGATCCAAGATCAAAATGTAAATTTGGAAATATAGCAAAATAGGTCTCCGTTAAATGTTTCAGATCATCAAACAAATTTTAATATTTAACAAAGATAACCCTAGTAAATATAAAATGTAGTTTTTAAATGAGGAATTCATTTATGGAGGGAAAAAGCTATCCAAACCTACCCGGCCCTATGTGAAAAAGTAATTGTCCCTCCTTGTTAAATCATTAATTAACTGTGATTTACCACATTTTTTAGTTAAAATTCACTATCCACACTCAGGCCTGATTACTGCCAGACCTGTTGAATCAAGAAATTACTTAAATAGATCCTGTCTGACAAAGTGAAGTAGGCTAAAGTATCTCAAAAAGCAAGATATCATGCCACGATCTGAAGAAATTCAAGAACAGATGAGAAAAAAAGTCATTGATATCTATCAGTCTGGAAAGGGTTACAAAGCCATTTATAAAGCTTTGGGACTCCAGCAAATCACAATGAGAGCCATTATTCACAAATGAAGAGAACTTAGAACAGTAGTGTACCTCCCCTGGAGTGGCTGGCGCCGGTCTACCAAAATTGCTCCAAGAGAGCATCAACGACTCATCCAGGAGGCCACAATAGAACCCAGAACAACATCTAAAGAACTGCAGGCCTCACTTGCCTCAGTTAAAGTCAGTGTTCATGATTCAGCAGTAAAAATGGCATCCATGGGGGTGTTCCAGGGTGAAAACCACTGCTGACCAAAAAGAACACAAAAGCGTGCTCACAGTTGCCAAAAAATCTTGATGATCCCCAAGACTTTTAGGAAAATATTCTGTGGACTGACGAGACAAAAGTTGAATTTGGGATGTATGCATCCCAATACATCTGGTGTTAAACTAACACAGCATTTCTTAAAAAGAACATCATACCAACAGTCAAATGTGGTGGTGGTAGGTTGATGGTCTGGGGCTATTTGGCTGCTTCAGGACCTGGACGACTTGCCGTAATTGATGGAACCATGAATTCTGCTCTCTACCAGAAAATCCTGAAGCAGAATGTCCGACTATCAGTTCATAAGCTCAAGCTCACTTGGGTAGCATGACAGTGATCCAGAAGACGCCAGCAACTCGACCTCTGAGTGGCTTAAAAAGAAATTGAAGGTTTTGGAGTGGCCTTGTCAAAGTCCAGACTTAAACCTGATTGCGATGCTGTGGCATGACCTTAAACAGGCCGTTCATGCTCAAAATATCTCCAATGTGGCTGCATTAAAAAAAATTCTGCAAAGAAGAATGGGCCGAAATTCCTCCACTGCGATGTGAAAGACTCTTTGCCAGTTATTGCAAACACTTGATTGCAGTCACCGAGGGTGAGTTTAGGTTTGGGGGGGGGGCAATTACTTTTTCCACATGGGGCTGGGTAGGTTTGGATAGCTTTTTCCCTCAATAAATGAAATCCTCATTTAAAAACTACATTTTGTATTTACTTGGGTTATCTTTGTCTAATATTACAATTTATTTGATCTTAAACATTTAAGTGTGAGAAATATGCAAAAAAATAAGAAATCAGGAAGGGGGCAAATACATTTTTACAGCACTGTATATTGCTCCTGGGGCTTTACCTCTGTTTCTCTGTGTTGTCCTTACTTTCACTTGCAGCTGTCCTGTCAGGAATATTTCCTTGGGTGTCCTTGAAAAAGAGAAACATTTCCCTGGTGAAATGAAGGTCATTTATATGTACGTCCTTGTTGCCCACTTAAGTGCAGATGGTGGTACCATATTTTCCATTGCTGAAATGCTGATAGGATGTCTGACGGCCTGTGTCAGTGTCTGTGTCTCTGGAGATGGCAGTGACAGTGGGTATGGGGGATTTTACGCTGTAAGTGGCTGTGTGGTGGAGAGTGTTTTGAGTACAGAGACGGTGACGGGAGAGTTCTCCATGGGGCAGGTTGTTGATGGTGCAGTAGGATTAGGATTCACTGATGTGTTAATCTGCAGGCCTGCTCCGATCTGCTCGCCCATCAGAAGCACCTGACGGTGGGCTTACCCCCAGAGCCAAGGGAAAAGACCATCTCGGCGTGAGTCCCTGCCTTTCACA
Organism: Gymnothorax reevesii; assembly: GCA_029721435.1. Taxonomy (NCBI): domain Eukaryota; kingdom Metazoa; phylum Chordata; class Actinopteri; order Anguilliformes; family Muraenidae; genus Gymnothorax; species Gymnothorax reevesii. The sequence goes on from CM056586.1 coordinate 31,552,371, forward strand.
GTCCACTCTCACCGACAGTGCACATAATCTCTATTATCCCACCCCAGACAAGAATACTTGGATGGCATTAGTCAAAAGCAGTCACGTGGAAACCCTATATATTCCCATATTACGTCTCCGAGCCCATACACGGCGTGCGAGTAGATTATCTCCCTTAGCGTCTCTGGAGCAGCCAAAATGGCATGCATGTGAAAAAAGGTCTTTGGTGGGATAAATTCGTTACACAGTTTGTTAGAGGGCCAATACGGAAATATATGGGGTCAGTAAATGGCTCGGCTGATACCTTGTCCAATATGGCATTTACTGACCCCGTATATTTCTCCATTGGCTCTCTAACAAACTTTGGAACTTATAAAATCCGCTCGGCGTGAAAGTTTGAAATGACCTTCTTGAAAACTCGTTGAAAAAAATGACTAAACAAGATTTAGAAAATCCTTTGTTTTCCAGTGTGGTGTAATTTGTCACGGTAAAAACAAAGTAAAACAATTGAAAATTCCTAATATGAAGACTGAAATGTGAAAAGTCCTATCATTATGTTAAATAATTTATTTGAGCCATTGAAACCAGGAATGCAAAAAGAAGGATTTTAAAGATGGCATCATTGCCATAGCAATCAGTGGGATTTGATGCCAATATCCATGTGAAAGAAAACGGGATAAGTTAATTGGTTCCTTTTAAAACATTTTGAGCTTCAACTTAATGACTGTTAAACATTTTAAAATGGTGACGGTTATGCGCTGGAAGGGAAGGAGTTTTGTGGGGTTCAAACAAGATTACATCAGTCTAAAAAAAGAGTGCAACACAAGGCACGTGGACTGCACTTTTATCTTTTTCATTGCTTGCTGCTTTCCCTGCTAAATGTTTTTCACAGAGGGTTAACTGTGGGCTCTCTGTCTTAATGCCGTTAAAATAATCGACAGAAGAGGTGAATCTGACGTCTGTAGATGATGTTATTAGGAGACCTGGGATCTCGCTGTGTCTGCTTTATAGAACAGATCGATTGTGCTCACTAATCATAGCCGTTTGACCCCTTGCCAGAGAGTTTAATGGAATTGAACCGTGTGACATCAGGGCAGACTGGGGCCAGCCCAGGAAAAGACTAATTTTTTTGTTTTCTGGGAAACGGCTTATTCTCGTCATCGTGTCCTCCCGCAGCCCAGTGCCTCCGGACCAGCTGGCGAATATGATCGATGAAGCGAGCGAAAACAACATCAGCATCTCTATTCTCACGCAGGTAAGCCAGTGAGAGCCAGTTTCACTGCTGTGCGATAGTGCCTTGGATACACCTCACACTGTCAATAACCTGTGGTGCTCGTGGGCCTGGTTGCCTTAAGTTTGTGTCGTAATGCTCAAGGGCAGGCTTACCACTGGAAGATCATTCTCATAATGTGCAATGTGGTGGTCATCTTGCAATGGGTTCTTGACAGTAGCTCTAACTTTGCATTCCGGAGGTGATTTTGAGAATTTGACTTATCTGAGGTTTAGAGGGGAATCGACTTGGCCGTCTCAAGCTTTTTATTCAATTCAATTTTTTTTTTTTTTGCGCATTTCACAACAAGATTGATCCTAAGCGCTTTACGCAGGACAGGGCTTGAACTTTCCCATTAGATTTCAGTCACTAACTCTTTGAGCTAACCAGTTTGTGTGCTGAATTCATTGCAACATTCTTAAGCATAATAAGAAAAAAGTCACGGGGAGCATTGATAATCTTGTGCCTTTAGTTTTCCAGGAGTTATACCTTGTAAATCTTTCAGAAATGCTCCCAGATGAAAAAAGCTGTGTTGAGAAGTCAGCTAGTCACGAGATGCGTTGTACAGCTTCCATCTCCTGTTAACCCAAGATAACGCTCAACTTGTTCCTATGCATTTTGCTTGAAAAACAATGTTGAGTGTGTATTGACATTGACCTTTTCTCGCGGGTGACAGGAGATCATGGTTTTCTTGGCCATGAACATCCGCACACAGCCCAACCTCTTCAGCGAGATGTTTCGCCTCCGAATCGGCCTCATCATCCAGGTCATGGCCACTGAGCTCGCCCAGTCTCTGAACTGTTCAGGTATCTCTCCCTCCTTAACCAGTTTCTGAACTGCTCCGGTATCTCTCCCTCCTCGCCCAGTCTCTGAACTGCTCAGGTATCTCTCCCTCCTCGCCCAGTTTCTGAACTGCTCAGGTATCTCTCCCTCCTCGCCCAGTTTCTGAACTGCTCAGGTATCTCTCCCTCCTCGCCCAGTCTCTGAACTGCTCAGGTATCTCTCCCTCCTCGCCCAGTTTCTGAACTGCTCAGGTATCTCTCCCTCCTCGCCCAGTCTCTGAACTGCTCAGGTATCTCTCCCTCCTCGCCCAGTCTCTGAACTGCTCAGGTATCTCTCCCTCCTCGCCCAGTCTCTGAACTGCTCAGGTATCTCTCCCTCCTCGCCCAGTCTCTGAACTGCTCAGGTATCTCTCCCTCCTCGCCCAGTCTCTGAACTGCTCAGGTATCTCTCCCTCCTCGCCCAGTCTCTGAACTGCTCAGGTATCTCTCCCTCCTCGCCCAGTCTCTGAACTGCTCAGGTATCTCTCCCTCCTCGCCCAGTTTCTGAACTGCTCAGGTATCTCTCCCTCCTCGCCCAGTCTCTGAACTGCTCAGGTATCTCTCCCTCCTCGCCCAGTTTCTGAACTGCTCAGGTATCTCTCCCTCCTCGCCCAGTCTCTGAACTGCTCAGGTATCTCTCCCTCCTCGCCCAGTCTCTGAACTGCTCAGGTATCTCTCCCTCCTCGCCCAGTCTCTCAAGTGCTCTGGTATCTCTCCCTCCTCGCCCAGTCTCTCAAGTGCTCTGGTATCTCTCCCTCCTCGCCCAGTCTCTCAAGTGCTCAGGTATCTCTCCCTCCTCGCCCAGTCTCTCAACTGCTCAGGTATCTCTCCCTCCTCGCCCAGTCTCTCAACTGCTCAGGTATCTCTCCCTCCTCGCCCTGTCTCTCAACTGCTCAGGTATCTCTCCCTCCTCGCCCTGTCTCTCAACTGCTCAGGTATCTCGCCCTCCTCGCCCTGTCTCTCAACTACTCAGGTATCCCCCCCCTCCCATCCGATTGTGTGCTGCTCCCTACACCACCTGCAGCTGTGTGTCCATCTCTCTTATCTGTGCTATGGGGCGACATGTGGAATGTGAATGCTATGTAGAAAAAGTAATTGCCCCCTGAACCTAAACCCACCCTCAGCGACAACAACTGCAATCAATCGTTTGTGATAACTGGCATTCACATCGCTGTGAAGGAATTTTGGCCCACTCTTCTTTGCAGAATTGTTTCAATTTAGCCACATTGTAGGGTTTTACAGCATGAACAGCCTGTTTAAGATCATGCCACAGCATCTCAATTGGTTTTAAGTCCGGACTTTGACTAGGCCACTCCAAAACCTTCATTTTTTTTAAAGCCATTCAGAGGTGGACTGGCTGGTGTGTTTCTGATCATTGTCCTGCTGCATAATCCATGTGAGCTTGAGCTTGAGCTTGAGGTCACAAACAGATGGTCGGACATTCTCCCTCAGGATTTTCTGGTAGAGAGCAGAATTCAGGGTTCCACCAATTATGGCAAGTCGTCCAGGTCCTGAAGTAGCAAAGCAGCCCCAGACAATCACACTACGACCACCACGTTTGACTGTGGGTATGATATTGTTTTTTATGAAATGCTGTGTTAGTTTTACGCCAGATGTATTGAGACACATACCTCTCAGAAGTTCAACTTTTGTCTCGCCAGTCCACAAAATATTTTCTCAAAAGTCTTGAGGATCATCAAGATGTTTTTTGGCAAATGTGAGATGAGCCTTTGTGTTCTTTTTGGCCAGCAGTGGTTTTCACCTTGGAACTCTCCGATGGATGCCACTTTACGACAAAATCACCTTTTATGTCAACATCAAGTGTTCTTCAAAAATATTATGATATTTGATTTTGTCCATATCCCCCTGCCCTACTGAAGTGTTTGAAGTCTCAGTACATTTTTCACCTTTACCTAAGACAACTTTTGGCACCTAATAAAAGCTTCCATGTCTCTTTCACTGTTGGATTGATTACAATAACCATAAACTACTCAAGAGTATGGCATTTCAGTGTGTAAATGTGGCTTGACTATGCAACTTGCCTAATTCTCTTGTGTTCTTGACCACCGTCTGCATTTTGTGCCAAGATGTCGCAGCGTATTAGCTCTCATTGTTTCGCATCCTGCACATTGAGCTTCTTTGCTCTGCCCTGAGATGATGACTTGTGTCTTTACATTTCCTGAACGACCAAACAGACAGCCCTTTCTCTTGGCTCGTGCTGGGAGTCAAGTTTGCCCACATACACTACTGCTGAAAACGTTTACTTGGGTTAAATGGGAGGACCTTTGTGTTATAGCGATACTATGACCAAAAACATGAATCAAGGCTTTCTGGGAAGGAAATTTCATAGATAGCCAGCTCAATCACCTGATTTATACCACATTGAGCTGTTGTGGGATAGCTTGGATCATAAATTTTGTGAAAAATCCCCATCTTCAGAGACACGGCAAAGGTAAATGTAGCAGTCCGCTAGAAATCCATTAATAACTGTACCCTGGCAAAATTCATGTCTTGAACGCCTAGAATCTGTAAAGCAAAATGGTGCCCACAAAACACTACACTTTAATGAGAAATCATTAAAATAGAAAACTGTATTTTCAATCGAAAACTTTTGCCTCATTGAATAAAATGGAAAGAATACAATTAAACTGCAAGTGATTGCGCACTTTTGAGCGGTATTTTGAAGTGAATCAGACAGCATCATCATGTTTATGATTTTGCATGTCTGTTTTGTGTGTGTATTATAGGGGAAGAAGCCACAGAGTCCCTAATGAGCCTGAGCCCTTCGGAGCTGAAGAATCTACTTCACCACATCCTCAGTGGGAAGGAGTTTGGAGTGCAGAAGAGCAGTAAGTTCTCAGCACTGTGGAAAGGGTCACTCTTTATGACAAGGTCAAATGAACTGACTGGAGTGGAAACTTAGAGAACAGTATGCAGGGATTGGAAACCTTCTCTCACAGTTGCTCACATTTTATTTCCCTCCTGTGATCCACTTTAATCTATCCAAAAATTTAAACTTTTCTTTTAATCTCAGGCAATTATGTTTCCAGGGTTGCAGGCAGATAGTTTGGGCATGCAAGCTCTGTTTCAAATACTTAACTAGCTAGCATCCTGTGTATATACCTGTATATGGCTACTTTAAACTTTACCGAGAAGTGGTTAGCTCACTTGTTTGCTACTACTAAAATATGAGATAAGGTTTCTTTGAAAAACTCGATAGGTAAAGGGTCAATTGGTGGAGTGGAGTATGTCTCTGGTACCTGATTGACGAGCCCATGTTGGTTCTTGAAAGCACTGAGAGTATTTTTTGATGTTTCGGTTGGTTTTCTTACTATGCAGTGCGTGCTGGGGACACAGGAATCAGTCCAGCCATCTCCATCCATGAAGTGGGGCATGTGGGCGCTACCAAGAGTGAGAGAGCTGGCATCAGCAAGTTAAAGAGCGACATGAAGATGGTACGGGCATTAAACTTCTGCTTTTAACCCCAAATCTGCAGAGGGTGACTGTCTCCTACAACTTTGTATTAACTGTACTTCTCTATTACTGTACTTCTTCCAGTCACAATTATCCGTAATGCCGGTTGTGTGTCACAGGAATTGGTTGTCATTATGGTTGTCATTAACATTGGCTATTATTCAATTAATAATAGCCAATGTTCATTTTACATTAGGAATGTGAACTGAACACTAGTAGAAGAAATGTAATAGACTTGTAAAACTGGTTCTGGGCACACCGATCCACTTCTAATCTTTAATTTACTCCGAACAAAGCCATCCTTGTACGTTTGTCATCGGAAATGTTTTCCCTTTCAGATGGAGGAGCGTAGGTTGTCATTGGTGGACCAGAGTCAGGTGATGATGTGGTCTGGTTTTCAGCATTCGCTGGGGAAATGGGGGTTAATTTTCCAGACCACTCATAGAAAGCTGTGTTGAAAGCCTTAGTTTGACTGCTATTCTCTGTTTTGCCAATATATATTGTAAATTCAGCTCTACACCATGAATAATCCACCACAAAGTGGCTATTTGACAAGCTTAAGTGCCTAGTTCTAAATATGTGGTCAACTTTGCGGAGGGTGAGCAGCAAGCTCCGGCCCTCAACACAGAGTTCTTTTCTCACATTGGTGAACGAGCATGTTGCACATTTTCAGTTTCGGGCAATGAAGCGTCAATGGTCTATCCAATCCACTTGGGCCAATTTGAATAAGAATTTTTGCATCTGAAATTGAACATTGGTGACGGGAAATCTAATTTGGGGGTAAATTGATCATTGCCATGGGCAGGTGTCCCCTTACTGTGCCAGGAATATATATATGCCTAATGCATGACTGTATTTTCCTACAGACTTTGCCTACACATTCAATTGACGTGGAGCACATTGAGGCAGGAGTAAGTAACTAACCAGAAGCATTTAATGCATCAACTGAAATAAAGTTATTTTATTGTAGGAATTTATGTACTGTTTTACTGGAGGAAGATTGTTGCGGTTTACTTTTTATGTCTTTTTAAATTATTTTTTCCGCCCAACTTTGCGCCCATTTCTCCTTCATTTTTACACTTATTGTCTCTGAGTCTGGTTTTGCAGATTTGTGTTGTTCCTGTGCAGAGCTCGTGTGTTTTATTTTTTGAAACACATTGCTTTTCTCTTGTTATTTCAGTCTTTCTTGATCTCCTGCCTGTGCTAATGCTGGCTGTATGCATTTCCGGGTTTCAAACTCTTTTGTGGTGGACACAAAAACTGCAGTCAGGAAGTCCTCTTGAGCTGTGATCACTTCGCATTTTCTAGAAGAAATCTTCCCTTTTAGTTTTCCTCCTCTAAACAATACGCATAGACTCATAGGAATTATGAATTTGTATTTGAGCAACTAGGTTTATACAAAGCCGTGCAGGGAATGTGCTTCCCTCTGATGAAGATGACCACTTATCTCGAGCGATATGACTTCCTTGTGTCCCAGCGGTACAAACTTCCCTCTCTGGAGCCACTCGATGGTGCCTCTAGTGCTCCAGCAGCCCGGGACAGTCGACATGGACAGTGGCTGCGCAGGAGGAGGCTGGATGGGGCCCTCAACAGGGTCCCAGTGGGTTTCTACCAAAAAGTTTGGAAGATCCTCCAGAAGGTAAGTCGGCCTGAATTTCAATTATGAAGAAAAAATGGTATGTTGAGGAACAATGAGAGACAATGACCACGGAAGCCATTAGCTTTGCATTATGACAGGCGTAGGTGGGTGAAGTTTTACATGCATGCAACTTTTATCATTTTTAAAAACTGTTCTGTTTATCATGCCTCAAATGACAGTTGCAGTTGACTCTTTGCAAAAAAATTATATTGTTAAGAACACTAATGGAGCATTACTTAAGGCCTTTTAATAGTAATGAGTTCTTGGAATTAGTTTTTACCTTTTATAGACAGTGCATGTAAACGGGAAAAGAAAGATATTCTGGTTTAGGTGGAAGGAACTCTCTCAGCAATCTCTCCACAAAGTCCATGTAACTTTACAACCTTTCCCACATGGTAATGATAATGGGCAAAGCTCAGGTTATTTTTTTTTAATTCTCTGTACATTCATCTAACTGGAGAAGATAGTGAGAGGGGCCAGTGTCACCGACAGTAGTGCAAAGGCTGTGAAACGTTAAGGCTTTAGTTAACCTTGAATTCAGCTGAATCTGACTGATGCTTCATCACACAGTGTCATGGCCTGTCCATTGAGGGATTTGTGCTCCCGTCTTCAACCACACGTGAGGTAGGCTGAACGCTCTCCAGCTCACATTTCTTATTGGACACATCTGTACGACTGCATCTATATATGGAACGGACAGTGGCAGTGCTTGCGTCTGCAATACATTTTACAGAGGAAGCCCAGTAACCGCAGAATGAAACCAAAAACTTAGCCTATACGTTTTAATCTTCTTTATTCACTCTAGATGACCCCTGGTGAGATCAAGTTCGCAGTGCATGTGGAGACTGTGCTTAACCGCGTCCCACAGCCTGAGTACCGACAGCTGCTTGTGGAGGCCATCTTGGTGCTCACTATGCTTGCGGACATCGACATACAAAGTATTGGAAGCATTATACACGTAGAGAAGATAGTACACATCGCTAACGACATGTTCTACCAGGACCAGGTATGTTTGAGCACAGCACATTGGGTGATTTACCTTATTTCCATCAATGTTCTGCACTTGTTATCCCCCACCGCGCGATTAGCGCGAAGTGGGGGATATAGCATTGGGCTCCGTCCGTACGTACCTATGTCCGTACGGACACAGAAAATTGAGGCGGCGGGGGATATTGCCATGTTGGTGGCAAACACTTGTTGGAGTATCTTCATTGCCTACCCTCATATTTCTGTTTGTTCTGTGAATGGCCTGCAGAAAGACCTGGGAGCAGAGGAGAACATTCTGGAACGAGACCACTCGACTGGGATCTGCAAGTTACTTTATGACAGTGCACCCAGTGGGCGATTTGGCAGCATGACTTACCTCACCAAGGCCGTAGCCACCTACGTCCAGGACTTCCTGCCGAGCGGCGCTTGTGCCCTGCAATGAGCGGGCATCTGTGAATGTACATGGGTCACCCAGTCTTATGCAGAACCACGCACACTGCAGTTGGTCAGCAAGGCAGCTCACCTGATAGGAGTTGAAGTAGTCTTAGTGTGGCTTCAACATTTAGAGTTTACACTGTCTAATGTGCTGTTTAGGCTACTGGTTAGAATCATTTTAATGCTGTCATACTCTTAATTTATTATTTAGTGGTTATGGTAGGTTTTTGGATTTTGTCATGAAACTTTTCTCTTCAGTCTTCGTCAGCATGTGTTTTGGAAAAGCACTTTGCTTTCATGCAAAGCAGAAGTTTTGGCTTGGAATGCATTGCTGATGTTCTTCTGTAGTCATTTTTATTAACTTGCTGTTTTTAAAAATGTTTGTTTTTAATGTCCATGATTGTTCAATAAAACGAATAAAAACAGTTTACGGGCTGTTGGTAAATGCAGCTTGATGTTAATTGGAGGAGCACGTTCTGAAAGAATGAACATACTGTGGGCCTATACTGTGGGCTTATACTGTAGCTAAATTACTGTTATTGTTTTCAGCAAATCCTTCAGTGTTTTAAGTTTGTCTTATAGTCTGACTCCATGTTGAGATATCTTAACTACTGTGTTATTTAAAATGGCATGATATTAATTACTGTGTTTAAGCAGACCATTGTCTCTGAAATGTATGTCAGTCATTTTGAAGTTTGCACAGGTGAAAGAAATGACTAACAGCCTGAAGTTAATGTCATGTTACACTCCTGTCTACTCTAAAATTGCTTTGACATGACCTTGGCTTAAGTCAATTAAGTAAGTCAGCGAGGACTTAGGTCAATGTAACTAAAAAAAATGCAGTATTACATGCTATAAATGATGACGGAATTGTATTTTATGTATGATGCAAACATAATAAAAACTACATTTAATTATGGCTGTTTCATCTTTGAATGTGGTTTTGATCAATGCTGTTGGCTGTATATTGAGGTGATGGAGAAAATTACTATGGCAACAAATTTTTATATGCTGTATAAATTTAAAAAATAATAATAGGATTCTGTAAGATACTCTCACGATTGTGGTTGCTGGAGATGATTTAGTTAAGCAATGTGCTTAAAAGGTAACTGCTTCAAGAACACAATTTCCCAGAAGGCAAAAGTGCCACAGTCCTCCATCAAAATGGTCGTACTTAGAAACATAGAACATCTAAGCATGTCTGCTTAGAAACGGAAATAAATTGGTCGAGGAATTTATCTCGATAATACCAAAAATAATACTGTAATTTTTTTATACGAATTATAAAGAAATGTATTCAAAAGTATAACGTTTTTCAATGTCATGATGAGTTAAGAATGGAGTGTATTGTCCGCCCTCATTCGGGGGAGTGTTTTTGATGTAACACCTGTGTTCAAAGTAAGTTGGTGTGGTGTTAACATCACGTTTAGCGTAAATTTTATTAAGCCGTTTTTAAACTGTGGGTTCTATTGGCGATAGAGTATACTAAATGAGTTGTGAAACCGACTCCCATAATGACGACCGTACGAAGTGTGACGTAGCTTACATTTACAGCTCCCAGTATATCGAAACTTGTGATTCACTGTCAAAAGTCCCCAACAGGGTAAGTTAGCTTGCGAGCTTGGTAATTAATGTTTGTGAACCAAATTATGCAGTCACTCCGTTGGTAATGTAACCCGTCATTATGAAATGTATGTATACTATATTTGTCAAAATTTGTTCATTTTAGCTTGCATGCTAAATCAACCCAAGCATGCCTTATTCCATTGTTGATATTACAGGCAAGTATGGTGCACTCTCTGATAGAAGCGTACGGACTACTGCAATACATGAGGTACGTTTTCTCAGACTATCTGGTGAAATGCCGCAAGGTTATTGAAAAATCCGTTACAAAAATATAAACTGTAAAGTGCATTTAATCCTTCTGAGAAACGGGCTGTTTAAGTGCGTACTCAGTCATATCATTCATGACTGCAGTGATTGTAGCTGTCGTTATCAGTGATTTATCGTATTCCGCTGAGGATGCGGAGATCAACATTGTGCAATAAAGCTAACGTATCGTACATGACGAAATCTAGATTTTATTTTACACGGTGTATGAATGGATATCATGGACTCTGTGCATTGATCTGTCCTGAGCCATCACTTAACCAATATTGTCACTGTCCTGCCACATTGTTGCATACTGTCGAGCTACGCATCCGTTTAGTTAGAATAATCTTTGAGGAAGCTCGCTCCTAGTGTACTCCCTCAACAAAAGTTGCTGCAGTAATGCTGTCCCTGATGTCACATTGCCATTTATCAAATATTGTTCTTTTCTCCAGTGTGGTGAAACCTCGGTTAGCAACCCTGGAGGATATGGCGGTCTTTCACACAGAATCATACCTGGAGCACCTGCAGAAGATCAGTGAGGAGGGGGACAATGATGACCCTCAGTCTGTTGACTTTGGTCTTGGTAAGCTGGAGAGGTGCAGTAACTGCCATATAATGTGTTGGGGCCACTCTGGGTGACTGATCTGGTAACTGTACTGCAGGTTGTGCTAAAGTATTACCACTATAATCGCTGAGGTCAGATTTACTGCTGATTTTCTCTTCTTCAGATAGCCCACAGTTGAACAATGTCTCTGATTGACCAAGGATTATACTCATCTGGTGTTCTTGATATGAATCCCTGATGAGAGGGGAGGAGTGTCATTCGGCAATACTTGCCTCTTGAGTTGGATTTAATCATGTCTGCAACCAACCGACAGGGAATCAAGGCGCATCTGGGTCTTGGTACCATTCACTGTTGTTAAACAACTTTCTAAACATGCTACTTCACTGAGAAAAAATAATAAAAATGGTGGGATTGAGTTTAGGTTCTACCATCGTCTCAAGTATCTCACGGGACCTCATGTTGAAGAGGGATATGTTAGTTTGTGCGAGTGTTTCCTGGCCCTCTCCTCTGGCCACACAAGTCAGATCCACGTATTTGTTGTGTTCCATCGAAAGCACACTCCATGCAACTAATCAAGCTCATAATCAGTGACATCAGATGTGCTGAAATTGGACCACAACAAATACCTTGATCTGGGCGGTGCCCCCCATGGAGTGGTTTGGAAGGTGCGGATTGTAACTAAATATCACTCACTGAGCTGGATGATGCCCAGTGACTATTTTTTGACTGAAAGTCCCCTATTCTTTTGTTGGATGCATTTTCAAGACACATTTGGGATCAATATTCAGTTTTTACATAGAGATAGGGAGCATTACTTGTTTGGAATTGGGCCTGGATACCTGCAAAGTCATGACTGTATCACAAAGTTCATCAATGAGTGAGCGATTAATTTAGTTTGCCAGTTTTTGCTGAACACTTGGCGTGAGCAGCAACATATTTCAAGAGCTGACAAGGAATGTTTTGTACAACTGTTGTTTTTATGGAATATCCAGGTAATGCTGAGAAGCATTTTATTGATTCTTTATTTATGTCCATCCCCCGGTGAACGGGGGAGTAATTCATTGACCCTCACTGCAATCTCGTTTTGGACTGAGGAGGGCGCACTTTAGCCAAAACCAAGACCTGTCGATGAACAGCTTATGAACTTCAGGATGTTTTCACACTGCTTTCAGTGAGAGGGGAACAAGTGTAGAGTTATGGTTATGAAAAGTTTTTATGACTGACTTTACAGATTATTCACAGTCCCCCTCTAATAAACCGTGACTCTCAAGCCTCTTCTCTCTTGTCTAAATTGTCAACACTCACTGCATGCTTCGCAAAGAGAAACCAAAGAATGAAAAAAGCACAATGAGCAGCTATTGTTCGGCGGTGAAAACTATTTGTCTTTTGCCAAAATGTCTGTTTCAAATGACTCACTCTTTCCCTCTGTATTGTTTCTTTTTTGAAATTAGTCTTCTCCTCGAACACCCTTCTTCCTGGCTGTCTTGCCTGACTGCAGCTCTCGCTCTTCCTCTCAGGTTACGACTGCCCGGTGGTGGAGGGTATTTTTGACTACGCTGCGGCGGTCGGAGGAGCCACCTTGACTGCTGCCCAGTGCCTCCTTGACGGGAAGTGCAAAGTGGCAATCAACTGGGCAGGGGGCTGGCACCACGCCAAGAAGTAAGAGGAAATTGCACGCACTGATTGCATTTTGCCCGTGTGTCGTTCATGGTCGTCTTTCGTAAAAATAGCCAGACTGAAATTCGCTGTTGGTTTGAAGCATTGCAGTGAGGTATTGTCCTGCAGCACCTTAAACGTGTAGTGGGCATTTAGCATCTGAATCAACTTGGTATTGTCCTCCAGATCCCAACATGTAGTGAAGCTGTGTTCGGCTTCATTAGTTCAACTTCCGCTCAGCAGTTTGTAATTGGAGCCATTGGCTGCACCTTTCAAAGACCCTTAGTTCTGCCTCGGCGCTTGTGACCGCGGTCAAGTGAGTGGGGCCCTTTGTGAAGGGCCTCTGCCACAGCAGCTGGCCTCTGGTGCTCCTTCCTGGAGTCTTCGGTCCTGGCCTGCACATGTGTCATCCTTAATCCACAACAGCAAGCCCTTTCATGGCTCCAGGTCTGTTCGCTTGAGGTCCAGAAGCCTTGCTTGTGTAATAATGCTCCTTAAGGGCTCTCATTTGTAAGTGGGGTCCTTGCCCTTTGACCTGACATGGTCATGGTGAGGCTCCCCTTTGCTCCCTTGATGCCCGTGCCCTGCTCTCGCCTCGTCCTTGCCACACCAGACAGCCCAGCACAGTGGCTGCTTTCAGCGCTGGTCCAGTCAGTTTGGCCGCCGTAAAGGCAGGCTTTGTTCCTCCGTCGTGCCGTTGGATTCCCTCTCCAACGTCACCGAATGAGACAACCGCATACACCCTATCCATCTCGTAATTAGCTATCATTTACCAGCTGTAATACCAGGAGACTGCCAACTATCTCATAATTATCCACCCTTTACCAGCAGTAATGCCAGGAGACTGCTAACCATCTCATGATCAGCCACCCTTTGCCAACTATAATACCAGGAGATTGCTAGCCATCTCATTATTAGCCACCCCTTACCACCTATAATTCCAGGTGACTGCTAACAATCTCATAATTAGCCATCCTTTAACAGCTGTAATACCAGGAGACTGCTAACCATCTCATAATTAGCCACCCTTTACCAACTTTAATATTAGGAGACTGCTAAAGATCTCATAATTAGCCACCCTGTCCAAGCAGTAATACCAGGAGACTGCTAACCATCTCATAATCAGCCACCCTTTACCAGCGGTAATACCAGGAGACTGCTAACCATCTTGTAATTAGCCACCCTTTGCCAACTATAATACCAGGAGACTGCTAGCCTTCTTGTATTTAACCACCCTTTAACAGCAGTAATACCAGGAGACTGCTAACCATCTCATAATCACCCACCCTTTGCCAACTGTGATACCAGGAGACTGCTCGCCATCTCGTAATTTGCGACCCTTTACCACCTATAATTCCAGGAGACTGCTAACCACCTCATAATTAGCCACCCTGTACAAGCAGTAATACCAGCTGACTGCTTACCATCTCGTAATTAGCCACTCTTTACCAACTATAATACCAGGAGACTGCTAGCCATCTCATAATTAGCCACCCTTTACCACCTATAATTCCAGGAGACTGCTAACAATTTCATAATTAGCCATCCTTTAACAGCTGTAATACCAGGAGACTGCTAACCATCTCATAATTAGCCACCCTTTACCAACTATAATACCAGGAGACTGCTAACCATCTCATAATTAGCCACCCTTTACCAACTATAATACTAGGAGACTGCTAACGATCTCATAATTAGCCACCCTGTCCAAGCAGTAATACCAGGAGACTGCTAACCATCTCATAATCACCCACCCTTTGCCAACTGTGATACCAGGAGACTGCTCGCCATCTCGTAATTTGCGACCCTTTACCACCTATAATTCCAGGAGACTGCTAACCATCTCATAATTAGCCACCCTGTACAAGCAGTAATACCAGCTGACTGCTTACCATCTCGTAATTAGCCACTCTTTACCAACTATAATACCAGGAGACTGCTAGCCATCTCATAATTAGCCACCCTTTACCACCTATAATTCCAGGAGACTGCTAACAATCTCATAATTAGCCATCCTTTAACAGCTGTAATACCAGGAGACTGCTAACCATCTCATAATTAGCCACCCTTTACCAACTATAATACCAGGAGACTGCTAACCATCTCATAATTAGCCACCCTTTACCAACTATAATACTAGGAGACTGCTAACGATCTCATAATTAGCCACCCTGTCCAAGCAGTAATACCAGGAGACTGCTAACCATCTCATAATCAGCCACCCTTTACCAGCGGTAATACCAGGAGACTGCTAACCATCTTGTAATTAGCCACCCTTTACCAACCATAATACAAGGAGACTGCTAACCATCTCATAATTAGCCACCCTGTACAAGCAGTAATACCAGCTGACTGCTTACCATCTCGTAATTAGCCACTCTTTACCAACTATAATACCAGGAGACTGCTAGCCATCTCATAATTAGCCACCCTTTACCACCTATAATTCCAGGAGACTGCTAACAATCTCATAATTAGCCATCCTTTAACAGCTGTAATACCAGGAGACTGCTAACCATCTCATAATTAGCCACCCTTTACCAACTATAATACCAGGAGACTGCTAACCATCTCATAATTAGCCACCCTGTACCAGCAGTAATACCAGAGACTGCTAACCATCTTGCAATTAGCCACCCTTTACCAACTATAATACCAGGAGACTGCTAGCCATCTCATAATTACCCACCCTTTTCCAGCGGTAATACCAGAGACTGCTAACCATCTTGCAATTAGCCACCCTTTACCAACTATAATACCAGGAGACTGCTAGCCATCTTGTCATTAGCCACCCTTTAACAGCAGTAATAACAGGAGACTGCTAACCAGATCATAATTAGCCACCCTATATATTCAAGTGTGTCGTGTCCGCAACCACGTCCGCATCCATAGACACTTCCTTTTGGACGCTCTATAGGCTGTCATTTTTGACAGATTACTTTCGTATTTGGTATGGACGTGTTATTCTTCACTTGTGACACCTATCGATTTTGGTTGCCATGGCGACAGTATTGGCTGAATAATACGCCAATTGGTGGCAAAACATAGAGATTTCCTTGTGGACTTCGTACAGGCTGCAATTTTGGACCGATTACTTTTCATATTTGGTATGGACATGCTATTCTTCGCTTAAATGCCACCTATCAATTTCGGTTGCCGTGGTGACAGTATTGGCCGAATAATGCACAAAAAAGGGGAGAGGTGGGCTTTCGGGGGCTACGCCCATGCGGTTGCGGCTGACCGGACTGTCAAGATTGGCAAATTTGCTCCGAGCAAAAAATCTTTGGAATTGAAGAACTGGGCTTGTAATGTGAACCCAGCACAGGAGACTGTCTTGGCTTGGTAACAAGACAGGAACCAAGCTATTGTGGATGAGCTGAGCTGCATGACGTAAGATCCTATTCAGTGTCCAAATTTAGCTGCCACAGAATGCAGGACTAGAATTTTGACATTTTTACTCTGAAGAGGGATCATTCAATAAAAGCACAGAACACTTGCACGTAGTGTACTGATTCTGCCCACAGAAGACTGCATCCTACAGTCAAAAAGCAATTACTCAGTTTTAATTGCTTCAATTGTACACTGCTTTTCATGCAGGCGCAAAGAGCACTTTACAGAATTTGAAATTGGAGCGAGACAATGTAATTAAAACAAAGCTTATTCAGTGACTAAGCGCAAGTGAACAGAAGGAGAACAAATCTGATGAAATTGAAAAGATTCAGACCTTCTCCACTGATCGAAATTCACTCCTTCCCCTTCACGGTTGTGTTTTGTGGAATGGACCTTTTCTGGTGTTTGCTCTTGTAAAGCCGTATTTGCCGTGTAATTACAGGTCTGCTTAACGCCAGCTTGTTATTGACCTGGCAGGACAGCTAGAATAGCTGTAGGTTTGTGCGGTTTGCGCGGGTGGTTGTGTAATGGATCTCTGTGTCGCACGCAGAGATGAGGCCTCTGGGTTCTGCTATGTGAACGACGCCGTGCTGGGTATTCTGAAACTTCGAGAGAAGTACGAGAGGGTGCTGTACGTGGACGTCGATTTGCACCATGGCGACGGTAAAAATAACCGCCTCGCACTGATAATGTCATCTCAAGCAGAGATGACGCTGACCGTTATCATGACTTACTTGCTGTTTTAAGACAGTAATGAAAAAGATTTGGGATTGAATCAGATAAGAAACAGCCATTAAGTTGAAGTTGCTCTCTCATGTGCAGTACCAGTCAAAAGTTTGGACACAACCACTTTTTTTTAACAAGACATGTTAAATAAAGAAATGGGTACCGTTTATATTGCTAAAAAAGAGATCTAATTCTTTAATCCATCAAACTACCCAGCATTCGTTGTCATAATTGCAGAGCATACTCACATTTTCTTTTACTAGAGTAGTTATGGCTATAATGAGTTTGCTGCTGAGCGGCCGTCTAAGTACCCAAAGATGTGCTGCACTTGTGGTTTGCTTTTCATCGACTCTTTTGCCCAATAAGTTCCAAAACAGCTTATCTTTGACTTGGCTGTTGGAAAATGGAAAGAGCTTGTTTATCTGCTTACTTTGCAAAATATGACTTCGATGAGAATTCTAAAATTTTGGACACTATTCAAACAATTAAATAATTCTCTTTTACCCTCTGACTGTTTACCTCTTACCAGATTCCATTTGAGATTATATAGAGAAGTTAAGCCATTTCAATTTCTCTAAAAACAGGGCGCTGTGACATTTGCAAAAGTGTGTCCAAATTATTGACTGGTACTGTGTCTTCTGTGTTGCTTTCCATTGTCCTTGACACTCTGTTTTATCTGTCTGTTGACAGGTGTGGAGGATGCGTTTAGTTTCACGTCTAAAGTCATGACCGTATCTCTGCACAAGTTCTCTCCTGGCTTTTTCCCCGGTGAGTTCGACTACAACTATCTCATCCTGCTTTCCGCACAGCTATAAAACTGTGAGATTTATCCCAAACCTTTTGTATGTATGTATTTGTATGAACCAGCGACAGCTGCTAGGCTGAAATTAGAGGAGGCACGAAAAATCTCTTTTCACTCGTAAGTAGACTTGACCTCTTTTCAATTCCTCTCTTTGAGTAGCATGTTTTCCTCTGATTAAAATGATCCATCAGCAAGAAAACACACTGCTAACACTGGTAAATTCAATGCAGAGAAATGTTTTATTCTCATTACAAAGAGAAGACAAAGTACTCGGTTAACTTCCGCATTTGCTTTTAGACCATCCTGCAATGCCGACTTTTTAACCTTCGCTTAATGATAGTTTTATTTGTTGAAATTTAAACAATCCACAATCAAAAAATATGCATTTTATTTCTTGTGTTACCTTAATGAGAAGAACTGGCCACACCTGATAGGGTTTGGTGTTTACAGTGTTCACGTAACATTCATTTTACAAAAGTAAAAAGGTGATTGAAAACAGGTCAAGACTAATCATTTGTTTAAAGGGATATTCTGTAACTCCTCCATTTCCAGTTCACCAGCCACCACTGGTCTGGCCCACAGGTATTTGTGCGTTGACTGAATTTTTGCTCTCTGGCTTCAGTGCAGCAAATTTGAAAACATACCTATACTATGTATTGGGTATAGGTCATTTGGACCCCATACCAGCTGGACCCTAACTGAATGGACCCAGAATCGGTTGGACCCCTGACTGCCTAGGTTCAAACCAGTTGGAACCCTGACCACTTGGACCCCAGACCCTACCCAGTTGGACCCCATGCTGTTTGGACCCCTAACCCTAACCCAACTGGTCAGGGGTTCAACTGGTCCACTTTGCCCAGGGTCCAACTGGTTTTGAGTCCAAACGGTTAGGGTCAGGACTCAGGGGGCCAACTGGACATGTTCCAACTTGTATCGGTCCAACAGATACAGGGTCCAAATGACCCATTCCCCTTTGTATTTTTTGTGATTTATGCAACCTCATAAAGGATTGAGAATTATCCAGAAGCTATGTTGCACAAAAAGTATATAAGGTCTTCCAGAAATTTCTTGGCGGTTTCCAAGAGGTGTTCATATGAGATGTAGTCAACAGCTTGAATAACTGCTGCCTGCCCTCTCTAGCTGTGTACATCCATGGCCCTCACTAACTGAGAGTTCTAATGGACTCTGTGCCCGTGCAGGGACTGGGGACCTCTGTGATACTGGGCTTGGTCGAGGTCGCTGGTACAGCGTTAATGTTCCCTTGGAGGATGGAATTGGAGATGACCGGTATTTCCAGGTGTTTAGCAGGTCAGTTTTTCATTTTGCCTACAGCTAGTGCTGTAGGAGTAAAATGAACAAGTCCTGGTCTCTGCTTTATAAATGATGCGTAGGCACAGAAATTATGCGAATGCCCATTTCTTTGCCAATTTTGGGTTTACAAAACTTCACATTAAGAAACACCTGAAATTAATATGACTTTGCATATTTGAAAAATTCAATTTAATCCTGATTAATTGTATAAGATTGTATGGAATGCAGTTTAGCTTACCCATGTCTTCAAAAATTAGGATATTTTTTCTTATAAGCCATTTTTGTTTTTTTGACTGTATGCAGTAGACAATTATGAGTCATTTTTTTGTGGTTGAGATTGTAGATAAATAATCTGGATATTTTCATTATGCCTGAGGTTATGTCTGCGTTATATCTACACAGAATGTTATACCAGTGACCATGCTTTATGTAATCTGTCGCACATACTTTCACGCGCACATTTATGGTCTGTTGCATTATGTGTGTTTACTGAGCTGCCATGTGACCATTCTGCATGTGTTCCAGTGTTATGCAGGAAGTGCACGCGCTCTTTAACCCGGAAGCCGTAGTGATGCAGCTGGGAGCCGACACTATGGCAGGGGACCCCATGTGCTCCTTCAACATGACTCCCGTGGGCGCGGGGAGGTGCCTTCGCTACGTGCTAGAGTGGGATTTACCCACACTTCTGCTCGGAGGAGGTGTGTGTGTGTGTGTATCTGCACTCTTTTTAGGCTTCCAGGCTTTTTAATACGGGAAACAGTCCAGCAAAATGTGGCGTAAATATTTCCCGTCACAAAGGCCTGATGGAAAATGTCCAGAGAGGCATCAATAGACAAGGCCTCAGTCACAGAGGCCTCCTATTTCCAGCACAACTGCCTCTTGTCCTCTCAAGCTTTCAGCCAGACCACGACCATTCCCCGAAAAGCCATCAGCGTGTCATTAATTTAAAAAAAAAAAAAAAAGATAACGTAGTGATTTTATCCCTTCAGGAGTCCTCGCTTTTTTTTTTTTTCCTTTTTAAAATGAAATCTGTACTCCAGCCTTCCTTATCCATGGAGCAGATGAAAGCTTCTAATTAGACCTGCACAAAGAGGCCATTTTTCTGACTTCAGTCCCCACCCTACCCTCCCTCCCTACCTCTCTGTTCTCTCTCCCACCTCCTCTCGGACACAGGAGGCTATAATCTCGCCAACACCGCCCGCTGCTGGACCTATCTAACAGGGACGGTGGTGGGCCAAGCGCTTCCCTCCGAGATACCGGACCACGAGGTAAGGAACCAGGCCTGGTACCAACCCCCCCCCCCTCACCCCCTTACCAGGTCTGTCTGCGCTGAGTCATTCCCTCTAATCAGAAAACGCCCGGGCGCTTTTTTTCAGTTTTCAGGTGCGTGCTGGGTTTGGAGTGGGGAGGGCGTACAATAGCATTCTGTCACCCCCCCCACGCACTGACAGAAGGGGGTCTGTGTTACTCCCATCCCTCCTGACTGTCTTGGACAAACCTTACCATCTCTATTCCAGAAGTTTCTTAAGCTGTTTCTCTGGAATGACGGTTGTAAATTCCTGGATAATTACCTTGGAGGAGAGAAGCAGAGGAGAGCAGTCCCTGTCAGATATCTCTCTTACCAGCCTCACAAAGAGACTCTTTTTATTGTAATTGGGGGGTTTTTGTGGTCGTCCAAATAAAAGATGTGGTTCTCTTTCCGCTTTCCGACCTTTAACCCTTTCGAGACCTGTGACCTCATTACGGCACGCATGTGAAAACAGAACGACTCCAGGGACCGTAAGTGCTCATGCAGCTATTGAAATAACTGCCAATACCTGCCAGTCAACATTATTCAAGTGCACAACACATGCATAATTGTAGTATTTTCCCAAAATATTTGCCCAAAATGAAGTATTCATGAACGGAAGCTACAGAACTTTTGGTGTAGAATATAGAAGTATAGCCTTTAAGTGGAACTCCACCACCTTCAGACCCATGTTGGTGACTGTCTATACTGTTTACATGAAATTGGTTGAACAAATGTTAATTAATCTAGGAAATCTCAGTCTTGGAAATCTAATCTTAGAAACAAAAACTTTTACTTGCCTTCTTGCATGAGATTTGCATATTTATTATTTTTTTAAAACTGAACAGCTCCTCAGTCAACTTCTGGAAGTTTCCGCCATTAATGAAAGTTCCGGTAACCTTGATGTGACTCATTTTTAGTGCGCTGTACTCATAAACCATCAAAACTGGCGTGAGAGACTGCATTCTGAATTTTTGTGGGTCAATTGGTCGAATGCGATTTTCTATTCACATTATTTAAGCTTAAATCTTTTCACCAACTTGCATCCTTGTTTTCATCCCATGATCGAAATTCCAGTCCCCCAGACCTGGTATTGGAGGAAGGTTGTTTGAAAATGAGAGGAAGTAATCACTGAATTAAGACGTTTGCAATCGTCTCTGTGCATTCCTCTCTTTTCTTAGTCAACTAAGTGGCTGTGACTGGTCAGTATTTGTAATTAGCACCGCTTTCAACTTGGGCTATATTAGTGGAAAGCAGGGAATGGCAAGTGAGACCGTTTCTGTATCAGTCTTGGCCCTGTCATTGTCCCCAGAAGAGAACTGGTATAGGAAATTAGATTTTTCGAACATGACACCATCTTGTTTCGGCGTCAGTTATTCAGTGAGCCCGCTGAGAATGTTTGACAGTGACCACAGGCCTCTTTGCCACCTGGGGAGCCTCAGTGGGGTGTTACATCCAGCCCATTCACACCCCTCCCTCCCTAAAGCTTTGTGTTCGGCTTCCCTTTTCAAGGACATGAGAACCGCGCTTAGATGGAGACAGCCAGGACCGATCCGGTCTCAAATGCGTACTCTCTCTCACTCTGTTCCTCTCTCCCTTTCTCTCTCTCTCTCCCTTTTGTCTTTCACGCCTCTCCATCAAAGAAGAGACCCCCCCACCCCACTCCAGCCTCCCTCCTCATTTTCCCATTGAACTAACCCCCCCTTAACCCCCCCCGTTTTCTCCGAGCTCTACCACTATCATTGTCTGTCCGTTTACTCCAAACAAAACACAATTTAACTGTGGCGGGCCAGGCACAGTTAGCCCACAGGAGAGAGAGAAAGAGCCGTTAGCTGTGGTGTCCGAAGAGACAAAAAGGACTTTGTACCTGACGGCCGGTCCCTGCCTGCCCTCCCAGCTGCCGGCCAGGGGCTCAGAGGGGCCTGTCAGTGCAGTACAGAGGCAACCGAACCAACAATGGAGCCAGAGTCTGGGCGCACAAGGGCCTTATTGAGACCCTTAAATGGGGGAATGTCTCTAAAAAAAAAAAGACAAGAATCTGCTGTCTCATGGAAGGAGGTGGGCTTCCCCACCGCTGGGTCTCTGTTTCAGGGCCCGGTCACTGCCGGAGAACTCCAGTTTAGTTCTGTCCAATGGGAACAGCTCTTTGATGAGAATATCGATAACTCTGACACTGAGAGGCTAAAGTACAGTTTATTTGTATTGTTGCACGATAGCGCATCATGGCAACCGCTGTATGGAGGCAGTTTATTGACTCAACTGTTATTCACAGATGAATCTGTAAATGAAGTCCCACCTTGAGCATAGACATGTCCCATTTACCTCTAGCTTGCTGTAACTATCACAAGAGAATTTGTTTCAGACTGAAGCAATGCCAGATGTTGGTTTGAAGTTGTACTTCTCGGTGTTTGAGGGAGAGTTTCAATCTCAATGCAACCAGCTCCAGGGTTTTTTTCATTGTGAGTGTTTCACCTGTGGGCTGTGGGCTTTGCCTCTGTGTTTGTAGGTTTTGATGAGCAGGTGGGCAAATATAACAGTGTGTGGACTGACCTCTTCAATGACTTTACAGTCCTGCTCTCCTCAATGAATGTCATTCTTCCTCAACCCTGCCACAAAGCTCTCTCTCTCTCTCTCACACACACACACATGCATATACGCATTCACACACACTGCTGCGGACGAAAGTTTGCAAAAAAAATTTCACAAAAATGTTATTTTATAGCTGCTTGCATTACTTATGTAAGGTTTGTCGAGCACGTCTTTCATCGTTAATGATTAAACCTATGTATGCTCATACAAACAGTGCTGAATTGACTTCTCTTTAGCTTTTTCCATAATATGGAATGATATGCTTTAGTTCCTCTATACTGAGATAAAATGAAGTAAAAAGAAGAAATAGTGCCAATTTTGCTTTATTTAATTCTAATCAAATAATTTTTATAAGCCAATTATTTAGCACCTCTGGTTTTCAGAAAAAAAGTTAATTGTTTTTCTAAATTTATGAACAGTGAAACATAGGAAAAAGTGAGTACGACCAGAATTCCACAAAATCAAGTGATTTGTAAATTCTCTTTTATTGACAATTATTTGAAAACAGTGCAGTTTGCAGTGAAATAGCGAGCTAGTTGGCAACGTAAGTAGCAAGCTAAAATGATATCGTACTCTGTAATGCAATAGCTAGCGAGGTAGATGGCCAACTGCTTAGCGAGTTAAAAGGCTAAACTTCACTAACACTGAAATAGCGAGCTAAAAGTCTTGAAACGTAACCTAACGAGTAAAATCAGCACCAAGTAGTTGGTCGTGCGCAGGGATATTTTGTGCTACAGTCTGCCTCAGAATGCAGTGGGTTACAGTGATTTTATACCGGCATGGAACGCAGCTCAGCCAATCACATTTAAGGATGGGAAGCCCCCGTTTTATAACTCCTGCTTACAACATTCTGCAGGTAAAGAGGTGACTTGGAAACAGGTGATTCCATTATGATTGGCTAGAAATTGAGGAGACAAAAAGCAGTCTTTGGTCTTCAAAATGGTTTGAGGCTTGCCACTTTGCCTAAAGATGCGTGGGCAAGCTGTCAGTTTACTATCCTCGCTTCTCAACGTTGGATTGCAGAAATTTTCCGGATGTCATTATTGACAGTTCATGCAGTGAAAAGATTCTGAGAATCCAGGGAAATGGAGCAGTGAAAGATTCATATCAAACAAGCTTGAATATCAATTCTGGATCGATGAGTGTAACTTTCAAGTCCTCAGACAGCGCTGCATTGAGAACCGAGATGCCTCTATTATGGATGTAACCACATAGACTTGAAAATACTTCAGCTGTGTCAGTGAACACAGTTCATTGTGGCATCAACAAATGCAAGCCAGGGCTCTTCTACACAAAGAGGAAAATATCAACTCTTGTCAGAAGCACCTCCGTCTTCCCTGGGCTCAAGCTAATTTGAATTTCACTGCCTTGGACCTTTAAAGGAGTTCTGTAATCAGACAAGTCCATTTTTTAAGAGCCAGTTTTTATATGAGTCAGGCAGGCGGTGATTCATGACCCCTTCGGATTTGTCAGAATTGTTTTTATTGATGGATGTATGTTAGAAATGAACAAGAATCACATTTTCTATCCTTAAAATCCACTTTTTTTGGGGGGGTCCTGGAATATTGGGGTCAAAATCAGCCAAAATGGCAAAATCAAAATCAAAAATTAGGTTTTTGAATGCTTGTATTTCTTTGCGCCCTGAGTGAGCCAAATTGATTTTCATTTGTGCAAGTCTATTGGATATGGACACTCCAAAAATGTGAAAATTTTGGCAGCTGAATTTGGGCGCAGCCAATAGGTGGTGCTGCAAATCACTACTTTTTGTAATTATGCACACTTTCCCAGGGGTTGTGTGGCTTGCGCCCTAAGTCAACCAAGGTATTTTATGCATGACATTATAGGTTAGGACCTCTTACTTTGATATGGATAAAAATTACGGCGGCTGACTTAAGGCACAGAAGTATAGGAGGTGCTTTTTGCCTGCCGAAAGGTGAAATTACCACATTTGCACACTGCGATTTTTCCATGCGCCCTAAGTCAAAAGTGATGAATATAGCTCATGTTGACACTTAGCATGTCTAGCGTCAGTGGTAAAGAGAGTTTCGTGGTTGGTTTCGGTATTAACCCTTTTTGCACCGTTTTTCTTCGGCCACTTCACAGAAAAGCCGAATATGGTAAACTGGGAACTTTCTCCGATTTTCGTGAAACTTGCAGGATTTGCTTCCTTAACTGGAAGAAAGGTGTTCCGTAAGTTTGAGTGCAGCGTGGCAAGCCACTTTGTTTATCGGCTGCCACTTGGTGGCAGAATTGGGACTAAGCTGCAAATCTTTGAACTGATTTTTGATAAGCAAAAAAGAAACTAAAGCAATGTTTAGCTTCATGGATTCTTGTGCACAATGCTCAGCAAATTTGATAGCAATCAAATAAAAGGTTCATGAGCTAATAGGTTATTTCAAAGTGCTACTTTTTGCCGTTTAGTTCCACTTTTGCCACTAGGTGGCAGCCTACAACCAACGTGGCTATCCACACTGCACTCAAACTTACAGAACACCTTTCTCCCAGTAAAGGAAGCAAATCCTGCAACTTTCATGGAAATCCCAGTTTGGCTTTTTCGTGAAGTGGCCTAACAAAAATGGTGCAAAAAGAGTAAATATCGAAACCCGCCACGGAAAACTCCTTGCCACTGACACTAGAGATGCTGAGTGACAGCGTGAGCCATATTTCATTAATTTTGACTTTGAATTTGGTGCATGGAGAAATCACTGTATGAAAATGTAGTCAGCCGCCGTAATTTTCATCCAAATCCAAATAAAAGGTGCTGATCTATAATGACATGCATAAGATGTCTTGGCTGACTTGGGGCACAAGACACACAACCCCTCGGAAAGTGTGCATAATTACAAAAAGTAGTGATTTGCAGCGCCACCTATGGGCTGCGCCCTAAGTCAATCGCCAAAATTTTCACATTTTTGGAGAGTTCATACCCGAAAGACTTGCACAAACGGAAATCAATTTGGATTACTGAGGGCGCACAGAAATACGAGCATTTAAAAACCTAATTTTGGTGATTTTGCCATTTTGGCTGATTTTGACCCCGATATTCCAGGACCCCTTAAAAAAAAGCAGACTCTATTAAGGATAGAAAATGTGATTTTTGTTCGTTTCTAACGTATATCTATCAATAAGAAAATTTGGACAAATCAGAAGGGGTTGTGAATCACCCTCTAATAGAAATCTGCCTGACTCTTATAAAAACTGGCTCTTAAAACTTATTGAAAAAAGGGATATTGTGCTCTCGGGTCTAAAGAGGAGATGGACCATCACAAGGGTTATTATTTCAAACGCCAGCATCTGTCATGGTCTGTGGCGGCATTAGTACACTCGCCACTGACAACTTGTGTATCTCTCAAGGCAAAATTGATGCCTAAAGGGTACACATGCATTTTGGAACAATACATATCCCTTCTAGCAATTTTCAGGGACGCCCCTGCTTCTTTAAGCAGTACAGTGCCAAACCACAATCTTCACGTAACTACAACATCACTATTTTGTAGTGACAAAGCGGACTATGCCTGCTGCCTAGACCTATCTCCTGTTGAAAATGTGGCAGATTTTGAGTCACAAAATACGATAGCAGAGACTGGATTCTTGACCAACTTATTTTCTATACCAGGAAAAAATGGAAACAAATTCCGCTTTCTAAGCTCCAGTTTGTGGCCTCAGTTACAAACCACTCCTGTGTGACTGGAATGAGAGATAATATTACACTGTTCTGAAAAAGTTCCTGTCCCAACCTTATTAAAACACGTCGCAGACATCATATTTCAAAATGGATGTTATTTTTGAAAAACAACAAAGTTCATGTGTTCAAACATTACTTATTTTGTCTTTCAACTTTTATTTCATTTGAATGCAGGTTAGAAGGGATTTGCAAATTACTGTTTACTACTTTTACAAAAATGTCCCAATTGTTCTGGAATTGAGGTTGTATTTTATACAAGGGTGCCAGTAATTTTCCACATGATCGTATACTATTTCCAGACAAAGGTCCTGTGGTTACTGCCCTGTTAAATGTCGGTGGTAAATCATGATGGTGACCAGTGTTCGCTGAATGCTGGGACCCAGATTTGAGCCAGATCACTGGGGCTCCAGGACTCCGTTCCATTTACCCACATTGCGTGTCTCTGTTTGTCGAGTACCGTATATCAGTTCCCGTCGTTCTTTCTTTCTCTTGCTGATTTCCATTGCGCGATTCCCAGCGTGACCCTGGCGAGAAAATCTACAGCGTTCCCAGCTTCCCTTCCATTGAATTTCCCATTCCCTGGAACTCCGGAGCTGGAGCCTGTGGGCTGGATGGGAGCATGGGGGGGGTATATATGGGAGCGCTTCAACGTCACTTCCCTCTATTGTACGAAGGCTGTCAGGCCCAGGAGTTGATTTCTCCGAAGAGGAGTCTGAGCGTTGGTGACTGGGGGGGTGCAGTCGGCCGGGGCCCTGACAATGGCGGCTCCTGACCCCTCGCGATACACTGCCCCTCCCGCCTGACAGCTGTGTCCTCACAAATAAAACACGCCTGATGGGATTATGTGGAGTCGCCTCCCTCGTGTGAAGAGGGACCAGAGCCTCCTGTGACAGGGCGGCTTCTGGTTAAAACTCACTTAACGATGCTACCATGCTCAGTGGAACTGAGGTTTTCAGTGTTTCTTCGTTATTAGATCCAACTATGCAGTATTCAGAAGTTGTGAACAGGTTTTTATTTCCACACTCTTACATCCTGTGATTGTTTCCCTCCCATTGTTTTGAGTCGCTAAAATCAACCTTAAGAATGAATGGACGTTGCTCTTGCACGTGTTATTAAGAGCGTGCTTTATTGCGCCTTCATCGCCATCATTGAGACGAGAATCACTCGGTCCGCAGAACTGCGCAGTCCAAAGTCCAGTGCTAAAAATGGTCATGACTCTTACCCTCTAAGACTGAAACCTGGTTTCCTGGTGATAATGATGGCAGCTGCCTTAATTAGTTTGAGTGTTTCTGCTCGTTGTGATTTTGGATCACAAATCATCTATGTTAAAGGTTTCATGGCCCACCGATATTTTTAGGTAATTCACTTTGCGTTTTCAGGCAAATCCACCATTTTGTAAAGCCCTGATTGGCGACTTCTTTTTTGTTGGATGTTGTGGGGGGGAATGGGTCATTTGGACCCTGTACCTGTTGGACTCTGACCAGTTGGACCCCTGACCCTAACTATTTGGACTCTAGGCAAGTTGGACCCTAGACCAATTAGACCTCCGACCAGTCGTACTCCTGACCAGTTGGTTTAGGGTAAGGTTCAGGTTACGGTTAGGATCTGGGGTCCAAGCAGCATGAGGTCCAATTGGGTAGGGTCTGGGGTCCAACTGGTCTGGGCTCCCAAGGGGTCAGGGGCCCAGCTAGTTTTGGTTCAAATGGTCTGCGGTCCAAGCAGTGCTGGGTCCATTCAGTTAGGGTGCGACTGGTATGGGGTCCAAACCACCTACACCCGGTTGTGGTCACCATTTTAGAATTTTGCCTGTCTAGCTAGTTTGACTGGTTCAGCATTCACTTATGCTTGGTTTTGACACGTTCCCTGATGGTCTAGGCAGAAGTACTCTGACAGTGGGGCTACGCCAAGCAGTAGTGGAAACTATAGGGATGGGAATGTGCCACAGGGTATTGCTTGAGCCCCTGCACTGTATATAATGTAGCTCGGCATCTCCACCCTGCACAGCTCCTGAGATCAGAGCGGGTCTTTTATGGTGCGAATGACCAGGAGGTGAGCCTGTTCCCCCGCTACACTCAAACGCACCTCCGCAGGGGGCGGCGGGTGCTCCATTCACTGTTGGGCCTGCAGTTGAAAACGACATTGTTTGTTATGAGGTGCATGGGAGTCACAGGGCTGCGTGAATCGCTCGCTTTGGCTGGCGTGCTGTACTGCTGCAATACGCCGCTTTGTTTCAGCTCACAGAAGGAAGAATAACCGTTTTGTTCCCTTTTTAATTGACGGGCGTTTCATCAATATGCATGAAAAATGTCTCTCTTTGGAGGTTTTGTTAGCTGTTTTGCAAAAATAGCATCTCATATTCTCTCCCTCTCTGGACCCACGAAAGCCGGCGTGCTCGCACAGTACAAACCTTTTGTCCGTCAGTCCCTGCTAATTTGCAGGTGACCCGATTCCTGTAGTTTTCAAAAGCAATACGTGTGTTTCTTTGAGAAGGTGCGGAATTTTGGCTCTTGGCTTGCTGCCAGCAGCTTTTAGATTGGATGCTGAGAAATAATCGGAACCCAGAACTCACTACCCTGACCTGGGTGCGTCCCTCTTCCCCTGACCGGGGAAGCGGCAGGCAGCCAAAAAAAGCTTACATAAATATCGGAAGTAATCCAATGGCAGCGTGGGTGGGGCGGGAGTGATTCTAGGGTGGTATTGCCAGTGGTGGCGTCCAAACAGCCGATGAAATTTTACAAGTTGGGAAGTGGAGTCTGGACGATGGAGTAAAATTTACTTTTATTCTCAGTCATTGGGCCATCTCTTGTTTTTGGTTGATTTTCTACTAAAATGAATATTGCACTGTTATTATGAAAGTTGTTGCTGAAGTTTTTTGTTAGTTGACGTTTTGGGGGAATTTAAAAAAAAAGAAATCCAAATTGGCACTCGACTAGAAACGAATGGGCAAGATTTGAAAAGAAGTAAGAAACTGCAGAGTATGTCATTCAGATGTACTTGTTTGTTTGGACTGAAGCTTGATATGCACAGTGTGGTCGAATCAAACAGCTGTTCCCAAGTCCCTGCTCTCGACCTGGTCTTGATGTGGTCCAAGCTAAACACTCTGGCCTGGCTCCTCCTTGTACCCTCTCACTTTGTCTTAAACACTGTAGAGCGCTCAAGTTCATGGGAAAACTGATTGAGCTAATCGCTGCTCGTCTGTGTGAAAACTTTGTCGATGTTGGTGCATATGTTATATTGTCGAGCCCTAACGTAATGTGGACCACTGAAGGGCCATAGGAGTTTGCTCATAAATATGACTGAAAATGGAGAGTACTAATGTACCATGTGGTACGGCATTTGGTCGGCTTCCTGCAGCTCCTATGCTTTGGCCGAAAAAGGGCTGTCGTCCCATCAATTGTCCTCGAATTCAATTGAAATTCATTTGGGAGAGAGAGAGAAAGAAAGCATCTGCTGTAACGGTTACCTAATTCTCCTTGGCTTTTGAAGCTGCTGGTTGTTGTAACCTCCGGCTAAGACAAATTCAGAGCACAGAGGGACATAGAGGGGGTCTGTCTTGCAAGTTCCCCCCTCTGTGTTCGAAGGTCTTTGTAATTAAGTCCTGTAAATAAAGGCCACATGATCTCGGCTTGAGCTCAGCATTTCAAATAAATGGACTGCAGTTTATTTTCCTTCAAAGTATGCTTCAGAATGTCGCTCATTTTTTTTATGAGCATATTCTGCCGGCCAAATTCTTAAGAGGACAGCTTAGAAACGTTTCACTTGGCTCAGCAATGAAAGGTCAGAGTGGTTTTGTTTTTGTTGGTTGAGATTGACTTGTTGAAAGTATTTCAAGATTATCAATATTTACTGCTTTAAGTGTCCTCATACCCCTTTTTATCCCCCGGGCATATGATGTGGGGATATAGCAATTGCTCGGTTTGTCTCTCCGTCTGTCTGTCTGTCTGTAAACATTTTTTTATGTCTCCCCTCGACGGAGAGGGGAGACATACTGTTTTTGGCTCAGTTCCCGTTCGCGTTCGCGTCGGCGTCAACGTTCCCACTTTGTTTCCAGAGCGTAACTCCAAAACCGTTTTTATGATGTTAACGAAACTTTGCACAGTTACTACTCAGGTCCTGAAGTGGTGCCTTTTGGTATGTGCCTGTCTGTTTGTCCGTCTGTCTGTCCATCCGGATGTGATCAATTTTTGTCAGGAGCGTAACTCCTAAACCGTTTGCATGATCTTAACGAAACTTTGCATACTTACTACTCAGGTCCTGCAGTGGCGCCTCCTGGTATGTGCCTGTCTGTCTATCCGTTCGTCCGTCTGTCTGTCTAGTGGGTTAGGCAGGGAAGGGGTCCGACGGGGAGACGTATGTTTTTACTAGTAAATGCACATTCTAGTTTTTCCTCTGGAGTAAAACTTGATATTCTATCATAGAACTTGGCTCACACATCAAACACATGCTGGGGTGGAGCCTTTTGCCATTTTGGGATTTTTTAATTGATTGACATACAGTGGCGCTATTGCAACAAATTATTTTTTGATCCATTACTTTAGATCATTAGGTCGCAGAAACAAATTTTTTTTTTTGGCTGGATTTTATGGGTGCGGACAAATCTATCCATATGTGCCTCTTTGCGCATGGGCAGATTTTCTGCCTTTTTTGATTTATTATAAAACCTTTACAATTTATCTCCTCCCACATGGTACGGCCGATTCAAATTTGGCTTGGTACATCTTCAGACCAAGATTTTTTAATTTTGTATTAACGATACTGCTACATTTAAAAATATAGTTGCAGTAAGCCAATTAATTTTGTAGCCATGGCCTCAACTCACATGATGAGCTCTTTCTCCTGAAAGCAATGTCCTATCATCAGCTTACTTAAGATCCTTCATCCACAGACCATTAGACTCAAGCCAACCAAATGTGGTGCGAATCTGTTCAAAGATGGTGCTATAGCAAACAAATAAAAACCAGTTGCCTCGCTCCATATAGATCAGGGGTCCTATGGATATCTGCAAGTACCAGGTGATTGCTGAAAGTAGATGTCTACCATCAGCCAATCACATTTGCTGCCCTTCTAGACATTGAGCTATCATGTATTGTCATAAAATTTTACAAGATTGTTTAGAACATGTGAAAGGGCAATCTGTATCGAAATTGCTTTGATTGGCCAGATGTTGATGCGAGCGAGAGCCAAAATGTGTTCTGATATATAAGGCTTGTACTGTTTCGGCTTCATTTACGATTCTTTCTCCACTGATTACCTGGCATCAGCTAAATAAAAAACCCTCTTGGACCAAAATGATGTGCCATAGGCCTATGTGATTTTTTATTTTTTTTTCAATTTCTGTGTAAATCCTTTCAAATTGATTGATCTTTAAGAGGCCTGGCCTGATTTGCATAAAATTTGATACACATCGTCTTGAGTTCAGTGTCTTTCATGCGAAATGAAAGTTGCTGCGTTAAAAAGATGGGGCCATGGGGCCGATGGGTGGCTCACAGCCAAGTCGGTAGTTTGTGAACCCTGTGGTTGGGTTTTCGAATCCCAGCCATGCAATTATTGGCCATTATTATATGAGGTCAGCATGGGCTAGGCAACAGTTGTCACTGTCTTGCTCGGGATAATTTGTTTGTCTATGACACTTCTGGTCGTCCAGGCTCATGTAGCTGTACAAACTTAATTGCACACTGGCTACGTTATCCTCCGACGGCATAGGCAGTATGTAGTTGGTGGTGCAACTGCATAATGAAAGGAAGCGAGGGTTAGTTGTCGTGTAAGTTGGAGGAATCATGTGCCTCTGCGTCTCCCTCCTGATTCAATGGGAACAGGTCGCTTTCCGGTGGGCTACACAGGGGTGTGTTTCCCCAAATCATAGATGCTAACTTACATGGTTGGACCCATTGACTTTGAATGAACGAACTATGTACGAACTAAGTTGAAAACCTAGTTAGCAACCATGCTTTTGAGAAATACACCCCAATTTGGCTGAATTCAGAGTGGGGAAAAAAACGTGTAAATCCTGATTCTAAACAAGGCAATGACCTGTCACTGACTTCAACTTGCAACCTATTCGATTTGATGCCTCTTTTACAGCCCTTATTATCTGCTCTGAAATCTACCTGGTACAATATATCTCTGAAAGACACACTCAATTTCTCTTCTAAAGTCACAGCTCGAGGACTTTGTTTCCCATCCTTGATTATTGTTACGAAAGCCTGAGGTAAGACGATAGGAGCGACCTGATATAGCATGAAACTGTCGTAAATCGGGAGACGAGATGAATGAACGGGATTTCTTGTAGAAGTCCGCACTTCTGGTAATAAGACTAGCTTCTTCAAGTCAATGCATGCTTGTCGGAATGCGATGAGCATTGTGCAGCTTCGCAGTAGTATACCATCATGGAAACACTGCTATGAACATGAAAATACTGCAAAATTCTAATAAACACTAAATTATAGTGAAAGCCGGAGTTCACATCTTGGAACTAAACGCTATAAATCGCAATTATATTAGCTAACGTTCAACTGCGCGCAGTTATGGGCGGAAGTTCACTTGTCTACATTTTGAACTTTGATCCTTCATTATCGGCAATCATATCCGCCTTGCGATGTGCCGTATTGTGTATCAGGTGGCTCCAATTGGCTACAACTACAGTTTCAGTTAGGCTGTGGCATTGGTTTCAGTATTATTGCACCTCATTATTGTAACTGTTCTATCAAATTCTTGATGTTTTCAGACCTGTAGTAGGCTATGCTTTTTTTGGAACAGAACAAACTTCTGAAGGTGGGCAGTTTATTTCTGAGCCTAATTCAGGGGAAAGCATCTGACCCTGGAATTGTAGAGCTATCAGTGCAAGCTGTCTTAAATGTGAAAAGGGTTAATATGAAATTCGATATTACATTTCTGGGAGCTTTATTGTCTGCATCCTATAGCGTAGGCTTAAACATTAAAGTTCACATACTGCACACTGGGTATTGCGCACAAGCAGACAGTCATTGCGCTGTTTGGCACTTCATTTAATTAAATGTGTATGCTAATACACTGCCCGGCCAAAAAAAGAAGTCACCGTTTGGAAGTTAATGAACAAATTCTAAAATTGGGTCATTATTGCGGTTATTAATATGTTTCAGATGGCAATAATCATTTTAACCCTGACTGATGAAGTGCGTCGCTATTCATTTCTTTCAAAATCATGTCGGAAAACACATTCCCTGATTGTGGAAAGGATGTTACAGTATTTCAGAACGGGCAAGTTATTGGCCTGTATTTAGCAAAGAAAACCATGAATGACAAAACCAAGCAGGAGGAATCATTTTCACAAACAAATTTTCCATCACAAAGTCCTGACCTTTAACATGATAAAAGTTATTAGGATGTACTCAAGACCACCGAGTGGTTCAACCATTATGTCGAGGAGACAAGATCTTGGACAAAAATCATGGCATTTCTGATCGAAAATAAATGTTCTGGCATTGCATATAGTTGTCAAAACAATGACAAGACGAATATGCACTGTAATCAAAGTTACATGGGTTCCAACTAAATATTTGAGTGTGCGACTTTTTTTTTGGCCAGGCAGTGTATATGAATTACAGTGAGGACATGTGACACATCTTTTTTTATGTGATGTAAGTCTCTTTTTTTTTTCCGGCTCTGAGCTGCCGGAGACAGCTAGACTTGACCATGGTTGCTTTCCGCTATATTTTTAGATCATAATTCTTGGGAAATCTCAATTCATCATAAGTCTTGTCTGGGCATTTTCATCTGAAATTCTTGAGAGTTCACTGTTGATCAGGACTGGTCCCGTTATGGTTGCTGTGCCATTGGGAATGGAAAGTTCTGGAGTATTTGTTGTTCTTTCAGTTCTTCACAGAATACGGGCCAGACTACTCCCTCGAGATCAGCCCGAGCTGTCGACCCGACCGCAACGAGACCCAGCATCTGGACCGGGTCATCAACACCATTAAAGGTAATCAATATTTAAAACTCTGTCATAACTGCAATTTGCATATGCTCACTCTTCAATAACAAAGAATTAACCTTTTCATGAGGACATGTAATATTTGACAGCATTCCGGAATAACATTGCGTATGGGTCTACTTTGAGTGCTTCTTCATGGCATTTCATATGAGCAGGTGTTACTCAAGCTGAGGATAAATTGGGAACAGAGAAGTACACGATAATAAAGGGGTTGCTTGCGGGAGAGAGAAGCTGAGGGGGCAGGAGTCGGGACAGTTCTGGGTCCATATGGCCGTAAAGACAGTGCAGCTGGGGGGTCCTCAGGAACCAGGACAGCAGACTCCTTCATCCCCGCCCCCTTCGTCCCAATGACGTCTCTTCCCCTGGGAACATCAGGACCAACTGCCATTCCCAACTGGGCCTGCGCTCCGCTAGAAAATAAAGCCTCCTCGTGTTTCTGGTGAATTAATACCTACTGATGCAAATGCCTCTAATCTTGTGGCCCTTTTGAAGAATTGGATGTCTGGAACATTCTGAGACAGTGTTCTAAAACTACCTTTATTGTTCAATCAGCATCGATCATAAAATGCTATGAACGCCAGGGGTATAAACCTCGTAGCCAACAATTTCTCTTGAGGCTGTTTTGCCTTATTTGTGACTGATTGTAATTTGGCTTGTAATTTGGACACGGTTCCCCTTGGAATTATTTTTGTATCCTCATCTTGCTTTGAAGACGTACTGCGCCAAAAACTACTGGATGGGCCTCTCCGTAAGAATTAATTAATAGGAATTACCTGTGTAAATTGTGTAGGTGTTACTTGTCTAATAAGATTGTGGTATAGATGCTTGGCTGAATCTGAGAGCTCATGCATTAACCCTTTGTGGCATGGTGGTTACTAAAGTAACCAAACCCAACCACCTCCCACAATGGGCAAACAGGAAAAGAGTCATGCAGCAAAGGGTTATAAGGTGATTGGTAATACAGCCGAGCTCCAGCACGCGGGTAGCGTCTCACCGAATTCTCACCCTCCGACCTGTGCTTCACTCCCACCGCAGAACTCCAGCCCCCCGTCCCAACACTTATGGCTCTCCTGCTGTATCCCCATGATGGCTCTGACCTCTCTTACTGGGAAGGGGGGGATATGGGGGGGCCAACTAGGAAACTGAACCCTTTGAACGAAACGGAAAGCAACCGGGAACATATGCCGACGGTCAGCGTCACATCTGCTCCTGCGCAAGTTCAGAGACGCTTTGTTTTTCAAATTGAATTTATTTTTATAGTTGTATGTATGCAAAGTCTTTTTTTTCCTCCTCTTATTTTGCCCTGAGGCTGCGCAAGCTCTAATGTTAACCCCGTCATGTCTATTTAGCGTCTGCGCTCGCGCTCACTCTCCCTCTCGTCTCCTTCAGATTGATGAATGGTGCTCTTTGATATCGGCATAGAGCAGGCTGTCACGAGTTCACCAACCGAACAGCAACTGGGGAGGGGGAGTCCCCTCTTTTTGTTAGGGACCAGCTAATAGTAGAACCTATTGGAAAGGGGCTGTGAAATTAAGTTGGCGGTATCAGTTATTCGAAATTCCTGAACCGCCACACCGTGCTTGGCGAGCAGTTGTAGGCCCCACAGTAAGATCCTGCCCTCTCCTTAATGTGGTTCAGTAGAGGTTGGGTGGAGTATGCCAGTCGCTCCCCTCATTACGCGGGGCATCTTGTTTAATTTCGGCCCCCCGCGCCAGTCGCGCACTGGCTGGCTGCCGCTCGGCCGGGGGACTAATTAAAAGGGATTAGCATTAGCATAACGATCAGTACCCGCTCTGGGGCTCTTCCTCAGGCCCGCCGGGGAGGGTTCAGATGTGTGGGGGGCCGCGCCTGCTTCAAGTGCTATTTTGGAAGCCAAGCAGCTCGGCTTAGCCGAGGCTGAGCTCTGCACAGCTGTGTGGTCCCCTGCTGCTCCTCTACCATGCCGCGCCAACGACACTTTGCCAATTGGGGCGACAGGAAGTTGTTAGCTAACCGCCATGCCTGGGCAGTATTGAAGCCAGTGTGATGCGTGTTCAGAGAACCAGTAGAATTCCACAGTGTGCAGTCCTAAAAATGATCAGCAAGTTCGCATTTTCAGCCTTTTTTTTTGTTTTTTTGACCCTCAGATTTTGTGTATTGTCAAAGTAAGCAGATGGGCCTTACACCTTTCGGTACACAACTGAAATTACACTGCTTAAACGTGAATTTCGAAGCCGCTACCTGCCTCTAAAAATTAAGTTGTTATATGAGAAATACAACGTTGAACCAACTTGCTTGTGGGCTAGTGGCAGCCAGCGGAATGCACATTGACCTTTGTTTATTGCGCTTTCATTGCAGCAACTTGTTAGCTATTTGGTCTTTTACTAAATATGGCAGCTTTAAAATTCATTGCGAAGATAAAATGGACTGTAATTTCACTTGTAGGGAAAAATGTGAATAGCTAATCAGCTTATATTAATAAATGACAGTATATAGACAGACGGATGAAAATTGGAATGAGGGAACTCACAGCAGAAGAAACTTCTGGGTTGGCCTTCAAAAACACGTCATCATTGTGTTACTCACAGAGTAGCAGTTTTACCTCAACAGCTCTTTAGCAGTAATCCTAATGCTTGACTGAGAAGATTGGGCTTAAAAAAGGATGTTGATGAGCTGTTAGATGTATGAGTTATATAAATGGAAATTTGCTATATTCTCCCCTCAGTTCTGAACAGCTTTGTATAATGCAAAAAAATCTCTCCATATCATCACGCAAAGCATGGCTATTGTGCTTCTGGGAAATAAATCCATTGTCTACCAAAGTCAGTCCATCTATGAGGCAGAAGCTAATTCGAGTGATGAAACCACATACCCCCCTGCTCAAGGGAGATGTTGTTTAGTGCTTTGGGTTGTGAATAACCTGTGACCCCCCCTTACATTCAACCCCTACTGCGAAGGAGTCAAATGATCTCACTTTACAATGTGGCATATGGTTGAAATCTGAATTGAAAAATGCTGATTTTGAAGCCAGTTGCAGATTGATCGGAGCAGACTTACAGACTGTCTCATGAAAAAATTGATTTTCAATTTTTTGTTGACCTTAACCTTGACCCATTTGAGTCCAAAACTTAATTTGGGTCCAAAACTCCTTGAAAATTTGTTCCATTTTCTCATACTTTTTTTTGCGCTAAACTGTCAACAAACACACAAACAAACAAGTGCCACTGAAAATAATGTTCCTCCTTTTTGGGGTGGTTTGGTAGGGGGTTAATTATTGGTTTGCATTACACAGCAGAGGGGGAAAGGAACAGCTTTGTTTTGGCGACTCTGGGTCTTTTTGTGTTTGAGAACTGCATTTCATGAGTTGTCCTGAGTCTTCTTTGCCAGAGTCGATAAACCAGGAGCCACGGCGACCAGATGAAGTGATCGGGGAAATAACTGTCTGCGTGCGGTCGACAGCCTGCTCGTTAAATTCCCTACCAGCTTTTCTCACTGTTTCCTGATAAAGCACACAAAAAATCACAATATTTAGCCGGGTGTAGCTGCAACTGATTAGCATAGGTAATAAATACTGGGCCCCGTGCTTGTTCTGCTTTAGCAAAAATTCTGCTGCACATCTGGGGCACATTTACCAGACCGCGAGCTTGATAAAATTAAATGAGAATGAAGAAAGGACAATAAACGTCACACATGGTTGTTTTTGCTGACCCTGATTATTAAATGCTTGGGCTGCTTAAACCTTCTTTGGCATTGGTGTTTCTAATATAAATACGGCACGCATGCTATAATAGCGGATTTACACAAAACGCACTGCGCTGCTCACGGACCAGGGAGGGAATAATGACACAAAGCGCTTCAAGACGACAGTCCCAAATATTAATTCGGAAAATGCTTCTTTTTTTTGGTCATATAAAATCCTGGTTATGCAAAGCTGTGATGTGATGCAGAACTGAATATTCTATACGAGTTTACCATATGTTCTGCAGCAAAGCACAGATCATGGTCTGTGTTTGTATATGAAATTGTCCATTTTTGTCAATGTCTTACCACTGTCACAGAGGAGTAATTGTATCTTGTATCTGGCTTCAATTGATAACTTCTGGGATTTCTGTGCAAACCAAAAATTGCACCCATATGCTCTTGAGTGTGTCAGGAGATGTACACAGGCTATTTATGTTATTGCCTAAGCTGGAAAGCACCTCTCTTAATGCATTGTGACTTGGTATGCAAAGTATGCCCAGCAACAAAATAAACGCTGTCCTAGTTTACATACCGCCCTTTATTTACTTGACCTTGCTGAAACAATAGGGAGATCCTTCATGCTGTGTTTTGGCTGCTCAACCTGGGGGATTTGCATATGATATCTGATACATATTTCCATATCTGTGGTTTTCCTAAGGAAATGCTTCGCCCTGACACGTTTTGCATTTTCACAAAACACCGAGTCCGTCTCTGTCGGGAATACAAGTGCACAATCGCACTCCGGAGATATGACAAACCGTGTGCTCCCTAAACGTTGTGATTCTTCCATATTGATGAGAGAGTTACCGCTCACTAATGAGTCAACTTGGTCAATAGATATAATACGGAATACGGAATTTGCGAAAGAGTCCTAAAAATAGGGCGCTTGTCCTCACTGCTGAATGTTACAGTTGATCAATGCAGCGCTGCAAAGACAATCTCGCAACTGCATCGATCCACTGGAACGATCACTGCGGAGCACTGTGTTGAGTGAACAATTAAGACTATGGGGAAGTGAAACGCGATGCAAATTTCAATCAAGTCCTTTGTTGGTCTATTGTGGGAGAGCGCAGATTTTCATGTGTTTCCGTGCGCGTGATTAATTTTTACCTCGTGCCTCTCCCCTTCCCCTTCTTTTTCCCTCTCCTGTTGTTTACAGGGAATCTGAAGAATGTAGTTTAAGACTAAGCCTCGGCGCGCATTACCAAATCAGGGCAGCCCAGCTAATGAAGACTGTGTGTGAAGGAGACCGCCTGAGGGGGGAGTCTTTGGAAAAACGTTACATGAACATTTTCAGAGGTCACTTTAATGGGTAAACGAGTGTGCTGATGTTACTCGTTTTTAAAAGGGTGGGTGGGGTTTTTTATTGCAAGTCGTTTTGAAACTAGGATTAGATTGCACACATACAAATATGATATGGACTACATTTTAGCCCCATGTTTGACACTATGTTGTGTTCTGTACTGCCTCAAAGATGCACATGGAGTTATGTACTGAGTTAATGTCTTTTGAATTAGTCATTGCGTGGATGTATCTCACAGGGAGCTTTCTACACTGTTTTTGAGTGATTATTTCTGAATGAAATGCCCCCGGGCCAGCCCCCTTTGTGATTGACATGACTCCCCACTTCCTGTGACGTGCTGGTCTCGTCTCCAGTCACCCCAAATCTGCTCTTGTTAAGCCAGGAAATGCTGGATGTCTCTGAAGGCAAAACCAGGAATGTTCATCGGAATGACGAGTCGGCCAAAGGCATTTTGTGGTGCGCTGAGCTCTCCACTGTACTGTACCTTACCAAGGGGCTGGTCCTCCCATGCAGTCCGGGACATGGTGCCGGTCCAGACTCTCTGTGGTTCAACAGGAAGTTCAGTGTCATGAGCTGTTAGGAAGAGATTGCTCTGTTGTTTTTGTCCTCTGATCACAACTGAACAACCACTTCCAGGCATTTCAGCATGTTCTTTTAAACAGGAACATTGTGGTGTGGTAACATTGTATTTTGGTGTCACATAGACCTTTTAACGGCCTTTCATTATCTTTTTCTTCCGTATGCACTGTATGTAGTCTATTGAGCAAAACTTTTGTTTGTAAGTAAAAGATGGTTAAACATTGACTGGAATAAAGGGTTGTGAAAGTCATTGCTTCTAAGTTTTTATCCTCGCAGGGGTCTACTGTTCATTACTGTGCGGAGTTGGAGAAGACGCCTTCTTTGTGTAAAACATCACATTGACCAGGATGCAAATAACCGAAAGCCATATTTATTGTCATAGACCCAAATACTGCCAGATTCCGTCATTTAATGTCCTGAGAGATCTTCAGGGGTGAAGTTGCTGAGAGAGGATGCAGTGTAAATGATTTGGCTTCTTGTTTGTTAACCTTTTTATTTTCTGATGGAGGCATTTTGCAACCCTTGTAATTACTTTAATGTTAAATTGCAAGTTGCATATGAATTCAGTGTACCTTTTTTCTGTAAAGTGGTCTTTTATTGTATAATCACTGATAACCACATATTTTTCTGACAAATTTTCCAGAAGTGATGCATCTGCCCACTGTGCCCTATCAGTTGGGTGGTTTGTGAAGGATGAATTGTGTAGAAGGTATGATGTGTATGTCAGCAGTCATTGAATAAGTTGATGGTATGAAGCCGCTTTCACACCTGGCGCAAAACAAATTTTCCGCATGACAGATTACATTCAAAGTCAATGCAAAGACGCGAATACACGCGAAAGAGTATATTCGCGTCCTTGCATTGACTTTGAATGTAATCTGTCGTACGGAAAATTCGTTTCGCGTGCGGTGTGAAAGCAGCTTAAGAATGACCTGAGTGGAAAACCTTTAACTACAGCCTTAATTAAGGATCCTCAGACGGAAGGCGATCAAAACCACCTCGACAAGCATGATATCTGATTGGTCTACCTCAAGTGAAGATGGCAGTGATTGGCTGGAAAACTGGAGGCCAATCCCAGGCTTACCAAAGAAAACGGCCAGGCTGTAACAAAAGTTTGTCAGATGTCTACCATTTTCAAATAACCAACAGCACAAAATCGAAAAAATGCCACATTCCTGCTAAACTTTGCACCACAACATGTTGAAGTTGATACATTTTCACCAAACCACTCTCAAAAAAATTGCAAGGCCTGTAACAAACCTAGAGACGAACCAAATGAGTTTTCAATTGTGTGTTGCAGGTTCTTTGAAAAAGGTTGGCCATTTTCTTTGGTAGGCCTGAATCCTCTATAAACCAAGAGGAAGAGAGGTGGACCACGAGGGTCCTCTGGTTTTGTTGCAAAAGGTCTTGAATGACCATTTTACTCAGCTCTTGTGTCCCTAAATGAAACACCTTTACTTTGATCCAATGTACGAATAAATGTAAGTTTGTATGCAGTCAATTAGTTCATTTAGCCGGGGTAATGGGTAGGCCTTAATATGTGCATACACTCCGGCCATCCAGGACTGGGAATGGCCTTCCCTTAACTTGGATATTTGTCGCATGGAAATAGTCGATAAAGATCAAGGCGCCAAACTGTTTCCTATCGACAAAATTAAGCAGTCTTCCATGGCTACCAGGCGCAATTTTTTATAATGGCCTTTATTTTTTCAAGTGGTCGTTCGTGAAACTGAATACCGGAATTATGTTACTGAGAAAAATGCGGCTCTGAATCAGTCCACGAGAGCCTTTGGGTGCATCTCAAAGCAAGACTGCATTTTTAGGGGTCGTCACTTAATTCCATCCACCAAACTAACATGACATGATTTTATCTCTGTTAAACAGCTTTGGTTTAAGAGAGCAGTTACTGATTTCCCGAACCGTAGCCTGAACTCTTACCCCTAACCCTAAACCTAACCCCAAACCTAATCCTAACTGTAAATTTAACCTTATCCTGAACCCTAAAAATAGGTTTCACAGATGGAAGTAAATGACGACCCCTAAAAATGCAGCCTTCCAGGATGCAGCCTACGCTTTGGGTGCATCTCAAAGCACAGGCTACATCCTTCGAAGGCTGGATTTTTAGGGGTCATCTCTTACTTCCATGTGCCAAACTGATATTTGTGGTAAGGGACAAGGTTAAACTTTGGGTAAGGTTTAGGGCAGGGGTGGGCAATCATGGTCCTGGAGGGCCGGTGTGTATGCAGGTTTTTATTCCTATCAATTACCCTGACTAATTGAGTTAATTGATTGCATGCACAAATATAGATTTTCGCAATGATTCGATCAAATGAAAATGTTTTATGAAGGGAGACAAGACTAGTCTTTGTAGTTTCATGATAATTTAAAGAAATGCGCATGAAACGTCAGATTTCATAAATGGTTTGGCTAATTGAGACAATCAACTAATTAAAGACCAGACGTTGGGGTGAAAACCAGGGACAGATACGGCCCTCGCTGCCCACCTCTGGTTTAGGGCTTGGTTCAGGGTTAAGGTTAAGGTTGGGGAAACCAGTGACGACTTGCTTAAACCATAGCTGTTAAATGGAGATGTCAGTTTGATGGATGAAATTAAGTGACGACCCCTAAAAATGCAGCCTTCGAAGGATACAGCCTAGGCTTTGAGATGCACCCGTTGAGTATGCAGGTTTTCATTTCAATCAACCAACCTTTATTTATATGCACTTTTCATACAAACAGAATGCGACACAAATAACTTCACAACAATAAAAACAGAAAAACAACAGCCCCTTCCCTTCCCGTCCACACTCAAAGCAAAGACTCAAGTGCTAAAGACTAAAATAAGACCAATAGGCATGAAAAAATGAGAACCGAGGAAACGCCATCATTAGTGAGGAAACACCAGAGGTTGGACTGAAATAAGCAGAAAATAATTTCGCAACAATCAAAAAAAAGTTATTAGATAATATATTAATATGTCAGTTAGGAAAACGGATGAAAATAAATAAACAATAAATAAAGAGAAAAACTGCTCTGAATTAGTTAATTGGTTGTATGGATGAGAAGATTTGCTCTTAGATGATATATTTTTTTTAAAAAGTTTCATTCAAGGAAACTGGAACAGTCTTTTGTAGAAATTTATTTTATTTAAAGAAATGCAGCAGAAACTTCAGATTTCATGAATTGTTTTGCTAATTAAGATAATTAACTAATTGAAGGCTGGAAGTTGGTGTGAAAACCAGGGACAGATACGGCCTCTGCTCTACGTAATTCAGAATGCAGTTCGACAGAAGGCCGCGAAAGGCAAAGTGCGCGATCTCTGAAAGGATCCAACACTGGCGGTTGTTTGATGGTGTTAATGGACTAGTAAACCAGTCTTATTTACCTTTCTTAAGTAGCCTAATATGATTCCCGCCCAACATTTTATTTTTGTGCGAC
The DNA here is from genome assembly GCA_029721435.1 of Gymnothorax reevesii. Lineage (NCBI taxonomy): Eukaryota > Metazoa > Chordata > Actinopteri > Anguilliformes > Muraenidae > Gymnothorax > Gymnothorax reevesii. The sequence continues at coordinate 31,595,869 of CM056586.1, forward strand.
AGTGTTAAAAACACACCTTTTATCTCGTCGCATCTCTCCCTCCATCCTTCTTGTTTACTTAACTACCTGCGTCCGGTTTCCGATGACACACCTGCTCGTAACATTCTATGTGAATAGATAGTCTACTTCCCAACGAGTCTATGCAAAGCAATCAAATTCTCCTCTTAAGTCTTTGGTTCAAACGTTGATTGGATGCTCAATACGTCCACCAAAGAGTCCGCCTGTATTTTGTATTCCCAATAGCATTAACTATTTCTCTTGGACGTTTTTTTCAAAGTAGGATCATATATGCTGGGCTCGACACACTCCAAAAGATTCGTGTATACCTATAATGTCGTAATTTGTATTATGCAATTTGATTGGCTGTTAATGCTGCGCTGTCAATTTTTCAATCGTGTCATTCACGAAATCAGCCAGTTGGTAAACGTACCGACCGTCTGCTGGGCTTTGTACTAGGCTAGTCTGCATGAAAGAGGGACGGAAAACCGTTTGTGTTATTTGCATAACTTTTCCCAATTGGGAGAAAACGTCCCTTGAGCAGTGCTTCTTTCCAGCAGTCTCAATTGTCTAATCCACATCGGACCTCTCCGGCTGAATGACTTGAGCTTTGTCCAAAACAGGACAGATGTGACCTTCTCCCGAGTTGCATGACAAAAAAAAGACACTGCCACTTTCAGCATGTCCGAGTGCCCAGTTTTAATTTTTTTCTCTACATCCAATAGGCCTAAGCTATAACGTAATTCCACTCAGAAAAAAAGAGAACGGCGAACTGATTAACACAGTCAGGGAATTTCCATGGTGGAATTAAATTGGCAGATAAATGTAATGGTTGATAAATCTTTGCTTTGTCCCCTTGCCCATGAATATTGAGACAGGTTATTAATTTTGCGGTTAACTATTTTCCCAAGATGATTTGTAAACTATACAAATTTAATCTAAGTGTTAATCATGAGTGATGTCATACGCACAGCCAACATACGAGTGTTTACTCCGAAGTGTCAAGTCGAACTGCCGTCTACTGCCTGATAGGGTATTTCCCCCCACTCTTCGGGCTGCAGAAGTGCCTGCACGCTTGTTGCAGTTTTTTTGTCAAGCACGGAGTGATTGGGTCGTTATGCTTTCATGAATGGTAATAACTGAACAGCGCACTATAGAACCAGTGATTGGGGAACCCCTTTGTAAATAGTGAACATCTGCCCACTTAGCTCATTTTCACTGCGGTTATATGGAAACTGCGGAAAAGAACTGTATTATGTATTATGTTCCAGTGGCCATTATGGTGAACTTTCTATGTTTTTTTTTCTTTCTTTTAGGGGTTTACTTGGGCGAAAGTTTTGAAAACGGTAGACAATAGGTTATTTGCAATCAACTGGTTATATTTCCCAGTGTTACCTTAATCAATTATCTCATTTCCAATAATTATAGTTAAGAGATGCAACCTAGGATCTATGGAAGTTTTGAGCCAATTCATAATGCTGAATCCCTACTTTGTAAGTTGATTAGCTAGTCGAGACGCGAGAGGCATTTTTATTGAGTTAGTAGAATCGAGTCACTTGTGCCAATTTTTTAAAATCTATGCACTTAATATGATGATGCAGTTCTTTCCTTTACTGAAATGCAGTCGGAAAATGGCGTTTTTATTTAGGCTATGGTAGCTATGTATTTTCAACTTGTTGAACTTGTTGTTTAGTAGGCTATTTGTCCAAGTTCAAAGTACAGAAACAGTCCATGTTTCCCTTATTCCACTCCGTGTTGTCGTGGCGACCCTCTATAAACGCACTTCAGTCTCTCGCTGACAGTGTATATAGGCTAATCCTTTTGATGAAGCAACGATTCATTGTGGGAACTCTCCGGGTACCCGTCCGCTTACAATTTTTGGCAAATGCTGAAGCTGCACACTGCTGAGTTTTTCTTTCTGAATTTTCTGCTATAGCGGTAACTTAGAAAATCCGTTTCGAACAAGCTTGGTGTCTTTATTGCTAAATTCTCAGTAGTTGGCAGAAGCGTATATTGACTATATGCCATCTGTGGCTGACTGGATACATCACTAGCTGCTCTTCAAACCAGATATATCTGAAAGTGGCGTTGTGAAAGGTATGCGTTTTCTCATCTTCTCGTTTGAAAAAAAAAAACCAAAGGAACAATTTGTTTAATTAAATGTGAAAATGTAATTCTGTTGTAAACTTGCAAATTATAAATACCTGCTTTCCTTTTCTATTTTAGAGTTAAGTTGTTGATATTGGATATGAAAATTTTGAACTGATTAAAACGTTTAAGTGGTAGGTTAAAGCTAGTCCAGAATATTGACAAAAATATACTTCGTTTGCCCATGTAGCTTGTTGCTGGACGTTGATCCGTCGGCTTCCACTAATATGGATAAATTGATATATTTATCATTGAACATGGTTAATTTCGCATGCTCATATTGTTCTCGTTACACGGCGGTTGAGATGCATTATTAATGCTTGTTTGCTATCAGGTTGTTTCTTTAACAACCATGCATTTGGTGAGTATCCGGCGAAATGCACAATTTAGTCCTTGGTATTAGGGACCGTTCACGTCAAATGCGTTTTCATGGCAGGGGCATCTTATGATTGGCAATGGGTGTTACGCGTTTCCAACTCTGCTTTTGCGCTTCTGACGTCTGTAAGTGCGTGTTTTTGTTTGAAATATTCATTTAGGCTTCTAATTTAATTGCGCCAACGCATCATTTACGGGTGACTGATAAGTAACCGTGTCATCATGAAACTGAGCTGAAACTGTTGATGACAATTGTATAGCCTAAACATATATATGTTTGCAACATTTGGAAGCAAGTATATCAAGGGTTGACAGTTTGTCTGCTTCAGTCATGCGGTTTAACAGAAAGCGATCAAGTAGCCAGCAAGATGATTTTCCTTTATTAAACAGGAGGCTGCTAAGGGTACACTCAAATATGTAGATGCTGTTCGGCATGATTGTGACATGTAATAAGTCAAAAGTGGCTGAATGGATCAATAAGCAAGCATGCAAACAAAATAACGTGCATGGTCTAATATCATCGTATTAACACAAGACCGTGCGCTCCCGGGAATCTGTATAGTATCCAATATCTTTCTGAAACTCTGCACAGTTATGCCTCTATAAACCCAGAGCCACTCGGCTGAAACTGTTTCGTGAAGTCCAGTGCGCCAGGCACGGATTAATTACTCTCACGTGGTCTGAGTCCAGAGACCACGCTTTGTTGGTTCATTTCGACAATTAAAATCTCAGCCCTAGCTCCTTAAAGGAATAACGCGTAACTGAAACCTTCTCCCTGGGCTGGATGACACATTTTCTCATAAAAATTCTTAATTAATTTCTTGAACGACTAATCAAACTGATATTTCGTGTTGGTGAAAATTTTGAATTCCCGCTCATTGGTTTCTGGTTGCTTTTCACTTTGGGGGGAAAAAACGAATTCTTTCCAAATCTGGATAAAATACACTTCAGGGCTTCGAAGTATTTTTAAGCAAGGATTGTTGAACTAGGAAACATATTTCACATTGCAAACATGCCGAATAAGCTGAAATGATGAGTTGGAGAAGCCAAGCAAATTCCAGTCATTCTTCGACGCGTATTACTGGCATTCTATTTTTAATCACGCTGCATATTGGAATTCTTGTGCTTTTTGGTTCACATTTGATCAGACCCGTGCTCTATATGAGGCACAGACCGCAGAGTATCCTTCTGTTGCACAGGGGTGGCTAAATCAGAAACACTGCCATAAGTACGAGCTTTATGGAGCTCACAACATACTTTCTGTTATCGAATCTGGTTCAGATCTGGATTAATTCCGTTGCTGGGTGGTGTTTTTTTTTTTTTTTTTGAGATCGAGTTATTTGCAACTATCCAACAAAATTTGTCTGTGTCAGAAAGCTATGGCTTACACTTGCAGTTCCCTTTTCTGTTGTTCTTTTGTAGAGTTTGGCAATTGGAATATGTTGACTTTTTTGACAGTTCCCTGTGTTAGGTCTAATCACTGTTTTTGTCAGTGACTGACACCAGCAATTCAAGAATCAACTATTTGGCAACTTTGAAACTGTTTATATCCTCTTCTTGCTCAGGAGAGAGACCTTGCCAGATGTGTGGTGGGTTGGTTTTTTTTTTTTTTTTTTTTTTTACGGGGGGGGGGGGACCTCTGTTCAAACTTTGAAGCAGACACATCCTGCTAATTAGCATTCAAATTAATAGGAATGGCCTGTGGAGATGCTTTGGTAATTGTGGTTTAGAGGCTTCAAAGTTAAAGCCATATGTTGGTGGTGCTTCTATTACGTTCTCTACCCTCCCTGTAGAGCTTTTAACCAGCGTTGCCACCAGCAATCATGCTGTAAATGTGAGTTTGGGAGCAACAGAAGTGGGAGTTTAAGCGACGCGCATAATGAAGTTATTAGCTTTCCCGGAGGACTGACTCGTGACAGATATGGGGGAATGTGTGAATAGGAAATGAAATGTCTTCCTGCAGGAAGTGCGGAACCAACTCACAAGCCTCTTCAGACCATTGTTTTCTGTTTGGACGAGGTTCTTGTGATGAATAGGTTTTTACTGAGGAATGAGATCGTAGCTTTAGCCTTCTGTCATCCAGTGTGCCCTGTCTCTGAAATCAGGGCTTTGGGTTCAGCCATTTCACTGTTCTTTTTTTTTTTTTTTCTCCTTTGCTGGTAATGCCATGGAAAAAGCCTAATCCTGTGTTAAACCAAGGGCTAATGCCAAGGTCACTGAGGCGAGAGTCATTGCAAGGGATGGAGTGTGATCTGATCTGTCAGGTTCGATTTGACAAAATTGAAACCTTCGTAATTCTGGCGATCCCATGAAAGGAATTAATCTGTGCGTATCGCTGTGTAATTAACCCTTTGAAGAGTAGTTATTGGGTGTATGTGTTCGCCACTGTTTGGGAAAGATGCTCTGTTTCCAGGAGTGACTGTTATATCAGAGTTAGCATGAGCGGATAAATATTCAAATAGCCTATATCTGACAATACACATCAAAAGCAGTGGTTCCCAAACTCGGGACCAAACCTGGGGATCCACTGTCTATTGGTTTTTGTTCCAACCATAAATCCAATCTTAGAATGTTATTGAGTTGCTAATTGGTCTTAATTGCACTATTCTTGTTCATACTGATTATTTACCTGTTAGACCACGTCAAATGTAGCCATGATGGGGAAAAAAGTTTAAAAGTTGGTTATATTGGAAATGACTTCTCACATAAGTGGAAATTTGCAGTTAATGACAGTAAACTATAAATTGGCTTCTAATTGATAAAACTGAGGACGCACTAAAACTAACTATTTAATAGGCTATTAAGAAGATCAAGCATTTTATAATGAGTCAAACCTGATAAGTTTGGTTTCAGGAAAGATTTTGAACATGTGCGTTTAAAACCCTAATTTGCAGCTAACTGATCGCAGTTTTGCATTTGATCTCATAAAACCCATTGCCACCTTGGCTTGGCGTGCTTGCATGGAATATATCAAAACAAACAATATGAATGTTGGGCTCTGAAACATCATGGAATGCATCGCCATTTAAGTCATGATGTGGTTTAAGGGGGTGAAATTTCCCTCCAATTTGAAAAGCAACTAATAATAAAAATTTAACAGCTTCTCAAAATTGTGGGATAGTAATTGTGGTTGGAACAAAAACCAGCATACACCATGGGTTCCCAGGACAAACCTTGGGACCCACTGCATTAAAGTACCGATTTCGCAGCACATCTCATATGAAATGGTAACATTGCCTCCTGGGAGTGTTTGTTGATATTATGCCAGCAGTATAATGCTTGCTTGTCCATGTTTACAGTTCCTGGGCTGCCTTTCGCTGTTGGACTGTATTCTAATGCGTATCTTCCCCTGCAGGTATCTCCAGGTGATGAGCTCTGTGCGATTCTCCTGCTGCAGTATGAAGGACCACGAGTCATTGACCATCCTGCACTACCAGGGCTCAGGCAAGACCAGCGGGCAGTTCCCTCCCTCCGGCCTGCACTCATCCCCCTCCACCCTGGGAAAACCTCAGCCCTTCAGCCTACAGCCAGGCCCTCACCTCCTGGCCAGCATGCAGCTGCAAAAACTCAACAGTCACTACCAAACTCTAACGGGGGCCCCAGGGGCCACAGCGGGGGCCCCCAGGGCCTTTGGCTCCACGGCGGTGGGGCCAGTACAGCTGGGCTCTGCCGGAACGGCCCAAGGGCCAGGCATCATCGATTCAGACCCCGTGGACGAGGAGGTGCTGATGTCACTGGTGGTTGAGCTGGGTCTGGATCGAGCCAATGAACTGCCGGAGCTATGGTTGGGCCAAAACGAGTTCGACTTCATCTCGGACGTTTCCGCTGGCTGCTGATCTACCTGCTGCTGCTGGGCCTGTTATTATAATTATTTTTTTTCCTCCCCTTCCTGTCTCTCCACTGTGTTGAATCGCAGAGGCCGATGTGCCATCTCATGGTCCTTTCCAAAAACCTTAGTTTCTGCGAGTGTGTGTCCATATATGACCCTGCATTCTCCTGATGGAGGAGGCTGACGTTGCTGTGAGTTTTCGTCGGTGCTTAATCCTGACTGTGGACTATTCTGTTGAAATAATCACACCTGGGTGCTTCTTTCATCTTTAAAAAAGAACTGCAGAGGCTGTGGGGTTCATGCGTGGTGGATATACTGGCAGCAAGACTCAAAGAAACGAGAAAGATATATTTTGTTTGCTAAAGTTGAAGCCTTCATCTTGGCTTGTGAGTTCTTGCATCGATGTAAATATGGCAGCCGGAATTGACCATGTTAACCTTTATTTGCCTTCTTGAAGTCGAAAAGAAAGGATTATGACCCTTTTTTTTCTGTACGTGGTCTGAACCAAGTGGATAGGGGGCCTGTTTGTTTCCTTTTTTTCTTGTATCGTTATCACCGAGGAACCTTCTTTTGTTTCTCATCGTGGTGCTGTGGAGCAAGCTTCAAAGAATGAGCGATACCACATCAAAAAACCTTTTTCAGTGATATTTCTGTTTACCCTCACAATCCAGTGGCTTTTATTTTGTTTTACTGTTGCAACTCTGGAACATTGCTTTATCAGATATTTGACTCTATTACACTTAAGAATACTTTCATACTGTGGAAACTCTGTTAAATTTAGGTCATTTATTTACAGGTGTATTCTAATCATTTGTGCTCTTCTTTTCGGAGTGAAAATGGAGTCCGCGTTGACATTACTTCAGTCAAAGTTAAGATGTGAGTAGCCGGCCCTTTAAATGTCCCCTTGAACACAAAAGGGTCTCACCTGAGCCTGGAGGCTGGATGTGTATGTCAGTGTAGCTTTGTGAGTCTCCTGTGAGCCGGAGTGGTGTTACTGACCTGTAACTGAAGGAGGGGCTGCGAGTGTGTGTGTGTGTGTGTGTGTGTGAGACAGCAGTTGGGGAGGCAGAGTATTGCATCATGTAAAGCTGGTTGCATTGGTCACAGAGGAACTTGATCTCACCAGCACTTTTCTATATTTAAATAAATTAATGAGAGCCCCGTCTGTTTTTCCCTTCGATGGCCCTCGGGTCAGCCCGTAATTCTGTAGGGCTCAGCGACTGACAATTCGCCTCCTATCCTTGATTCTGTGACATTAAGAATGGACCGCTTGCTCTTCAGTAACTATTGTTGCTAATAGCTAATGATCTTAAGACAAAAGGAAAAGATGTTTATGTTACTGGAGGATTAATTCTTGTTAAAATGTTTGAATTGTTACTGAATTAACTTGTCAGCGCTTGGTGTTACAGAAGAGCGAGTGAGAATGGTATACCAGTCTCAATTAGATACTGGCATTTTTTTTTTTTTTTTTTTTTTGAGTTTTGAAAATTTAAAAATATGTATGTTGTAGACATAACTACCACTTTAATATACTATAACCTTGTGATATGGGAATATCAGTCCAACAACCAAAAGTAGGTATAAACCTAAGTTACAGTTCCAAATGTTTCAAGATTGACATCACTCCAGTTGCTGGATTACTGGAGTGAGTGTGTCTGTAAAGAATGTGCATTTGTATTAGCTTTGGATTTTTTTGCGGGGGGCAAGGAATTGTTACACCAAACAAAAATGATTTCTCTGACCTCCAATTCTGGCAAATATTTGATCGTGAAAACATTCCTAGCCGAACACCATACAATGTTGTTATAAAGCAGCTAAACCAACCGCTACTAATTTGATTTCAATTTTGTGCCAGTTTTCATGGAACTGAATTACTTGTTTTATACCACTACTTTTATTTCCTTTGTAATTGGGATGGGAACTACAAAAAATTTGAACTCCAGAATGAAGAATGTTGATATGGACATTAATTCATAAACAATTTAGTCACCTATTTCCCAATACATTTGTTTTCCTTTGTTAAAATGGTGACTTAGAAATCCTTGTTTTCTTAAAGAATGTGTTGGCATTTGTTTATCAATTAATTGGAATTGCTCTTTGTTATTGAAAATCAAGGAGTGAATTATAATCAATTTTTTGCTTTGCACTTTTTCATTGTCTCGTATATTTTTATGAAAAGATGTAAAATTATTGCACCATATTTAAATACTTGTTTTCTGCATTTTGGGAAATAAAATCTTCAAAGGCATGAGTAATCAGTTTTTTTTTTTTAAATAGCTCGTCGTTAAATATATTGTTTGAAATCATGGGTCTTTATGTACAAACGTGTATGTAATGTACTTTTCGTGGATAGAAAACGTGAATATCTTATATAGAGCAAGTGGGAGGCTTTCAATATCTATTCAAAATGAGGCAGTCCGGAACATGTAAATTTCAAGTTACTTATTGGTTTTAAAAGTAGGCTCGCTCTTTTAAAGTAGTTTGTCCACGAGTTTATCTGGGTCTTACGTTACGGAGTATTGCTGCCATCTAGTGGCGCTCTGATAATACACAGGCCTTTAACGGGTAGGGAACGTCCAACGCCCCTGAGAATAAGAAGACACGGTTGAAAGATGGGGGGAAAAAAAAACATTTAAGAACATATCGAAATATTCAAAGGAGCCATTATATTATATATGCACTGTAGAATCAAACCGCTAAGCATGGGCTAAAATAACATAAACAAGCAAAAAATAATTTACCGCCAGAACATTGTGGCGCCTAGTTAGAGTTCTATGGCACGAGAACAACGCAGCTCAGCTGAGAGCTTGACATTTGGCCGAAGAACACACATGCTCAAGCAGCGCTTAATCTGACACCAAGTAAACAGAGGACCTCTGTTCCCCTGCGCTGGCATTTCCTGTCATAGATAGTCATCCTGAGAGACATTCTGGTGGGGGGAATCGAACATTACCATTGGCAGGCAGTGTAGCCTACTTCTTGATGCATGTACTGTATGTGACATAGGCTCACATTATGTAGAGCCAGGAAATTATAATTGAAATAATTTTAAAACCAACGTAGTGTACACCTACACTCACCAAGAAATTTATTAGGATCACTTGTACTCTTGCTTATTCACGCAATCATCCAATCTATCAGTTATGTGGCAACAAGTGCAATGCTTAGCACTATGCAGGCACAGACCAGGAACTTCACTTAATATATATTTAAACATCAGATGGAGATAATGTGATCTCAATGACTTTGACCGTGGCGGCATAATTATTGGTGCCAGATGCGCTTGTTTGGGTATTTCTGAAACTGTTGATCTCCAGGAGTTTTCATGCGCAGCAGTTTCCAGAGTTTACATACAATGGCATGAGAAACAAAAACATTCACTGAGCAGCTGTTCTGCGGACGAAAGTGCATTGCTGTTCAGAGGAGAATGACCAAGCAGAAAGGCTATTACCAGTCAGGTAGTAACTCTTTATAACTGTAGTGAATGGAGAAGCAACTCTGAACCTTGAGTTGTACGAGCGAGAACAACAGAGTATCCACTCCTGTCAGGGAAGAACAGGACTCTGTGACTGCAGTAGGCATAGGCTCACCGAAACTAGGGTACATTTCCGAAAATCACAGATGCTAACTTGCATAGTTGGACCCATTGACTGTGATTGAGCAAACTATGTTGCTAACTTAGTTAGCTACTATGCTTTTGGGAAATTCACACCTGGACAGTTAAATGAAAATTTGATAAATCTCTATCAACTGCTGTAATCCACAAATATAGTCGAGCTTATATTTAGCATCAACAGCATGAGTCCATGAATCAAATCAGTCTTGTATCAACAGTTCTGGCTGGTGGTGGCGGTGTATTGTGAAGAGAATGTTTTCAGGCCACAGCCCATCTGGGTCCCCTACCAACTCTGCACATCACTGCATTCCAATATTGCCACAATTTACCCATCTTCTAATGGCTATTTTCAGCATGACAATTTATCACACTGACAATAATTCATCATTGTTGTGCTCCAGGGTCCTGGGCCTTTGGCCGGGACAGTGTTTTTTGGGGTTTTAACAGTATCTTGTGCCAGGTTTCATAGTTCATGTTCATTACTCATGTCACAGCTTTAACAGTTTTTTGTATCAGGTTTTAACATTCCATAGTTCATGTTTATTGTTCATGTGTTTACTTTTCTGTGTCTTTTGTTTCGACAGGTCTGCCCAGCCACTCCACCGCTTGTCTGCATTCTGCCCCATGTCTTCATTTTTGCACATTTCAGAGCTCTGGTTGGCTTTTGGTATTTCCCTCTTCCTTCTGTGCTGTGCTGGATTCGGGGCTCTCTAAGCTTAATTGACAATTAACTGTTTTAAAGTTACTAACATTTACTAACAGTCACGGGAGGTGTAATTCTTAGACAGGCACATTACTAATACTACTAATTTAGGTAGGGAGTTTATTGTCATGATTCCTGCTTTGCTATTCAAGATCTTGCTGTGCTTTTCTGTTAACATTCATGCTTCCTTCCGATCTGCATGCTTCATTGGTACTTAAGCTGAGCACGTTCATTTTCTTAACGAGCAAGTCATGTTGACCAATCTCTGTCCTTGTCTCATGATCTTGCCATGCCCATTGTTTCCTCTCCAGGTGTTGCTCCTCATGTGTCCTGATTTCTCTCCCTTTATCTGGAGGCAGTGGAAGTTGTCTGGCAGACAGAGTCTATTCCTATGTTCACTGCATTGTATGTCCATGGGCTCCTTGTGTATAGTAGTATTTATCCCAAGTCAAGCTGTTTATATTCTTAGTCAAATAATTATTTTCTGTTCATGATTTTCTGCCTGGAGGTTTCAGTGGTTTTGTTTTTTGTCGTTTTGGATTTTTAGTTATCAGCTCTGTGAAGCTCTTCGTTGAATTTTTGCAACCCTTTGGGCCAAGTTTTTTGTTGGCCCTCGTGCCTGTTTTTCTTTATTTTAATAAACTCCCAGTTCCCCTGTATCTCGCGTCTGGTGTCTTGACATTCAGGTCAAATTCACTTCAGTGGCTTCTTTGTCACCAGATATGAATCCAATAGAGCATCTTTGGAATGTGATAGAATTGAAGATTCACTCATTGAAAGTGCAACTGAGAAATCTGCAGAAATTGTGCTTCAGTCATGTCAGCAGGGACCAGAACCTCAAAGGAATAGTGCCATCTTGTGGAATCCATGCCTTGAAGATGTGAAAATTTTCTGAGCGCAAAGGGAGGCCCTACCCAGTATTAGTTTGGTGTTCCTAATAGTGTTTGGTGACTGTATATACACACAAGTGCCAACATGCCATTTCAACAGACATCTTGCCATTTCAAAACAATAAATCCCATTACCATTTTATTTGCAAATGACATTATGCCCCTCATGCAGTTGGTTGCACTACTGTCTCACAGCAAGTACAAATGTTTGAAAGTTATGGGCTTGAATCCAGCCCGGGGCCTTTCTGTGTGGAGGCTGTATGTTCTCATGTGTTTTTTCCAGGTCGTCTGGGTAGCCTCACTCGAAAAATGAGATGTTAGATTTACTTGCTAAGGTTATGTCAACTGTGTACAAAACCAAGAGAAGTCCATTTCACTCAATGTAATTCATTAAACTGGCCAAAAATGTTAGAATTCAATAAGAATTTACTTTCAGCCATTGGGTGGAACCACTTGACATAACATTTTTAAGTAAGTAAGTAGTGCTGTCAGGCTAATGAGAGACTCTAAATTGCCCATAGGTGTGTGTGTGTGTGTGTGTGTGTGTGTGCCATGTTATGGATTGGCAAGCGGTTCAAGGTGTGTCCCAGCCTTTGCCCAATAGGGGATTAGCTGCAGCTCCCCTGTGAAACGGTATTCAGCATGGATGGATGGTCATTAACCCTTTAACTTCCTGTTCAACTGTTTGGTAGAGCAAACCAATGCTGCTCCATTGCTTTTTCTTGTGAGGAAGTTAAAGGGTTAATAATATACTGTGACTGATCCGCAGGTTAATTTTCACAGTTTCAAGAAGTCCTTTGAATGGGTCTGTAAAAGTGTTATTGTTTTGAGGAAAAAATAATCTACAGCACCATACAAGTTAGAAATCACTGATGTTTTTTTTATTTTTGAAAGAAATTGATATAATTCATTAGGGAATTAATAAAGTGATTCCACAAGATATTGATAACAATTAATCAAGTTTTTACATTTTTATGTGACATTGCAAAGTGCGATTTTGAGCAGCCATTACCCCAGTATACTCATTTCACACTGTGTTCTAATCTAATCATGCTAATGTGCTAATTCAGTACAAGAGAGTCCATCCTCTGTAAATCAGAAGTTACTTCACTATCCATTACACTAGCATTCACAACATGAAGTTCTATTTTAGTAAAAAAAAAGAATAATAAAATGAAGGGTCATTCTTAGACCGAAGACTTGCTGAAATCTAAATTTTTAAGGGTGAAAAGATACATCTTATTGTCTGAAGAGCAGAATCAAAATTCATTTTGACAAAAAATTGAAAAAATGTGATGTCATTTTCACGTACTTGCGTCAAAGTGACGTCAGCGTGACCCTTAAACGCCTCAACTGCATTGCATTGGCAATTAGAATGGCATTAGTTTCAAGTCTCAAGCTTAATTCGAAACTCATTTTTAGAACAAAATGTGTTTTCGACCTTTTGTGTAACCTTGACCTTTACTTTTGACATAAAAAGTTACAAGAGAATATGTCAGTGGCAAGTAATCTATGCTAACATGTCTCTAAATTTTGTTAATATTGGTGCAGATTAAATGACGAAAGGGTGTGCAACTAACAATCTGACAGACAGACGTCTTACGAAACTGACTGATATACTTGCGAAATCGTATGGCAAGTATTAAAAAAGAATAGCTAAAGAAAAACAGTTTTCTTCAGAAACTTGTCAGTTAATTGTTGTTTTGAGATATTAATGATATTTAATCATTTGATTGTCCCAAAACTTCAGAATTGAGTAAAGATGTGTACGCCTGCATTATGCAATGTTCTCTTCAAATTTAAAGATGAGGTTTGGCTGCTATGCCAACTGTTCAAAGAAGCTTTCGCTGATGAGACTTCGGTTTATCAAACAACAGACTATGATGCACTTGTCCTCTGCCACAGTTGTGCATCTGGAGCTTCCAAGTGCGATAACTATTCCATAAGCTTATGTCCTTTAAATGAACAATGAAAGCTTGCACTTGGAGTACAAATTCAGTTTTTAGTTTCACTACTAATATCTTGTGGTAGATAGCAAAAATCCAAAACAGTTGAAGACCACAATAGAAAAATAAACGCAGTCACATTTTAACCTTGTGGAGAAATGATGAATTAAAATTTCCAAACGATCTTAGAAACAAAGCACTGAAAAAATAGGCAAAAAATATAAAATATAAAAAGTATTCTAATAATGTATAATATATAAAATATACAAAAATGCAACACTTGGACTCTGATCATTTTTACTTTGTGGTCTTCAGTTGTTAATGTCCAAACATCGATGGACATGATATATTGTCGTTCAAACAATATTGTATTGTCAGCATAGACATAATTTAAAAATCCATAATAATAATAATAATAACAACAATAACAGTAATAATAATAACATGGTATGGGTTTTTAGAGAACACATAGCAATGGAGTTTGGAGAAATTTGTAAGCACTATCATGAAGGCGGGAAAGACAATCAAATCAAGAGTGATGGCATCAAGCTACCTGGCACTAGGCAATTTGCTACGCCTGGACACGAGAAAAGAAAGATGTGTCTTGGTGTTCTGGAGGCAGGAGAATTTATGCCAGAAAAAATGAAAGTAAACTTGAAGAAGGAATACTTCGGTAGAACAAGAGTGATTCTGAGTCAAAACTAAATGTTGGTGAAGGCCATCAATGAAGGTGCAGTATCTTTCATGAGGTGCAGCGGAGAGGTGGAATGGACAAAGACAGAATGAGAAGCTGTCGATAAGATGATGAAAAAATTGTTTACGATGTATGGAGAGTTGCATCCAAGAGCCATTGTCAGCAGGTTATTTCTCCCAGAAAGATCGAGGGTCGCAGATTGATTGGTGTTGAGAACTGTGTAAACAGTGAAAGATGGAGTCTTCTGCAAATTATACAAAAGAGTCAGGAGATGTTCCTGAATGATGTGCACCAAAATCTTGGAAACGGACCAGCAAGAGCACTGGAGTATAAACAAAGAACAGACAGCGAGAGGTTGGTTGATTGGATGGAGAAACCTTCACACGGTCAGTTCATGAGACTGACAGAAGGTGTGGCAAGCAGCGAAACCTGAATATGGCTGAGGACTGAAGACCTGATGAAAGAGATAGAGGGGCAGTTGATCCCTGCACAATACCAAGCCCTTAGAACTAATGATGTAAAGGCTATGATCGATCAACTGAATGTTAGCTCTTAGTGCAGAATGTGTAATGATGCAGATGACGCAGTTAACCATACTGTATGCGAATGTAGTAAGTTAGCACAGAAAGACTATTAAGCATGACAACGTAGCTAAGACTGTCCACTGGGGTCTGCGCAAGAAGTATAGCTTGGATTGTAAAGATAAATGGTATGAGCATGTACCAGATAGGGTCATTCAGAATGATAAAGAGAACCCTGTGCACCCTGGAACTTTGGCATAACTTTGGCATACAAACTCATGATCATATTGAACAGACGTGACATACTGATTGTGGACAAACAGATAAGGGTATACCAAGCAATTGATATTACAATGCCTGGTGAGGCTGGAGTCAAGAACAAAAAAAGGAGAAAGTTGAAAAATACCAGAACCTGCCTGGAGACATTAGAAAAACATGGAATGTGAACGCAACAGTCATGCCTATTGTAACTGGGACACTTGGAACAGTCCTAAAAGGAACAGAAGGTCACATAGGAAGAATTTGCATAAAACTCGCTCTCAATCTAATCCAGAAGATGGTCTGATTAGGAAGTGCCAGAATTCACTGAAGACTTCGGGACTGCTGAGGTTGCTGGAAGACCATTAATTCACTGAGACATTTCTTCTTCTTCTTCTTCTTCTTCTTCTTATATTATTATTATTATTATTATTATTATTATTATTATTATTATTATTATTATATATGTAAGAAATTGTCTAATTGTCTTGCGAAATATATCTGCGAAAAATATTTTTGAAGTACAGAAAAGATGATTTGTGACTGTACTAAAACATCCACGCTAGAGGGCAGATACAAACAATGAAGTGCATCTACTGACGTTGTCCCTCATCGGCACCCATATCCTTTGTCGCTATCGTCGTTGGCCTAAAAGTAGGAGGTCCTTTTCCCGCAGACTCCGCCATGGTGAGTCGTTTCTCTTTTTCCTTCATGTCGGAATTCACCCTAAAACATCCCTTTTTCTAGATGTAATGTGCTTCATCCCCACTAAAATACTGGACATTCATTATGTGTACAAATAATTTGTGCCGATATTGTCTTTCTACGGTCTCTCGGAGTCAAATAATAAGAGGCTATAATATGAATCCACAGCACTGCGTTCACCAATGCTTTACTGTGTGGCGCTGTGTCCACTTTGGCAGATCCTGCTAGCTAATTATCTTACTAAAAACGTTATTGTGAATGGATTACAGCCAGGAATTTGCCTCAAATCCCATTTATTGAGCTCAGTTGTGAAGTCTCACTCGTCATGGTCAGTTTTGGTTAGTAGGCCCCGGTCGGAGCCAGTACTAGACCATGGGAATGGGAAGAGCAGGAAGCTAACTTGCTTGGCAATTAGCTGGTTATTCTGTTGAACACACTTTTTGTATATTTAAAGATGTAATGTTAGAATTTACTGTCACCGAGTGTCAGTGTACGTGTAGCGTTACAGCCCGTCTGCAGGCATCGGTTATGATAGCACTGACTGTCTGCACTGTCCGGAGTTTATCCAATTCCGCCACGGTAGCATCGTGTCTAACACCGTAACAGACAAGAGGGAGTGCTAGTTTACTCGGTTGTGGGGGAAATTATAAATGATTGCTTGGGGTTTTGTGACTTCGTTATTGCATTTATTTATGTATTTTTATTATATTTTTGTTAGGCTCGAGGACCGAAGAAACACTTGAAGCGCGTGGCAGCGCCGAAGCATTGGATGCTGGACAAGCTCACCGGAGTGTTTGTAAGTCACGTTTTCTATCAGGATTGGGTTAAGGGCGATGTAATGAGCGATGAGATGTGCATTATGTTACTGCTATTGCTTGTGCAGCCCGGGTATATCGTGATTTGCCCGCCGGTAGATGGGTGGGAAGCTGAAGATGTAACTGATGATGTTACCTCAGGTGCTGCCCTCTGAGGACAAGTAGTCCGTACTGGTTTGATTTCGCGAAGCTCGAGGATCCTCCATCATGAATAATAACGGAGTTCTGTTCCGAATAAGGCCGCTTGCACACTAGACGCTAAAACGAATTTTTAGCACGACAGATTACATGCAAAGTCAATGCAAAGACGCGCTTTTTTAATGTAATCTGTCGTGCGAAAAATTCGTTTCGCGTCCGGTGTGAAATCAGCTTAAGCCAGGGCTTTTCAGCCTTATCTAGAGAGGGTTGGTGGGGGTGCAGCTTTCATTCCAACCAAGCACTTATGCATCTGACACCACTAATCAACCCCAAGAGTCTTTGCTAATGAGGTTGATTAGTAGTATCAAGTGTGTAAGTGCTGGGTTAGAATGAAAGCCTGCGCCTACACCGACCCTTGCAGGATACTGTTGAATAGCCCGGACATAAGCGATCGCCTCTGTTTTTGGGTGACAGGCTCCTCGCCCTTCCACTGGACCCCACAAACTGAGGGAGTGCCTCCCCCTCATCATCTTCCTGAGGAACCGGCTGAAGTACGCCCTGACCGGAGATGAGGTTAAGAAAATCTGCATGCAGAGATTCATCAAGATTGACGGCAAGGTCCGCACCGACGTCACCTACCCCACAGGCTTCATGGGTAAGTTTTGTATGCTGTGCTTTACCTGCATGAGACCTGCCCACCCCCTGGTGATTGGTTACCGTTGAAATGTCAGGTGGTGGATGCACACCTACAGTTGATCATACTGAACTGTTTATGTCTTCTCTGATGGTGTGGAATCCTATTTGCAGCAAGGAACCTGTTTGCTCCTCACAGAAGAATGTTGTCAGTCTAAAAGAGAATAGAAGGATTTTGTTTGGGGTTCTATTGCGATTACAGTTAGTCACATAAGCTTGGTTTTCAGAGTGGTCTGATTCAGGCGTGTTTGTAAAATATTAGCATGAATATTTTTGCGTTACTTTGTCAATAGCTTTAGATGGTGGAAGTAGTACCATTCCAGTCTGTTGTTTTGTTACCCCACTGTTGATGCACCTGGCACACTGACCCCAGCTGAAAATAGTGCTAGAAACACTGTAGTCCCAAGGTTGGTCGAGTGAATCGCTTCTCTTACTTGTCAAGGGCTAAACACAAGCCTGCCACTTGCGTGATTGACACGGCTGTTACGATGCGGTTACAACCACATCCACATTCAAGTGTGCTGTTTGCAGTGGAAAGACAAACTAGATTTAGGGGTTCAAGTATTGGTCCACACAGGTTACGTACCGGTACAAATTATACCATCCCTGAAGCATTTGCTAGAAATGGGTTTATAGTTAGCTGCTGTGTTTTTGTATCTGGCATGTCCCAAAAATTTTTGCCAAAAACACTTGTAGGGAGCATTAGTGCAACTGTCGGGAGGCTACGTCATTCAATTTCAATGCTTTACTGATGGAAAACTGTCTGGACACATTGCGTTTAGGAATCAAGCGATGTTCTACAGTGCTCAGTGTGACCTTTCACCCCTCTGCTCTCTGGTCTTGCCGTCAGGGGAGTGAACTCAGATATGGTTCAGCTTTTGATATGCTGGTCCTTACTGTTGTTTTCACTGCTGAATGCGCTGCAGACCCTTAATGGGGAACAGAGGTTCAGAACTGATTCCCACGACCGTGTTTTGCAAGTTTCCTTTTGTTGAAGGACATGTTGTAATCAAAAATGTTGACCCATTCCATGGCCAGCTGTTAAAACAAGGGAGATGACCTCCAAACTTAACTTGATCAGAGCCGAGTGTTTGAATGCTGTTTGGTATCTGTATTGTGTATGACGCTGGTAAGAACAGCAAGCTTTGCTTTGTGGTACGTTTTGGCTACTTTGTATTTGCCTTTAAAATGTATCCTAAAACCATTCAGGATTTCATACACATCTTTTGGATAAAAAGCTTTATCTGTGGGTGAACTGTTCTCTCTGGCTGTTTTTCAAGCCAACTGCCCTCAGTGTAGAATCCAGTACTGTTAGTGTTAATTATCTGCTGATGCCTCCAATTTCTTTGGAAACACTCTTGCGCTTCCTATAAAGTGTCATTTTTGTTTTCTGGGCTCACAAGTGCCACTGCATGTTGAGATGCATGCCTTTTCTGGTGTTCGCACAGCTAATTTGTAGCTATTTCCTGCCTTTAGTTCCCTGACTAGAAATTCTTCCGGCTTCGGAAGTCGGTAGCCCTCTTTCAAAATGGTGTTGAGTAGAATTAAGTTGCATTGGGACTAGACACTGGATGAACATTCACATTGGCGAATTATGTAAGACCTTGTCATTGCGAGGACGTTGACTTATACGAGTTAACTTCTCAAATGATATTTTGGCTTTAGTCATTCATTGAACCGTTGAGGCAGGGAGGTAAAATTATGGATTGTGTCAATCTCAGACCGTTGGCATCTACCACAGCGCCTAATTGTGCTTGTTGGAGGTTGTTAGTTTGATTGTGGCCACTGAAGTGTTTCTCCTTGCGTTTTCAGATGTGATTAGCATTGAGAAGACCGGAGAGCACTTCCGCCTGATCTACGACGTCAAGGGCCGCTTCACCGTTCACCGCATCACCGCCGAGGAGGCCAAGGTGGGCTTGGGTCTTCGTGTGGGGCGGGATTTGTGTTCGCCGCCTGTGTGACTGACCCCTCCCTTTAGGGGCTGCTCTCCATGTCTCTTGTCTTTGCCTGTGCCCCTTTAAACCAGAAACTAATTACCAATTTTAACTTCTTTTTGTAACAGTTGACTTGAACTGCCCATTGAGGCATGATGAACAAATTTTTTTCTAAAATGTTTGTACTTGCATTTTAAGTGCTAATACAAATTGTTCATTTATGTATTTCTGTTCTGCAGACAATGGTCATTCTTCAGATTTTTTTCCCCACATTTTTAAGTAATATTGGTGAGCCTAGTTGCGCCAAATATATCCCATTCTTCTCTGTGTCCACTGGGACATTTTGGCTATTTTGATCATGTATTGTGCACTTGGTTGGCCTCAGTCTTGTGTAGTTATTTCAGAGAGTTCAAGTGAAGAGAGTAATTCCTCTTTACAAGGAAAAAGCGGACAGGGGATGCAACTTAGGCTGTATTTTCCCGTCTATTGGTGTCTATGAAAAATGGTGACAATTTTTTAAAATCTGTATTTTATTGAGTAGGGCTTCTCAATTAATTGCATCGCGATTATTTTAAGTGAAATAAAAGTAACTGCCACTATGAGGCAGACAGATGTGCTTGCTTATTACCTTTTCTATGACACACATCTAATGCGGTCATTTGAAATGTCTCCGGGAGGAAAACTGTGATTTGAAGTCCGCTAATTACCAGTGAGGTTGGACAGCCTTCGTCGCCTTGTCATAATTAGCTCACCTTGAATCAATTTGCGTGTACTTTGCCTAACTTGCAGTCATGCCATTTATTCAGCCAACTGACCAATCAAAACCAAAATGTGGCCAATAATGATTAAGAAGAGATAACGAGAAGCAGACAGACCTCACCAGGCCACCGTGTTGGATTGGAATAATGTTAATAATCTGAATTAACAGCAGACCTTCGAATTTCACCTCATCAGAGAATTTTGCTATCCTTTGTGCGGTTGGGCGGGCGGGCGTCTCAAAAACTTCGAATTGGGCTGAGGGGTATTCCGTGCATTGCACGCCTATTTTACATGCATTATTAAAGTTACTTCTTAATGAAATTATTTTAAGATGGCCCTGGTTTTAAGCGCTTAAAAACAGTGGCGGGTGTTGGACGGAAAACTGAGGGGACGGAAAACATCCCTTGAAACAGTTACCCGATTTCAATCATTGTTCTTGGTCAACATGTTAGTTTCCCTTATAATGAAATGTTTAGGCGAGTGAATAATAAATTCTATAAAATGTTTAATTCACATGCCTTAATAGGCAACTCTTCACGAAAAAAACCACTGTGGATTTTCCGCAGTAAATTTTTTCACATCCTAAGCCCGTCGTCAAACCAGTGCGTAATGGTTGTTTAATTGAAAAAGATTGAAATGCGCTCTTTTTTCCCATTAATCTCACTTCGCAGCACACCCCTCTGACACCAGGTCAGCACAATAACTTCAGCTGCCAACATGATCTCCACTCTAGCTGGTCTCTCTACTCTTGAATCACTGCTTTCCTTTCAGGATAAAATACTTGAGTTTGGGATATCAGCTCTTTGACTGGCAGTCATCCTGGTCAGAATAGTCTCAAACACGACATTCTCCTCAGCGCTGTGTGCAGGCACAAGTATTTTCATCCATGTCTAGCGGAATTGGGGTCAACCTCAGTGTCCCTGTCCCCCAAAGGTAGTCTGTGAGAGCTTCAAGAAGTGTGGTGCTTCATTTCGTTACCCCAATTCGTAAATACGCAGACCAGTGTTGATTGGATTTGGTCTGTTAGATAACATGTTGCAACGCTGTCTGTAATCCAGCACTGCACACCACTCGTCCCCGGATGGCTCTTATTAACCATCAGGCTCGCTGACACTTAACTTCATGCAACAACTCGCGTCCTGCTAAATATCAGATGAGCTCTAAAGCCAGACTACTGTTACATGTGAAACAAACATCTGTTTTTGTAGGGATCCTTTCCAAAATGTTGACAAGGGCTGATAATTACAACAGCAACCTGTAAATGGCAAAAACACTATTTGTTGATGTACCTTAATGTGGACAAGAGCCCACTGGATTACACTACCGCAGATTCTCATTATTGAATTCTAGCTTGATAATTAAGTGATTTGTTTAAAAAAAAAGTCGCTATTAATCACTTAAACGCATGGATGGGAAATTACGGCACAGACTCAAAATACCAGAATTTTCTGTGATGGGGTGATGTTATGTTGCGTATGGAATGATCTGCTGAAGGAGAGAGAGTTTTCTGCTGCATGTAAGTTTCCTCCCTCCCTCCCCCTTTAGTACAAGCTCTGCAAGGTGAGGAAGATCCTCATTGGCACCAAGGGCATCCCCCACTTGGTCACACATGACGCCCGCACCATCCGCTACCCGGATCCCCTCATTAAGGTCAACGACACCATCCGCATTGACCTGGACACTGGCAAGATCACAGAATTCATTAAGTTTGACACCGGTAAGAAGAGTCGCCCATCTTCCATTTCATTGGTCACATTGCATAATTGCCTATCTCATTTTTGAAAAATTTTTTGAAATTATTTATTGATACTTAAGAGAATGGATTTTTTGAAGGTTTTTGAGAGAAAAGGCAAAAACACTTTTTTTGCCAACACAAAAGAACAGGCAGCCGGTATGTCAATTTGGCTTATGCTATGAGGCTACTGATTTGTGTTCAGTTTTGATTGTCCTTGATTTGTCTTGTGAAGAGCGAAACATGGTCAGTATACTTTGCATTAAATAAAAGGCTGCATGCCCCCCGTTTCATTTTAACTGATGTGTCTCTAGTGCCGGTAACAAGCAAAGTTGAGCGCTGGGGTGCTTAATTGTCCCATACTAAGCCATGCATTTTCTGAAAGTTGGTTTGCTGAAAGTAATCCTCGCTCCAGTCATGACTCCATTGACTGCCATGTGTGCTTTTGGGGGACACCGCGCCCAAGTAGTCGTCGCTCTTGAATCGGAGTCGCTTCTGACCGTGATAAAACATCCTGGGAAGTCTCCCCCTCATCCGTTGAATGTGACGGGGCCCCAGCAGTCCCCCCCGTCTAATCGCTCTCCTCTCTCAGGAAACCTGTGCATGGTGACCGGCGGCGCCAACTTGGGGCGTATCGGAGTGATCACCAACAGGGAGAGGCATCCCGGCTCCTTCGATGTGGTGCACGTGAAGGACAGCACCGGCAACAGCTTCGCCACCAGGCTGTCCAACATCTTCGTCATCGGCAAGGTGAGCGTGTGTGACACGTGCTGGGGTGTAACCAGCTGTGAGATCAGTAGCTGCTGGAAAACCATCAATACAGCCTATAGTTAACTTCATATTTGGTAGTTGAGAGGTTACCGTTGGTCCACTCGACCTTAATAACTACATTCTAATTGCACCAACATAACTTTTCGTTTTAATTTTTTTTTTTTTTTTGAGGGTTTTTAGAAAAAAGGAAAAGGCATTTTTTCACCAACGTGAAAGAACAGCCAGCCAATATCTCAATTTGGCAAAAATGACTTGGGTAATTATGCTATCAGGCTAACGGTATTTTCAGGGATTACATGACTTGAGCATGATAGCCCATCCTACCATGACAGACTGAAGAAAGACTCGCGCTGGAGTTGTCACCTCTGTGATATGCCAGCCTTACTCTCAGTAAAATTTCAGCAAACTTTCATGAGTGTTTGATCCTCATATCCCTGTATTAAAGCAATATTTTCACAACTTTGAATATAGGGCTTAATATGCCATTACCAGTGTGTACGGTGCATATTGTAATCAACTCCCCTGGATTCCGTATCTCTGAAGAGAAGAGGTTTTTGAAATTTACCTCCCCATTCACTTGCATTGAAGAAGCCTCTGACTTAAATATAAAGAACGTATTTTGAGTCCAAAGTGTCCTAAGTACCATGATATTTATGTACTCAGTAATAAAAGGGTCTGATTCTGTTAGTCATTTTCCATACAAGTGAATGTGGAGGTCATTGTCAAACACCACCTTTTCCTCACAGATACGGAATCTTGGTGAGTCATTTACAAAGTGTATTGTACACATTGGTAAACGTGCATATCAAGCCCTGTATTCAGAGACATTAAAATATTACTTCATTTCTAGAGTGTTAAGTTTGAAGTGCTGTGATTTGGCGACTTGTATCGACTTCAATAAGGCAGTTGTTCCCAAACTCGGTCCTGGGGCCCCAGTGTATATGCTGGTTTTTCTTCCAATCACACTTGCTGTTATGGCATCTTTCACAAAACTGTTAATTTGGCTAAATTGGATGTATTTAATGTTTTTATAGAAGTTATTTGCTTCTTTTGCCACTTTTTGACAGCTGTATCCATGCATACCAGGAACAAAAAAATATCCTGAACATATCATGCTTGTTCTGCATTGCCAGTAATTTCTAGTTTCAGCATTTTTTTTAAACCGATTAAATTTGATATAGATAATCATTTCTCTCAAAATTATGTTGCTCCACTTAAGTGTTCTGAGTTCTTTCAAAATATTTTGCTTGAAGTTGACAATAGCGTGTGACGAAACAGGTTAGACTCATCACGTGCTTGCCTAATAAATGCTTGGTTTTCCCAACTGTGTTTACGGTTACATTAGTTGGGAACCTACTAACTTTATATAATTATTTACATTTTTCCCTCTTATGCAGTGTTTTGTTTGTCAATATAGGTATGGGATTTTGATTCTTTCCGGCATGCCTGCAAGTTTGAGTGAAAATATGCATTTAAGATGTTTAGTAACAAAACTTTCCATATTTTGATGAAATAAAAGCTCTGTGAACTCCTGTTTTTTAAATAGTGGGATGAACAAAATGCATACTCGAGCAGGCCCTGAGAGTTTTGGAACCACTGCATTAGGGGATGCGATACGCTGTGTGGGCGAAGGAGATTTCATGTTGAGATCGTGACTTTGAACTTTTGTCCCACCAGGGCAACAAGCCGTGGGTTTCCCTGCCCCGCGGAAAGGGAATCCGCTTGACCATTGCCGAGGAGAGAGACAAGAGGCTGGCAGCCAAGCAGGGCAGCAGCTAAACTCTGTCAGGACCGGTGGCCGTTTTCTCCTGTCCCCACAAATCCTGATTTCAATAAAAAAAAATGCTATTTACAAAAACACAATCTCTGAAAATGTTATTTCATTGTTTTTTTATTTTTTTTAATTGGGGTTTGAAGGGTTCTTGGATCATATGAAGTGTTTGGGGAAATTGGTGGATTCACTTTCAGCTGCCGCCCATTCTTTGTGTTTGCAATATAACTTAAGACAGATTTTCTGTTAAGTCCTCGCATAAACGATGGAATCACCACACTTGGAGGATGTTTATCCAGTTTTTTTTTTTTTTACTATTTCATAGCAAATAAACAAATCTCAGATACGACATTAAACTATTCTTATTAGCTGAACAGTCTGGCTTCATGAAACACCAAATTTTTGGCTTACCGGCCCTTTAGGCTGATCGGCTATTGTCGTGGTGTGGCGTCTGTTGTCCGGAATATTTTTTTTTAATCTTTTTGTTGACTTGATGAATTTTTAAATCAGCTTGATAACCTGCAGCTGTGTTCCCCAACCCTCTCCTGAAGGCCCACCTATCCTGCTTGTTTTCGATCTCACCCTCCTCCAGCGCAGGTGATTCAAATGATCAGGTTGTCATCAGTCAGCTTTAGGGAGTGATTAACGAGCTGATCATTTGAATCACCTGTGCTGGAGCAGGGAGAAATCTAAAGCATGCAGGACAGGTGGGCCTCCAGGAGAGGGTTGGGGAACACTGACCTACAGGATAGGAGCTCTCCAGGAACAGGGTTGGAGACCCCTGCTATAGAGAATATGCAAGGATAGCCTGTGGAGGCCAACTGGTTGCAGATAGAAATTAAGTTTCTATAATCAACATTTAGGAAGTTTTATATGACCTATATTTTGGCTGTGTTGAAGTTGACCTCAGATGACCGTGAAAGGTCAAACTTGAGGTCAAGCAAAATGTTAGAATTTTCAAAGGCTTCTTGGCTTAAAAATATGGAAGATTGGGAATATGTACAGTTGCAATCAAAATTATTCGACCCCTGTTGGAAGTTAGGTTTACTGGCAAAATGTACCAACTTTCAGCTACTTGCAATGAACAACTCATGAGTATTTTTTATAGCTCAACACAAAAGTGGCTTCTCCAAATTCAACACAAAATGCCACTTTTAATAACTACTGTAGGCTCAAAATTATTCAACCCCTTCATGACAAGCATTGCAGATTTCCATTGCCAGGGGAAGCAAGGCAGCTGCAGAGCATCAAAAAGCCCCCACAATTCTTCATTGTAGTCAGGGTGTACTTTTCAGCATATGCTTCTCCATTCCTCCTGCAGACATACCAATGATTCATAAGCCCAAAATATTCCAGTTTTGTTTCATCACTCCACAGAACAGTATCCCCAAACTTCTGTGGCTTATTTTTATGGTTTTGAGCATATAGGAGCTTGTCCTTTTGGATCCAGTAGTCTTGTACGTCTTGGAGACCCTCAACGTTAAGTATGCGCCCTTCTGTGCAAACTGAAATCTCAGTGCCTCCTGCCTCCAAGTCTTCCCGCAGGTCTCCTGTCACTCAAGGGTTTTTGACCACCTGTTCCCTCAGGAATCTGGTGACGGCCATTGATGGCTTCTGCTTTCTGCCACATCCTGGTACTTCAGCCACTCTTTCTTTAACTCTGAACTTGCAAACTATGCTTCCAACTGTATCTATACGAACATTCAGTGCTTGCGCTACCTTTTTGTATCCTTCTCCTTGTTTGTGCCAGGCAATGATCTCTATTAGCTTTTTGGACAATTTTTTTGACAGATGTCCAATATGCAATCAAATGTCACTCAACAAACCCCTACCGAGTGCAAGTATTTGATGTGTTATATCTCAAGCGAACCTGATGCAAGTATACTGAGTCAAAAAACAAACCTCACACTCATACATTTGTAAATATTTTCTTGAAACTTTTAATATAAGAGTTTTTATTATCAGTAGGGGTAAATGCGTTGTCAAAGACATCATGACGTACATCAACTCCGACGTGTACAGGTACGTAGCACGTGCGAGCGTACTTTAAGCTAAATGTTTTCTCGTGTTCCTAGTCACGTGACCATATGAGAGATGTGCAACTGAGCTCACGTTACCATGTTAGAGTGACATCTCGGAAAAACACGTTTTTACAGTTAATTATTCGTTGATTTTCAATGCCATGGCTGTCAAACATTCAGCGTGAACGTGCCATTGGCATGCTGAATACGGAAATGTCCGTCACTGACGTTGCAGGGGTTATGGGATGCAATCGACGGACTATCCATGATCTTCGGACACGTCTCCAACAAACTGACACCACAGCTGACCGACCTCGTTCTGGTAGCCCACGTGTCACGTCAAAAGCAGAAGACTGACAAATTGTCTTACGCCATTTGCATAATCCATTTGTCACTGCAACATCCACTAGGACTGAATTGTTTAGAGGTCGTGTGACTGCCCAAACCATACGTAATCGCCTGCGCACTGCTCTTATTCAAGTTGTAATTTACCATTTTTACTCTTGAGCATTTCCGGTGGAACTGGTTACATTATGGACATTATTTTTATGATACATCATCTTTAATGAGTACAGAATTAAATAAGATCATTATTAAAAACTAATTTCTTGTATGCTCAACTTATCGACCTCCAAACGAGTGTGAAGTTTTTATTTTGGCTGAGTATAATTAGGCTCTTGATTAGGTGTGCTTGAGACAACACCTGATTTGCAAATATTCTCCAATGGCGGATTCTGTTCGCGGGGTTGAATAATTTTGAGACTGCAGCAGTCATTAAAAGTGGCATTTTGTGCTAAAATTGGAGAAAACGCTTATAATATTAGTTGAGAATGTTCTTATTAAATTTATTCATCACAAACGGCTGAAAGTTTGTAAATTTTGCCAGTAAACCTAATTTGCAATGGCGGTTGAATAATTTTGATTGCAACTTTATGTATTGAACACTTATAGCAAGTCATATATGAACTTTCATTTGGTGGCCTTGAACTTGGTCTTTGGTGACCTTTGAAGGTCAAACTTCACATGGTGAAATTTCAATTACTTCTATCACCAAAACTATTACAGATAGAACTTAGGTGTCTATTGTGGGCATATAGGAAGTCTTGTATTATGTTTCATTTGGCGACCTTGAGCTTGCCATTCATTGACCTTCAATGGCCAAACTTTACAAAGAAATTTCAATGACATATCAGCAAAATCATAGCAGGGTGAAGGTTTGTTTTGGAGATGTATCGGAAGTCGTGTGAACTTTCATTTGGTGACCTTCATATGACCTTCTGAGGTCAAACTTGACTTGAAAATGCAATGACTTCTACCACTAGAAGTCATCATAAATAGTAAACGAAGTCACACATGAACTTTCATTTAGTGACATTCAAATTGACTGTTGGTGACCTTTGAAGGTCGAGCTTGACATAATACAATGACTTTTATTGCCAAAACAGTCACAGATGAAGCCTAGGTGTGTATTCGAGACTTATAGGAGGTATTATATGAAGTCCATTTGCTGACCTCAACTTGACCTAGAATTTTGACATTTGACCTTGACATTTTGAATTTTCTGTGACTTGTATCACCAAAACTGCTTCAGAGCTTAGGAGTGTACAAAGTATTACAGGAGGAAATTTCACATCAAATTTTCATAACTTGTATCATCACTATAAGATTGCTTGCAGATAAGCTACAGGACCCTTGGTCCTATTTTTCTTTTTGTTTGGCCTGATGAATTTTCATGGAAATTTGCCATAAAATGCTACTAGACCATATCTCCAGAGCTTTTTTCTGGATTTTTGATTGAATCATTTTTGAATGTTTTATGGGCCCTTGAAATTTTGGCCCTCATGTTAAACGTTACACAGCTGAGAAATTTAAAAAAATTATTTCTCAAGAACTGATATTTTCTTTTCTAAATCAGGCAATCAACTTACCTTGGTACCCGCAATGTACAGTGCAAGCCCATTTTGATTGGTTGACGGAAGTGGGTCTAGTCGGGGTGCTGTACTTTAACATTGGGTCTTTTGGAGAATTTGCAAGATGGCCTGTGGAGGCCAAATGGTTGCAGATAGAGATTTAGTTCGTATTATCAACATATAGGGAGTCATATATATGACCTATTTTTTGGCGATATTAAATTTGACCACCAATGACTTTGAAAGGTCAAACTTGAGGTCAAGGAAAATACAGGTATTAAGAATGTGACAAGATAGGACTTGAAATTTCAAAAAAATTAATTCTCCAAAACAACCTTTTCGAAATCTGGCAATCAACTCACCTTGATACACTTAATGTACAATGTGAGTGCCATTTTGATTAAATCAACAGAAGTGGGTCTAGTGGGGGCACTGTACTTTAACATTAGGTCTTATGGAGAATGGGCAAAATTGCTTGTGGAAGCCAAATGGTTGCAGATAGAGATTAAGTTTGTATTCACGTATGGGATATATGACCATATATGACCTATATTTTGGCTGTAATAGTTGACCTAAGATGACCTTTAAAGGTCAAACTTGAGGTCACGCAAAACATTACAATTTTCAACAGCTCTTACGCTTGAAATATTGAAGATAGAGCATTGAAAACATATGGGAAGTCAATATATGAACATTCATTTGGTGTGCTTGAACTTGACCTTCGGTGACCTTCGAAGGTCAAACTTCAGAGTGAAATTTCAATAACATCTATCGCCAAAATTATTACAGATAGAGCCAAGGTTTTTATTGGAGATCTATAGGAAGTCATATATGGAATTTCATTTGGTGACCTTCATATTGACCCTCGATAGTCAAACTTGACCTTGTGAAAATTCAATGACTTCTATCACTAAGAAGGTCTAACCTTCAGCCTGATGGGACAGGACTGAAACCTCCACCCATCCCATCACCCCCCACCCCCCAATTATCATTGAAAACTATATACTGGAAGCTGTAAGCACTTCTTCCTACCTTGGGTCCACTGTCACCAACAACCTGTGCCTTGGTGCTGAAGTGAGCAGCTGGATCGGAAAAGCAGCCTCCACTCTTAGGAAACTCACATCCAGAGTATGGGAAAACAATAAACTCACCATCCACACAAAGGTACAGGTGGACAGAGCCTGCGTCATCAGCACCTTGCTGTATGGTGGCAATGCCTGGACCCCATACTCTTACCAAGAAAAGAGACTAAACTCCTTCCACCTACGCCGCCTGGGACGCATTATGTGCATCACCTGGCGGGATAACATCTCTATCACTGCTGTCCTGGAGAGAGCGTACCTTCCCACCATATTCTATCTCCTGAGGCAGCGACGTCTCCACTGGCCCGGCCACATGCGAAGCAGCAGGCCACCATCACTTCCTCAAAAACACTGGATCCGGCCTACAGCTGTGACACCTAACACTGGATCTGCCACCCCCAAATTGGCCTTTACAGCCACAAAAGAAGCTGTTCTAAAACCTGACTCCAGGCACAAGAAATCAAATCAATAGTCTTACAAGATTGAGATGCCAGACAAGCAGCAAAAGTATTGTTGGCAACCCTTGGGCCTTCACTGTTGCACCACCACCAGCCCCAACTGGTTTGTGTTTAAAATTTGTACAGTTTTAGCAGTATCTTGACTAATGTGTTGTCAACATTCCTGTTGCGTAGAGGAGGAACCTAATTGGTTATGATTGGCTCTGTTATTTTTACTGAAGCGCCTTCGTTTCAGTGAAACTTCATTTCCCAAATGTTTTAAGTTAAACTGTTATAAAAGGAGTCTGATCAACTGCATAGAAGAGCAATCCTATTGTTCTGGTGACACTGACCATTACTGTAGCACCACCGTTAGACCAAACTTAATCAAAGTGCCAAATCCTCCTTATTGGAATTGGGTAAAATTTGCCGTGAATGTTTCTGGAGCTAAAGTAGTTCCCTTGTTGTGTTTTTGGGCCTTATACTCTTTCCTTTAGTGCCGCAAAGAGCTGAACTGTAAATCTTGCCCATGGGGAGAATGTTATTGTTTCAGCAAAACAACCTGCTTTCTTTACCAACAGCATCTGCAGAGTTAAAAATTGACTTGTACTGGGGATTTGGTTTCAATTTATGCTTGAAGGAATTTATCTTGATGGAATTGATGGAATGCTCTTTAAATTTTAGGGGTTGCCTCCATCAATGACATGGCGTGAGATTTGTTTCTATTGATAGGCCTGACGTGGTCAACCTCTCAAAGCCTTTCTAAGTGAAACACTGTCTGTGCAATACCATTTGTTAATTTTCCACAACAGCCGGAACTCTTTTTGCTGGAAAGGTACTATGACTGGTATAAAGGCTTGTCTCTTTCGTGTGAGGGGTAGGTTATTGCATCAAGTGTATGAGCTTAAGGGTCCTGAGTTCTTATCTGAGGCTAGTGAAATTCAGTGCTTGTTGGGTTTATGGGTCCATACCTGACGCGTGGAGACCATGCTTGAACCACAACCAGCTGGAAGATGTACTTTTTCGGGGTATATGGGGGAGAAGACCTTAAAGATGACCCCATATACCCTGAAAAAGTTCATCTTCCAGCTGGTTGTGGTTCCAGCATTGGGACAGAGTTGGGGACATTTGGACTATTTTGCCTGTCTACTGCCACCACTATCGTGACTTGGACCATCAGGTATAAGAAAATGTATTGGTGGGGTTGGTAAAGGAGGAGATAATGAGCCCCACACAACTTGAAGCTCAATAATGCAACAGAGCTTGTGACGTAATGCATGTGTTATGACCGCAAACTACCCTTGCCTTGTACTAGCCTTCATTTGGTACTTTTCTGGCAGTTGTGATATTTACATTTTTGGTTGTTTTAGTTTGGTGGATTATCTGTGGTTTGGGACCAACACACAGAGATAGTAGATAGGGAGTGGAAGGCTATAATCCTGAATCCTTAACTGTTACCTCACAATTGGCTGGAAGAGTGCGTGTGTGTGTGTGTGTGTGTGTGTGTGTGTGTGTGTGTGTGTGTGTGTGTGTGTGTGTGTGTGTGTGTGTGTGTGTGTGTGTGTGCTTTATTAGCTGCTAGCTGCTTTGACAGATACAGAAGACCATATGGGTACCGCTGGGCCACAGCCTGTTCTTCCGGTTGCCTGGAACACTGGGTGTGTTGCTGACCAGAACTGCACACCCTGCAGCCGGCAAGACCAGTGCTAGACATCATTCGGCACCGAGAGGCCACTCTGTCCTTGGGTTATTTTAGGGCATCCGTGTACCCTGATTATGAAGTTTCCTGGGGAGTAGGATTATTTCCAAATTTTGTGATTCTGTCACGGAGACCTCATAATCTGCCCTGTCGGGCACTTCTGTTGCATGTGGGCAAAGAGGGGTTGTCAGTATGGCATTGGGTATATTCTTGCATTTATCATTTATTCTGTATGCTGGAATAGCTTTATTCTGGCTTGCTTGTATTATGACGGTTTTTATTTATTTATTTAGCAGTTTTGCACGACATTTATCTGTTGCGTTCCCTGTGACTTCAGTTGTAAAGTTATTCATTGAGGTATTATAGTATTATGAGCACCTGAATGGCAGTGAGCGCAAAGTTCTGAGTTGATACTGACTAGGATGCCGACAAATTTATTTTGAAAATATTAAGTTTCGCCAGTCATGTTTAGCCCCCAAATATGATCTTTTGTTTACCCCATTTAAAAAAATGATGTGAACTGATGACCTTTCATCAGGTCCTTGGCCTGGAAATGGATTTGGCAGAATGCTGGGAAAAGATGGTAGGGGAAAAAATGAAATGGAGAGAAATATGAAAAAACAATTCAAAGCTAAGGGGTTGGGCACAGTGGTCGGTCAGGGGTGTGTTTCTAAGGCTGTAAAGCGATGGAGCGAATCGGGCGGACCCAGGAACAATGGGATCATTCATAAGGGGTTTGCAGATGTTTCCGATCAATTGCCTCCATGTGATAGACTTGACTTCGGCTGCAAAGCGCTGGGTTTTTTTTTTTTTTTGGTGATAAGATTAGGGCGTTCAGCGGCGTGCGCTTGCATCACTCCTTCCTCGTGTGCAGCCTCCTCTGGCCACCGTAGTATCACGCGGGGCGGAGGGGCTTATACAAACATTCAAGCTGGCGCTGAACCTTTTGGGTGGGGGTAACCAGATGTGTAGGGGGTGTTTTTTCAGTATTTGAAACATAATAGGGCAGAGCATTTCTGAAGGTGAAAAAGTTTCAACGATGGAATTTCAAAAGCTGGTTAGCACAGTTGTCGAAACTGCCAATCCTTAAATTTAGGTGATAGTTATTTCGCCCGATAGTTTCTTGTTGTGTTCAACAGAGTAGATAAAATCTATAATGTGAGCGCAAGATGACCCTGCCTCCCAAGATTCAGCCAGAGCGTGTCAGGATGCTATTCTTATTCTTGGGATAATCTTTTTTTTTTTTTTTTGCTCAGCTAGTGTTTCCGAACTCCGGTAGCTATTATCTGTATCGTCTTTGTTGTTTAACCCTTGCGTTGCACTTACTTCAACGCAATAATTTCGCAACTTTAAATTATACGCGCAGAAGCTGGTAGGATCCATGAAAACTGCTATCATTTGGTCACACCCGCTTGGTTTTGTTTAAGCGATTTGCATTGCGCTCAGCAGCGTAGCCAGCTCTTAACTGGTTGCAGAAATACAGCTGAACTTGAAGTCACGTTCAAAGTCTGTTATCCTAACGTGCAGCTGTCGGGAGACACGGGGACTTGAAACTTACAGGTTTCGATTTTGTAGGCATGCCGTATCAGCCGAAGAGAGCACCGCGCTGTGGACAATCAATCGCAATGCAAAAGAAAAAAAATGCAAATACAGTACAGTAAACGCAATTTTTAGCGAGGTTCTCCCGCGGCACCGCGAGCTTGTTGCGCCCGGAGTACTCACGTTTCTTGGAGAGAATACTTCGGGACAGGCGGGCAAAAGATAAATAATGCCTTTCTGCAAGAGGACAATAGTACCAAAAGATGTTTGTAAAGGTGACGCACGGCGACAGAGCGCAATTTTCGGAGACTTGGTGGATGTATGCAGCTACACTCTGTGCTCTGTACTCAGACAGCTTTCGGATTTATCAAGGCAGTCGGTCAGCATCTTGGAAGAGCTGGAGGGAGAACTTGTGTCCATTTATCACCGATCGGGAACGTTGGAGAACAAAGTCATCAGTTTGCAAAAACATATTTCTGCACTGGCCACCAAACCACCACAAAGGAGTAAGAGATGTAATTTCATTCAAATAGTTGCCTATTATCTTTTCAGCGCTTGCTTGAAATGGCAAAATTGATCAGGTCGTGTTGATAATTAGTCGATTTAACATGGGCTTAAGTGGAGTGGCCCAAAAGGAGGTATACTCGTATTTGGGTGTGGATATAAAATGTCATGTTGCCATGAATTAAACTAGCCTACAGTACTCGTGTGCGACCACTGATTGACGTGCAAGATTTTTCCCGTTAACATTTTTAAGCAAGTTATAAAGCAGCTGGGAAATATTGCGAAACTTTCAGCATTTCTGCGGTCGGTGACGATTGAGATAGTTGATGAGATGCAACGTCAGTTTTATCTCCGTGCAGTTTGGACAGCATATGTTGATTGCGCACTTACGTCACACAAACACGTAAACCTTGAATAGTGGCAGAGTTACACAGGTTCCTTCTGATAAAAAAAGCAAGTTCACACTCTTGGTTTAGCAGAACCTTTAGCCAGCATGGAAACAGTTACATAATTTACTACGATAATAAAATGATCCCATGTTATGGATGGAGATACAGGCGGTAGGGTCGTCTTTAATCAAAATGCAGTGAGTTGCGAAAATGAGGTGTAATTGATTATCTAATTTGTTGAATTGACTGTTAAGATATGCTCCCAAATCTGACCGATTTTTGGGAATTTTCTCAGCCTGCGGGTAGCCAGAACGTCTTGACGTAAATCAAGTTGCTCACCCATTTATCTATTATTTGACGCGAATTATTTATTCGTTATACATCGCATTCTGCTTCTCTGGATATACTGGCTTATATTTGATATAAAATATACGCACTGCAAAATTAAATCAGAATTAGTGTCGCCTGCAAAATCTCCAAGAATATTGACAACATTCTCTCTAAGGGTGGTCCCATCTTCCGACTGCACTGCTTGTAAAGAACTAATTATGCATGTGGGGGTTCGCCATTTATAAAAGAAGAGAACCCCACAATTAGGCCAAGCGCCGAGAAATTACTGCAACCTGGTTGGCCAGTTTTATTTTCCCGAATCACCAAACACCTGGTTGGTGTAAGAGCGTACAGGGCATAGGTATATCTTTGTCTTAATGAAGAATTGTATTGAGTTGATTTTGATATATTGAGAACTTTACCCTGCCTGTATAATGCCAAATGCACGATGCACATCCAACATTTAGCTCGGTCAACATCATTTGTCCTCATGAATAGCGCTTTTGATGTCGTTCTTTCTTCTGAATTTACTCGTTTTGCGCAGTGCTTCTATGTTCATGGAATCCTGAGAAATTAAGCTCTCCAGGATATTTCTTCGTCAACTTCCTTTTCCTTATCTGTATTCACGGTGCCGCTGGTTGAGCCTCCCAAAGCTGCTCAGTGGCGTGCCAGATCAGGATTTTGAACTGTCGCTAAATCACTAAGAGGTGTATTACGTTTTAGGACACTGAGGGGCGGGGGAAAGTGTTTGGCTCTGTTTTTAATTGAGATTCGTTTTCATGCTCGCACTGACGACCGTGTCGAAGAACCCCTGTCGCAGATCTTGCGTTAAGATTAAATTTGCCCACAGGTGCGAGTCGAAGTTAAATGAAATAGGTGGATTCGTAGCAGGTTAGACCCCGCGGTTTTGCTGTTGGCTGGAGTGGAGGCTTAAGGCTCATCAGTGAGGCTGAGTCACGAGACTCCATCAGTCGTGTGGGAGATGGGATCAGCTCCTCTTATACCCACGCCATCCCGACTTTCCCACGACATCCAGAGCAGGTTCTCCACTGCGGGAAAATTCCGTTTGGAAATCTAGTTTGAATGTACCAGTTATGGCACTCTGAACCATTTCAAGCTTCTGCGTCCTGTATTGTTTCCATTAACAGAAATGAAGGATATGCTTTGACTTTAAGCGAAACCCACTTATTGACATATCAAATGCAAAAATAACACGTACGTAGGGATTTAAGTAAATTTGGTGGAATATTTACAAAGCCACCCTTACAAAAAGTATACTTGAAGTTCATTTTTTCAAGTAAACTTAAGTTAATGTCAAGAATACTTTCCAAGTATACTTTATGCAGCAAATGTACTAGTGTCGATATACTAGTAGTATAAGTGGCCTAAT
This sequence comes from Gymnothorax reevesii, assembly GCA_029721435.1. Taxonomy (NCBI): domain Eukaryota; kingdom Metazoa; phylum Chordata; class Actinopteri; order Anguilliformes; family Muraenidae; genus Gymnothorax; species Gymnothorax reevesii. The sequence continues at coordinate 31,631,465 of CM056586.1, forward strand.
AAAATACTTTTTAGGACTAAATCGGTCCACTTTAAGTATACTTCAAGTTTAAGCAAAGTAAACTTAAAGTACACATCTAGTTTACATCAAAGTTTTATTTTGTGGTGCAGGTACACAATAAGTGAACTTTTAAGTATACTTTGAGTGGAAGAGTTGTATACTTCTAGCATACTTTTCACTTTATGAAAGTATACTTTTAAGTATATGGCAAGTAAACTTACAGATATACACTACTTTATTAGTTGTATAGTTCTAGTAAACTTTTCAGTTCATGAAAGTGTACTGCTAGTAAACTTTAAAAGTGTCATAGGATCTTTAATGACCTCAGTGAGTCAGGACTTTAGTTTGACGTCACATCTGAAGAGCAGCGTCCCCATCAGTGCACTGGGTTATTGACCATTATTCCCCCAGAGGGAAGAGCAAAATCTACTGAGCCACCTTCCAGCAGCAACTTTGTTTCTCCAGGTTGTCTCCCATCCAAGTACTAACTGAGCCCACACCTGCTTAGCTTCAGCCACTCAGCTGCTGCATATCAAGTTGTGATATGGCTGCCAGTTGTAAAATTAGTATACACATTTCATTGTCATTATATATAAGTTTCCAGTCTTCTTAACCTCATGAACCTCATGAATGAAAGTATTGTGTACATTTATCTGTGAATCTGCACATAATGGCCAGCTAGATTTAATTAGTAACTAAAACACAGCAGTGTTTGGCACAGGTACAATATGCAGGGCTTTGATGTCCTCACTCATGTTTAAAAATTATTAAATCATTTATTAAATAGAATGTGCCATCTTTCAAGTATACAGCACAGTTGCATCTTCTCTTTAGTCGGTCATATTTTTGACTGTGATCCAGAACTCTATTAACCAAAAAATGGCTCATTGGTGTACTCATTTGGAATATTTCATCAGGCTTTGCTCCAGTTCTCCAGCCTACTTGTCAGGCTGAAGGCATTGCTAATTCACGTTATGCATATTTCTGGTTCCATATGAGAAAAGAGGCAGTTTTTTGTTTTGAAATGGGATTTCGATAAGAGTTGTCATTGCTGTGTTCTTATACATTGGCATCCTATACAATATTGTGTTTAAAAATGTAATTTATGAAGGAATCAATTTTATTCTCAATTCTGAGTATGTATTTCACTGTGAATTCTTATAAGTACCTTTATCTGTAAATTGAAGCAGAATGCACTTATGTATTGTCTACTAGTAGAGTACGAGTTAACTTCTCGTCTACTTACGTTAAATAATATCTGACTAGCAACGGTAATATATTTTAGGGTGCAATAATCATAAGCTGTGAGTGTCAATTTCAGTTAACTTAAAGAAGACTTTGAAGTATACATGCAGTTTAAAAACTATAAACTTTTAGCTCCCTGAAAGTTTAAAACTAAATTTAAACTATAAAGGGCTTGAATATAATTAGATGACTAGTATACCTATAAGTTTGCTTGCAATATACTTCAAAGTATACTTTCACAAACTACAAAGTTTGCTTGAAGTATATAACTAGTAAAGTTGTAGTTTATCTGAATTTACTTGCAGTATACTTCAAAGTATACTTCTTGAAACTAGAAATTGTGCTAGAAGTATATAGTGAACTAATAGTTCATCTTTAAGTTTACCAGCAGTATGCTTCACAGTATACTTTCATGAACTGAAAAATTTACTGGAAGTACAGTGCTTAACAAATTTATTTGACTACCGCCCAACATAAGGTTTATGCCACAGCTGCCTGAAATTCACAGCGTTGGTAATTACCAAAATAATTTTTATGTTTCTGTAATGGTTAATCCACCAGTATGTGCAAGGTCTTTTACTAAAAATGATATGTTTAATGCTAAAATATAATTATTGTTGTTATCCATGAATTTTTTGCAAAAAAGCAGAAAAAAAAATTGAGCACATTATTATTTTTTGATTAAATTGCCAAATATCTGTTATTTTCTTGCATTCCTGAACATAAAAATTATTTTAGTCATTGAATGCAAGAATGGAAGCTGTTATCAAGGCCAAAGGAGGCCATACAAAATGTTTTTTTTGGGTGGGGGGGTTATGTGTGAATAAGGACTACTTTATGGTTTCAGTTCGTTACTTGCCAAAGAAATAACAAAGTAATTTTTAGTTTTTAACAAGTGTTTACAAATTTCTTAAATACTTGTGTTTTCTCGAAATTTGTGAAGTACTGTATATAACTAATAAACTAGCAGTATATATCTAGTATGCTAGAAGTATACAACTAGTTAAGTCACAGTTTACTTCAAATTTCGCTTGTAGCGCATACAAACTAAAACTTAAATGTAAACTAGATGTGGACTTCAAGTTTACTTTGCTTAAACTAGAAGTATACTTATTTTTTGTGAGGGTAGCGATATACTTTTCAGTTTATGCCAAGTATAATTTTGTTTAGAATATCTTTGATTCGTTCATGAAACGTAAACTCAAAGTATACTCTCCCATCTTTAGTTTAAAAGAAGCATACTAGTTGTATATTCAAATTTACTTCTTCTTTGTAAGGACAGAGCTGTGAAAATACTCAGATATTTTTAAGAAAGTGGTTCATTTCAGAGAATCTTTTTTAGTTTAGGCAGGACCAGAAATATGGACTGTGATAAATCTATATGGTAATATCATTTCCCTTTGTTTCTCAATATCAGTAATGGACTAATAGGAATCATCTCCATTTCTCTGTGCTCTCCCTTATACAAATCTATTACTGTCTCTTGGCCTCACATAAAACTATAAAGTAAACAAGATCACACGGAATAAGTGGATGCTCTTGGTGTTTTTAACGAGGTTGCGAAAATGTATTTACTTTGCCAATGAAAAGGCATCTTGAACAAATCAGCAGTCTGTGGAAATGAACGGTAAATCCGTTGGATCTTTGCGAATTCAAAAGTCTGCACTCTCAAATCTCAAAGATGGGGACAAAATTAGGCGAGAGAGAGAGAGGGCGGAAAGGGAATTTGGATTGGATTAGTTTTGCTGGAAATAAAAACTGAATGGTTATTTCTAGCACTGGTCAGGTTTGTTTATGAATATTTATTTTCTTATGACAATGTATATCAAGTCATGTTGATGAAGGTTTTAAGTAATGTTTTGAAAGTTCATTTGTATGCAGTAGTTTGTGGCAGTACTTATTGAATAAGTGGGAAATCCTAAAGCAATACTTTTGCAATACCACTAACAAATATCAATAATTAAGGGCCAGGCAGCCTAAGCTGCCAGGACCCTCTTGTTTTCCTCCATGTTCTTCTTCTTCTTCTTCCGAGGAAATCCTACTTCCCATGGGCGAAAAAATGACTAAATTTTGCACAAAGGTCCAGTCCCATGCCAGATTGCCTCAGCTGCAAAAACAGGCCAAAGTTTTTGATGGTGGCGCAACAGCAAGCCTCTAAAGTTCAAAATTTTGAAAATTCTCAACAAATCAACCATATGTGCTACAGATTTGCAACTTTCACCAAAATGTAGCCCCAATACTGAAGAAACTTTTGTACATTTAAACCTATTGCAAATGATGAAGTCCATCGCTCAGTTTTATTCAAAGACTCTAAAACTTATTAAACCTATCTCCTCACACAATTTTTGCTCAGTTGAAACCAAACTTGCTATAGAGCATCTTCAGATGGCCCTACACAAACTACACGCACACAGTTTTAAATTTATTGAAAATTGAGCCCACAGTGCATCAAAATGTTTGACTGTAAATGGTATTGTAAACATACTGTATACTTGCAAATTCTCGCTAAATACATTTTCAATGTTCATTAAAAAATGACAAAATTTTGGAGTCATGGTAGATGATGTTTGGAAAATATCAGAATTTTATCTCAAAAATTGAATTTTTTACAGCATTTTGAAATTTCCTCTCATGCCAACAATTGAGTCAATGCAAAAATGGTATTATTAAATATCAGTTTTTCACTTATGGAGCCAATAAATCATTGTTAAAAACAAATGACCAATATCTGAATGCTGTCTAGATGCAATTTGTGTATTTTCGGATTTTTGTTTTAATAACTGAATATTTGACAGCTGTTTGAAATCTGCCTTTACACATATGGTCAGGTAGCGTCAATATATGACACGTCGGGATGAGAATGAGCTCACAGGTGACTTGGCTTAGTCAATTTGTGAAACTACATGTGAAATTTCTATTTGCCAATTAGCTCAGTGAGATAGCATAGTCTCCAGTGGCCGGTCTAGAACTAGGAATTGGGGTGGCACAGACACGTACCTTTTAGTCCTGGCAAGTTCTCAATCATTCTCCTATATTGACGCGTTTTCCAATTATCATAATTGGCAACTGAAGACACAGTTTCTCTCCATATTCGATTGCCCCGACCATTGTTGCGCAGCAGCTATAATTGGTTTGTTTCAGCATGGTGAATAATGCCAGTGACTGATACTCTTACAGCAGCCTGCAACACGTGAGCTGAGAGGCAACATTGTATTGAGGTTTGCCTGCAAAAAATTCCAAAAACTGCAAAATGAGTGAAATGGATTCACTGTAGTGTACTTGATGCCATAGTCACTCTTTTCACATGAGGGTTGTGGTAGAAACAGATGCACCATTGTAGCCTGATAGAATGTTAGTCAACAATGCTTTTAATTTAGTAATAAGCTTTCTTATAGAAATGTACTCAGTCAATATTTTTGAAATCACTCTACAGCTACAACCCAGTTGTGAAAAAAATTGCCATATTACGGATTGCTGACATACAGACAAAAGGAGTGCTTTTGAAAATATCATTAAAAATGTTATTTAATGCTTTAACTAGTGAATCAGTTGTTTATTGAAAATATATGTTTTTTTTGTCAAATCTGAAAAACAAACTCCATTCATTCCAATAATGCTGGAGCAATTGAGGACTGATAATTAAATGAGTATTCTGCCATTGGAAGTAAAGGAATAACTCTGCTATGAAATAGGAAGGCAAAAGAAGAAGAGATTGGTGCACTATGACCCGAGACAACAAAGAAAAGGGCTGTGGCATTAAGTTTCGCACCAAAGGTAGAAAACCTACAATAACCTAAATCTACTGGGTGCATTGCTTTCTCAGATCTGAAAATTGAGTTGGCACAAAACATCCCTTTACCACAATTAGCCAACTAATGTTGACTGTTTTTTTTTTTTTTTGTAATTTTCTTTTATTAACACATTTTCCAATGATAAGAATAATCCACTGGCAATTTAAAAAAAGCTTTCTTCTAAATGCAATAAGGGCGAGAATAAATGCAGTTCAGAGAGATGATTTACTCATAAATAGGCCTATGCTTTTGAATGCTAAACTACTATGGAACTTTCACGCTACATCATTGTTAGATCAGGCGATCTTACCTGCCCCATAAGAGCCAATATGATTATTTAAATTAAATCAAAGACAAAGATTAGAACATCTTTGCACTATTTTGAATAAGGGTGATTGAAACATACCAAATTGTATGTCCAAATGAATAATTACTGTCTTACCATAATGAGGAGATCTTGCAACACTCTATGGTGTGAATTTTTTCAGAGTGAATGTTTTGTTAATTAGGAAAAATGACTGAAAGCAAGTCAGGACCAGTGTTGCAAAGTAAAAACCCCAAAACCAGTGAAGTTGGCACGCTATGTAAATCGTAGATAAAAACAGAAAACAGTGATTTGCAAATCCTTTTCAACTTATATTCAATTGAATACACTGCAAAGACAAGATGTTTAATGTTCAAACTGAGAAACTTTTTTTTTTTTTGCAAATAATCATTAACTTAGAATTTAAAGGCAGCAACACATTGCAAAAAAGTTGGCACAGGGGCCTTTTTACCACTGTGTTACATCGCCTTTCCTCTTAACGACACTCAGTAAACGTTTGGGAACTGAGGAGACCAATTTTTGAAGCTTTTCAGGTGGAACTCTTTCCCATTCTTGCTTGATGTACAGCTTCAGTTGTTCAACAGTCTGGGGTCTCCGTTGTCGTATTGTACGCTTCATAATGCGCCACACATTTTCACTGGGAGACAGGTCTGGACTACAGGCAGGCCAGTCTAGTACCCGCACTCTTTTACAACGGAGCTGTGCTGTTGTAACACGTGCAGAATGTGGCTTGGTATTGTCTTGCTGAAATAAGCAGTGGCGTCCATGAAAAAGACGTTGCTTGGATGGCAACATATGTTGCTGCAAAACCTGTATGTACCTTTCAGCATTAATGGTGCCTTCACATATGTGTAAGTTGCCCATGCCTTGGGCACTAATACACCCCCATACCATCACAGATGCTGGCTTTTGAACTTTGCGCCTATAACAGTCTGGATGGTTCTTTTCCTCTTTTGTCCGGAGGGCACGACGTCCACAGTTTCCAAAAACAATTTGAAATGTGGACTCGTCAGACCCCAGAACACTTTGCATCAGTCCATCATAGATGAGCTTGGGCCCAGCGAAGCCGGCGGTGTTTCTGGGTGCTGTTGATAAATGGCTTTCACTTTGCATTATAGAGTTTTAACTTGCACTTGCAGATGTAGCGACGAACTGTAGTTATTGAAAATGGTTTTCTGAAGTGTTCCTGAGCCCATGTGGTGATGTCCTGTACACACTGATGTTGGTTTTTGATGAAGTACCGCCTGAGGGATCGAAGGTCATGGGCATTCAATGTTGGTTTTCGGCCATGTCGCTTACGTGCAGTGATTTCTCCTGATTCTCTGAACCTTTTGATGATATTACGGACCGTAGATGAAATCCCTAAATTTCTTGCAATAGCTCGTTGAGGAATGTTGTTTTTAAACTGTTCGACAATCAGCTCACGCATTTGTTCACTAAGTGGTGACCCTAGCCCCATCCTTGTTTGTGAATGACTGAGCATTTCAGGCAAGCTGCTTTTATACCCAATCATGGCACCCACCTGTTCCCAATTAGCCCGTTCACCTGTGGGATGTTCCAAATAAGTGTTTGATGAGCATTCCTCAACTCTCTCAATCTTTTTTGCCACTTGTGCTAGCTTTTTTGAAACATGTTGCAGGCATCAAATTCCAAATGAGCTAATATTTGCAAAAAACGACAAAGTTTACCTATTCGAACATTAAGTTACTTGTCTTTGCAGTGTATTCAGTTGAATATAGGTTGAAAAGGATTTGCAAATCATTGTATTCTGTTTTTATTTACGATTTACACAACGTGCCAACTTCATTGGTTTTCGGTTTTTGTACTAAGATAATTTGGGTCTCAAATAAAAATATGTGTTGCATGACTTCATGGGTTACTGTGATACTGCCATGTTAGTAAGAAAACACTGTCGCTATTGCACTTCGTTACTCTGCTGGAGATGTCAATTTCGCCCAGCTTGATTCGGCGGTTTATTCTAGTTTCGATTCGGGATCCTAGTTTTCAAAAATATGGAAGTACAATCTGAAGTTCGATCAAACTCCCACGAGCCAGTAATTGTCTGCCGGATGACGCAAAATTTCCAATGAATGAACGGAAAATTCTTGGTCCAAGCAAAATTGACAAAAATTAAACATCGTTCTTTTGCATATACTAACCACAGTGTGATTATTCAAAGCTGGTTAAAAATCGGCAAAGTATCCCTATGAGTTGTAATAATAAGGTGATATGAAACCGGTGATGTTGATGAGCCAAAGCTGTTAAAGTGTAAAGGAGCCTCCAAAATAGGCTTTGTCCTTCTAGAGCAGAGATGGGTCGAGGCTCACCAGTTCTGCAACAGGTGTGCAAACATCACTTTGTGAACAATGTTCCAGGAAGACTAATTGGTTGAGCTTTGGACATTTCACGCTCTACAGTGCGAGATATGACTGAAAGATGGAAGGAATCTGGTCAACTCTTGGTGCATAAAGGGCAAGGCCCCTTTCAAACGCTAAATCTTTGTCAGTCAAAGCTAAAAGTGCTGAATTATCTTGGCTTGGTGTCGTTGGAGATGGATTATAGCACCATGGAAGCATTTTTTGTGATACAAAGAGTTAACTTTTTGAGCTATTTGGGGGGAAAAAACAGCCACCATGTTCTCTGGGCCAAAGAAAAGGACTTTGCTAGCCTTCATTAGCGTCAGGTCCAGAAGCCAGCATCTGTCATGGTATGGGCGTGTCAGTGTGCACTGCATGGGTTACTGGCTCATTTGGTTAAGCACCAGAATGGTCTCGATTTTGAGCAATATATGCTGCCATTTAGACATTTTCCATTCCAGGGACATCCCTGCATTTTCTCATTTTCTAGCAAAACAAAGCTGAACCTCATTCCGCACAGATTACGACTGTATGGCTGTGTAAGCAGAGTGGAGGCGCTAGATTGACCTGCGTGCATTACTGATCACTCTGCAAGGGAGAATGTATGGCACGTTATGATCCAAAATATACAGCAACAATGTCCCTATATAATCACGCTGCTGAAGACCTGCATAATGGAGGTAAAGGGCCAAATTCCCCTTGTTAGACCTCGCCAACTGGTGTCTTCAGTGCTCTGATGCTTAACTCATTTGCACAAAATACAAATAATGCAATTTTTTTACTGTTAAGAACAGGCTTAATAAGTCATTATTTGTGTCACAGAGACTGTGGAAAATTATTCCTGTGAAGCAAGACATTTGGAATTTCAATTACAGAATTATTTAGGAATTAAATATCGGAATTTACGAACGCTGGCGTCTATATCTGCGCAAAGCTGTTAATGAGTGTGATTAGAAGACATGGTGATGTTACACGGTGGTAATTTTATAGACAGTGAAAACATTTTTTTGTACTCTGTTATAGTCATCTTACGGCATTGTATATTTTCAATCGCCAATTAAGTTGACATTTTAGAAAATCAAATAATATGCTGTTGTATTGTCCTCAATGTATTGGAAGGTGAATAGACTTTTTAAATAAGACCCAATTGGTTTTATTTACATTTTCCATAATGTGCCATGAACTTTTTTTTTTGAATTGGGGTTGTATGAGTAAGCAAAGTTATAAATTTTATTTAGTGTGGCATAAAAAAGTAATCATCAACCCAGTTTCTGAGTAGAATACAACATACAACTGCTAGCTGGGACCGTTTTTGAGGGAGTGAGTTTCTCATTTCTTGGAGTCGTTATCAGAGTGAGGAGAAGCGGTGCGTATGTCTGGGCTTCCAGGGCCAATAATTAATTCTTTTGGGGGGGGGTTGAGTTTTGGTGGTGAGATAAGTTCCTGTGAAGCCCCTGCTGAAGTTACAAACTGCTTCCTGTGTCTACTCTGAGCACCACCTTTCTCTTGAGATACCAAATGTTGTAAAAAAAAAAAAAAGGCTCCTCCCTGGTTGTCATGGCGATGATCCAGAAGTGAAGACCGGAAATGGCACCTCCTCCTATTTCATCTTTTGTTTCCAGCTGTGACGGGGAGAGGGAGTACGGATAGTTAGGCTTACTGGCCTGCAGTTCATTCTCGCTGCTTTTCAGATACTTAATTTTTTATTGGTTCTGAACTTTTGAGGAGGGCCAGAAATTTGAGTCATCTTTTGTGTTGGCCTTGCTCTCCGGACACATCTGTTTATTGTAACTGTACAGTTGACCTTTTCCTGCCATCAATTTACTACAGTAAAAGCTCTGCAGATGTATTTCTCGGTGTGCCCGTCGAAGGTCTGAAATAAAATGGAGGAACAGATGTGTCATTCTTTGATGAAAGCTGTAGTTGTGCGATATGGAGTTTGAGAGTGTTGGCTCGGCATGCGATAGGGAGGATCCCGCGAGGGATAAGCCTGGGAAGAGAGATGAAACTGGGCCTCTGTGACAGGATGCTGTCCTGCTGTCTGGATGACTCAGGATGGACTGAATTCAACCAGCTCTCACTGGGGCCTTTTCAGCAAGCTGTGTACTCTCCTACCATCGATCAGGTCTTGACCTTGTCGTTCGGCTCTTCGAGAGAAATACTACTCGGCATCCGCACTAATGGCCTTTCTGGATTTATGTTCCCCTGGTCACTGGAGGGGTCACTCTGCCTGTGTGGAACAGGTGACCAGTTACACATTTGCGATCCGGAAACATCCGCAGCAGCACTTCCTGTTGAGCGACTGGACTGCTCTGTAGCACTACTTGTTTATAGTTAGCGGTCTCTTGTCTGTGTTAAAGTAAACCCATTTGTTGTTTTTTTTTTTCCTTACAACTGCACTCCTCCCGCGGATTCGCTGATTCCTGTTGGCCTGGGACCAATCCGATTGGCAGGCCCCCCGCACGGGGGCGTGTATTTCCAGCATTTAGGCCACTCTCTGCCAGGGAGGAGGGGGTTGGACTTCCTTTGGGTCGTCTTAGGTTTCAAACACGCACTGTAGTTGTTGACATCTCTCTCCCCGGCCTTACGTCATGCAGAAAAGGCATTTGCACTCAGGGCGCTCTTGCTCTCTGCTTTTTTTCTCTCTCTTCTTCATCTTTGTTTCTCTCTTTCTCTTTCTGCAATGCCGCTGTTTTCTCTCTCTGTCCCCGCGGCTCACGGTCGCCTTGCTGTTCCGGGCGTGTTGGAGGTGTTGTGGAAGCAGCGGGGCGGAATGGAAAGCAGAAATCATCGCCGAACCTCGAGAGAAACAGTCTCCCGCGTTGAGGCCCCTTCTAAGATGCCGCCGTTGACAAACGCCTTCAGGGTTACCCTCCAGCCAGCAAAGCTCACGACCTTTAGCGTTATCCACGAGAAACAAGTGCTGTTGCCTCTAAGCTTTCAGTTGAGAGATGAGTACTTCCCCAAAGTGCATATTTATATGTGCAAGCTCCCTCTGGTTGTCCATCTATGCAGTCTGGCTTGGACACTGGAAACTCCCGATATTTAGCTACATAACATAGCGCATTAGTATTATGCCTGGACGGCGTTTCGCCGTGCTCCGGTGTGGCGACGGGGGAGAGAGAAAAAGGCAGGACGTGCCAATACTTAAATCCACATACGCTCCTAATTCAACAAAGTAACGATACGCAGGCCCAAGATGCATGTTGCCATGGCGACGCCCCACAGCTGCGTGATAGTGTTATGACAGCTGTGTACTGAAGAGACTTGCTGCTCCGGCCTCGGCAGTGTTTGGATTTACGCCTTGGAAAGAGATGGAGGAGTAGACCAGATGTGAAGGGGAGCATATTAAGAGACACCTACGGCCAAAGGTGAGAAGTCCTGGGGTCAGAATGGAGAAGTCCAGCCAAGTGTTTACTCCAAACATTAACTCCGCCAGCCCATTTCTCTCATGCCCCTTCTTTCCAGCTGCATTTGTTTAGTAAATACAAGAGGTTGAATCAAATTATTGGGCCGGTCTAATACTTTTTGAACCCTGATTTTTACCACTGCCTACAAACCTTCAAAATCTACCACCTCCACCCCAGTCACTGTTGCTGTGGATACTGTGAGTCAAAGTTTCAGAACAAAGTGGGTGTTAGTCATATTCAGAGATGAGCAGAAGTCCCTGCCCTGGTAATTCGGCTCTTACCATATGTTTCTGAATATTTGTGGGGGGAGAAAGACAAGGAAAACATGTCATCGCATTGTTCCCGCAAGCAAGCAAAAAAGTTATTGCTACATTGATCCATAGCTGAAAGACGAGAGAGAAAAATATAAAATTTCAGTATGGAACCATATTCTGAGATACCTCGTAGAGATGTAACCCCTCTGTGTTATGAATAATAGATTCTTAATTGGCGAAGAAATCCTATCGCTGAAGAATGGCCTCTTGTTAATGTCAACAAACAGACTCATCAGCCAGTGCCATAATAGGCTGAAGATTGCTTCCAGATGGAATGGGGCTTGTGACAGGAGAGAGCTGGGAAGGTTGACTGGAAACCATCCAGAAAGGCCAGGCGCTGCTGCATTGCATTGTGGGAAAAAAATGTAAGTGCTGGCAGTAGTCATGCACCCACCCAGTCCTGTAATAAATGATGTTAGTAGTCAAACTGGAACAGGGCTGGAGTGCACGTACTGTGCTGTAATTTGGCAGCTTCGATTAAAGTCGCTCGTAAAGCTAGCGCTGGTCTTGCGCTGCTTTAGAGCGCTGTTACTTAAGTGCTCATTCGCTAGTGCTTTTCTCCTGTGTAATGATTCATGCTGCAGTAGTCCCTTTCCACTGAAAGTAACAAGTACCCTTTTCCTGATGTCTCATATTTCATACCCCCCCCCCCCAAATAAGTAAATGAAATTAGCTAACCTAATTAGCTTAGTCATTTAATGCCAAGATTTGATGCCTGAGAGAGTAATTGCCAACACATTCTCACCCCGACTGGTCATATAGTCTGACCAAGCGTTGATATAAAACGCAATAGGAAAATTTTGGCATCTTTATTTGACGCTTAGGGTTAGGGTTCAGGTTTAGGGTTTAGGGTAGAGGTGGGCAACGAGGGCCGTATCTGTCTCTGGTTTTCACATCAATTTCTGGCCTTTAATTAATTTATTACCTTAATTAGCTAAAGCAGTTGTGAAATCTGAGGTTTCTGCTGCATCTCTTTAAATTCTTACGATTGACCAACAAATACTGTACTTGTCTTCCTAAATGAAACAATTTTCTTTGATCTGCTGCATGAGCAAATCCAAATTTCTGCATAAAACTAATTTGCTCACTTAGTCAGTGTAATTGGAAGAAATAAAAACTTGCATACACGCCGGCCCTCCAGAACTGGAATTGCCCACCCCTGGGTTCGGGGGTAGAGTTTGTTTTAAACTGGCATCAAATAAGAACACCAAAAGTGTCCTTTTGAGTTGTATATTGACGCTTGATCAGGTAGCATCAATACGTGACTCGTTGGGAGGAGACTGGGCTCTAATTACTGCACACACAAACATGCAGAGTACATACTTGCCTACTCAGATCCACCACTATCAAATGTTTCCCATTACTCAAAATGTTATATGATGTCATGGACTGACTATAGAATGGAGGATAATGTTGGCAAGACTGAACAATCTGTGTTACTGCGTGTACTGTGTAGTTTGACTGCATGTGTATTTGTGACAATACAGTATATAGTTGATGTTCGGCAGCATGAGTGCTTGCAGGCACATCATCAGATACACTGCTGTAAATACCAGCTCTGTGAAGCTTAGTTCATTCTGTTTTTTCTTTTCTCTAGTTCAGATGTGGATTTATTCAATTCTATAAAGATTTTTAAAGTCGTAGTTCTATGGTTATTAGCAACTATCCTACCAGGAGTCCATCTGTGCCTGTGACAGAGCTGTGAGTCATAGCCCGTTCTGTTTTGCCGGTGTTTTAACGCTTACGTGTGTTGTCATATTTTTTGAAACAGTTCCCCTTGTTGCCATAAATAATTTTGCCATTTTTGTGACCATCACACCCAGAATTTTGGCACAAACTGTTGTACCCCTTTTGAACTCTGTTAGTATCCTCATCTTGCTGTGGAGACCTGCCTAGCGAAATCCTGCTCGTTAGTTTTGATTGAAGCGGACACATGCTGCTAATGAGCATTACAATGAATTGGAATGACCCATGCCAATGCTTTTTTCGTAGTTTTGGCTTAGAGATTTCAAAGTAAAAGCCATTAAACTGGAGTGCCTCCGATATTTTGTCCAAAGCTTGCATGTGTCTGAGTACAGAACACTGAAAGCACTAGTGACCCCGTGTGAGAGCGCACGCGCCAGTTTGAGCTGGGAATCGCGTCGCCCGCAGGTCCGCACACAGTCGCAGCCAAGGACTGAGCGGGCGCAGAATGCGAAGGAGTAGCGCGGGCAGCGGAAGTCAGAATACCATCTTTTAATAAACTTGAGTAGGTGTGTGGGGAGTCTCAGCGGAAGCAGTGAGCGATTGATGACTTCTGGAAAAAAGGAGAGATGAAGCGCTGGTGAGCGTTTGTGTTTGGGTGCGACTGTTCGGGAAGGGCAGGTGGAGGAGTGGGGCTCTGGCAGGCTGACCTCCAAGCTTCTATTCAGAGGTAATTTACACCAGTGTTCTTTCTAATGTGTGGCTGTGTGGAGGGAGTGTCCCTTGTTTATGTCCCTTGGACAATGGTTTGCCTACTCAGGGAAAGTCTCCTGATGGATTGTTGATTTCAAATTTAGTCCTCTGACTTCATTTTGGCAGACGGATGATGTATTTCTGAAATTAGGAGGTAAGAAGGTATTGATGATGCTGGATCTGAACTTTTCTTAAAACGTTCAGCACTGCATCATGTCCTTACGCATGAGACTAATTACTATCTCAGCCTAAATATTACCGACGAGCATGGCTAGGTGAAGTTAGGAGCCAATGCTACTTTTGTTGACGCTCTTCGGTTTGGCATATTGAACATGTTTGCCATGTTTGTATTCTGCAAGATGCTCTATAGGTAATCATTGACTGTATCTGAACTGTAGTCTTCAGTTGATTTTGTCTTGAAACCGGCTTTATAGGGGAAAGGGTGTCCCTTTACCCCACCTGCTAATCCAAAAATGGAGGTTCAATGTTTCGGTTACCCACAGCGGTTGGATGATGTTTTAGGGGTTGTTGACCTCTTCCTGTTATTTACTGTAATCTAGAGGTAACTTTGTTGCGATTGCTCTTGTAGGATGGGTTACTGCAGTGTAAATGGTATACCGGTCGAAAAATTTGCAATGATTTGAATTTGACTATATCATGTGAGACAATGGGAGGTATTTGATGTTAACATTGGAATTATAGTGCCTAAGTTCTGATCCGAAAACACTGCAAAAATAAGAACTGCCCACTAGCCAACGGCTTTTATGAACCTGGTTCATACCTTTTATTTGGACCAGTATCTTATTTCTTAAATAATTTATGTATTCCTTTTAAAGTAAGTACTGTTGAAAATAGGAAAATATATACCGTGATATAAAGTATATTGTTTAAGATGTACACACTGTTCAGCTAAAATATTAAATCTACCAGCCTAATATTGTGTGGGTCCCCCTCTTGGCACCAAGTCAGTTCTGTCAGTCTGACGTTCTCTTGAATTCCTGAACCCTGGGTTTCCCCTCAGAATATTTCCCAGAGCATCACATTCCCTCCATCAGCTTGTGTTCTTCCCACAGTGCATCCTGGTGCCATCTCATCACCCAGGTAAATGGTGCACACGTACCTGGCCAATGAACATGATAAAAGAAAACAGGACTCACTGGACCGGACCTTCTTCAAGGTCCAGTACTTATGCTCATGTTCTCATTGTAGTAGAAGCTTCTGATGGTGGACCAGGATCAGAATGGGCTCTCGCACTGGTCTACTGTTGCAGAGCGGTATACGCTGCAAGGTTCAATGCACTGTGTGTTTTGACCCATTTCAAATGTGAAGATCATTCTAATTCACTGCAACTTGTGCCACAGTGGCCCTTCTGTCAGTTCGGACCAGACGAGATAGCCTCCATTGCCCTTGTGCATCGATGAACCTGAGGGCTCCTGTTTTTGCTGTCTTAGACCACCGTCAGTAGGTACTCACCACTGCTGACTTGATACATCTCTGCAGCCTTAGTGCTCTGTGTTCCACTTGTCTGCCCATAATGATTTGGCCCATATCATAGTCACTCAGGTCCCATTTCTGTATAATCCAAGATGACGATTTTGCAAACCTACTTTTTATTTACCATCTATGGTCTGTCTACAGGCATTGACATGCCGACAGCACAAGATAATCAACGGTATTTTCTTCATCAGTGAGTACTAGTTTCAATGTTTTGGCACATTGTTATATATATGTATATAATATTTGAGGTTGATGTCTGTCTGTCTGTGTATGTACACGTTTTTCTCCTATATTTCTCAACCGATTGTCACCAAATTTCGTGTGAATATCCACTTGGACACCAGGAAGGACTTGTCGTCACCCGATTTTTGAAAGATGGTCATGCACACAAAAAAATGGCAATTTCACTCCGGGTAGCGGGTAGCAGCTAGTATATAGAGGTATATATGTACAGTTTTGATTTATTTTGTTGGTTATTACATCAATTGCTAGATAACGCATATATTGAAATAATGAATTGTTTCATAAAGCTTATTAATTCTATGTTTTCCTGATTTACGTCTCTGATAAATTCATATTAAATCTTGTAACTCTGTGAAATGAAATAAATGTCATTTTCAAACTGTGTGTAACTGTAGATATTTCACTCAAGGGTTTATCCACATGGCTGACAAAACCCTGGCCTTGTCCCACGCTCTGGTACAGTGGAGGTTTCTGGCTATTGAAGCCTTGACTCACCAGCAGTAGATATTTTTAATGGTTTTTCCCAGTAAATTCAATATAAAAGAAGGCTTGTTTGTCCGTTCCCTCTGGCGATGAGGAAGAGAAAAGCTCTCGGTATTACAGTGCTCACATGACATTTGCGAAAAGTGCAGAGCAGGATCAGCCATTCTGTTCAGGGCTCCCTCTGGAGACGTCAGGCTCTTCATCAGAAAACTCAATAACCCTTCAGATGTTTATCTTTTTATGGTACCCTGTTATTTGCCAAACTTTCACATGTGCCTTAAAGGTCTCATATAATGCAATTTTTTTTAACAATTTAAGGCAATTCCCTAGTGTATTTAAACCAAGGTTTTGACGGTTTACGGGCAAAAGAAAATCAAATTCAGCATTTATTGCTCATCTGCCATCTCTCACTTTCTCTCCTCAGTCACTATGCACTGTGTTGAGCTGGTGATGAGTCTGCCAAAGCTGTGATTGGCTGTCTCAGCACAACTCAAAATGAACAATGGCTGCTGAAATCGAGACATGTTTGTACAGGGCTGTGTTTTGCAAATGACTCCCCTTGTGATGTCAGAAGGGGCAAAAAATCAACACGAGTTGTTTAAGAAGATGATTTGTTTGGAAAGACTCTACAGTAGCAGCGCTAGGACAATCTAATTTCATATTTTTTCAGATGTTAGGTGCAGAGGCGACCAAATTATTTATCTAAGTAGAAGTAAAATCTCGATTTTCATAACAGGGGATCTTTAAGTTAATGCATTGTGTTTTCTAGTTTAAATTCCTGGAAGACTCAGGAATCCGAGAGTGCAGTTGTGCAAACAGATGGAAATCGAACGGAGCCTTGAGGAAGGGTATCTCGCGGGTGAGCAGGGCCGGCTGCTCTCATCACCAAATACATTTTTCATGCCTTTCTTCAAAGGCTGATGTTTCTGAGGACAGGTTCCACTCCAGACAAACGCAGAGTATGCTGTTTTCAGGGCCTGTTTGCTTTTACGCCCAGAACATTTGTGCAAGAGGCAACAGGACGTAAAATTTTGGCAACTGCATAGGGGTGTGTTTCCCAAAAGCGTAGTTGCTAACTAAGCAACTTACATGGTTCGTCCATTCACAGTCAATGGGTCCAACTATGTAAGTTAGCATCTGTGATTTTGGTAAATGCACCCCAGAGCAGTTAAATTCATTCTTTTTTAAAGAGTAACTTCAGAAAGTCCTGATTCAGGTCCCACTCGCCTCTAGTGCAGGAATGTTAGGCTGCATCGTCCAGGCATTGTTTTTGGTTACTTACATATGAAAACCACTAAGGAAAAATGATCAGAGTCCAAATTTTAAATTTTTGTATATTTTATATGTTATATATTACAACCCCAATTTCGAAGTAGTTGGGACGAAGTGTAAATTGTGAATAAAATCAAAATGCAATGACTTTCAGATCGCATGAGCCAATATGTTATTTACAATAGAACATAGATAACATTTCAAATGTTGAAACTGAGACATTTTACATTTTATATCCACAAAACGAGCTTATTTCAAATTTTCTGGCAGCAACAGGTCTCAAAAAATCGCAGGCAAAAAAAGCTATTAGTATATAAGAGAATGAGCTGAAAGAACAATTAGCAAGTAATTAAGTTAACTGGCATCAGGTGTGTAACATGATTGGCTATAAAAGGGATGTCTTAGAGAGGCTGAATTTCTCAGAAGTAAAGATGGCCAGAGGCTCTCCAACCTGTGAAGGCTCGCGTAAAAAAAATTGTGGAATGCTTTGAAAACAACGTTCCTCAAGCCTTTGAAGGTCTCATTATAAACAGCACATATCATAATCAACAGATTCAAAGAAACTGGAAAAATCTCTGTGCATAAGGGACAAGGCCAAAGACCTTTACTGGATGCCCAAGGTCTTCGGGTCCTCAGATGCCACTGCATCACACACCGGCATGATTCTGTCATTGACATTACTAAATGGGCCCAGGAATACTTCAAGAAACCCCTGTCTGTAAACACAGTTCGACGTGCCATCCACAGATGCCACCTAAATCTCCATCATGCAAAAAGGAAGCCATTGTTGAGCATGATCCAGAAGCGCTGCTGTGTTCTGTGGGCCAAGGCTCATTTAAAATGGACTGTAGCAAAGTGGCAAAGTGTCCTGTGGTCAAATGAGTCCAGATTTGACATTCTTGTTGGAAATCATGGGCGTCGTGTCCTCCGGGCTAAAGAGAAGAAAGACCACCCCTCCTGTTATCAGCGTTCAGTTCAAAAGCCGGCATCTCTGATGGTATGGGGATGCATTAGTGCATATGGTGTGCGATACTTGCATGTTTTAAAAAGCACCATGAATGCTGAGAGGTATATAAAGGTTCTAGAGCAACATATACTCCCCTCCAGACGACATCTATTCCAGGGAAGGCCTTGTGTATTTCAGCAGGACAATGCAAAACCACCAACAGCAGCTATTACAACAGCATGGCATCATAGGAGAAGAGTCTGTGTGCTGAGCTGGCCTGCCTGCAGTCCTGATCTTTCACCAATTGAGAACATTTGGTATATAATTAAACGAAAGGTCCGTCAAAGGAGACCTAAAACTCTCCAGCAGCTGGAAGCCTGTATTAAACAAGAGTGGGATCTAATTCCAATGCCTAAATTTAAAAAACTTGTCTTCTCGATGCCCAGACGCCTCCACTCTGTGTTGAAAAGAAAAGGGGATGCTACACCATGGTAAACAGGCCCCTGTCCCAACTTTTTTGAGACCTGTAGCAGCCATCAAATTTGAAATGAGCTCATTTTATGGAAAAAATTGTAAAATTTCTCAGTTTCCACATTTGCTATGTTATCTGTGTTCTAATATTGAATAAAATACTGTCTGGTGTGATTTGAAAGTCATTGCGTTTTGATTTTACTCACAATATACACTTTGTCCCAACTATTTCGGAATTGGGGTTCTATTATAATATTTATAATAATATATAATAGTATAACATAATATCATAATAATTAACATTTTTTGCATATTTTTTCAGTGCTTTGCTTGTAAGATTGTATTGAATTTTTAATTCATCATTTCTCCACAACAAGAGAAGGTTATTGATCATTTTTCCATTGTGGTCATCATATTGGTGCCACAAAGCAGCAGTTCGCTCATCTGTTTTATGCTTAAATCACTCTGGGATACCGTTCCTGAGAGATTAGTTGCTTTTGGGAAACGTATCCCTAATCCTGAACAGAACCATAAATTTATGTTTTCCTCTTATTCACTGCTCTTATTACAATCATCAGTGAAACAACACCAAACAAGTGCACTCAACACAGAAGACTGCATTTATTTACTTTCTTTTCGACTGTAATTACGACTATGAGTACTGGGGCTCGGGTATCATATATGAATGACTCCCGACTGTGACATAGTTGGGTCAGCCTTACCAATTTCAGTTGATTCAGTTGGAACGATCCTTTGTGGGTAGATGAATCGCACAGATGGAAGAAAGATACCTCTCGCCAAACTCAGTAGAGCTCCTGTGATGCGTGGCCATGTATCAAGGGCACATTGGAAGCTTTTGAATGGTGTTCTCTGGAGTCAAACCCCAAATTTTCTTGGAACATTTAGCACTGATAAGTGCAGATACCACTTGAACTTATTGAAACTCATTTCCAGACCTGAGCTTTGTGCTATTTTAGTCTTGGTCTGCCACACCTGTGCAGGATACAGGTTTAAATTGATGGCCTGTAGTTGGTGCCAGAATAGGACTGAGGGCCAGTGACCTGCTGGTTGGCTGGACGCAGTAATGTGTGCTGTCTTGTCTCTAGCAGTGACTGAATCCAGGTGCCTTGCCCTGCCTCTCCAAATGAATACAGAGGGTTCTAGAAGTGAACTGGAAGTGATTAGCTGACTAATTGCTGTTGTTTTATACATACTCTGTTTGTAACATTGTCTGATACTTTTATCCTGATGAAGGCCTGTGGGTGAGGCTGAAACTTGTTGGCAATGTTTTTAAGTTCCATAATGAACTAGCCTTTTACTAAAGCTTTTTATTATAGAAGAGTGCCTTAGTCCTACCATTTTTTTGAAGACTTGTTTTTTTGACCAATGAGCACCTTCAGACTATTATCTGCTTTATTAATTGACTATATTTGAACGCCATAGCCCTCCTCCACCCCTTTTCTCTTTATCAGTGAATACAGAGGGTATTCCAACGGACATTTAGAAAGATTGAACACCATAACAAAATGTTAAACGATGGTATTTTTTTAACCTTTCACCGCCTGAGGGGTGGTTTTGGCTTTGCGATTTACACAAATAAATAAAAAAATTGGCCCAAATAACTGAAATACCAGGATCAATTTGCCAGATATTGGACTGTGATTTTGGATTGATTAACAATATTAGCTATTCCGGACATACTAGTCCAGTTTTATTCCTTTTCATGCTATTATGCCTTGTCAGATTTACTGTGGACATCAAAACGCTTTTTAGCTTTTATATACCCAGTCATGCACCTGACCGAGCCTTTGAACCCCGTCCAAGACCACACTTGAGACAAGAACAATTTAACGAATCGTTGACTTCTGCTTGAGGCCGAATACATATTTTACCACCGGGTGAGTTGAGGGTCTGGCCATGCTCTGGACTTCTCTGAGAAAGCTGCGAGGTGTTAAGGCGAAGGGGAACTTGGAGGACGGGGTACGTGGGAGGGGCCCGATTCTGACTGGAGAAACGCGGAGCAGGAAATGAGGGCTGCGTCTGCGAAAAGCCGTGCGGGGTGCGCAATAGGCGTGCCTGCTGCCTCGCGGACCGTAATGAAGAGCAGATGTTTTCCACTTTCCATATTATTAATTCAGAGTCATGTGATCCAGAGGGAGCGGTGACAAAACAATAACACTAACTCCAAATTTTTCCTCCCCCTGCCTGCCCCATAACTTCACTCTCAGACGCTCAATATTCAGTTTTCTGGAATTTATTTACCTGTAAATCAGGAATAAACGAACGTAAGGTGCTGTGTTAGCCAGTCCCGCTGTTTGTATATGGAAATGCCTGCGCTTGTGATTATGCTGTTTTTATTATTACGATTCCTATGAGGGAGACTCGGAGAATAGGGCATCAGTGCGGCGTTCTGTGGCGACTATGTGGGTCGGGATCAGTGCACTGCCTGAGATCTCGCGGAAAACTCTTTTCCCAAAACATTCTGCGGTCTATTTCTGGGGATTTTGTGTTTGGCCGTGTTTTGCTTTCTCACACTATGACTGGCAGGAATGTCCTTGCGCGGGGCTACACAGCGACTTTTTTTGATATCAGATTTTTAGATTATTTGGGGCTCGTCTAAGGACCCACTCTCTCTCTCTCTCTCTCTCAGAGTTTCAAGTCAATAACCCGAGATTCCCCTGTGTTTTGTTGTTTTAGATTCCGTAGCGGATTTGGAATGTTTTTTTTCTGCCAGCTAATGTTTACGTTCTTGTATGTGTGTGGCTCCTCAAGTGCACTGTAGTGTTTCTACTGTAGCCTGTCTGGCAAGTGAAGTCATTTTGAAGCCAGTGACCGCACAGTTAGAGAATACCGGCGACCATGGCACACCTCCCATTACTACTGAGCGCTATCGGTCAAAGTGCCGTAGCCAGAGCCTGAAGAACCACAATGAAACCCCATTGCGTAACCGGCTGGCTTGGATTTAGGGCAATGAAGCGATGTGATTTACCCCAGATTCTATGCTCTACAGTATTGTTTATGTCTTCAGGCAGAAAGGCTGAGTTGTCTGAAAATGTTCTGTTTGTGGCTGGCATTCTTAATGTGATTTCTCTGGAGATGTTGGGTGTAAACACATGGCAGCCCTGAATTCTGGGTTATGCACTTAGGGATTCAAAGAAGGTATTTTTTCTGCATCTCTTTTGTGCTTGGATCAAAGAGCAGAGTGCAGCCCTGCCCAGGTATCCATCCCCCAAAGTGTTTAAACAGGTGTATGCTGCAAACCCTGCAGAGCAGCACTGCCCTGCTGAAAGCCCTGGACTCCCTGCACCCTTGTCTGTCGTCTCTTTGATTTGATAGTGATGACAAGGCTTCTCGCTGAGAATGGTGGGCCGTGCAGCGTTTGGGTGGGAGGGCCGTCTGACAGGAGTGCGTCTCCTGTTAGCCGTATGAAGCGCAGAGACGGGATGGTCTGAAACAATGGCATGTTTGCAGCGTCACTCAGCACATCTTCCTTAAGATCCCATTCTGAGGTAATTGGCAGTGCTGAGCTGCACAGGACCACCGGGCCTGAAATATGAGGATCTGAAATGGAGAGGGAGAGTGAAAGTGTGAGTGAGAGGGAGTGAGAGAGGAGCAGAAAGAGGGAGGGAGGGAGAGGGGCAGAGAAGAGGGGGAAGAGAGGAAGAGAGCAAGCAGGAAAGAGGTAGAATGAGAGAAAAATAGGTAAACATTGAGAGGGAAGGGGGAGTGAGAGAGGGATGGAGGTGGAGAGAGAGCTAAAGAGAGGGAAGATAGGAGGGAGAGAGAAAGGGGAACAAGTAAGAGATTGGGAGGGAGCAATGGAGCATGACAGGAAGTGGGAGTGAGGGAAGGAGCGAGAGATATAAAGAAGAAGACCATTAGTAATAGCCCTTGGGAAGCTGTAACCTGTTCTGTGGGCCGTCTTTCTGAGTCCCTCTGAGGCACCTCCGCGGCAGTGCATGACAGAGAAACACAGGAGACCTCTACATAAGCCAAGCGGGAATAAGCTCTAAGTCACATTCCTGTTAGATAAGTGTAATTTGCACTAGAGATGGCAATTTGGAACCATTGAAACAGTTTTGAAACCTCTGAAACAACCAGTGTTTGGAAATGTTCCGAATTGTTTCGAAACCAGATTTATCTCAGTAGTGCACAGCCTAGTGGCAAAAACTTTTACTGCAGCTATTAAAATGTTTCGAAGTGAAACAAAATGCAGTACATGGATCATTGCTGGGGGCAGGAAAAATGTCACTAGTCGGGTGACCAAAGGTTTGAAGCAGAATCGTAAACCCATTTCAAACCCAGAAGTTTTGAACGTGTTCGAAACAGTAAGAATCTGCGTGTCGAAATTGCCATCTCAAGTGTGCACCAGTAATGATTTGGTCACCAGTGCCTATAGTTGCTGTGACTGTCCATTGCTGTATTTTCTTGCCTTATGGAAGACGTTGAAAGTATGCCTGCTTCTGGTGCGGGCTAGCAGTGAATTTCCCTCCACCAATGCAAATCACCATCTTATAGATTACTCACTTGACTTGCTCAAGTGAAAGCACGTTCTGCTTGTTTTATGTTTAAATTGTCACCTTTTACAATAAGGCCTACTTTCTCTGATGGAAAATATATTTGTGCTGGTAGAGGTATGGAGTTGGCCAGTGGTGAGACACCATATCCACAGGGTTTGTTAAATAAAATTCAGTGTCTCTCCCTGTTGAATGTTGAGGCAGCTGTTGGTTGTATTGCCAGCTAAGTGAGATGTGGACTCACTGCTGCCGGGGTATTTTAATTTCCTTTTTCATCTCTATTAAGTGAAAATGTGCCTCTCAGTTCACCTGCTTCCTTAGATAAAAGTAGAGTAATATGCATTTACTGATTAATGTGATTTCTTATGAAATTTGATTGGATTACCTGCTGAGTTTTCAGGAGGCTGCCTCTTTTGAGATTGAGGGTAGATTATGTGCGTGGATCAGAGTCTGGGTGTATTTACTGGACTGGTTCTGTTCAAATAGAGGCCCAGGAATGTGACCCATCTGGAACACAAAAGACTGCCGCACTTGACAAACACTAGCGCAGAATTACACTCTTAACCTGCTTTGCTTACCCAAATACAATGCGCGATCTCCCTCTGACTCAACTTATTTGGGCACATAATACGCTTCTCTGATAGCATTGTGTGGAAACAGTCCCTGCGTACAAACTGCAGGCGCCGCACCGGTATTCACTGGCCGGTTAAGAGTTTTGATCTTCTCGTATACTGACCCAGAAGTGAAGACAAAAGCTGTTTTTCTTGTTGTGGTCATACCTGGGGTAACTTCTGCAGCAGGACCCTGTAAACAGGTAAATACGCGGATTGCACAGGCTAATAGCAGAATACAATGTTGAAAGATATGTTTACTGGGTTAACTGTAGTGTTCTCTGACAAGAGGGCGGTACTCGAATGAAACTAATATGCTTCACTTTACAAATCAGCTTTGTATGTTGTTTAATTTATCATTTCTCTGCTGGCTGCGTTCAACTATGTACATAGTTTGGAGTTCAGTTTTATATAACGCATTTTTATGGTAGTATTCTAACCCTTAGAGCGCTGAAATAAATTTTTGAAAAATATAAATTTAATTATCTTTTGCTGTTGAAAACCTATCATGTGATGACTTGTTTAAAAGAGTGCCCCGGCGGGAAACTTTTTTAAACAAGTCGTCGCACTATAGGTTTTCAATAGCTTTGATTTTGATATTTTACGTCATTGAGCAACAATAGCTGCATGTAGCGCTCTAAGGGTTTAACTGTAATTGTGCTTAGAAATGGATCTGTAAGCTGAAAACTACTTACAAAGTCACATATTTTTTCATTTATTTGGCTTTTTTGCTGCTTTTTAGGGTGATAATTCATGCATCACATTTTAGTTCCAGCTGTGAAAATTGGAGTGATTGTATGGTCTGGGTTTTTGATAAAGTTGCACAATCAGCAGGGAATGGCCTTAAATTGGCTGATTGTTTCTAACCCCCAGTGGGTCAGTTGAGGGAGTAGCACTAGCTGGCAGATGACGGCGACTTCGCCTCTGTCCTTAGTGGTGTAAAATGGGGGTTGTGTTGATAGTTTCTGAGTGGCATTTACTAGAGTCCCAATGAGCTCTTTGTTGCAGCGACTGAGCTGCTATTACTGCAATATACTGTAGCATCGAAAACAAGTCAGGGGACTCGAAGTGCATTTGAAAATTTATGGCCTGTCTGTGCTGGATAACCAACCAATCAGCATGCAGCCTTTACCCCAGCGCGTCTTTGCCTAAGGGTTGTTTGTTTCTTGTGAGTGTAATTAAAATAATTACTTTGGACAGATCCAAGACTGATAAATACATTTCGAGTAATAATCTGTGCATCTCAGAGAAGCCTGTGGCCCATCTGGATGGATGTTGGCCTGCAAAGCGATCGCAAACTTGCGTCATTCACCTCCTGCACTTAATCTGCAGCCTTCCATGTAAAACATCTCTTATTTTTCTCTTTGTATGCAAATGTCAGCTTATTCCATCCAAGTCTAGGATAGCTGCCAGAATGACTCCTCCAAATAGAAATGGCTTTGAAATTCACACGCATATGATGTTTTTTTTCTCCTCTTTTTCTGTATTATTTTGTGTTAAAATGAGCCTCACAAAATGCAACCCCAAGGATAGATTCCTCGTAAAAACACTGCCTGGGAGCTGGAGGACGCATCTTGCCAACAGCCATTGCTTTAACTGTGACTTAATTACTCTGGTTCAGTGCAAGTTAAAGAAAAAGTGGGGTGAATGAGAGAGAGTGGAACGAGAGAGGGCGTGGGAGGGATTGAATGAGAGAGGGAACGAGTTAGTGTGTGTCCGAGGAAGAGAGACAAAGTAGAAGTATGGAATCAGACAAAGAGCCGTAACTGGACTGCTCTGCGCAGGAGCAGTGCGGTCGGGTGAGATAGTGGCATCTTTATGTGTGCTGCCTGCCACAGACAAGCCCAGTGCAGAGTGAATGAGAGGCCAGCTGGGTGATGCTGTGGTGCTGTGTGAATGGCCACTCTCAAAGGAGGCCAATACAGACCCCTTCCTCTGCGATCCGGCCGCCACCCTGCACCCACACACTCACACACACACACCCACACGCTTATCCACTCACACTCCCATACAAGAACACACCCACACACACAATCCCACACACTCCCGTACAAGCACACACCCACACACATACACCCTCCCATACAAGCACACACCCACACACACACACACTCTCACACACTCCCATACAAGCACACACCCACACACACACACACACACACTCTCGCACACTCCCATACAAGCCCACACCCACACGCTCACGCACTCACACTCTCATACAAGCACACACCCACATGCTCACACACACACACTCACATACAAGCACCTACACACAAACTCATACTCCCATACAAGTGCGCATACATATACACGCACACACACATGCACGCACGCGTACACAAACGTACAACCAGCTTTCTTCCTCTGCTGTGCACTCAGTCTCTCCCTCCCCTTACACGGGTCTTTATTAGTCTCATTGGCCACAAAGCAACGTGCAGTTCAGAAAACTCCCATTGGTTTGCG
Source organism: Gymnothorax reevesii (assembly GCA_029721435.1). NCBI lineage: Eukaryota > Metazoa > Chordata > Actinopteri > Anguilliformes > Muraenidae > Gymnothorax > Gymnothorax reevesii. The sequence goes on from CM056586.1 coordinate 31,657,846, forward strand.
AGGGCCTTGCCGAGGCCATCTGACATCGCCAGAGAGATCTCTGAGGTGCATGACAAGGTGAGCCAGCTCTGTAGTTTACTATTAATTGCTGTGTAAGATAGCCGCCTGTAAAGTTTGTCTTCTGGTCAAAGGGCAGCCAAACCCGGTTTTGCAAGGACATGGCAATATCTTGTGAAGATCTAGCAAGCCTTTGTTTTTCTGGATCATTTTTAGTGCAATATTTTCCCCACCCCTCTCAATCATTTAAGTTACTGGTTTTGACTGTCAAACTGTGAAATTGGAAAGCAATATTGACGAGTCAGGATCTTTTCTCTGGAAATTTTCCTCATTTGGGAATTTTTAAGTCCCAATGGCAAAGCTACAGAGGAGTGACTTATAGGGGTACAGCACATTCCTTAAGGATTGTCCTGTCTTGTTTGGCTGCATTTCACGGGTCACTGCCTCTGTTATCTGTCATTCGGGAGCTGCTCGTTATTTGAGAGACAGGTCAGGCGGTTATTCCAGACTCCCGCGTGGACTGTGGGCTCTCCCAGTGGATGTAGTGATAGACGGAGACCTGAGGTTATCCAGCACTGCCTCCTACGAGGACGCAAAGCCGTACATCACCTTTGGAAGGGGAAACGACTTGTCTGTCGTTGATTTAGATGCCTGTCCCTCCAGGCCAGAGAGCATATGCTGTAAGTGCTAACACCTCCTGTCATGGTACATTTTTGTTGTTGTAATTCTGGATGTCCTCTTGCTGGCTGTTTAGTGTGTTAAGAGTGAGTTTCCAAACTTTGCCAATGTAAAAGAAAGTGCACGTTTCTGGGTGGGCGTGTCTTCTGCCACAGCTTACAGTGAAAGAGCGCACTGCATACAGGGCTGCTGCCTGTGGGCTGCAGGTGCCTGACTGGCCAGAAATGCTTGTGTTCGGTGCGATGAGCGAAGATTAGCGTGATGGATAGCCTGTTTTGTTGTAGCCAGTCCATCTGCCTGGAACTCTAAGGGTTTGTGGTACAAGCACCACAGAAATGTTTAATTCAACTCACTGTGGACCAGCTGAGTAATCGTGAGGCTATAAACTCCATTGTCCGTTGTTATCAGTTGTCTATCATTCGTAAATAATGCAGCTCGTATCCTCTTGCAGTCACAAATATCTATCAGATTTGACAAAACATGCTAAGCAACATTTTTTGTACATAAACAACTTTGGGACTCCATTTCCAGCCCTCTGACCTCAAAAGTGGGCATGGCTGGGTAATCATGCTGAGAAACTGAAGTTGTCAATTTTACACTTTTCTAATAAAGAATTGAAGCTTGGTCTCGAAGTTAGTTGAGTACAATATCTCAACATGGATAGGTGGGTTTTTATGATTCGGAAAACATGGTGACCTTCGCCCATAAACACCTATTTTAATGACCCGTAACTTCTAGAGGTCAAAAATATTGATCAAATATCATTAAACTGCAAACAACATCCTTGAAGACATAGACTCTTTTGGCGCGTCGTTTCTGCCTTGTACCCTACTCTCAACTTGGCGTGACAAGGTGGCAGACCAGTCGATTCTCAGGTTCGCATAAATCTCTATTAATAAGGTATTTGTGTCTGCCTTTTCCAAGAATAGCTCTAATGTAGTACTGCATGTACCAACAGACTTGAGGTCCTCAATGTAATATTTGAATGCTGGGCCATGTTTTATCTTGGGTAAAAACTGCAAACCAGAGTTGTTTATCATGTACTGCACGTCCCCTCGAATAAGCGGCACCGCGGATGGTCACGTGCCCTTTTCAGGGACACTATTGAAAACTTGGCCCAGTCATCATCAGGATTCTGTATTCACTGGGGTTGCATTCTGATATTATCCTTTGGCAGAATTGAGCATTCTGCAGTCACTAATTCTGGCGCAGTTACAACCAGGCAACTGTAAGCTGATGAAGAGATGGGGCTTGCTTCACTCAAAGCTTCTGTTGATGTCCTCAGTGCAGCTTGACCTCTGTCGTGTGTTAGGACACAAAAATGACATTTGCTAATTCAGTGTTTCTCAACACAGGGCTGTTTGTAAAGCTACTCAAAGAGTCCTTATGACTCCCAGGAATGGAAAAGTTAAGCACGTATTGTTGGAAAATCAATTATATGAGGCAGTCTGTATGCGAGGGACAGCCTCCAGTTGTCTGCTGCCATTTACTATGGTGCACTGCTTATTCACGCCTCGGAAATGATAACACAAAGTAAAATCAATAAATCTTTCATTCACTTTGACAGAACGACCCTCGGACTCACTAAATCTTCTTATCCTACTGTAAATTAACAGGCGCTGTTTCAGTCGCTTCATTCATGCGCCCGTGTCGCGAACAAGAGTCTGTGGAGGGTTTACATTTACCGCTGCGCTCAAAGATGAATGCCATGTATTGACTGATTGAAAATATGTTCAATTCTGCGCATGACCACTAGGTGCCGCGGGTGCATTATAAATTAACGATTCTCACTGCATTTGGCTGCTTTGTCGATTACTATGCAGGCAGATATTCTCTGACTACGTCACTGTGGCCAGTTGTTTGTGCGATTATGATCGTGTGCTTCATTTTCACCGCAATTTCTTGCATTCATCCAATTGACAAGCCTTCACCCATCCCCAAAGTTAATCTGATTTTACATCATTTGCCCAGATAACTGTGGTTATGGGCACGTTGGGGGAGACTGCTGTATTAGAGTAAACAGTTTTAAGGGCTGGTAATTAACTGTGCAAAGGTCAGTCTTCGAGATAAAGACCAGAGCGGAGGTACGTTAGCAACCGATGACCGACTGTACTTTTGAAATTTTATGTCTTTAGTTATTCATTTATTTGGGTATTTAAAAACATTTTAATTGTTCCTCATTGAGTGTCAGCATCTTACCTCTTAATTTTACCGATGCTGATATTTTACATTTATGTGCCGTTACAAAGCACAGCAATACAGACAGCGCCCTGCTCCACAAAATCTGCAAAGATGCAAATCAGCAGATCGACAGAAGGACTGCAGGCTGTATGGCTTTTCACTATAATTCTTCCAAAGCCAGGAATAGAGAAAGCAGGCTCTTAATTTCTCCTCCCTTTTCTTGGGTCATCCCAGGTCACATTATGAGAGACTGAGGCATGAGAAAGAAGGAGAAGAGAGTGGAAGGTAGATATGACTCCCAGAGGCTGTGCGACAGATATCCCAAATGCCCCCCCTCCCCATTTAGAACAGGTTGCCATGGTGTCGTTTTTTAACGTCCGTTCCTATAAACTTCAAACTTTGAGTGCCAAAGCAACTCCCCCTCAGTACACTGAAGAACATGGATGGGCCTATCTACTGATAAGGGGACATCTCTAAAGATTACCGGGCAACAGGTGTCATAGATTGTTGGGAAAATGTGCAGATTAAACTTGAAATAGTTATACCTCACCCTTGTATTTGCAAAAAATTTAGGTTTTGAACTATACATTTTTGTAGTCTTTAGGATTGATTGCTTGAAAATTAAAAAATGACTGTAAATTTAGTGTATGCATTCATATTAAGGATTTCCATACTAGCCATGTTTTATCCCCTCAGTATATGTTAGACATGCTCATTTAGTAATCATTTATGATAGCTAAGTTATGGTAAAAACTCTGGATTTCAAATAACATGGTGGCAAGAAAACTTTTAGCAGCAGTAGTCCATGTGTCAGTCCCTCCTCACAGAGTTACAGGTGTGGCCAGTATCTCAGTAATCTCCCTGAGTATCTCGCTAATCTCCCTCCTGCATTGTTAGCTAGCCTCCCACAGAGCTCCACACTCAGCACACAGTCTGTATAACCAGCTCATTAGAGATGAAAGACTAGCGCTCTCAGTCTCGCCGCACTGACCGAGGGAAACCAAGCCCTCTGGCTGTTACTATTGTTCCCTCTCTCATTCCCTCTCTCCCTCAGTCTTGCTTTCTCTCTATCTCTGAATTCTTTTCCCATCGTATTCCTTGGGGGCTGGCGCTGTCGTGGAAATCGTCTATCTTGAAGTGCCGAGACCCAACCCTGTTTTCAAATATCTGAGCTTTGCATGACAGTGGGCTATGCTTTCTTAAATTAGGGGATGAAAGCCAGTAAAACTGGTGGTCTTACAAACATGAATAAGAAAAAAATAAGGGGCATTTCAATTCCAGGTCACTAACATACATCTGTGGTTCAGAAACATATTAATGGAATCTTTCAGTTTCCAACGGCACGCTCTTTTTCAAGAAAGAGAATTTTTTTTTTTGCCCATAAGTTATGACTCATATATTTTTAGTTTATTTCTTTACACGAGAGTGTCATTGGAATACTTTTGGCTGAAATTACAAGATAGTTCCCCTTTTTGTCATAAGATATGCAGACCTCTAATTCAGTGTTTCACAAACTCGCGGCACACTGTTTACCATGAAAAAATCTCATGGCACACAGCTATGATATATTATAAAATGGGTGCTTCCCATCCTTAAATGTGATTGGCTGAGCCGTGTTCCATGCCGGTATAAAATTACTGTAACCCACTGTGGCAGGCTGCAGCACAAAATATCCCTGCAAGCAACAAACTACTCTGCACTCAACTGACTTGTTAGGTTACGTTTGTTTCAAGACCTTTTGCTCGCTATTTCAGTGTTAGCAGAGTTTAGCCTTTTAACCCGCTAACCAGCTGGCTATCTACCTAGCTAGCTATTGCATTACAGAGTTCGATATCACCTTTGCATTGCTAGCTACGTTGCTAACTAGCTCGCTATTTCAGTAGCCTATTAGCGATAAATTGTTGACTTTTTTCTTGTGTGTTTATTTTATGGGCCATGTGTAGGGTAACCACATCCATTGTAGTGAATGCTAGCTTGTTGACAAGCTGGCTAGCAAGCTAATGCACAATTCAACATATTTTCCTGGACACCGGCAAGTGTGGAGGACAAGTCAATCGTTCCCTACTCTCGCTGTTAGTTGTAATGATATGGCCGATCGCGCAAGTTGAGAACAAGGAAACTCGAAAACCGAAACGAACATAAAATTATTTAACAGGGCCTCGGGAGACCAAAGGAGACATTCCAAATAGCCAGCTTTCATAGTATATCTACATTAGCGAGCCCAAATAGCCTGATGTGACATGATAATGGCGCTAGATGAAAAAGCAATTTTAGCGTCTGTGTTGCTTGCCAACCATTCTGTCCACTCTATCTTGCTTGGTGGAAGAACGAATAGTTCTCAATTTTATTGTTGCATTATTACCAATAAATTGTTGATTTTTTTTCTTCTGTGTTTATTTTATGGGCTATATGGGTAACCTTTTTATAAAAGCACTAAGCCCCCTGAAGCAGTGGGTTACAGTGATTTTATAATGGCGGAGGGCACTAAGGCACTCCTCTGCGAGTCGTGCCTTAGAACGCCCCTCCGCCATTATAAAATCAGCCCTCACTTCTCCAGATACTCAGAGGTCACTCAAAACTGTAGTTTTCTCTGGCAAAATTCGATAAAAATGTAATTTTCTTTAACTGTCTCCCCATCAACATATCTGACATTGGCCAGTAATTGTGCATGTCCACTGACATCGGTTGTTTCATCCACCTGCAGCGTTAATTTCCCACTCCCTTTTATTTTCTCCATTACAACATCCTCCATATCTGCCGACATTTCTCCTATTCGTCTGCCAATTGTATTGTTTGAGAGATGAACCTTGGATATTGGATATGTGATTGGCCAATCACAAGAAGGAATTGTACAGTAGAATACATCATGCGGAAATATCGAGAAGGAATTTTAAATAGGCATTCTAATAAACTGAATTGAATGAATTGATAATGACATGAGTTGTTATTTTTATATTCTGTAAGTTCAGCCATTTTATATTATTAGGCTATTAGGAAAAAAAACCGTAAATGGATTTTCTCGCAGCACAACTAGGAAGCTCTCACGGCGCTCCAGTGTGCCGTGGCACACAGTTTGGGAAATACTGCTTTAATTCATTGGAGTTGGGCCCTTTGGAAACTCAATGATTCACTTGGTGTTCGCAGGTCAGTTTTTGAAGCGAAGGTACAGAAAACTCCGAAGTAACGGTTGAATTAATACCCAGGGTACGTAATGCCAACCTGATGAGTGCTGCCCTCTTGTGGGTGTGGAGTTGGATTTGCGGACAAAGACCAAGCTCTGCCCTGGACTAACTTGAGTTGTAAATAGTCTTCCCTCTTAATTGAAATTCATTGAAGTACTGGGCTATATACACTACCGCTCAAAAGTTTGGGATCACTTGGAAATTTTCTTGTTTTCCATGGAAACACACATGAAATTAGTCTGAATTGGAAATATAGCAAATGAACAGAGCATGCAGACATTGTCTGAGTTAGAAATAATCATTTTAATGGAAAATGATGAATATGTACTACAAACTTTGCCTTCATCAAAAAAAAAACACCTTCACAACAATAGACTGAAAAGTCTCTGAAGGAAGTTCTTTCTTTCTGGCCATTTTGAGCCTGTAAACAAACTAACAACTGCTGATGCTTCAGGTACTAAACCAACCTCAAGAATGCCATGCTCCCTTTTGTGCTCCCTTATTAGTTCAATGGTTTTCAGCTGTGCAACACATTTGCAGAAGGGTTTTCTAATGATCAATTAGCCTTATAAAATGCTTATCTTGGATTAGCAGCCATACCAGGAGATTGATGCAGAGGACTGACAGTTGCCGATAATAGGCCTCTATGCAAAAATGTTGATCATTCGTTGAAAATCATCTGATTAATTTTAATCGTTTGTGAAATGGAAAAAAAATGTTTGTGAAATACATGAAAATGTATTTTTCTTTGGAAAACAAAGAATTTTGCTAGTGTTCCCAAACCTTTGAGCGGTAATGTACTTCCACACAAGCCCATAATGCTTTGCAGTACTGCAGTACAATAGTTTAGGCTGCCAGTTCTTGTGATGTCTTGTATGTTTGATGACCAGAAGAGACGCTGCCCACTTTTGTCCTCAAACAATGTATATGGTCTTTAGAGTTTATGCCGAACACCAATTTCATGACTTGTTTCTATGTTGAAAAAGATTTCATCAGCATATTGATTCCCACTGAATGAATGTCTCAGGTAAAGTGTATGTGACTTTTATTTGACATTGATTTTTGATTATTATCTAACAGATATGTACTCGTGCGCCAGTCACGCATCCATCAAAGATGATCCAAGAGAGCATATTTTGTGTGTATCAAACTTGACTTACCCTGACCTGTCTGATTTATTAATGGGGGCAATCAGGTAAATATGAGCTAGTGCCGCAAACCAACCTGTTCATTCCCTTTTACTTAGGACCGTGTATGGGCGGCACGGTGGCAAACACTACTGCCTCACAGCAAGAAGGTTGTGGGTTCGAATCTGGCCTGGGGCCTTTCTGTGTGGAGTTTGCATGTTCTCCCTGTCTTCGCGTGGGTTTCCTCCGGGTTCTCCGGTTTCCCCCACCCACAAAACATGCAATATAAGAACACTCCTGTATGGTTGTGTGTGAATGTTTAGTGGTGGTCGGAGCGGCCGTAGGCGCGTATTGGCGGCCACGCTTCCGCCAGTCTGCCCTAGGACAGCTGTGGCTACAAAAACGTAGTTTACCACCATCAGAGCGTGAATGTGTGAGTGAATGAATAATGTATCCATTGTGAAGTGTCTTTGAGTGAGCAGGAAAGCACTAAATAACATTGATGCATTATTATTATAGTATCCTTTTTGTCCACCTAGAGAGAGATTGATAGAGGGAACCACTGTGCTTTGGGACGATGTCCTCCACAAACTCGGCCCCACCTGTTGCACTGCTTGATTTTTTAGGTTCCCTCCTGCCAGTCCTCTCCGATTAACCTCTGTAACCTCGTTACACTGAATTTGAAAAACCTCCCCCCCTTCCAGCTGGCTGGCAGTGGATTCTTCAGATGGGAACACGGACAGTATCTGGAATCCAGTGGTGGTTGCCAAACGTAATGATGCTGGCTCTTAGCGTGACGGGCTTCTCAGATTGCTGACCACTGTAACACCGAGCCAGTCTCACGGACTGTTAATATCCTGTTGTCGCCGTACACTTCTCACCGCTGTTTGTTTTCCAGCTTGCGCTGGTTCTGGAATGACCTGAGGATGAAGCAACATCATGCTAGCATAAGCAGTGGATGAAACAATGTCAGAGGAAACCAAATAATATATTAGCCTGCCAGCTGTGGTTAGAAATGAACGAGCTCGGCAGAAATGGGGGACTCTTAATGATCCACACCAGAAAATCTGAGGCAGTGAGGGGACTGAACTTACATACCCCACCACTGCAGCAGCAATGGTGCCTCGCGTTAGGAGAGCACCACGCACAAGCCACAGTACTACTGCGCTGCCCAGTTTGCGGCCCTGTTTCGGCGTCCCTTTATTTTTGGAGTGAGGGGTGTTTTTGGAAGCTCATTCCTCAGAGACTCACCTATAACACTCTCTCGGTGCTGTCAGGCTTGGGTGGAGGAGGCGAGAGAGAAAAAAAGGGGCGAAGGAGAGGCGGGAGGCCGCAGAACAGCCGCTCAACTCCTTCAGCTGTGCTCCCCTGGGATTAAGAAGTCTGGGTTGAGTTAGGGAAGCAGAAAGTAGGCGGAGATTTCCCTCCCTCCCTTTTCTACCCCTCGTCTCCCCCTCTTGATGCCCTCATTCCCACACAGACCCCCGACTTCAGCTCGCCCCGTCTTTCCCTCGCCCCTCCATTCCGAAATTCGGGAACAGGAGACCTGTCCTATTTCATCGCCTCTTCCTTCGTCCTCTCTCTCTCTGTGCCACAGTTTGTCCAGGTTGGACCTTTGAAAACAAGGTATGCACAGGTATGTGGCGCCTGGTGGCTTCGGCTGCTGCCGTTTTAGACGGTGGGCCTGAAAAAATGATCTGAGCTGAGACACACTGCAACACTTGTGTTGTACGTTCACTCTTGTTTTAGTAGGTGGTTTGGTCTTCACGAGAATCTGCACAAAATTGCCAGGATGGAACAGCCCTGATCGTTACTGGAAACTGTTATTGCCATTGTTACGATGCGCCCCGTGATAAATTACTTTCATGCTGGAGTAGAAATGTGGAAAACCGCAGGATTTTAACCAAGCTGATATGGTATAATGGGTATTGTGATTACTCTATTAAGTCGATGCCTTTCACCGCTGCACAGTATCCGTTTACAGAGTTGACCGTCCAGAGAGCATTTGAAACAGACACTGCAGATACAGCCTCAGGGGCATTCCAGCTGGATTTCCACTCATATGAAAAACCGTTATTGCGGTAAATTGAGATGGATGTCCATAACGCTTAGGTATTGCAGAGGAGTTCTCAAAGTAGAGATTCCAATTGGCCTTTAAGACCTGTGACCCAGTACAATGGCCAAGGTGAACATCAGAGTTAGGAATCTCAATGAATTACCCAAAGGATAGATTTCAAATGGGTTGTTCTTGTGCTGGGCTCTTATTACGCTTACATAAATAGTTTGAGTAGTTACAGTTGATATTGTGGGATGAATTTTGACAGTGAGCACTCTGAAGTGAAATGTTATTTGTGTTCTCTGCCTCCTTGTATTTTGGATTTCTAATAGCTGATGTTATAAATACTGATGTACATCTTTGCTTTTTTAAATGTTAAAGTCAGTCTAGAAGATTCATACTATTCTCCATTGAAAAACAAAGATGCTGCACTCCAGAGCATTGTGTTTGGCCTATATCTGAATGATCGTATCCCTGGGAGCAATAGCAGTGGCCATTATAGCCTTTATAGAGTTGATTGAATTGGTCATGGGGGTTTGCCTGTGATTGTGATTGTTTACGGTTTGACTGATGAAGGGGACGTGAATGGGGTACCGGATGCTGCACTCGCACATGGTTGCTCAGTGTTTTTCTGGCCTGAACATGCAACGGAACAGTCAGTTCTCCAGGTCCTCTATCGATGTTGTTGTCATTAAAAAGTAATCCTGTCACACTGCCAGTGGTTCCCATCTGCAGCTTCGCTGCACTGCACACTGCTATGTCAGGCAGCTGGGTGCTTAGTGCCAAGGCGTTTTGCCCGTTCCTTACTGGCACACCAAGAATGTTACAAAGCTTCAGTGCCTTATCTCAATGGGCCTCCCTCTGGCAAAATCACTTTAAGGCAGTATATAGAGTGCTTTGCAGAATAGAAACTTCTGAATAGACTAACACCTACCTCTCAATAATTAGTGCAACAACTAGTATGGTATTAAACAGTGATTTTCTGAATTCTTAATTATTTTTAGTGTTTTGTTCACAGTATTGTCATATTTTATGACAGCAGCTAATTGAGTTCTCTACAAAATTTGCAACTGAATTTTACAGTAAACAAAGTGCAGTTCAGTTATTGAAATTATTGTGTGTTGTGTTAACTGTCTCTGTCTCAATGTTGAATATTGTATTGATTGAGATGAAGTGCTTAGTTGTAAAGCCACATTCACACTTTGCATCCGTGAGTCTAATTGTTTTGGGTGATCTTATGACCTTTCCAGTAGTGCCACGACCAGGCCAATGTTTAATTTTTTAAAACTATAAAAGATCAGTTTTTCTGTGAATTGCATGAAACTCTTGTTGTTAATTCCTTGTGCACAGAGGACAACCCCTGCTGTTTTGTGTGACCCTACAACGTTCCCTGTTGAACAATCACCAGGTCAAACTTTATTTCCAAATGCAATAACTCAAACAGTTTTGCCGGGAATTAAGTCAGACTTTGTGATTAATTACGTTGCTCAGAGAAGCATTGTAATAGATTGGTCACTCAATGACATTTTCTGTAGCGCCACCAGCAGGCCAGTCTTTTCATTTTTAACAATGGCGATAACACAAACATCAGGAATCATGTCAAATCTGCTTGTAACATTCTTGGTGCGTAGAGAGGTTAGTTATTGATTGTGGTTGCTCTGTAATTTATCTTGTTGCACCACCTTTGAGCCAAAGGTAACAGGGCTCCAGACTGCCCGTAAATTTTGCCCCTAAAATTTGAGACAATGCGAGTAAATTTTTCATCTGCTCGCGCATGTGCGACCAGTAAATTTGCCGATTTTTTATTGTTAATAAATATTTTTTGTTGCTGACAAACAACTGCTCCTCATTTCAGCCCAGTTGTTGGCGATAATGCACAAAGCCGACGAACACCAAAGAAAAAGAATGTGGGCCAATGTGTGTGAGAGCAAATGTGTATGAGTGGGGGGCGAATACCACTGTTTATGTGAAAAGGGGCGGGTCTTGGGGTACGGGTATAAAACACCCTTGGTTTCGCATAACTCCTATGAACAATGGCGAAGAGGACTATCGGTGCTTATTTTCTCCCCAGGTAACCTAGTGTGCCTTTTCGAAGACAGCCTTTTTCGCACATTACACGCAGGGCTTAAAGCTCGAAAAATGAAATTATCGAATGAATGAAATCCAAATAAATAAATAAATTAGTTGCGTCCTAACGCACTTTTTGAAGGTCAGAGGTGTAGAGGGTTTGTACTATACTTAAGTTTTGACTTTTACTTTTACTCTACTGCATAAGATAAAAAGTATACTTTCCCTTCGTTACGTTGACAGTGGCCACTTCTTTACTCTTTACAAATTAAAATATGAGTGTAACTCATAAGGATTGTCTGGATTTGGCGCGTTCAAGAACAGGGTCGGCCAATCTTTGAACAGATGTTGATGCCAGCGGACATGAAGCTGCAAATTTATGGACGCAGTTACAAAATTCTATCACTAGATAGAACACCAGGATCAGTTATTGAGCATTCACAAGCAAGCCAAGCTGAAACACGGTTTTAAGGATGAGTTCGCTCCTAATTTAAATGTAGGATTTCTACTTTTAAAGCATTATTGTCGATTTGACACTTTTAGTTAAGTTAATCCTTAAAACATTGTAGTTTCTGCATTTATTGCCAAAATATTTATCAGTAATACTGTGAAAATGAGGGGAAATGTGAATATTTGTTTTTCAAGTCAATTTACACTGTGCGCCCCAAAATTTTCTGCTTGTGCCCCTAAAATTTAAAGTTAGGGGCCACTGTACTCCTAGCAAAAAAATTTAGTCTGGAGCCCTGGGTAACATTTTTGATTGTTGTAACTCAAAGAGTTTTAATCAAAATCATGTCACTAGTGATTGTTTCTGGTGAAGAGAAGGGCTTTTATGGATTTTATCACTCTCAGTCATTTGCTGTAGAGCTAGCGCAAGGCCAAACTTTTCATTTTCATAAATTACAATGTTTCAAGCAGCTTTAATGGGAATCATAGCAAATCTGCTTTCAACATTTCTGGTGCGTAGAGGAGTGAGTTATCCATTGTGGTGACTGTATATTGTTTATTGTGGCAGCACTACTGGGCTAAATTAAACATTGTTTATTCTTCTTCTTCTTCCTAAACTTAATCTTCTTTGATATTTATTTTGGTTGACAACATTATGGTGTATTACTGCCACCAAGTGGAGCAAAGCGTGGATTAAGAAAAGCGTATGCGTTGAACGCCAGACCAACGTAGACCCTCAGTAGTAAAGTATGTTGGAAAGTATGTCTGAGCCTTTATTGTAACATGGTGAGTTGGTGAGATATACCCTTGTTTGACAGGGGATGTGTCTGGTCACGGCTTCTACGGCAGCAGAGAGGGGTGTTAAACAGAGAGGATGCTGGGAGGTGAGGTATTTCTCGCTCTGTGGTGCTGACGCAGTGCGTTTTTTGAGGAGCCATTGAGAAATGATGGAGTGGATAGAAAAAAGGACGTGACCACTGAAACTCTCGAGTGAGGGAGCGGAGAATAGGCTGTCAGCGAGAAAGACACAGGTCACAGAACATGGAGGCTAGAGTCACCCTGTCTGTCTCTCTCTCTCTCTTTCTCTCTGTCTCTTTCACAACATGGCAGGGTCATTGTTTCTCCCTATTTGTTTCTCTCTGTCAGTTTCTCTCTTATTCAGTCTTGCTACAGGCTTGAATACTGGGGTTAACGTGAGAGCTGTGTGAATGTGAGACACTGGAATATGACCCTCCCCAGATATGAAAATTAATCCTGCACTGCAGTAAATCTCAGCAGAAAGTTCAAACTTCTGCTCCTGATTATGAACGGTTCGTAGTGCCACTGAAAATCTGTACAAGTGTGCGCAAGTTGAGCAGTGTGAACATTTCTGTGGAGCGTATTGAAATGTGTTCCAAGATTCATGTAGGATAAATTGAGAAATTTACGGAAATTTTGTGACATTCTGTATTTCATAGAAATTTAGTGCTTTAGAATGCTACGAGGAGAATGTTCTGAATACTCATGCTTAATTCATTATTGTGCCCATTCACACAAATAAAATTTCCTCCTTACTGTGGTGAATGCATTTTGGAATCAATTCCTCTGTTTTGGCAAGTTAGCATCCCATAGACAGAAGTGAGATGAGTCCTTTATTGCTCATCTCTAATGCATGCTGGGAACTGCAGTCCAATATAGATGCCACATCATGTGCCACGCTAATCAAAAATATTTTGCATTTAAGCATGGTTTTCACGCTTCGTTTCACATTGTGATGGCATAACACACAGAAGGCAGTAACACTGAATTAGAATGCCATATGTGATAGTATTCTCACCGCTTGTCACTGACACGCTATTTTCCAGGCGGAATAATGATTAAACGTGATTCGTGATGAACAGAACATGATGTACTGATTAAAATGGCGACCTTACCATTGTTTCACAGCCACAGTGATGTTACACATAGATATCAAGACATATCTTTGCACCCTCTCATTTTTAAAAGTTTACATATCGGTTTGGAACGGGAACAAACTGCCGGCTAACGCCAGCCAGTTCGGGACACTAACTGCCCCCCCACCCCCGGCCAGTCTTCTTGAAAAATTTGACCGGGCACTGAAAAAAATCTTGAAACATTTGATTCTCATCAGGAACTGGTTCGCAGTTTCACAATTTCCCTCATAATCACTGGCTCAGAATACAAACCGCGGTTGTGAGGAAAAATCATGTTATGGAGCTTGGGGAATTATGGCAGCGAGTTCATCCAGGAAATTAGCGAACAGAAGGAGGAGACTGAAAGACCCTCTCGGGAGAGTGAGAGACTGAGGGGAGCTGTGGATGGCCCAGATTATGGTCACTCTGCAGTCCCTGCATTAAGAGATTAAAGCCCGTGCTGCACACTGGAGCATGTACTGTAACGAGCCTGCCCATCGCACTGGAGCAATGGCCACTCCTCAGCGGTCCCAGCGAAGCCCCTCACATCATCATCATCATCGCAATCAATCTAATGCGACGTGCTGTACGGGCTTTCCACTCTGGCTCGCCCAAAGGCTGAGTAGTTTTTGCAGGCAGTTGGCGGAGGGCTCCCCGAAATTGGAAGTGATAGAAGCTGGAGTGTTTCCCCGAGACACTATTGCAACAACTTTCTCGACTGTTGCCCTCTGAAAATTTCTGGTTTGTTTATTTGGGCTAACAGTGGGAGTTCCACAGACATGCACATGTCCTTTCACTTAGCATCTCTCCATGGAAAAACACTGACCCATGAGCCTCTGGTGTGGAAGGGGTTAAAAACTGTGGTCTTTCGAGCGCAGTTAGACGATATATGTTTGATATCGACCAAAAGGTTGGATAAGTGTACTGTGTATTTTGAGAGTAATTTTACATTGTTCCGTTAGGTCCCTTTATCCTTTAATTGCCATTATCCACCTTGAAAAAACCTTAAAACCTGAAATGTTTTCAATAAATAGGCATGTAAACAGCAGTGTATTTTCTTGTATAAATTTTGCTCAGATTTGTCAGTGGGGAAAAAAAACCACAGGAATTACACAGCTGTAGTCCATGACTGTGGGGGTCGGGGGATCTGTAGTTGGAAATAAATAAACAAATGGAATGGAAATAAATAAATAATTGGAATGAGATTACGGGGCAGGAATTTGCGGGGCGGTTTTGTAATCCAGGGCGTAATCTCCGGGATGTTTCCAGCTCTGTGGGCAGTGAAATTGCGGTATTAAAATGCAACTAATTGCCCGTAATCCCAGCTGGCCAGATGTCTACAGTTCTGAGTTCATCTAGAGTAGCGCAGTACAGAGCCGATCTGCACTCTTTCATCAGGGAACCCGAGAGACGGACAACCCTCTGAACGGCACCTTCACAGGCAAAACCTAATCTGAAAGACACAAACTATCTTCTGGAGCCAAGGTACCTGCAGTTGAACATCAAAGTAGTCATTGTACATTCTGTTATCTAGAGGAATCATTCTCAAAAATTATTCTTCAGATAAGGAGCAACCTTCATTTCTATTTTTCTCCAGTTGTAGCTTTCCAAAAAATTTGGTGAGATGTTTAGCTGGATGTGTTTTTTTTTTCTTCTTGTTTTTATTTTTCTGTTGGTGGATTTTACCTGGGTCTGGTGAGAAATAGTTTGGATGATACAGAGAAACATGTCTGATCCTTTGGTCTTTGTTTTGACTGTAAATTTGATCTACTGCTGTAGACTGTTACGATGATATTCTGTATGGGTACTGGCAGGAGAGAGCTTCATTGCAACAAATCATTTAAAAATAAATTAGGCGATTAAATCTGGCTCTCTCTCTTATCTTGGCAGTCATTTTGTGTTGACAAGAATGGCAAAACATTGAAATGGTTTTTTATTATACCAATTTTCTTAAATGAAAAGATGCTCCACATAATTTATGTTGTTAGAAAACAGTAAGCAATTTTTCCCCCCACTGGCAGCCCATACACTAACTATATACACAAATGTCATATTTGCATCCAAGTTACTCTTCAGATTTGCATTCAATATGCAGACATATACAAAGACCCTGAAAGGAAAGCTCCAGCGCTGGTTTGTTTTGCGAGCAGAAATGTAGGTTTATGGAGCAGGAGGGAATGAGGTCAGTGCTTGTTTTCTGTAATGGTAGCATTTAGCCCCGTAACAGGAGCTGAAGGTAAATACACACGCTTTACTATTTGACCTCTGGTGGCAAAAACTGAAGTGCTTTGACACAAAACAACCTGTGCTTTCCAGCTAACATCGGCTCTTTATCTGGGTCCTGAACCGACTGTGATCTTGCACTGAATTCGACATTTAAGCCCTCAATTTAAGCCCTCGCTGCTCAAAGACAGTGTAGAGCATTAGACTCAAATTCAAATTTGAAATTTAAATGCTTTATTGGCATGACGTATTCAAAAATACATATTGCCAAAGCTTGTGAACAACAATCATAACAACAATGTACTAGCATGTGCTAAAGATAACATATTAATTCACCTAATAGTAAATACAATACTATTCAAATTGATCAACTATTATTAATAATCAAGAATAAAATGAAAACTAAGTATGTAATTTTAGGGTAAAAGTGCTGTGAATAAGATTTTAACAATTCGCTTTTGAATTAGAGTGCTGTCACAGCTATTCTTTGTCGCCGTCCCTCCGGTCGTGACAGGACAAAAGGAACTGAGCTGCGAGTGAAGTTGGGCCTTCTCCTAGAAGAACTCGCAGCCTCTCTTCATTGTTGAGGATTGGGAATATATTCAGAGTTTTAATTTAGATGTTTTATTAAGGTGTGTTTCCCTGATTTCTGCATATCCACTCAGTCTGTGGATGAAGCATGGCCTTTTGTTAAGCTGTCTGTAGGGGGCACTTAATGGACTGAAAGATGCTTTTCTTGGCTTTGGGGAGGAGCGATGGAGATGTAATGGGAAGGGAAGGTACATCGAGTTTTTTCCCACTGTCCCACATGACAGGCGGATGGGTCTGCTGGAACCCACGAGAACTGACCTCGCGAAGGAAAATGTGACGATCACGGAAAGCGTCTAACCGTGAGGGCAGCACATTCGGAAACTCAAACAGCTTTTGCAAATGCTCATTTGTCCTCATCTTACCTGCACACGCTGTTCCCACTTGCTGTTTAGAAGAGTGTGTGCGACTCTCAGCTTGGCGAATTGTCAGGATGTGCTGTTAAATTGTATATTCTTATCACTTATGCCACTTTGCCAAACTCCCATAATTAGAGACGTGGTTGTTGTTGTAAAGCTCAAAATCCTACATATCCGTGGAATTATTTGGATTACAGAAAATAGTTTCAGTTCCTGGCATGGTAACAGAATTAACATTTATTACCAGTTGACATGAATTAGCTTTTGTTTGGTATTAAGAGTTTCCTGCTCTGACTTCAGTGATTGGTCAGTCAGAATGAGTTTTTCTTTGAACAAGGTCTAAGGTTATCAGTGGAAAAAGGCGGGAGAGATGAACTCATTTGATGTTTAGTTGAGTGACACATTGATGTCTGTGAGGTCACAGTCGGGGGAGGTGGCTGTAGATGAATTTGAAGAGGGTAACGTGCTGAGTTGGCATTGAGGTTTTTCCTCTGTTCTTAGGGGAGCGGTGCTGACAGCAAAGCTGTCTAACAGGAAGCAGGACAGGATGGTGCAGGCTCTGCCCGACCTTATTCTTTCTCCCGAATGTTGGCGAGGAGCAGCCTTCGTGTGTAAACAGGGGTTCTGACTGACCGAGTGACCTCATTCTCGCTCCTGCGATGCGAGACATCTCGTGCCTCGGAAACTGGCCATTCTGCGGCCTTTCAGCACCATTTCCTTCCTTTGCTCTCCCTGTTTGTCCAGGGTAAGGTTCCGGAATTCAGTCCAAGTCCATGCGTTTGAAGGTAGAAAACCCGCGTGAGAAATGACTGCTCGTTTTCAAACAGATCATACTCCATTTTGTCTTTGCTTTCCTGTAAAGCGCGCGGTGTAGAAAAGTCCTTTAAAACAGTTTGATCTTGTAATTTACGTCAGTGCGGTATGAGACAGAACGTTCTGGAGCTCTCGCCCTCCAACCTGAGCAAGATTGCGCGCTCTAACGCGGGCTAATGTGCGGATCATCTGGCTAATTTCAGCAGGAACGGATCCGCAAATAGACACGTTAATTTATTCAGGAGCTTTTTTCTGAGAGTGTTTGTGTGAAGCGGGTCTAACGCTCATCCATCACATGAGCAGGTGAGATACCAGCCTCGCGATGTCGTGTGGCTTCGGCCCGGCCCGCTAATAAATCTCCCACTGCACCCAACTCTGTGGACTCAGGCCGTTTGAAACAGATGCTTGATCTGTGGTGTGAGAGAATCACAAATTACACCACCCCCCCCCCCAACTCCTCTACCCTCTAAATCCTGCTTTCTTAACCCTTTGCTGTCCTCCTCCTGAAACTGCCTTTCTTCCTGCCTCCCCTCTTTCACATGCTGTGAATGGACCCTCCCAGCGGCCAACGTACCACTCGCAGGCCTGATTTCTGGTCCGTCCTCCAGCTGCCGTCAGTGAAATTGTGAGTGTGCAGGTGTGCGTGCACAGCTCAGGACGTGCACCAGTGTGAGTGTGTGTGTGTTTGTGTGTGTGTGTGTATACGAGGCTCAGGACGTGTCCATGTGTGTGCATGTGTGTGTATGTGAGTGTGTGTGTGTGTATGCGAGGCTCAGGACGTGCGCGTGCGTGAGCACGTGTGTGTATGTGAGTGTGTGTGTGTGTATGCGAGGCTCAGGACGTGCGCGTGCGTGAGCATGTGTGTGTATGTGAGTGTGTTTGTATACGAGGCTCAGGACATGCCGGTGCGTGTGCTGTCTACACGTGTGAGAGCTCACGACAGGTGACCGCGGCGAGTCACATGGTGTTGATCAGACAGATGCCTGTGATGAATGGGTAGCGGAGCTCGGCGGCGGTGGCGGTGTGGTGTGGAATGCTAAAGCCAGCGTCTGCAGCAGGGTATGGGGGGGGCACAGCGCATATTCCCTCTTCTCTCCCGCTGTATCGACACTCCCGTGTCCTTGGTGCAAGACCTGCGTCATGCCGACTGATACCCTTATTTTGATACTCTGCAGTTTTATTCACGTCTTAGGGAGTGTGTGTGTGTGTGTGTGTGTGTGAGAGAGAGAGAGCCGTATGGGAACACACATTACTGTGCTCTCTGCTGCTCTCTTTTTCTACGACTCTCCTGCTCCCATCCTCTCTCTCCTCTGACTCTTCTCTCCGTCTCTGTTTCGCTCCTTTTCTCTCCCCCTCCGTCTCTGCAGCTCTCGCTTCTTCTCTGTCTCCCTCTCTCTCCCCTCTCATTCCATCCTCTCTCTCTCCCTCTCTCCCCCCTCCCTCCCTCTTTCTGTCGCTCTCTCCTTCTCTCACACACACTCTCCTCCCTCTCTCTCCCTATTTCTCTCTGTCTCGCTCTCTCTCCCCCCTCTCTCTCTCCCTCTCTCCTTTCTCCCTTCTCTCTCCCTCTCCCCCCTCTCTCTCTCCCTCTCTCTCCCTCTCTCTCCCTCTCTCCCTTCTTCCTCTCTAGTTGCATTGGCTCCTCCCTTATCTGATTCAGCCACACAGCCCCTCTCCCTCCAGACCCCCCCAAAACACAAACACACCCCCCCACGCCCCCTCCACAAACCAACACACACATCCCCCCCTCCCTCCACAGATTTACACACACACACACACACACACACACACACACCTCCTTCCCCGTCTCTCAATGACTTCAGTCTCCACTCCACCGCGTAACGGGCTGAAGCACAACACGGGGGGCAGGTCTCTCCCTCTCTCCCGATCGCACGCCAGCCCCCCGAACCGAACGCGCTCTCTCTCTCTCTCTCTCGCCTGCTCGCCCTCGGCGGGGTCGCTCTTTCAGTCGTTGCCGCGAGCTCGGGAATGAGGTGATGTTTTGGGACAGGAAGCACGGGCTCATGGGCAATACCCAGCGCCGAGGCAAAGGGCGGCACCGGAGCAGGGGGGCAACAGGTACCGATTTCTCTCTCTTGACACCCCACCCCATCCAACCCCACCTCCTCCCATCTCGCAGGGATGAGTGGGGGGGCGCTGTGGTCCAGGTATGGTCCGGTACAGGGTTGGCTATCCCCGGCTTTGCAGCAGGTGTGAGCAGCTTTGATGGCAGGGGAATGATGTGTTCTACTGTAATGCACTGTACTTATACTGCAGGACTGAGCCAGGTTACTGTTACGCACTTTTTTATAATTACATCTGGGAAATGTCTTTAATCTGCTGTCTAATTGCCATGTGCTGAGATTAATTTTGTCAGAGACGCCCTTGTGATTCGCTCGCCGGAGTTATATTGAGGAAGAGTGAAAGGTGCTGACAGAACCTTTATGGATGTGTCCCATTCTTTACGGAGTGAGACGAGAGGGAGCCATTGCAGGGGACAAAAAGGAGTGTCACTGAGGGGTGCAAGAGTCCCGCTGCTCTCGTCTGTAGCGCTGTGCAGGTTGTAAATTTGCTAGTGCTTCTCATACACACGTGCACATTCACACACATGCTGTCACACCCATGCACGCGCACACATGCTAGTATGTTCACACACACCAACATGCACGCGCACACACACGAACACACGCACGCATTCATGCAAACGCACCCTAATTCATGCATTCACACATTCCCTCACACACACACACACCACCACAAACACATGCACACCCAAACACTCTCAACAGTCATTCACACGTTTACACATTAGCGTGCACACACACACACATACACTCATTTGTGCTTTCACACATTCCCACTTGCACACACTCATTCATACAAGCACGCAACGCACATGCATGCATATCATCATCGGCAGGCTGACGAACAGCTGTGACCTGTTCCTTGTTTGTCTTGTAGAACCGTTCGGGTCAGACCCGTCCTCGGGTACTGACAGTCACAGTCGAGCAGTACTCCCTGTCCGTCTGACCCCCCTCTCTCCATTTCCCCACGATCGGCCCGCCGTTTCACCGTGGCGATAACGTGCAGCTCCGCGACACGGTGCATCCCTCCCCACTGAAACGACCATGAGACAAAGAGCGGTGTTGGTCTCCTACTGCACCACTCTACCCTGTGCTGTCCTTCATTCATACTTTCAGTGCTCAATGACGTCATTTTCTGTAGAGAGCCGGACTAGTAAAGCGGCGTTTGCGACTGCGAGATCACGCTGTGGTTGCCATGGCTACCAACAGGTTTTTCAAATCAGCCCAGTAAAACTTTCTGCCGATGGGTCTGTGTGATATTCACCTCATTGACCGACTAGAACATTCCGGAAAATTGTCAAAGCAGTTGACTTTGAGTGAAGCTGTTGGTGATTTTTAAAAATCTTTTTGTATTTATATTACTGCAGGGAAATATTACATTGACAAGCTATTTTCTGCTGGTGAAAAAGCAAAAAAGCAGAATTTCTGAGCTATTGAGTCAGCACTTCTTTGGGGCTCACTGGTTTTGTTGTGCTAGTCTTGGCTTCTTTCGAAGCGCCAACTGCCTTTGGCATCTACTGTCTGTATTCGCTTCCATTCATTTGCTCGTGTGCAAGCAGGTCATTGCCACTGGCATAAACTTTCTGAATACGCATGCATTTGTCAGTTTGTTTGTAAGCAGGTCACACAGTGCTTGTGTGTGCATATGAGTTTCCGCAATCTGATCTTTTCTTGGAGATTTCTTGTTTGGAATTTGCAAGAGCGCAATCGCATCTCTTTCTCTCTTTCTGCAAAGCTCTATCCTACATTTCAAAGACAGAGTATCGGGTATCTGGCCATTTGCTTGCAAGTCCAGCAAAAGGTTTTGTCAGCTGTCGGGTCTCATTTAACCCACTACAGGTCTGTTTAACTCATTACAGATGAAGGCAACATGGAAAATCACTTACTAAATCCTGAAGGTTTCATTGAAAAAGGTTTCACTAAAAAATTAATTTGTCTTCCGAAATAAAAGGTATTTGAAAGCTGACAGCTTTAGCTTTAGTCACAAACTGCTGTCAGAAATGGTAGATGCGCCATTTTTAAAAATCCAAAAACAGCACGTTCAAATCGCTCTCATCCACTGATCATTGACTCATCATCATTAACTTTGTCTAAATTTTTGTGTTCAATTTTTGTGTCAAGAGAACCCTTGTAGACAATTTCAATATCTCTCCCGTCACTAAGCTCACACGACATTTTTCTGCATCGGTTAATGCATGTGTCGTTTATATGAAATTTTGCACTTACTTCCGGGTGAGGAAAAAAACTGCTGGATCCTCACAGTGAAGTTAAAGTCATCTAATGTGTTGTAAATGCATTTCAGCTTATCAAAATGTGTCTAAATGCACTCATACTTCAAAAGACATATGACTGACTGGAATATGGACTTAAAGGCGACACTGCATGTGCGTCACATGGAGCTGTAATGGGCTACATCTCTTAAGTGTGATAGGAGGAATGAGTCTTTGTGGAGTCCCTCAGTGTATGTAGTATTAGGCGATAGTGGGCAGGAGGTGAGAAATCAGTTGCTTTTGTATTTTTTTCTGTTAGCCTAGCACTGTGGTTCACACGCCTCTGCCCTGCGACAGGTTCGCTCGGTCGCACGCCTCCCTTTGGCCGACTCCCCCTTTGCCCCCTGCCAGTGAGACAGGAAGGGGCTGTAGTGCAGGAAAGGAATCGTGAGGCATTGATAATGGATCAGGGGTACGGGGACGGGGAGGGGGGGGGGGGTTCGCAGAAAACATCAGTCCCTGCTCTCTTCCTGCCTCTCTCGCCCCAGTGCGGTGAAGGAAGCATGCGTCCCTGCAGTCCTCCTCTCTCTCACTCTCCCTCCCTCGCTCTCTCCCTCTCTCCCTCCCTCCGTCTCCCGCTCGCTCAGCGACTCACTCGCTCGCTCCCTTGTCATTCTTCGCCGTTTCCCACCTCTGGCTCCCATCTGCGACCGGCGCTCCGATTCTCCCCGCTACGGGTTCCTAATAGAGAACCCGGCAGGCGCTGTAGGCGGGTTGCTTTACGGAGCACGTCAGCATGGAGAAAATCGAACTTTTTAGGAGCAGGGGAGGTAAGCAGTTACCTTGTTATCTTTATGTCTGTAGCAGAGACAAGAGCCAGTTCCCAGTTTCCGAGGGGACAGAAAATACGATGCGGGGAGCCTCTCAGATGTTGCTCTGTCGAGTGTTTCTGAAGAAATACGCCTGAACTTCCTCTGTTTTGCTGTGGCATGCGGTCTTCCCTATGCACAGCGCTGCGAGGAAGGTCACCCTCAGGTATAAAGCTGAATCAGCAGATAAATTCTGTCTGTGATAAGAACGGTTGTTATCATGGGACTGTAGCTGGTCTGGTACCTGGTCTATACATTTTTGTCACACTGGTTATTGGACATAAGCAGTAAATTTCTGTGTTAATGTTAAGTGTGGTAACTTTAATGAGACTATAGCTGGTCCGGTTCCTGGTCAATCAGTTTTTGTCATGCTGTGGGTTCGATACGTAAGCAGTAAGTGTCTGTGTTGATGTTAAGTGTGGTCTCTTTAATGAGACTGTAGCTGGTCTGGTAGTTGGTCAGCTGGATTCTGTCATGCGGAGGATTCAGCACACAAGCAGTACATTTCTGTGTTGATGTTAAGTACACCTCAGATAATGAGATTGTTGCTTGTCCAGGATCTCGTCAGTTGGTTTCTGTCTTGCTGTGGTCATGGTACTTGAGCGGTAAGTTATTTTGTTGATGATAAGCACAGTTGCTCTAATGTAACTGTGGCTGTCCTGGTACCTGGTCAATAGGTTGTCTTCACTCTGTGGGTTCAGTATGTGAGCAGCAAATTTCCCTGTCAATGATAAGCTTGGCTACTCCAATTTGACTGTTCTATACTGGTACCAGGTCAATAGGCTGTGGCTGCACTGTGTGCTCAGTACGTGAGCCATTACTTTCTGTGTTGATATTAAGTTTGGCCACATTATTAAGACTGTAGCTGTTCTGTTACCTGGTCAGTAGGTTGTCGTCATCTCCTGGGCTCGGTACATTAGCAGTAAGTTACCCATTCCTCATTTTACGTACGCTCTTTGCATGATTGTGGGCGTCTGTGAGTACTGGGCACTGGGGGCTGGCAAACACACATTGCGTGCTCACTGCTCAAAACCAGGCTCGTGTTTGCTGTCGCGTCAGTGTTTTCACCCCGAGACATGAATCCTACCACCTCTGTGTGAAAATAACTGGCAGTCTGCTCAGGGCAATGCCTGCACAGGACGAGATACAGCGCTAACGCGATCCGCTCCTGTTCCTTTTCCCGAAATGAACCAGCAGCTGACAGCTCTGCTCTCACAGCCATTCGGTTCATATTTAAACCACAAGATTCCATGAGCGCAACGCAACTCTGCTAGGCCAACAACCCACTGGAATCCTGACTTTCCCGGGTGTCACCAAGGCCGCGGAAAATTCGACTCAACTCGGAAATTTCTGAGGTGCGCTAATACCAGAGAGCGTGAATCGACGTTAAACGAAAACTTGCAGAAATTAAATGCAAATGAAGCTGCAAATGAAGGCCGTGTTTGACTGCGGCCTGGTGCTCATGACTGGAAATGTCAATAACGCTGAGGAGTAATGATCACAAACCAAGCGCTCTCAGTGATGCTCAGCTCAGTTTGGGGGGTGGTCGCTTGTTATATGTTGTTGGTAAAGTAAAAATCACAGAGTATATTCATGAAAGGTGCTTCTGTGCTGGCACTCTTTCAAGCTTCTTACCCACTCTTCAGCAAATCTTTCCAGAAGGTTCTAATTTAAATTAGTGCATAGTGTTAGAAAACTCTATAAAAAAGGAACACGTACAGTGCCCTTCATAATTATTGGCACCCCTGGTTGAGATGTGTCTAAAGCCTGAACATAAATTCAATTTTTATTGCAGAAGCATACTCTCACACTGAAAAATATAGAAAAATGTAAACTTCAACTCAAGTGAATTTTAAGGGGAAAAAAATCCCTGACTAAGAAATTATTATTTTTCATAAAATCACCTGTTCCACAATTTTTGGCACCCCTAACAATTCCTAGGAAATAAATGTAATTGATGTATTTCTGTCATTTCTACAGTAGTTTACAAAGTTGATCAGAGTGTCAAGGAACAATTAATTAGTAAATCATCACTTTCTGTTTCCCTGGGAAATAAATATGACATGACAAAGAGACAATTTCTCTTATCCACTCTTCAACATGGGAAAGACAAAGGAACACACCATTCAAGTAAATCAGAGTGTGTCGACCTTCACAGGTCAGACGATGGCTACAAGAAAATAGCCACTTGCCTGCACCTGCCCACATCTACTGTCAGAGGAATCATTAAGAAGTTTAAAACAACTGGAGCAGTGGTAAACAAGCCTGGACGAGGATGCAAGGTTATTTTGCCACCACGCACAGTGAGGAGGATGGTAAGAGAAATTAAAAGTATGGGGCTGAATCAGTGATGCTGTGGGCCTGTTTCTCTTCCAGAGGCCCTGGGAACCTTGTTAGGGTGCACGGCATCATGAATGCTTTGAAATACCAGGACATTTCAAATCAAAATCTGGTGGCCTCTGCCCGAAAGCTGAAGATGGGTCGTCACTGGGTTTTTCAGCAAGATAATGACCCTAAACATGTGGCCAAATCTGCACGGAAATGGTTCACCAGACATAGAATCAAGCTCCTCCCATGGCCATCTCAGTCCCCAGACCTCAACCCCATTGAAAACCTGTGGAGTGAGCTGAAGAGGAGAGTGCAGAGGAGAGGACCCAGGTCGCTGGATGATTTAGAGAGATTGCGCAAAGAGGAATGGTCAAAGATCCCTCTTTCTGCATTCTCCCATCTTGTGAAACATTATAAGAGAAGATAAGGTGCTGTTTTGTTGGCAAAAGGGGGTTGTGCGAAGTATTAGCATCAGGGGTGCTAATAATAGTGGCATACATGATTTGATGTAAAAGAATTATTTCTTAATGTGGGATTTTTTTTCCCACTGAATAAATGCGCTTGAATGAAAGGTTGGATTTTCCTCTTTTTTTCCATTGTGTTCCTATATTATTTAGAAAAAAACTGAATTTATTAGAAGCTAAAGAACACATCTTAACCAGGGGTGCCAATAATTATGGACAGCAGTGTAAGTGTAAACATGTTCTCGCTGTCTCAGACACACACATCAATCACACAGTATTAGTCACATGATGGTTTTAGGCACCACGTTGGCACAGCGTTTGAGAATAGCTTCTATTGAGAAGATGGACCTACTTGTTTTGACATGGCTTGGAATATGTATGATATGAGTGGGGTGTTCCACTTAGTGTGTGAGTGCACAAGTCGAGCAGGAACTAGAGCGGAAAGACACGATCTCTCTTCGAGGCTGTCTGTGACTCGCTCACAGAACGCTATCATTCTTTCCACGGCCTCTCCCCTCTTTCACATCTTTTTCCCCAGCTTGCGCTGAGTTGTATCGTTTGGTTTTCTCTTTCACCCTGCATGGCCTGCCATCTCTCCTGAAGTTGTGCAGCTGGTTTGTCTTAAATGCAGCTTTGGTCAAGGAAAATGGAGGGTCGGTTTAGCAGTACCCATCCTGATGTCTCCGTATCCCGGACCTGCCCCCAGCTGCCGAAGCGCACCGGGCCGGTCCTTACGGCGGAGGTGATGAGGTGTGTGCTATAGGACAGGAGAGGCAGCGCAAAGGCCGCAGATTTATTAAAGCTCTCCGCGCTGTGGCAGGAAAGAGATGAAGTGCGGTTTCCCCTCAGTTTCAGTCAAAGACAATGGGTCCTGGAAGCAATCAGGAGGGCTGAGCCCAGTGCTACATCCACTTCCACAGGGCGAGTCTGGAAGGTCCAGCAGTGTGTGTTTGAGTGTTAAAGAGTGGATGTGTTTGTGGCGTGTTATTGTATTAGTGTGCGTGCACTGTTATAAATTGACTGAATTCAACAGTTAAATGAATGCATTGTTCATTGTCATTTTAACTGTATGAGGAGTCCTGCGCCCATTTTACTGTGATTTACAGTTAACTTGCACAAAATCTCTGTTTTAAACTGATTGTAAAATTATGGTTAAAATAACTGGTAAAAAAAGGTGCCAGTTAAAATAACTGGCAAAAAAGGTGCCAGTTTATAACAGTGTGTGTGTGTGTGTGTGTGTGTGTGTATACAGTATATGTTTGTTCATAAATTTGTGTATGTTTCTTATATAGTTGCTAATATTACAAGAATATTTCCTTCCATGGCCTGAACTTGCACAGGAATATTTAAATCCAATAAGTGGTTTGCATTTTGCTTTTGGTTTTTTGTTTTCTTATATGAGCTAGCATTTCATAGAACTCCCCTGCAGCAGAGGACTGTGTTCTAGTAGTCGCATTAGAGCTTGCATTTTAGCGAATTATGTTATTTTAATTATTATAACTGTTCTTCTATAACTTGCTTTGCGCCATTTTTGTGCAGTTTTAGTATTTTGTCCTTCAGGGTTTCGCTGAGATTCTTCTCTCAGTCTTGGGTTGTTTGAGTGGTTTGTACATTCGATCACCTCCCTGTGTGATGTAGTGCAGAAGAGACTGTGCTACTATGAGCTGATTACCTTTTCTGGAATCACAGGGAGCGCAAACGTTAGGTTGTAGGAGCCAGTTTGACAGTTGATGGGTCCTGTCACTAGAAATGACTCCTAATAAGTACGTGCCCTGGCTACCTTACCAACAAGTCTGCCTCTTTGGCGATGTAGTCAGCGCGTGTGGGGCCCTCCTTCGGCCTGCCACACTCTGGCGTAATCGGCAGGATTCAGGGAATCTCAATTGATGCCAGCATGCGCAAAGCATGGAGCGTGAGGACCCACTCCTGAAAGAGACGGAAAGATGTGACAGTTGATGGGTCCTGTCACTAGAAATTCCTCCCAGTAAGTATGCGCCCTGGCTACGTTGCCAACGAGCCTGGCTCTTTAGCGATGTGGTCAGTGTGTGTGAATCTTACCCAGGAGTCTGGGGTCAATCCCCCGCCCGGGCCTTCCTTCGGCCTGCCACACCAGGGATGATCGTCTACCGCTATTAGCAATTAGCGAGGACAGGGGTGTAAAAGTACAGGACAGTCTGGAGCCTTGAATCTCGCGCATGGCACCGCACTACAGGAAACGGCCTGGGATGACATCATTACCAAGCCTTCCTGAGGAACAGTTCCACAGGTTTTGTACAAACACAGATCGGGGGGGTATGTCACAGCCCATGCCAGTCAGTCACCATGAACTTTCACACCGCGGTCTTTCACCCTCATTCTTGCTTTTTAAGAAAAAGTTCCAGCATCTCCCATTATAATTTCACTAATCCCTAATCCACCATGAACAATCCATACTATGCTCTCAGTGTATTTTGCAGCTGTCGCTGGTCGTGGGAGCCTCATTTAAATGTACAGCGTTCTCACACGCAAAGAAAGGAGATTGTTTCTGAATTGGGAAATGATGTTATCCTTGAAACTTTCCAGACGGACTGCAGTAGCTCTTAAAATTATCTTCAGACGATAACATTTTATCACGTAGCCAATGATGTCATTTCTCTAGCTCCCTTGCTAACAGCAACATGATACATAGCACTATGTCAAATGTTGACAGAAAGGGGCAGGCTGTGTGTTTGGACACAGCATCTTTGTAGTATTTTGACTGATGCTGTAGTAATTTATGCATGAATAGTTTCATGTGAAAATTTTGACTATTGTTTTCTCACTGATGTGCAATCAGAGACACACCCAGAAAGGTTGGGGTAGTATAATTATTCAGATTCATGTCCACATAATAATGGCTTTCTGCCATGAAAAAAATACTTCTGTACTAATAAAGAAAAATTAGCTTTGTTTATTATATAACAGAGTTTTATGTAGCACATTTTTGAAATTTCATGTCCAGATTGCTGAACATTCTTAATTTATTTCAGCTAATACAATATGGATGCGTTCACTGGCATGAGGTTTTCAGATAGTTAACTGTAGAGGGGTAAATGTGAATAATAATTGATAGAAAATTTCAAGTGATTAAACCTTGGACTGTTTCCAGTTTAACTCAAGCACTGAGCTTTCAGGTGAAAAGACTTGAATAATTTGCGGGCGATTGGAGCAGTTCTTAGCCGGTATGTTTGCTTTGGCTCAAACCCCAGCCTTAAAACAGCCCTGAAGATGACCTGAGAAATTTCGATCACTATGGTAATGAGCCTCAGGACAGCTCCACATTTCAGCATAGGAGGCCAGAGACACTGCTGGAAGTCCTGTACGAACTGTAACAAGGTACAAAACTGTTCTAAATAAAATCTGAGGACATCTACGGCAGGGTTTGGAGGAGCACTACATATGCAGGAGAGATGGATTAGTTCTAAAATATACGGATGGATATAGTTTTAGGGCTAGGAATATGTGCCTGATGCTTGCAGATGTCTAGGCTAATGGCAAACACAGAATCAATGTCATACCAATCATCTACCCTTCAAATTACAAGAGGAAAGCATGGAGTCTTGTATTTGGAACGCGGTCAATTTGTTTTTCTTGGACGGGTCTCTCTTCCTGTCTGATAAATTGGAGCTGCCTGCCCGTCTCGAAACAGCCGGACACAGCCTGCAGTGTTTGGTGTTACCAATTGATTTACTGGGCATCTATCAGCATTTGGGCACCACGAGACATTGTGCAAGCCGTCATGCCAAAAACAGCTGTGAAAGTATGTAATTACTCTCCTTTCAGCAGAGACCATGGTGGTTTTTAAGTTAAGTAGAAAGCATTTTTTGACCCCCCCTTAAATCTTTTGAATTTTTTAACCTCAACATAATAAGAGTGACGTCTGCATGGGGGGGGGGGGGGGGGGTCTTATTATGTTATTATGTTTTGGTTCAATTCCAGTTTTATGGACCGAAAATTCAATAGATTTTAGGGTTATTTGAGCTGAGACTGAAGTTTTGGCTGCTAAAAAAGTTGTGTCAGAGTGAGACTTTTAAGAGCTGGGAGGGTGTAAAAGAGGGAGGTGTGCTTTCACATGAGTCATAACACACTATCTGAAGAACACTGCGGTTAAAAATGGCTCCTTGTCCTCAGTGACTGCTGGTGTCTCCTGTATTTTTTATGATTCCTTCAGATGGCTGCGACAGCACAAGATCATAACTTTCCTCCCGCAAAAGGCCAATGACTTTTCTCCTCACCGCGTCCGATGGCTGCTCGATCATCAGGATGAAACATGGTGCCTCTAAAACAACGCCGTGCAGATCATAAATTATGAGTTTCTCTGGTGCTTTGGTAAAAATACTGAATTCAGTCGCAAAAATAAACTGATAAATGGGCATAGCCTGCGACAAAATTTAATATTTCTATAACTGAAACAACCAGAGGTTTCCGGAGCATGACTTCTTTTTTTTTTATTATATGGGCTTCGCAATTAAAGGGACACACTAAACTACATGCTAGCCTTATACAGTGTGGCAATGAATAGAACACAATGGACTACAAGCTAATTATCTTATTAATCCCATGCCCATTGACTCTTACTAATTGCTATCACAAGGTTAGCATGTAGCATGCTGTGTTCTTTTCAGTGCATTAGTGCTCTGTGATGAAAAGAAGTAAAAATGCGGGCTGTTTTTCGGGAACTGATAGTCACCTGGTGGCGGGGGATGCTAGCGGGGGGCATCGAGGTCAACGCCGCTGCCATCTGTCTCCATCCGCATGGTGCGGCCATCTGTGCAGCAGGATACCTTTGCTGGGCACCCCCTGAGAAGTCGGGTCAGCCGAACCGTGGTTCCCCAAGGGTTTGCCGCAAGCGCGAGCTCTTACCCAAGGAGACCCTGTTCGGTTTCCTCTCGCCATGTCTGGGCGTCTTTCCCTCTGAATATGCAAGGTCATGGTAGTCACTCCCAGTGCTGAGGATATGGATGTTCTGTGTGGAGTGTGGTAGCTAGGGCAGACTTCTCTATGGGTCTACAGGAAATGTGTACACCCAACACTTTCCTTTGAATAGACAAGGCAGGGACTGGCTACTCCGAGCAGCCTGCTAGCTTGTGCTAGCGTAGGATATGAAAATAATTTCAGCGTTTGATTTTATGTTCTGTTGGGTTGCATGAATCCTTTGCTTTAACTTGGTTCTCGAGTTTTTTGGGGAGTGGAATTGAAGGGAACGGAGGACTATATTTGAGTGGTGTGATGAAAGCTACATTTTCTGCGAGGAACTAGTCTTGTTTACGCGGTTTGTTTCCTCCTACATATCTTGAGATAGCTATACTACTATCAGAAGCAGTTTTGCTTTTTACGCAAAGTTAATTGGCCACTGCTAAGCAACCATCCCACATCCCACCCCTCCTTCTGTTTCATAATAGGCAATGCCACCAGCTGCCTGTTTTGGTTTCCATGATTTGTGTTCTGTTAATTGGAGGAAATTACACAGTGCATCCACATGTGGCGGTCAAAGTTATATCCACTGCTTCGCATTTCTGTGGTGCCAACCGAAGTGCTTTGTCCCATTGTTGTCTTTTCTAATTGGAAATAATAATCCTTTTGTCACAAGAAATTGGATTTGCTTCATGCCCACATTCGAATTAAAGAGGTGCTTTCTTCGGTTAATGTGGATTATGAGAGACTTCAGCCACTAAGGACCAGATATGGGCTGCTGGATGGAGTCAGTATTGTTGAGAGGGTTTAAAAGAACCTGGTGGACTTCACTGAAATGGTTATTTACACAGCAGGTTTGAAGACCAGATATTATTAAAGCTTTGTGCATATCACACACTGGCCTGAGACTAAAGTGATTTGCTCCATCATCAGTGCCAGGCTAACAGAAGACTCTAAATTGCCCGTCGGTGTGAGTGCATGAGTGAATGGTGGGTGATCTCCATGGATTTGCGAGCTGTCCAGGGTGTGCTCCTGTCTCATGCTCCCTGCATACTGGGATTGGCTGCTGTCCCCCAGCCTCAAGATCCTCTGACCTGGAATAAGATTAGATAATGAATGGATGGATGGACACGATCAGATATCCCAAGGAAGAATTACCACATCCCTCCAATTCTGCCTGTTTCCAATGTTTACAGGTAGGAAAAGTAAACAGAAATGATGTACCGAGGGAAGGGATGGGACGGCTGCATTGAAAATACACGGTTTGGTGTGCTACATTAGGGAAAACATGAGCCTCTGCAATGATTTTCTGATAAATTTGCTAGCTATGAATGCACAATGTATTTGTTCCTACGATCTCCATTTTTGAGGAAAATGAATACATGGTTGAATTTCCTTCCTTTGTTAGTTAAGTTGGACTGGGAGAACAAGAGAGCAGCTTGGTAGGAAATGCTTGTGTGGAACCAGCACTAAAAAAACAAAAACACGTCTGGGCTCCATGCTAGCTTTTCTTTCCTGGAGCTCTAAGTGTTTTTAAGATGAAATATTTAGGTGCTGACATGCGTCCATTTAGTCGATGCGCTCTAAATATATTTTTGCGGTAAGCACATGAAATTTCAGGAACAAATCCCCCTGAATTGGGACCTTGCCTGAAAGGGCAAAGAAAGACTTGTGTTCTGTTTGTGCTGTGCATTTGTTTTATTATCATTGGAAACACTGTCATAAATACTAGCTTCGTGAAGCTCTCAATGCCCTGTTTTTATTGAGACTGCTGCAGATATGGATTGGTTTGATAATGTCGTAATTTTTCAAGCTGTAGTTCTGTGGTTATTCGCATGCTAAATGTCCCTCTATACCCATCAGAGAACTTTCACCTGGGGGCACAGTTCCTTTGTGCTGTTTCAGTTTTATGGTGTTGAGCATACGTTGCCATAATTTTTGACACAGTTTCCCTTACCACTCCAAATAACAAACTGCAATTCAGGCACCAACTATTTGTCCAAAGGAACAAAGTATTGCTGGTCAGCCGCTTACAAGTAAATACACGCTACTAATTTCCATCAGTAAATTAATATTATAGTCCTGTTTAAATGCTTTCGTAATTAATGTTACAACCATTTTTCATGGATGTTTCTGATATTTTGTCCACACTATGTATGTTTCCGTCAGGTCTTCTCGTTGAGGAGTTTCTTGCGGAGTTTGACGCATTGGCCCACGCCATCACCTACACCCCGAATCAGTCACACTGACTGAGTGTGCGTCGTGAGCTGATCCTTCTTCAACTAAAGTGTAGATAAATGTGGCATTCAATATTGGCTCGTTCCAATCACTTCACGCGCTGGCAGAGATACAGTTTTTTAAATACCGTTGCCTAGACGATGCTCCTATTTTTAACTGTGGCGGCAGTTGAGTTTGTTGTATTTATGAGAGTCTAATGACAAATAATCCCTCTCCATTTACAGTAGCACTGTCCCTCTTCCGGGTTTCGCTGTTTTCAGGCCTGGAATATTACTCTTCTCTTCTCTTCTCGTTCGTCTTCTGGTTCACAACATTTACAGCCACAAAATGCAATTAACAACCTTCCCAAGCACTTATCTAACTCCTCTCTCCACATCACTTCACTGCTAGCCAGTTACATCCCACATCCAGTTTATAACCTAGGTACTAGCCGACAGGTCAGTGAGTGAAATCACTCTGCTGTAATGTTGCTTCCAATCAATCTCGTCCTGTCATGTTTCCTGTCTATACCACGCCCCACTGAAGGGGAAATGAAATCACTAAAGCTTTCAGGACTGCAGAACAAGTTGCTCATTCACATCGGCGCGTAGGCTTCCCATCACCTTGGTGCCTAGTTAGGCCCCTTCCTTGATAGGAACCAGTTGTGTACGAGTTCATTGAAATGAAACACACTGACTAGGAAGTGTCACATGACTAGCATAGCTTACCTTGCAGCACAATTTCAGTGGCTTCCATCGGAGATGATAACTTGCTGTTTGTCTAGTTCGTGGAAAAAACCACGTACGAAAAAATTGGAGCAAATTTATCATTCAAGATTGGTTCCCAAAAGTCAGTCAATATTTAACATCAACACAGGCAATTTTTTGCCACAAAAATGATCAAAAGTGATTTTAACCATATAATAATGTAAGAAATTCATGAAAACCTATAGTTGTCATCCTGTGTCTGTAATCCAAATAGCAAATCCCCAGCCTGTCACAAGGCTTTGTACCATTTTCTTCAATGAGAACGATTTGATGTTTCCTTGGAATTTCGCCCAGTCAAGCTACTTGACTCGGAGGTTCCCTGTGCTTCCTACTCAAATGGGACAGTCCTCAGCTGTCATACTTCCTAACAATCCATCCTGCTGAGGGGGCTCCCTTGCAAATGAAACAGAGCCTGTATCAGTGTCTTTTGATGCGGAAGGACGGCCCACTTCTGGAGGGATATTCCTCCCATGCGTCCTCATAAACCAGCTGCCTTTTCATTATAATTCAGGTTATTGTGTTATATGGTTTTTTGTTTTATTTTTATGGTTTTATGTTTCTCACCTCCGGGCTTGATAAGGATGCTGTCAGCGTGCATTTAGATTATACGCTTTGGCTCTTGGGCAGCACGGCAGAGTTAAATTACTGCTTTTCTAATACAGCATCTTTATATTTACTGGCCTGGGGATGTTGTTTGTCAGATCTATTTGTGTTGTTCATATTAATCAGACTGTATCCCCTTACGTTTCTCCTGCTTTGTAAATTGGTCTGGGAGAGAGCGTCTGCTAAATTAATGAAATGTCATGTAATGAAATGGAGAAAGAATAACTGTGGGTCAGTCCTTTGCTTTGGAATCAGGAATTCAAGGTCTGTTGGCTCACCGGCACCAAAAGCTTGCACGATTTATTTGGTGTGATAAACTTGGAATCGATGAAACTATAAGGTAAAAAAATGTTTGTAGTGGTGCAGCGCTGTAAAAAAGGGCCCATGAAAGGTCGTAGAAAGGAAGTAGTCAGAATGAAGTCAAGCATTATCTGGGAGGAGGTGTTTCTGCAGCAGTGTCAGAAATCAAGAAGAGGTTTCACCAGAGTTAATACAGAGTGCTTAATTAATTCCAGACCACATGTAAAATAGTGATTAATGATATTTATTGAATTGAATAGGATTGGAATGGGGAATTTGTGCTGATGTAGGACAGGATGAAGTCGAGTCAATGGACACTGGTGCAGGATAAAGGCGGGCCCCAGGTGAGGAGACTCGGGGGGGGTGGGGGGGGGGGGGGTGGTAGCATCTCTTCTTGGAATCATTATGGCTCCCCCAAGTCTGCTGGGGTTCTTTTACAGTTAGAGGGAGGGAGAAGACGAGAATGGAATGGGAGGGAAGGAAGTTGAGTGAAACAGATGAGGATTGTAGAATTAAGGCAGTATGAATAGGCCGGCAGGTTTGGACATGGACGAATGGAGCGGTGTTTTAGGTGTGGTCTGGTTCACTAACCTGCATTTAGCCACCTCAATTTAAAACAGGGTTGGTAATCCTCAAACTCAGGAAGCTTGTAAAAACAGCACCTAAAAAAGGCTGCACAGGTTTGGAATGACATAGATGAGACAAAAATCAACTTGTATCAGAATGATGGGAAAAAAAAGGTATTGACAAGGGAATGGACTGCTCATATTCTGAGGAATACCACCTCACCTGTGAAGAGTGGTCAAGTGTGGGCATGTATGGCTGCCAAAGGAGCCGGTTCTCTTGCATGCATTGATGATGTGACTGCAGACAAAGGCCGTAGGACAAATTTGAATTATATAGGGCTGTGTTATCTGCTCAGATTTGACCAAATGCTCAAAAGCTCATTGGACAGTACTTCGCAGAGCTGATGGACAATGACCTGAAGCATACTATGAAAGCAACCCAAGATTTTTTTCAAGGCATATTAAGGAAATGTTCAACAAAGACCAACTCAGCTGCTCAACCCGAACCAAGGTTAGCATGCATTTTAGTAGTTGGAAGCAGCAGACCAGAAACACCAGCAGGAACTGAAGATAGTTGTTCTGAAGGCCTGGCAGAACCATCTCCAGGAAAGAAACATCTATAGATGTCTAAGGGTTCCAGACTCAGTGCAAAGGGTTTGCTACTAAGTTTCTGAAGTTTAAGATTATGTTATTGTGTTTGTGCAATTTCTTTAAACCTCTAAAATTGCTCACGCAGTTCAGTATTTTCTCCAGAATTCTTAAAGTGAATTCTGAAAGTGAACCGCTCAAGTAGAAATGAAAATGGAATGAAAGTGGACCTCTTCACTGATTCATTTCTGGTCCCTTGTGAAAGTCTTAAAATTGTGTCACTGTCCTAATACCTGTGGAGTTGACCATACAACCTGTGTGCGATTCCTCACCGCCCAAACAGCACATAGCCAGTGTTAATACAGAATAATAGAGAAGTGCTCATAAATTCCTGAATTTTATGCATTCACAGCTGTAAAGTATTTATACGTGTGTAAATAGATTCAGTATGATTTCCTGGCTGTTAAGCTAGTTGAGCATTTTATACAAGCGGAACTTAAGAATAGCTTAGTTATAATTTAATGAAATTAAAAGTTGTGTGAAGAAAGCCAATAAATACAGGATGTGAAGGACCACCTTGCAAGCAGTTGCAAAACATCTTCTATTACTGCACTGCGAACAAAAATTATCCAGTAACCTAAAAATACAATTCATGTATAAGTCCTTCAAGACATTCTAAAAATTTTTATTTTTCTTTGTCAGTATGTCCTCATTTCCTATTCCGCTGAGTGAAAACGACACCCGTTTGATTGAGCCTGTTTTGGCCAGAGGGAGCCCTTGGTCTGGAAGTCCACCACAGCTGACAGGTCTGATCTGTATTTCTACTACAATGACAGCCACTGCGTGCTGTGGCGTGGCCTTAATTTGGCTGCTGTAAACACAGAGCATTCTGCTGTGGCTAAATATTTTCAGAAGTCCAGTCAAGGAGAAATTGTCAGTTTCATGTGAAAGCAAACAAAAGACTCTTTTGACTCACCTCTTTTGGTTTTAACGTTCTTGTCAACATTGCCGAGAGGAATTTTCTGCTGCAGTGTGGAACTACTGGCGTAATCGATCCCTTGTGCCCATTGCAGCATCCTCAGACTTGAATATCGCAAAAATAAAATGTAATGCAAGTTGTTTGGTCCTCGAATATGTAATACCGTGCAATATCAGTGCTGTACAAGGGGGGTGATGGATACCAGCTGAATTCAATGGTCATCTATTAACTGACCCCTTGGATGAACGCGGTAATAATTTTACTTTTGAAGTTTTTTTTTTTGCTGTCAGTTATTCACAATTTAACCAGTCCGGGGATAGAAGAAAATCCCAGTTTAGTGGGTCTTCAGGCATACCTACTTCTTACACTCTAAAACAGTAATGATTGCATTTCCTTAATTATGTAATGTCAAGAAGGCTACACACGCAGGCTACACACTTGTGTTTAGCAACTTTTAAAGACTCTAAACCAAATTCATAAATCAAGCTGCTGCGATGCTGCTCAACCCAGTTGTGTGGTATTAGGTTAAATAACACTATTGAATAGATCCAACATTTTCTTAGAGTGTGGTTTCATCACGAAGTAGAATAAATGTCAGCACGTGGGTGATAAGCATGGGTGGTCAGCAGTTGGATTTGCAATCCAGCAAATATGAGCTTTGTTTTAAATATGAGGCTGTACTGTTGTTTTCCACAGCAACACCCATAAACTCAGATACTTCAAAAATAAATGAATGGATAGCAGAGTCATACTGTATGTTGATTGCCCTGGCTATAGGCATCTATTGAATGATACTTAATGTAACAGCTACACCAATACTGTCTGATATCGACCAGCTATATTTTTTTGAGGAACGTACACCTGGAATATCTGTCTTTTTTATCCCCTTGCATTGTATGTTAGTCCAAAAAAAATGCCTTTTTGGATAACTGGTGTGCATATGCCGTGTTGGATGTTCATGGTTTTGAAGAGCACTTTGGAGTGGGAGCGTAATTAACTGTTGGAGCTGACACAAAGTCATTTTGGGTTTGTTAATCAGGCTGCTAATGGGCTGCGAAACATTTGACTAATTAGGTGTCATGCCCACTGCCGGCCATTTATGAGGACACATCACCAGTCTTGGGAGAGATGGAGAGTAGAGGATGCTCATGTAATGCTATGACACTGGTGGGGGACCTGTACATGAAGACTTTCAATGCGGTATGATTTGCCATAGGATTCACTGTAAGCTTTCCGGTAGCTTTTCTTCTTCTTCGCTTTTCTAAACTCTAGCTCATTTTATCCAATTACATGCTTTCAGCCACATTTTGATGCTGTTGTACTTTTATTTTTTTACACTATGGCAATTTTCTTTGAGATATGGTCACTTCTCAGTACTCCAAACTCCAAATAACTGTCTTTTTTTTTTTTATCATATCCTCGTTTTAGGAACAATGAAGTCAATTGGAAAACAAAGTTAATCTGATTATAGCCAATCTGACCTTTAATGCTGCTTCAATGAAAATTTCTACTTTTCTGGAAATTCGCTTTTCAGCTGTATTTCACATAGATAAGATTGTTGCAATTTTATCCCTGTCCATCATGTACGAAAATATTTGGCAGCACAACATCTGTGG
The DNA here is from genome assembly GCA_029721435.1 of Gymnothorax reevesii. NCBI lineage: Eukaryota > Metazoa > Chordata > Actinopteri > Anguilliformes > Muraenidae > Gymnothorax > Gymnothorax reevesii. The sequence goes on from CM056586.1 coordinate 31,696,000, forward strand.
TCTGCATGCTAATTGTGTTACTTCTCCGAAGGGCTGGAGGCGATGTTAGTTTTGCTAATTGGTAGCAGACATACATTTTCCCTCCAGCATCTCCAAAAGCTGTCTTATTTACACTTTTATGCCTGTTTATAATGACTAAAAATAACAGTTATGTTACTGGCAGCTAAATTCAGAAAATTAGTTGACAAATAAACACATACCCAACCACTGAGAACAGCATGAGTAGCTGTGTAGCTCTGCTTGAGCGAGGAGTTTGGGGTTTTCAGAGATGCCCCGCAATAGGCTTCAGTGTTAGCCCAGGTTTACTGTTGCTGACATGCATACCTGACAAGCCCCACCTTGCGTTAGTGTTTCCATCACTTAACTGAGCTAGGCTAACGCTCCTTCCATCTGCAGCTATTTACTGACAATTAGGTTGCACAATTAGCTTGCCACCACAAGGTGGAGTGCAGCATCACTAAAGTGAATGAGTGCTGTTGATGCCTCATTGATGTTTTTATTTATTATTCATAATAAACAATGCTGCAAGATGTTATGTGTTAGCATCTCCTAATAAAATGGACTACGGTTGATTTCAGTTGAGCTATTCCAACCTTTTGTTACTGTGGTCAAATTCATTGGAAATCACTATAAAAAATGAAAAATTGACTCAACTTAAAAAAGTAAAGCAACAAACTGCAAGGCACTTTTGAGTTGGCTCAACTAAAATTTCCAAGCCATTTTAAAAATGAGTTTTTGCAACCACTAGCCCTGGGACTTCATGTTGAGCAAACTCAAAAATGCTTTGCTGCTGTTGCCTCACTTTAAGTTTGGACAACTTTTTATTTTTTACATTGTGCTATGCTCCCCAGGAAACAAAAAAAAAAAAACAAATATGAAAAAAATCATGAAAATAGTGCTGGCTCACTGCTTTCCCAATTATCTGACTAGAAACACCAGGAGAAATTAATGGTTTGTAAATAAATGTAAGGACACACTTGTTTCACCTTGACTAAAATGTTTTTCTGAATTCATCGCATAATGAGGTCACAGGAAGTTGACAACCAGGTGGGACTCGAACAGAAAACAAGAGTTCTATGTCATCATTTATGTGTGTTGGAAAATGCCTCATTATGCAATGATCTATTATATTGCCAAAAATAATGTTGTGGGTTCGAGCCCCGGTCGTACCAACCGGCAGTGGTCGGCAGCTTTTTCAGAGTAGCGCACAATTGGCCATCGCGCTACAGGGTTTCAAATTGGGAAGGGACTGCAGGGAAAGGGAAATAAATAAATATCTTTGTTCGTTGCTCAAGCGCCTCCTGTTGGCCAGACGGGCGCTCACCAGGAAGATTCTAAGTCTGTTCATGTTCGGGTATCCTCCGCCCTCGTTCTGAACTTGCGAAGATTCAACCAATGAGTGTATAAGAAGCAGTGGCTGACAGGCATGTGCTTCGGAGGAGAGCCATGAACTGTCTTCACTCTTCTGAGCTGGCAGCAAGGGGTCGCATACAAGCAAGCTTTGTACATAGTTCACCAATTGGGCATTCTAGGTTTGGGTGGGATTGGAGATGCCAAATTTAAAAATAACTAAATAAATAAATTGGCCAAGTCTTTCTACCACTTAGTCTTTGCAACTGAGCAAATCAGTGTTTGGTTGCTTATCAGCATAAGTGAATTGCGACAGATTGCATGTCATTTAACAGTGAAAGATGAGGTTACCACAGACCTTGTGTACCACCGATGGCACGCCACCACCAAAAAATAGATGCGTCCACACACCTGCATTCAGGAGGATTGTGTCTGTAGAGCCACAGCTACCTTTCTCCATTCAATTGTATTCTAACTTGAGTGAAGTTGAGCCTGAATTGCTCACTTGAGTGAATTTGACTGTTAATAATCCTAAAAGGTTCATACTGTCTGTAGTAACTAATTTACGTTGACGTTCTTATTTTTCAAACAGAAAAGGTTTTATCCTACCTTGAAATTTTTCGACGGGATACTCCCGTCTTCTTCAGAAGAGTCACCGATGTTACGAGTGACGCGTCTTATCAGCTGATGTTAGCGAGGCGTGGCCGCCCTGTCAGATTTGACAGGGCGGCCACGCCTCGTGCTGTCCGGCCGCTCCTCCAAGATGGTACTCCAGGATGGTACTCCTGCTTTTTTCCCACACCTGAAGTACCATCTTGGAGGAGCGGCCGGACAGCACGAGGCGTGGCCGCCCTGTCAAATCTGACAGGGCGGCCACGCCTCGCTAACATCAGCTGATAAGACGCGTCACTCGTAACATCGGTGACTCTTCTGAAGAAGACGGGAGTATCTCGTCGAAACATGTCAAGGTAGGATAAAACCTTTTCTGTTTGACTGTTAATGCCACATTATTCTCTGATTTCACAACCAAAAATGATCAGAGCTATGGATAACATTAGCTTGCAGCAGTAACTATAGCTGTGGCTAGCAAGTATCTGACCTATTAGAAAATACATTTTCGCGCTGTTAACTCATCAGATAACGCTATGCAGTTAGTACCTTTGAGGAATCAGTTTATAACTATATCGGCTAACATCCCTTTACTTGCATTGGCATATCTTAAATAACGATAATAACTTAAACAAAGTTTATGAGGGGTGACAGCAGTATGCTGGACGGCAGGACAAAATATGCATGCTCTCAATGACCTAACGCTCAATCATAAGTAAATTATTATTTGATGATTGCGTGGTCTGCGGAAGGGTCATCTCCCAGTCAACCATGAATCAATGTTTATTCAGTATTGCTGTAATTGATGTTAAGGAGCTGGCAGAGATCATCTCCCAGTCAACTATAAATCACCATTTATTCAGTTTTGCTGATATCAATGTTGCAAGCTGTTAACTTTCATCGATAGAATGATATTGATCCAACATGCTTCCAGTGCCCCTGCAGTCTTGTCATGGAGCTGACTCTGTGCCAGGTATATATCGAGATTGATTTAATTCTGTGGTAATTTTCAAAGCATAGATGGTTCAGAGTCTTCATAGTTAATGCCATTTTTCAGAGCTACTTCTGATGTCTTGTTTACCCTCTATATCGTATCATTTCTAAAAAGACTGTGGTCTGTAGCCTTGAGAAAATCTCACCAGATAGAACATCTACGTATTTGCTTTTTTTCCCGAGCCTTGCTGTCTGGCTTTTCCACAAATTGAGTAGAATAATGCGTTAAAAACATGTAAAAAGAAACTGCATCACTCCAGAAAGTATGGTCTACTCTTTTCTCCAGTTTAAAAATGTCACGGAAGCCTCATCTTAGATTGCACTACCAATCCATGAACATCGGGGCGTGGTCTCGGCATGTGGTGATGATGCAGTGGTATAATGATGCCCCCTTTCAGAGGTGCTGGAGTCCCAAAAACAGTTACCAGCCTCCACAGGGTCTGACTGAGTATCTCTCCGGTACCTGTCAGTGTGCTGTACAATCCAGTAGCCAGGATTGTTTTGCTTCCTCAATCAGAAGAAGGAAGAACGTGCAAGGAAGGAAAATCACAATAACTCCTCTCCAGGGAGATTCAGCTGAAGCTTTTGGTACACACAGCAGCTCACGTCCCGTTTCTTAAGTCAAATTAGTGTCTTTCACTCTAATGGCTGCCTTTGGCAAAGAAGACTTTTCCCCAAAAGTTGAAATTGCTTATTTGCTGCTGCAGAATAACTTGAATATGGTGCTGCACTGCTTTGAAACTTTGACTGTGACCAGCTGCATCAATGTGCATACTGGCCACTAGAGGCAGAAGAGGGAGAAAAGGACAATGCTGGCAATGGTGGCAGATTTTTTCTTTCCAAAGAGTGGTGGTTAAGTCTTATTCAAATCACTATTCTGGACAGTTGCATGCGTGTGCGCTGTACTGTTAGTACTCTGAAATTCAACAGAGTCAGATATTTCAAGACAAATGTGCAACACTTTTTATGTAAGGGGGACTGTCACTGGGTGCTACTACTGCTGTTATGGTGAGATTTTTGAAATGTTGTTGGTCAGTGATAATGGCCTATAAGCAGGCTTGCAGAAGAGTTCGGTACATTTTGAGTTTCCTGTCTGATACTGATAATTTAGTGTTCAGTGCTTTACGCATTTCAGATACACCCCATTGACACCTGTGAATCATGTCTGATGTAATGTTGACGGCAGTGCACTGTTATATTAATGGCTCTGACAGGTTTATTTCGATAGAACTAAAATTGCATGACAGTTATATAACCTCATATTACGTTACTGAGGAGGGCAACTCGGCAACGCAGTGGGTAGCACTGTCCCATCATGAGAAGAAGCCATTTTGTTTCCATCTTGCAAAACCGAGCCGGTTTGCTCCACGGAAATTGTTAGATTTTTTTGTTCTTTTCTCGGGAGGAAAACATGAATTTCAGGGGAAAAAATGATGAACCAGCCAGCGATGGTAATGACAGCCTTAGGAGTGGAAAATATTCGGACATGAGAAAAGAGAAAATGAACACACTTTTGAGTTGGTGACCAATTACGTGATGGAGACAAAATGGCTGCATGACCAGGTTTTCAGAACCCTCATTTCGCAACTCTATCTAGGAACTCTAGTTAGGGGCCGGGTTTTTATCCTGCATGTTCTTCTTTCCTCTTCTTCTTCTTCCGATGAAATCCTACTCCCAAGCCCGAAAAATCACCAAACTTTGCACAAAGGTCCAGTCCCATGCCAAATGGCCTCAGCTGCAAAAACAGGCCAATATTCCTGATGGTGGCCCTACAGCAAGCCTGTAAAGTTCAAAATTTTAAAAATTCACAACAAATCAATAATATGTGCTACAGATTTGCAACTTTCACCAAAATGTAGTCCCAATACTGAAGAAACTTTTATATGTTTAAACCTATTGCAAATTAGGTTTATTAGTCCATCGCTGTTTTTTTTTTCAAAAATTGTAAAACTTATTAAACCTATCTCCTCCCACAATTTTTGCTCAATTGACACCAAACTTGTGACAGAGCATCTTCAGACTATCCTACACAAATGATCCACACAGATTTTTGATTTATCGAAAATTAAGCGTAGAGTGCATCAAAATGTTTGACTGTAAATGGTACTGTAAACATATACTTGCAAATTCTTCCTAAATATATTTTCAATGTTCATTAAAAAAAATTTTGGAGTCTTAGTAGATGACGTTTGGAAAATATCAGAATTTTATCTCAAAAACGGAATTTTTTACTGCATTTTGAATTTTGCTCTCATGCGAACAATTGAAGCACCTATTACTAAAACCCCATAAGTCACATTTGACTTGACTTGACTTGTGGGGTTTTAGTAATCAGTGCTTCAATTGGAGTCCATGCAAAAATGGCATTTTTAAACATCACTTATTATCCTTCACTTATGGAGCCAATAAATCATTTTTAAAAACAAATTGCCAACATCTCCATGCTGTCTAGATGCAATTTGTGTATTTTCAGATTTTTGTCTTAATAACTGAAATTTGACAGCCGTTTGAAATCTGCCTTTACACGCTAACAGCTGCTGTCTTGCATACAGGTGCCTGGCTTAGTCAATTTGTGAAGCGACATGTTACATTTCCATTTGCCAATTAGCTCAGTGAGATAGAGCATAATCTCTTGTGCCAGAAATTGTGAGCCTCAATTCAAGCCCCACCTGATGTAAAGTGCTCGTTAGAATGCCCCCTTTTTTTCATTCTCCTATACTCTGCTTGTTGCTCAAAATTGCCTAATTGTCTTTGAGTGCCCAGAAAAGCGCGATATAAATCTGATGCAATATTATTATTTATTATTATTAATTTTGCCTAAAATTGCCCGGCCCCAACCATTGCTGTGCAGCAGCTATAATTCTGAGTTGAAATCTGGCCTGTGGCATTCTGTGTGGAGTTTGCATGTTCTCCCTGTGTTCGCGTGAGATTCCTTTGGGTACTCTGGTTTCCTCCCACAGTCCAGTAACACATATGTCAGGCTAATTGGAGACTCTAAATTGCCCATAGCTATGAGTGTGTATGAGTGGTGTGTGTGCGCCCTGCGATGGATTGCAAGTTGCTTAGGGTGTGTCCCTGCCTTTCACCCATAGTCAGAAGGGATAGGCTCCATGACCCCAGTGAGGAAGAGGCGGTATAGAGAATGGATAGATGGCACTGAGGATATTATACAGATCTCATATAACCTACATACTCCACTAAGCAGCATATTTTCGCCTTTCATAGTGCAGCTGGTAAAGCATTATGGCAGTTTGCCTCAACACATGATGTGAATGTGTGTTTTTGGTCAGTGTTGAGAAATAGCCGTGGAGTTTCGGTCATAAAATAACAGGATGCTGGCTGTTGCAGGTTTCAGCCATGCATTTTTCTCGAGTCAGTAGAGTCTCCCTCTCTACAGTCTGATTGGATGATGTTTTCCCACAATATACAGTAATCGCACAGCTAACTGCATGTGTCACTCAGTGCCAGAGAAGCTTGTCACACCTCTATTTTTGTTGAACTCTTTCTGTGCTGGTGATATTCTGGATTATTTGTGTTATGTAATCAGCAAACTAGTTAAAAATGAATTTGGAAGGCAAATAAGTCCTACCATTTCTAAGGTACCACCCCTTCAAATCTGCATTTTAACAGTCGTCCCCTGGTATTAGTTATGCAAATTCAATGTATTTATGTTTTTTGTATTTTTCTCTCTCTCTCTCTCTCTCTCTCTCACTCTCTCTTGCTCTCTCCCTTTTTATTTCTCTCCTGTCTCCCTCCTCTTTCAATCTCCCACTCTTCCACTCCCTCTCTCTTTCTATCTCTCTCCCTCTCTCTTACTCTCCCTCTCTTCATGTTTTCCTCCCACTCTCCCGCTCTCTCTCTCCCTCACTCTCCCTCTCCCTTAACCTCTCCCTCTATCTCCCTCTGTTTTCCTATCCCTCTCTCTCCTTCCCTCTCTCTCTCCCTCTCCCTCCCTCCCTCCCTCCCTTTCCCAGCCGCCACCAACTTGGACTCAGAGAACAAGCGAACGGCCCACTTCCGATCGTCATGGCAACAGCATGTGAATGTGTTCGGCTCGTGGAGTAGGCCGGAGTGCGTGCAGGAGCTGCATCAGGAGGCGCAGCTCAACCTACAGAGCCTGCTGCAAGGTAAGGGGCGGAGCCCGGCCCCGCCGCCGACCGCCGGCCTGCCCGCTCCCCGACCGCACGCTCGTCTCCCTCCGTCCATTTTCATTCCGCTCGGCGGGCCAGTTATGTGCGTGCGTTTGCGTCTAGCTTGCTAGCATGTGTGTTTATTATGAGTGAGTGTGCGGTGATAGGTGAGCGTGTTAGCGTGTGCGCACGCTAGCATTCTCGTGTTTGCGCGCCGTAACAAATTTTCCTCTCGTCGCCTTCATCCCTCTCCGTCCGTTTTCCCCGTCGTCTGGGAGACGCGCGGGCACTGCCACTATTACCTTCAGATTTTTATCTCTCTCCTCCCTCTTCCCTCCATCTCCCTCTCCATTTACCCCGCGCCCAGCCCTTCCCACTCTTCAGTTTGATTTATTTTGAGTGGCGTCTCGGATTGTTTTCGAAGAACAAACCTGCGCGCTTGTTCGTTCGCCCGCACGTCCCCTGTGCACGCATTCATTTTCTCGCACACGTGAGCGAGTGAATGAACAAGTGACTGACTGAATGAATGAATGCAGATGCTTCACTGAGAGTCCCTGCTTGTGTTTTTTTCTGTGCGCTCTCTCTCTCTCTCTCTCTCTCTCTCTCTCTCCCTCTCTTTACTGTGTTCATCGGCAGAATGTTTTGAACCCTCAGTATGTTGGTGCTTGTGTTTGCCGGGCTGGGTTTTTGTGTCGTAAATTTTACTGCCCTCTGTCTGCATGAGGCTTATGGCGCGTTCGTCAGCAGAGGAGATGGCTTTTCACTGGGGTTTTGTGTGTATATACATGAGGGCATATGCTCATCGTTAGCACAGTACTGCTCAGGAACACTGAGCAGGCTGCTTGACTACCTGCTACGTTCAGCACCCCCGACATTACCTGTGGCCGCCTACTTCAAATTGTCGTGGCCACAAAGCCTGTCCGCATTTTTAATGCCCTTCTCCATCCACACTCATATTTTGGCGACAAGTCGCAGAATCACGTTGAATTAACGTTACACTAACGTTCCTTCGCTCCTGTTCCCCCTCAGTCGGCTGGGATTGCTGTGTTGACCGATTAGCGTTGAGATGGAGCGCTCAGAATGCAGGAGAGAGGAGCAGTGGGACTGCGTTGAGTGGGATCCTTGTGCAGTCGGGACGCCGTTCGGCCCATGTCCTGTCGTCGGGGCCACACGTCTGTCCTTTGGACCCTCTGCATATTCATCAATATATGAGGGTATAGCAGACATAGCTAGCATGTGTGGAGCCGACGTGTCGAATGACAGATGAAGGACAGAGGTCAAAAAGAAGTAGTTTAAATAGAGAAGGTTGAGTTGACTTGAAAATAAAACGAAACGTAAACCAAGCGCTTGGAGTTTTACTCTTGTCACCGTTCTGTGTTGATATCCTCGCCAGACAAGCCTTTTATCGCGCCGCGCCTGGACGGGTGTCCCAGCACAAGAGTAGGCGGATTTAGTGTGAAAAACATCTACCCACGAGTCCACAGAACTTGTTTTTAGGGAGTTTCCTTCACCCAAGAGCGCCTGCCCATGCGTGTGTCTCAGGAGTGTTTATCTGCTCTAATTGAATAGCCAGAGGGCCAGTGTCCATTGTAACCAGCTTGTTTTGCATGGCCCCCTGGGGTCTGATGTGGAGTACAGACTCTCCCTCTAAATTTGGTGGAAGGGGTGGGGGCAGGGCAGTTGGTGGCAGTTATGTTGAACGCCCCTGGTGAAGCGAGTTCCTAGCGGCCTCTCCTGGATATTAAACGACCTGCCTGCGGTTTGCAGACGACTCGGTGAAGGAGCAGGCAGGATTAAAAGGTCAAGCATCTGAGTTATGCAGAGGAATAAAGTGCCACAAATGTTCTTCTCTTTTGGCGTCGTGTTACCATCGCTGCCGAGAAAACGCGCCGCTCGGAGAATGACCCCTGCTTGTTCGACCAGGCAGGTGGGTAGCCCTAGCCACGAAAAAAATAATAATAATAAAAAACACGAGAGGCTTATTTGTCACATGTTTATAAATAGCTACGCTCTCGTCTATGATATTGCAGAGAGAGCAAAATCCAAACAACCCCTGCCAGCTAGAAAGAGCTATTGTTTCCCCTCTCTATCCATCTCTGGATGATAAGAAAAGATGACCCAATTTAGGAGGCTTGGGGGGCATCTTGTTAACTGTTGTGCGCTTATGAATGAAAGCCTAGCGCTACTGGGGTGTTATTAACACGAGTGCAGTGACTCTGGTTAGCAGCTTGATGGCATGAGGGGCTGATTGGCTATGAACTGGTTGCGTCGCCTCACCGCACTTGCGACTTAGCTTGTGTGTTGTCTTGCTGGGTCTGTAGGGTGACTGTCTGCGAAGGTTTCGAGGAATAACTGAGCACGACACAACTTACCTCTACTGGACTCTTTATCTCTGTCTGTCTTTCAATTTCCTGCGCTGTCGTTACTCTGAAGTCCTGGTTTGCTTGCATTTGCGAGCTCATGTGAGTTTTCCTTTTTCTTTTATTTGTATTTATGTCTACAATTTATTTGTCCCAGCAGACTGCAGAAGTTCATTGAAGTATGAGTGGCTAATCCAGCCGTGATGTAGCTCCTTAAGTTCTCATTTTAAATTCAAGTTCTTGGGATGACTCATGCATTCCCATTCAATGCGCAATATTAATTAAATTACAGATTAAATGAGTTTTCTCTGAAATTCACCTGAAGGAGAGCAGTACTAGCTGTTCTTCTTGGTATATGTATCTGAAGGAGAACAGTAATAGCTGTTCTGCTTGGTATATGTATCATCAAAATATTTATATTTAAAAAAATATATTATACAGACAAACTGTGTTGTTACCTGCTTATGCGCTGATAGATGAAGCGTTCAGTCAAGAATGAATTTATGTATCTATACTGGCCAATTTGTCAACCAATCAGTGTTGTTATTGACATGAAATAAAAATAAGTTTCTGAATTTGCTTTGAATGAATTGAAATCAGGCTCATCAAAACATTCCTTTCTTAAGCTGCTATTTCTGTGGTTTCAGATGGATGCCAAAGGGCTTTGCTGCTGTCAAAATATTTTGCACACTTCACCAAAATAAAACAGCTACTACCCTGTGTAGCTCCACCCCATATGTCAAAGACAAACAAATGCAACCTCGTCAAAAGATGCAGCGTTTTGTCGCCGTCCGGCGCAAAAGACAGGTCCTCTCTGAGTAACCGGGGGCTCTGCTCGCGGCTTTTGTTGACTCAAGTGGTTTGCCATTGTCCCCGAGCGCCCAGCATTGCTAGGCAACCTGGCACTTGGAGCCAGGCATCCATATTTTTTCCAGAGAGCAAGTTCATTTCTCTCTCGACTGTCTAAGAGATTTGGAGGCATGTGAGGGCATTTGGTGGGGGGTGGACCTGGTGTGGCCCGGGGGCGCGATGGCCAGAGGGATGAGGGAGTTTATTTGGGGGAGTAGGGGGGTCAAAATGTTAATCAGATTGTTTACTGGGCCTTGAGGGCGGCCCTGTAAGTTTCCATACCGAACCGGCGGGACAGAATAGAAACCAGATACTAAAGAGCAGCAGATGAAGGAGGACAGGATGGATACAGGGCCTTTTTCTCTACACCACCTCATTAAAATCTATTCTTCTGTCTCCCATGCGCTAAGAAGACTTTGAGGAGCAGCTCTACGACCAGAAAGTCACAGGACAGACTTTTCGTCCGCCCTCTTCCCAGAGTTCTGAGGACACCTCGCAAAGCAGATCCCCCGTCGCCGCCAACAACAAGAGACCAGAGTTTGTCTTCCTGGTGAATGCTAACTTCATTTTTGTTTCATTGTTCATAACTTTGGTGTTTTGCTTGCTTTGTTATCAGTGGGTTGGAAACTCCATTCACACTGCAGTCATGGGACAACCATGAATAATAAGCGGCTGAATGCTAGAAATGCTAATGACTCCTTGGTCCCTCAGTTATGTTTGTATTTAAAATGGCTTTGGCAGTTTGTGTTTATTATACGAACTCAAAAGCAAAAATTAGAATACAACTTGGAGGAGAATTGTTTGATATGTTTCTTATTGCTGTAAAATGATGTGCTTGGGACTTGTTTCTTTGAAAACCATAATCTTTAAGTTTGTTTGAACCCATAGATATATCAAAGATTTCATATGCTTGACAAAATAATATAAAATATTGCCTAGGGGTAATTTTTATGTTCAAATTTTTAATAACTTGTAAAATGTAAAATAAAATGGCAGGGTGTTGTATTGTAGATTTTACAATTCTTGACACAGTTTTACTCCGTATTAGTACTCAAGGAGCATGTCTTCATCAAACATACAAATTGTTATTGCATTATATAATTGAAATTACAAGCCTAGACTAACTACTTTGGTCACGGGACTTTAATAGTTTTACGTTTTTCTGTTTAATATCTTGTTATAGTTAAAAATGTATGAATTCTGGACTTATTGAAATTGTACTTCTTGGCCTCATCATTAACCTGCAAGGGCATGTTAGTGATACAGTTTATCTGCTTGGTTGGCTATGAATGTTATGAGCCAGATCTGTTACAAATATTGCTCATATGAGTCAGATCAATGCATAACGGTCTTTGGCGTTACAAATCCCTCTCGATGAGAGCATCTACTAAAGTGTTGATAAATAGATGAGCTGGACACCCAGTTCTTTTATTATGCTATAATGATTTTAGTGTCTTAAAATGTGCACAGATGTACATGCCAATATGAGCTGTAAGGTTTGTTTAGGGTGTTTTTTTTTTTTTTTAATTTAGTTCTAGCAGCTCTTGTACATTTTATATTCCACATTGGCCGTGTCAGCTTGACCGCTCAATTGTTTTCTTCCACAGCCAGCTTCCAAGCAAGTGTGGGAGGATGAGACCACATCATTAGGCATCCGGGCCCAGGATCTGTCACCAGGCTGTGGGTCAGAGCGCCCCCTGCTGGATTGGAGCCCCTCAGCGGGCCCACCTGTTGCTGAGAAACCCCGCTGGTACCTGGGGCGCCACACACCAGCACACCTGGTGCCCATTGATGTGACAGGTATGCCAAAACTACCTCTTTACCTTCACTTAGTTTTTGCTCTCATCAAATGCACCAAGTCTGGGCTTTAAACTCTATATTTCAGACCTCGCCTCTGTTTAACCTCCTTTATCTTTCATATGTTTTTGTTTTAGTGCACTTGCTTTTTTTCCATCTGCTGTTTCCTTGGTGATCTTGCGGAGTATGTTCCTGTCTCAGTTTTCTGTCATTAATTTTTTTTTTAATTCTACTTCCACCATTTCATTTCTCGGTCGAACATGCGAGAAGTTGTCTTTTCATACCTGTTTTTCTGCTACCAGCTTTCTCACCATGGCACAGCTGTCTGTCTGATCGTTTTCCTTCATCCCGTCCTTCGCTCTTGACCACCTCTCAACCCCTTACCGTGTACTGTACAGTAGGTCAGGGGCGCAAACAGAATCAATACCGCCAGAACCGACACGGTCTTCTCCGGGGCCTGTCTCTCAGGAGCTGTCGTTCTGCTCCCTGGTTGCAACCAATGATGAACAGGTAGTTGTTGCCATGGCAACCCCTAGCTCTTCCTTTGTCAGGCGAGGACAGAGGGAGGCTGCGGTTAGACAGGCGGATTTTTTTTTTTCGATCATTCTCTCTCCTTTTTCATGAATGGAGGAGGCTCAACGCAGACATGCAACGAGTCTCCAAAGGCACTGAGCTGATTCATATGTTTATCTTTGCGGCAAGTCCACAGAAAAAAAAACGCATTGAGGGCGTTAGGGTAGAGTGAGTACACCATGAATGCTGCTCGGTCTAGTGAAAAACCTTTCGGCTCATTTTAGAGCGGATTCACATGGATTCCTCATGCTTTTAAAGAGATGAGTCATGCGAGGAATATTAGGAAATTAAAGATACAATGTTTAGTACACAAACAGCACTGTCTGAGTCTTAGCAGGTGGAAAATGGCCACATTTAGTTTGAGCCGCCATATTTCCAGCAGTAGCTCTGCCTCTTTCCTGCATCCGATTTTGTTCATTAGGCCGCACCCTAAATTTAACGACTAACACATCATCATCATGCAAGCTGCGGCTTTTCCCTGGTCATGGAGGTACGGTGATAATGGCTGTGGATTTAGAAATATCTCATGTTTCAATTCAGGACAGAGATTTGATAAGCTTGCCTGTGCAGTCCGGTCCCCATATAAAATTGAGACCGCAGTTAACCCAAAGACTGCCTACAGGAAGAGGCGGAGCCTGACTGGAGGCCCTGACATCATACACCAACATCAAGGTGACTTCATTGCTCAGACAGGAACTTTCTAGAAGTCTAAGGTGCATTATCTTTCCACCTTTACCCAGTGCTTTTATGCTTCTACTTTGTCTGACATTGGCTTGTTTGAAGTCCTGAAAATGTGTGGAATGGGTTCTCTTTGAGTTTTCATTATGAATACACTGTGCTCAAGTATTTGCTCAGTGACTCTCCATTGATGGCCTGTAATTCTCATATAGTGGATGTACATTTTTAAAAACTGACCCTTTCAGCCTTGAGTATTCATGTTCATTCACTTTCCTATTCAGTGTTCTTAAATCCAGAGTCCTTGAAGCGCAGTGCTAATATATTATCTTGCAATAAATAATGTACCTTTTTCATTAATGGCTAAGAAAATCTACAGGTGCTCAGTGCAGTCAGATGATAGCATCTCCACTGGAGTTCATAATTGATGTGTCTTTTTGTACCTTCTCAGATGATGGGAGAATTCTGGCGGTTGACCTGATCGAAGGTACCTGTACCCCTGGATCCTCACACCCCAGACTTCCGACGCCATCTTCTGAGACCCAGAGTCAGCACTTACCGCTGATAAACGCTTGCAGTAACTTGGACCAAAGCCTACATCAGTCACCTGAGAGCCCCTTGGGCGCGATGGAGCAGGCCACTCTCATGTGCCCCAGTCCGTCCTGGAATGGGCCCAAGGACTCCACTTTCTCCCCATCATGGAATGACTCCTATAACTACGTACTGGCGCCCAGCCCTGTTGCCAAAACATCTACATCCCAGCAGGAAGCCGGTGGTCTCACCTGCCCCTCTCAGGGCAGCTCAGGGTTGTCCATGAGCTCAGGGTCCCATTCCAGCTCCTTCACCTCCATATCCATGGAGCAGTCTGCCAGGGCCCAGCACATAATAGCTTCCTCTGCTGCTAACTCTGTGACCAGGAGGGTTGAGATGGAAGGAGACACAGCCAGCTCTGGAGAGCATGAGAAGAGGCACAAGCGGGCGGTCTTCAAGTTTCGGGAACGGTCTCTCTCCACGCCCACCGACTCTGGCTCTTTCTGCTCGGCCGATAACGTCTGTAGTGCCGAGCCCTCCCGGGAGACTGAGAGTTACGCCCTGTCGTACCCCAGCGGCAGCTCCGAGGGCAGCGCCAGCACTGACAACGTTTTGGTGACGGCAGCTGACTTCACGGCTGATGGCCGTCCTCGGCTAAGATCCCGCAGTATCTCCCTGAAGAAGCCAAAGAAGAAGCCTCCGCCGCCGGTGCGCAGTGTGTCTTTGATGAAGAACCTGAGCAGCGGCAGCTCCCATACAGAGGGGCGTTTTCGAGACGGTCGACCCAAGAGTCTGTTCATTCCCAGGGACCACTTGGAGGACTCCTACCAACCAGACTTCCTTGTGAGCTCCAAGCCTGTCCAGGAGGAGCAGGACCTGGACACACCTGAAGGGCAGATTGATGCAGACTCTCAGGCAATGGACAGAGAGTCAGAGTTGTCCTACCCTGGCAACTGGCAGCTGAATGACTGGAAGGCTAATGACCCTTACAGGTCACTCTCTGGCTCTAGTACAGCCACAGGAACTACAGTGATCGAGTGCATGAAAGTGCGTGGCAGCACTGAGTCCCTTAATTCCCCCACCACCTCTCGTGCTACCTCACCTTCACAGCTCTCTATTGAAGCTGAGTCCAAAATCTCCCCTTTCAAACCTCTTGGCCTGATGTCTCCATCCAGCGGCTACTCTAGCCAGTCTGAGACACCAACCCCCACCATCCCCAACTCTCTTGGCTCTGGTCCCTCATCAGTGGGCTGCAAGATGCGGCCAAAGATTCCAGAGAGGAAGTCCTCCCTGCCGGCCACTTCCCCAGGTGAACGAGCGGCCAGGTCACGCCTGTCCTTTGAGTTGCCAGTGACCTCCCACGTGGACCTGTCCTCTATCAAACCCAAGCCCAAAGCCAGCAGGAGGCACTCCGACTCCTCCACAGCCGGTAAGCCGGGGCAGAAGCTTAGTCCAAACCAGTCGGGAATGCCCATGGTGACCCAGACCGACCTCAGGAATATCCGCCTGCGTTCAGTCAGCCGCTCTGAAGCCGACGACAGCCCTGATGGGTCCTCCGACATCATCGAAGAAGAGCAAGGGAGGGACCTCAGCCCTCCTGCTAGTCCTGAGCTCAAACCCAAGCCTCCGGTGGCTGTGAAGCCGCCTCTACCCAAACGTCCCCTCAACCTAATGCTGAAGTGCCAATCCTCCATTCACCCTCCCCCAGAGTCCCCTCCACCCTCACCTGTGGATCGGCCCAAGCCAGTAGGGAACATCTACAAGGTCATGAAGAAACCCAAGCCCAAGAAACCAGTGCAGTCTCCTCTCAGTCCAGCCGTTACCCAGGAGATCCCCAAGGAGCAGTTGCAGGTCCATGAGCAGCCAGTCATGGACCACCAACCAGGGGCTGACCATGGTGAAGTACCATCCCCCAGCAGCCCAGAGAGGCTAGACAAGAGCAAGACCTTGCCCAGTAGGATGACCATCTCCTGCCTGGCTGAGCTGGACAAGAAGCGCTCAAAGGTACCACCTCCAGTCCCCAAGAAACCAAATGTCCTCCTATTACCCAGTAGTGTTACCCATACAAATGGGACCCCAGACAGACAAGTCATTCAATTGGACAGTGGCTCGCAGTCCCCAGTTTGTCCTCCTCTGCCTGAGGAGGCTCTGGTCAATGAGGAAAACCATGTCACTGCAAACGAAGATGAAACAAAGGATTCTGAACAAGAACACGATGGGAAGACAAGCACCGCTGAGCCTTTGATAGGTAGGAAACACAGGCGCTGCTACTAAAACAAAAATGTTCAGAGTCTCATCCAGCAATGAGCAAACTGACATGGCTTACAATAGTTAACTGTGATGGTTGTGCAATGTTGTTCGTCAGATACATTCTATGAATAATATTTATACAATTTTTGTGCATGATTAGGAGTTGTATTTATTAACAGTGGAATAATTTATTAAGAAGACTTGATATGAAGGCAGAATATGAGGGTCTGTCTCTAACTTTTAGTTGAAATTTTCGCTGTATCTGGTAGAAGAAAAAATATACCAAGCACCAGACATTTGAACATCTTACTGGACACAATTTCTCGGCAGACTGAATTAACTGTAAGCAATGCTTCAAGTTGTTTGTTGGAAAATAAGCTTTGTGCTGAATGCTGATAGGCTATTTGCGTGAGAAAAGTCCCAGTTTGGTGCAGTGTACCATCCAGTCTGGGTATTGAGGTATGTAAAGGACCATAGACAACCTCTGTTTACTGGTTCAGTAGGTTTCTATGGGAGTTGCTCAATGGCATTAGGCGCCAATTGATGGAGGTTTACATTTCGCTATGGGGCTCATGTGCATTGATGCCAGTTTTGGCACTGGGTACCGACGTGCAAATGGATCAATGAGAATGAAAATTGAATCGGAGATATTTTCCGCGCAGCTATAATTTTCACAGAAATGTATTGGCTAGTATTATGTTCAGCAATGGTTTAGACTGGAGAGAACAGCAGACAGCTGACCACAAAAAAGTCCAATCAGAGTAACAAAACACAAGGATTCATAGGAGTTTACATTGCATATTTGGAACCTTTGCTTGTGATTGCTATCACTGAGTCAAATTCCTCATGTGTTACAGGGATTGTTTTTGCAGCTTCAATTCTGCCCGACAGTTTATTTGGCCAATGTGTCCCATTGACATAAACTACCCACACTTGGCAGGTCGTCAGGTTGGCTTCAGAACCTGCTGTAAGTTAGAAATGTAAATTTTCTGCATTTAAATGACCGTGATATTTGTGCCTACAGAAAACCTTCTTGGTGAGAGCATTGTGGATAACAGCTCAGTCAGTGAGAAAAACACTTTGCACATTGTGGAGGAAACAGAAGATGTGATTTCGCAGCCAATCACCCCTCACACCACTGAAGACCTGTTCACCATTATTCACAGGTACTGAGTCCAGCATTACCCACGGGGATCATTACACACACTGCAATACTAGCTCACAACATAATGTTTTTGTTTCACATATTGATTGGCAAATTCAATTCTCTGGTGAGTTTTAGAGCTGCAGTCATTTGTTTATTAGCAGTTATCCTTCCAATTTTCCATCTGTCCCTGTCAGAGAGCTCTGACTTGAGGCCACAGTTCTTTTCCATGGTTGCAGATTTTCCTTTTTTGGAATATGTTGCCATAATATCTGACACAAGCCCCTTAACACGTAAATTTTGCTGTTCTTGTGATCAACACTTATTAAATTTGAACGCCAAGTACTTGGCTCCTTTGGGGCTGAGTTATGAGATTATGAGAACCATAATCTTGGTTCAGAGACATATTTAGCAAAGGGTTGCTGTGTGGACCACTTATGTGGACATTTCTTTCTAATTAGCATTTGCACTAACAGGAATCACCTGTGTATATACTCCCATCATTGGGGTTTTGATACTTTGACCCCTTGTGTACGGGAAATTCACATATGTGGACTGGCTCGCTGACCCGCATACCGGGAACTACAAATGCACTGAGTTCTCTGTTGACCACTGTGGCCTGATTTGAGTATGTGGGTGCGCTGCCGTGGCAGGGAATGTTGGCTAGCTATTGTGACAATTGCCAAGGAATTATTTCATGCATATTCTTCACCTGTTTGCTGTGACTACTGCCAGGAAAAGTATTTTATTCTCAATTTTTGAATGATGGCACAACACACCAATAGAAACTGATTTTTTATGCTTCATTTTTCACTCTGTATAAATGAATACAGGAAAATTGAAGAATATACAAAATCACTCAGTCACATTCCATTAAACCCATTTCGTTTGGTATAGTTTGTTACACGGTTCGACGGGCAAACTAACTTCGCAAGTGTCACATCTGAACCGGGACTCATGGTGAACTTTGCTCTTGGAACAGACAAAATGTCGAATGTGGATGGCTCTCCACGAAGCGTCGTCCAAGGAGTCTGTTGCAGTCGCCTTTGAGCAGGTCCATATTGATACCACACACTATCCAGCATACCCATCCACGAATACCTGGTTCCCAGCCACGGGAACAGTCAGATCGCCTGCACGCACATATGCGGGTCCCGCACGACTGGCTCATACGTGTTGCATATACGCCGGTCACTTGAGCATTCAGTCAAATACAAAACCGTTCACAAGGGGTTAATGTTTTCTAGGAGAGCTTCCAATATTTTGTCCACCCTGTAAATAAGCACAGATTTCCCTTTGCACCTGGTCAGTGAGTACTGTTAATTTTTCATTTGAACGCAGTGCCCTTACGGTGATTTATCGTCGTGGTTTTCAGTTCATTCTGGACCAAAAAAAGGTTTTGGCTTTGTTCTGAATTGTATACCTCTGCGCCAAGTGTATGCCACGCTGTTATTGTTTGTCGTTAGGTGAATTAATTACAGCCCATTACTATTCTGACACACTAACTTCCGAGCTGAGACTCTCAGAGAAAATGGTTGAGAAAAATCTCCACTTCTTTGTGTCGTGCAAGGAATACGTTTATGCGACTCTCCTCATTGCATAACCTTTCTCTTTCATTGTCTAGGTCGAAACGCAAAGTCCTGGGCCGTAAAGAAGTGTCGGATTCGTTCGGCAGCCGGCAGAGCTTGGTTTCTCCGGTGAAGAGCAGTAGTGACCTGAGGACCTTGACCCTTGGAAGCACGCCCAGATCCAGCTCCCGCAACGAGAACTTCATGGCTCTGCTGCAGAAGAAGGGCCACAAGCCCAACACGGGGGCCAGAGTTTCCGCCATGGAGCTCTTAAAGAGCACAAACCCACTAGCCCGTAGGGTGACCGAGTTCTCGCAGCCGGACCCCG